>CABPRJ010000490.1:0-691323 GCA_902439185.1 Cinara cedri | reverse complement strand
GTCATATTTTTTTTTTGATTAACTTTCAGTATCATTCCTTCTAGAATTACAGTGTGTTGTGTGCAATGGCACATAAAATGTGATAACCTTCGTTTTTCTCAACTTTTTGCATTAATTATTTCTTTAATTCTATACAATATTTTTATTCTTGTCTGTAATATAAATATGAATGCATTTCTAGTTTATAATATATTTTCATATTGAAGTAATATATTATTGTATAGTTTTCATAATTGAAGGTGGCGCACTACAAAATATGTATCTTTATATTGGTTATATTGTTATCACGAGCTGAGCCTGGTTGTTTTAGGTTTGGTTAGTGTAGGTTGGTTAGGTAGGGCACAGGAAAAAAATATGTACTAAATTTAATTAAAATAAAAAATTAGAGCTCCAATATAAAAAGTAAAGACTGGAATATAAAAAAAAAGTTAATTGAAAAACTAACTTCATATAGTTAATTATTATTTACAATTTATTACTAAATACTATTTTTTTTTTTTTTACTTTAATGTAATTGTATATTTATAACTCATTGTTAAATAAACACTGTCTATAAATAATTAATACCTAATATATGTGTTAAATTATTACAAGAAATGTGTTATATTTATTAATACCTATTAGCTGCTTGTGTTGCATGCTTAGGTTGTGGTTTTAACAATTTTCAAAAAAGTATTTTTTACAATAATAATTTTAAAAATAAGGATTTAATTATGTTTATTTTCAGTGTTTAACAGTATTCATATAAATACACGAACAAAGTAAAAATTTATTGAAGTAAAATTGTAACCTCATAATAAAATTTAGCATATTCAGTTATATTTAGCATGTATGGTGTTTGTTACCAATGAGATTCACTTTTTAGAAATTTATTTTGCGTCCAACTAACTTTTATTTAAATTAGTGTGAGTTAAAATTTATATTAAGTATTATACTTAATTATAAAATGTGATATTTGTTATTTAGACAATTATTTATAGTAGTTTATTTTAAGGTATCAAAAGTAACCTAACATTTTACTATATGAATTATAATAATGAAATGACAATGAATAATTGTAAACATTGTTGTTCGCTAATCAGTGAAAGGACAGACAAGGTTCTCCCTGTATTTGTAATTTTTAAAGATGTAAAAGATTTTGGTCTGTCCATTTTTAAGTTAAATTTGGTAGTAAAAAATTTCTATAGATACCCATGATTGAAAAATATACACTTTCAAGTAACTACTTACATTATGTATATTCCAATACGTATTTAATTAAATTGGTATTTAATATGTTCAAATATTATAGGGTTGGATTACATATGTTTGAAAATAAAAGTAAATTACCCTGATAAGTCATGACAATGTTTACATAAACGGGCAGCTAGTATCAAATAAAATAACAATTTGTCATATAAACAAGGTAGAAACCTGGCAATTATTATTCACAATAATAAATATGAATAGGTTAAAATTTATTCAAACTTAAATTTACAGAAACGCATTGAAAGAAAAATACATTGTTATTTACTATACATAACATTTCGTTGGGTGTCTTAAGCACCTGCAATTGAATAAACTTGGACTGCCTACAGTAATAAAATTTGAAATCAAAGATCTACTATAATTAGATACTCTGTATATTATTTTTAATTTAAAACTGTAGAAAAAACCTTAAATAATAGGGAAAATCACAGCAACACGGAGAAAAAATAGGGTAAACACCAATAATAATAATAACAAATTATAAAACTCACCGTTACGCGGAGAGTAACTGGCCAGCTGCTCCGCCACCTAAACCTAAATATAAAAAACAATAACTTAAATACAAATATCGGCTCTTAGACCACGCAAAAAAAAACTGAATATAAATCAAAACACCCAATGTTAGCGGCGATTAGCGCGCGCTGCTCAATATTCCGTGGCGATTCGCACCACGCGAAATAAGGAATAAGGCGAATTAAAATATATAAACAAAAGGTAACAAAATATGGTAAAACTAGAAAACGTATCCACAACGGTATTGTGTTAGCACGGCGGACGGTAACGGTGAGCGAGAGAGGCGGGCGGCCGTACGTCTACCGCTCGGTCAGACGGCGGCCGGCGATAAAGCGACGTTGCATAAGATCATACAAATAAGCTAAATAAAAACGGTTATTAATTTTTAACAACAAAATGTGTGCGTGCGTTGTGAACCGGTCGGTGGCGGCGTCATTCTCCGGCGCCAACACTGGTACTCGACATTTCCTGCTAACCCGTGAAGTAGAAAATGTTCACAAATAACTAACAAACTTATAAATTGAATAATTCTAATATGTATTGAGGATATGGTTTGTAATTTGTACATGTCAACTCACAATTCCTAACCAGTACCCACAATCCCTGAGCACCCGTGCAATTTCATTACATGATAAAGGACATGGGCACCAGTCACCTTGTAATGCATTTTCTAAAATTTGCAGGCTTAGTAGTATCTCCATTACACAGTCAGACTCATGCGTCGTACTGCCCCGTGTTACCTTTGTAAGTATCTTTCATAGTACTAGAAGCATCGAATTAAATAATATTATTATACTCAAATGTATAGCCTTATAACTGCATCACCGTCATCGTACAATGTTACGAACGCGAATTCTCCGAAAAGTTCGTGTAACGAAACAATGGTCATATCGAGTGACAAAATCCACGACGAAGAAACAATGGGTTTTATCTCACGTATGTCCAGTTCAACACCAACTTCGTAAGTATCTTTCATAGTATTTTAAGTATCGAATTAAATAATATTATTATACTCATTTGTATAGTCTTAGTACTGCATCACCATCATCGTACAATGGTATGGACTCAAACACTGCAAGATGTCGGTTTAACGAACCAATAGTTATATCTAGCGACGATTCGGACGACGACGAAGTCCGAAGTTTTATCTCACGTTCGTCCAGTTCAACATTGTCTTCGTAAGTGTCTTTAATAGTATTTTAAGTATCGAATTAAATAATATTATTATACTCATATGTATAGTCTTAGTACTGCATCACCAACATCGTACAATGGTATGGACTCAAACTCTGCAAGATGCCGGTTTAACGAACCAATAATTATATCTAGCGACGATTCGGACGACGACGAAGTCCGAAGTTTTATCTCACGTTCGTCCAGTTCAACATTGTCTTCGTAAGTATCTTTCATAGTATTTTAAGTATCGAATTAAATAATATAATTATACTCATATGTATAGCCTTAGTACTGCATCACCATCATCGTACAATGGTATGGACTCAAACNCTGCAAGATGTCGGTTTAACGAACCAATAGTCACATCTAGCGACGATTCGGACGACGACGAAGTCCGAAGTTTTATCTCACGTTCGTCCAGTTCCACATTGTCTTCGTAAGTTTCTTTAATAGTATTTTAAGTATCGAATTAAATAATATTATTATACTCATATGTATAGCCTTAGTACTGCATCACCATCATCGTACAATGGTATGGACTCGAACCCTGCAAGATGTCGGCGTAACGAACCAAAAGTCATATCTAGCGACGATTCGGACGAAGACGAAGTCCGAAGTTTTATCTCACGTTCGTCCAGTTCAACATTGTCTTCGTAAGTGTCTTTAATAGTATATTAAGTATTGAATTAAATAATATTATAATACTCATATGTACAGCCTTAGTACTGCATCACCATCATCGTACAATGGTATGGACTCGAACCCTGCAAGATGTCGGCGTAACGAACCAATAGTCATATCTAGTGACGATTCGGACGACGACGAAGTCCGAAGTTTTATCTCACGTTCGTCCAGTTTAACATCATCTTCAGACGTACCTTATGAACATCTATATGACGTCGAGTGATCTCTTGAATGACTTCAATGACTCCGAAAACGATGAAACGATTAGTTTTATCTCACACTCTTCCAGGTTAACATCACTTTCGTAAATATTTATGATAGTATCATAACTAATAATGTTTAATATTTTTAAAAAAAACTTTAAAAAAAAATGTAAAAAATAAATGGCATAGACAAATCGTGTCTACATTAAATGTATAATTATTTATATTTTTGAAAATTTATTTAAATATTTTGTACTGTAAGTAAATATGAAATTGAATAATAATACGTTGTTCACATTTATATGTTTAGCTTGAACACATCATCACTGGATAATTGTATGCAGACATAAGGTTCACAATTTCAGCCATCCGACCTGTGATTTTTTTTTTACTTAATATGTTACTTTTTTTGTTTTTTTGTTTATTACATTTTTTTTACGTTTTTTTTTTTTATTTTTTTGTTATTTTCTTTGTTAATTTTTTTGTTGCTTTTCTTATTATTTTTTTTGTTATTTTATTTGTTACTCTTTGTTGAAATAATTAATAAATTATAAAATTTTACGATTATGTTTCTATATTGTACAGTTTTTACGCAACTGTTACATATAATTGTTACAAATTATATCTGTGTAAGCATAAGTAAAACAGTAAATATTGACGGCGCGCCACGGCGTTACCGTTTTCATTGTTTTTATTATAACACGATGTTTTCTACCAGAGATATTGCTCCAAACTAAAAATAGTATGAGATAGATTTTGATCCTTATAATATATTATTTAATATATATTAAATATAATGTTCACGAACTGTAAGGTTTACAAAACTAATATGTCGAGGGTTCGGCAGAGGTGCAATGCTGCACGTGTAAATTAACTGCGTCGGTATGGATTAACAAACTCTGCGTAGACACACTGGTATCTGTATAATTATAATAAACATATATGAGTTTTGATAATAATTTGCCTATCAACGAGCTCAACTTAAAAGTCCGTCGGCGTGCGCCGCCTTGTTGATGTTGGAAAGTTTGGGCCGCTGAGCTGGTTAGATCCTAAGACCCGAGATCGGTTTAATCAGAAGTTTATATACGCGTACACGGTAGCAGTTTGTTGTTTATCCCCTTACGTGTTTGCAGGATATTACGAGTGTGTCGGGGAAATGGCATGGACTAATATCATTAAGCGTATAATATCCTGTACAGTGCCTCGTTTATTAACAAACCAAATAGAAATAAAACGTCAATAAGTTCACAAGGTGAACACGAAATTCGGTAAATATATACCGACACAAATGGAGATAGTTACAAGCGGTTGGAAAAACGATACGAGACATAGCGCAATATTTACCTGGAAACTACGGAATTAGTTCCTGGGTCAAAAAAAAAAAATAAAATAAAATGTACGAGTTAGTCTCCGATAAAAATGATTACAAAACAGTTTAACACCGTAAAACCGTTTTAATTAGTTCTCGTTCGTAAAAATGTGCTTAAATAATCAATTTAATCACGTTTTATTTATTACGGTAAAACTCAGATTGTTCTTGTATTCATCAAAATCTTAGGAATTTATTAATCAATTAAAATTCGTCATTAAAATTTACCAAACCCATAACCTATAGTTTTTTCCAGCTTTTCGATCTAAATAAAACTTTTTTTCAACAACCACAATCACCACAATCAAAATACTGATTTCTAGTAAGTTTTTCACAGAGTTCCAAGTCTGTATGAAATGGAAAAAAAATTGGTTTGTAATTCTGTTTTTATTATTAAATATGCGTACAGTTAATATGAACCAATTCGTATGCATATAGGTACCTATAGAGTCTATAGGGAATCACTGCTATAGACTATTCGGGAACCGATTCGGTAATTGAGAACCAACTCGTGGGCGTCCGTCATTTCATTGTTGTCCTTCCAAATCATCATATAACAACATGATATCGCGTAATGATCCATATTTTGCATTATTGCCCTGCTACGCAAATTGTCTACTACATAATGTAACCTACCTATAGTGGCATATTTGACATTTATCCCTGCTTTTAAGAAATTTACCCGGCGTAATTTTTGTTTGTTTTTCCGTTTAGTTTTAGGCTTTTGCAGGGGTTCAGATATGGCGGACTTACAGTAGACAATAATGGATACAGCTCCATTAGGTATAATTGTTCAGAAAACTGTGCACAAAAAACAATGTAAAATATTAACGGCATTATTATATTATTTCTAATGGATAATATCGGAGAGCTTAAGTGTTTAAATATGTATGTGTGGGTAGAGCATATTGTTTCGAAAATTTTAATTTATTGAACGCGGATTATTGGAACGGGGGTAACAAAGTGACTACCATAATGTTACGTCAGAAACGACACGAAATGTGAAAAGAACTAGTGACCGTATTATTGAAAACCATTAAAAAAATTACTACTTACGTTTAAAGCGTATTACGACAACAGCGTTTTACCCGATAAACAACTCGATTAGGAAGACAGTATAAGTGCTAAACGGGTGATTGCATTTTAACAAATGCCACAAACGTCAAAAATACCCGTCAACCGATAGACCTATGTTATTTTTATATCGAAGTAAAAACAAATTGTGATCGATTCACCTATAGCTCCACGTGGAGCGCCGTTATGCACGTTAAGGCAAATTGCTCGAGGCGCGGATACTAAAACAATACAAATTCAACAGGATCTCGTATTTTTAAAATATCGTTTTATAAAATCCTCACTAATATCCGAATTTTTTTTTTTTTTGGACAAAATACGACGCAAACTAATAATATTATATTTTGAAAACGGCCCTTAAAATTATTATAATTATATTTAACAAAAACAATTTCCAATCATAAATATAATAGACACAGGAACAATAAGTGGATAATATAATTTTGGTAATTATAATAATAATAATTATTACAGTATTACCATAATAATAATAATAATAAAAAGACGATCATACTCGCAAGTAGGTGCAGCTATTGTTGTAGGTAAAAAGTTGGGAATGTTGGATACAGACGGGAATTTCATGTAGCAACGATGCTTATCTATAAGCAACGATAAACTATTGTTAACGAAAAAACGATTCTAAGCGCAGTTCAGTTGATAGTGTTGCTTTGTCAACTGTATATGTTATAGTATGGTAAAATGATTACAACAATGTGCGTTTCCATAACAACACCGATTGTTTAAATAATATTAAAATAAAAAAAAATTAATAGTAACAAAAAATAAATAAAATCGTTTGCCAATGACAACCTTATTTTAGATTCTAAGTAAAGAAGCGTATGGTTTTACTAAGATGGTTATTTTTTTTTATGTGTAAACAATTTTTCTACTAGAAGACTTGCTCGGATTTCTAAGTGTAGCACCTCTTCTGAAAGTAAATCGGCGTGGGAAGGTTTTTTTAATTTTCTCAAGAGTTTTCTAAGCAAATGTGAAAAACTAAGATATAACATTGGAAAACCGGTAAAAACGTATGAAAACTGGGCAAATCAAAACAACATTATACAAATACTATTAAAGAAAAAAAATAGAGCCTATTTAATTATTTTACTGTAATATGACATATATATTGTTGACTAAGCATTACTATCAACTGAACTCTGCTCAGAATCGTTTTTTCGTAAGCAATGATTTATCGTTGCTTACAGATGTACATTAAATTCTCGTCTGCATCCTACCTTTCCAGCTTCCTACCTACACCAGTGGCTGCACCTGTTATCTTACCTTTTTTTTTTTTAATCTTTTAATCTTTATTAATCTAAAGACCGAGGTTTTCTTCATTATCTCTCATTATCTTCATTATATAAATGAAAATTTTAATAAGTGACCTCTTTTAAGTACCACCTATAGAAAATTTCCATCAGAAAAAGTGCTATACTTAATAATCAGAGCATATTTTCTGATAGAAAAAGTGTTCACATAAACAAAATAAAGAAATAAATAATAATACACCATAATTGTAAAACCATCACATTCTATGCTTCGCTCAGAATCTAAAATAAAGAGACTTATAAGTACAAGTATAAATAAAAATATAATAATTATAAAATCATTCTTAGAATTTGTATCATAAATGCTGATAAATATTTATAAAAGCAATCTGGATTTTTCAATGAATTTCCTGCAGACATCAATACGTTTAATGGTGAGTTTAACATAAAATTTCTTTTGGCATATTTTTATACAAAAATATTCAGAATTCGACTGTTTACATGGGATTTATTTTAAAGTTTGAATTTCGTATATCCACATCCCGCTGAAATCTACAACTTCACACAACACTATGCAATAGTCGTTTTCAATATTATTATAATTAATATTACGACGTTTGTATTGGTATCGTAATAATATTACGTTTCTAACGGGCAAGAAATTTATCAAAACTTTATTCACGTAAATAGATAATATTATTATAGTCTTTACAATCGGTTTCAAAAATGTTTAGACGATTTTTATAATAAGACGTCTTCATCAGGATTTTACGAGTAGAGTCGTTAAATCCTCGACTCGTTTTCAAATGAACACAAAATCGTATTTTCCACGTTTTTTTTTCTTCCCCCCCCTCTTTAACAATTTTAATATTTTTTAACAACAATACGTGTTTCTAAAAATCACCGCCATGGTTAACTTCAAAAACATCGTCTTCTACAATTATTATTAACGGATAAATCGGCGTTATGTTTCTAAAACCGATTTTTGTAAACGCCATTTCGTTTGAACACACTTTTTCGCTAAAACTCTTTGTTAGAAAGACTCAGACGGCGAATATGCCAACTGTGTGACGGTCTCTTATGCTAATCATTCTCGACGGAAAATCCGCAGTGTTTAATATACCAACCTTAAATATTTTACCTGTAGGGTTGTACACCTTGAACACAAATAATCGCACGTGGTACAAGTTAAGTGTAACAATATGTGGTTTATTATATTATAGAATACAATATTAAACTGGGACCATGTACCGCAAGCGAAACAGATTAAATTTAATCCGTTTCGTCATGGCGAACATACGGTATTACTATTATATTCGCTGTTATAAGCATACATTACCACCGGTAGAGACAGTGGCGCCTAATTACCAGTTAAAAATCTCTCGATTAGATTCTACGGGATTTTAAAAAAAATAATAAATAATAATTACGTGTACCGCGCATGCACTTCTAAATTTTACCTACTACTAGATTTTTAAAGCATTGTGCACTTGTGCTCACATTTGATCTTCCCTGTGAACTTTCCCGTTGAATTAAATTCTCGCACCGCCACCAATACTGTAATCAACACGCGGGACCCGATTCGGTACCGTTTTCGCGAAAAACCACGAGATCCGTCGTTTTCGAGTAAGATTTTCTGGGCGAATCTCGTAGTAAATTTAACTTTTAGTCACCACTCTTCAACGAATAAACGCTATAAGTTCACGGCGTCAAACATAAAAACAAAACCGCTCAGTGCTAACTGCGGTTGCTATAACTTGAACGCACGTAGTCCACAAAAAAACATCCTGCGTGTATTTAACGAGTTAAATCTCAATATTAATTTAAAAACAATACATGTAGATGATATGGAATACTTTTGGAACCGGTGGGGATAAGGTAGCACTATGGTTCCAAGAGTCTCCCGAGCCCGCGTCATCATGACCATGACCTAATACAGGGTTCGTGTATAACCTTAAATAGGTAGGCACGTAGGAACGGTTTTCAGTCCTTATTTTTAATGGACGTAATATTTCGAATTTTCCCGCACCTGTTTGCGCATAAATTTCCCGAAAACACCACGGCCGTGGAAAATTAGGCGGATAACGCGAGCGGTTCCGCGGGGATCGCGCGGAAGGTACGGACGGTCGAGGCGTCCGGGGATGCGCTTTATTACGTTGAGTGCTATCGGTTACGGCGCCACGTATACCATCATATACCAGTCGTAACCATTACCGGGTGTACTATACTTACTTAATAATATATAGGCGCTCCCGTAATATATATACATATACGAAGGATGTGGGTACACGGTGTACACAAAACGGTAATAAAACTCTCATTTAAAATATAGTTGCCGCGAATTTCTCTGGTTCGTTTTTCCCGTTTGTTTTCATCGTCTCGATATTATAATATTATTACATACGCGCTAACGTATTATTTTGTTTTTTTTTTTTTTTTTTTTTTTTTTACTGAGTGAATTATACTCTTTTTTGTGATAGTCGAAATTTTCGTATCCGCACAGTCAGACGATGGAGCAAAAACCAACCGAAAAAGCCTTGAAAATCGATTTTGGGGATAGTAAAAAACCGAAAACTCGGAGATTAAAAAGATTCGAAAATAACTCTGCAATTGTTTATTATTATATTTTATGAATATGAAGTATTAGAAATGCTACAGTTGAACGATCGGACGCGCATTTGACAATAAGTGGAATATTTAGAGAACATTGTGAAACGCTGTTATTTTCGAAATTTCGTCTTATTAGAATTTAAATCTATTTTTTTTATATTTAAAACTGAATATACAGTCTGTTTATTTCATGTGATCGTGCATTTGATACATAGTCGATTAGCAAGACAAGGGCGGTAAATGATGTGAAAACAAAATGTGACAACTATATCTGTTCTCTTGATGTCTCGATTGATTAACGCAGTATCCGTATTAGTAATCAATATAGGTGGATACGAATTCAACGATCATCAATCAAATTGTTTGCGGATTCCCCACTTCCAGCCACCCCTTATCTAAACCATCGACTAAGTTTTGGATCTACTTTGGGGGTCGACTTTCGGGACCGCCAACTTCTTTGGAGCAGTATCGGATTTGAATCAACAGTATAAAAAAATAATCATTTAACGACCAGACTGCAGTGGTGTCCAACCATTTTTTTACCAGTTCTTGGCGGGCCGAGAATTAAAACTTTTACTTCTAAGTTAATCTAATATAATATTTTATTATAAGTACATCTTAATATAGTGATATAATATTAGATATAATTTATTATTACTATTTTTTTCAATTTTTATTTAATACTTCGGTGGGCCGATTATTAAGCGATCGCGGGCCGTAGTCGGTCACCACTGAACTAGAGTATTGCGTTTGTAAATTTGTGATAGGCAATCGAACAAGGGCCGATCGCGGGATTCCATTTGCGGCTGCGTTTCATTTCGCGTAGGGACCGTTAATACACGTCCGGGGAAAACTACCGTAGAGAAATCGTCCCTCGTCTTTTCCACGTCGCCGCCCTGTGCCGAAATAACGTCTATAATACTGCGATATCGTTCGTCGCATTTATCAATAATAATATCATCGACGCCATTACTACTTAACTCGGTATAAGTATAATAACATAATATATTGTAATCGATCGAGCAAACTGTAGCGCGGCAAAGTCGTTCGGTTTACGATCAATCACTGCGATATCGTACAATATAAACCGGCGGTTTGGCCGTCTGTCGTTTGGAAATCCGCCGTATAATTAATAATAATATTATAATAGAATAATAGACGCGGACCCGAACAGACATTTTCGTGAAATATATTATACTCGATTTCTCGCATCGCATCGTATAATTATATTATTTCGTCTAAAACTCTAGTGTACTATTGGTATACAAATTGTATAATAATTATTATATTTGTTTGTATGTCCCATAATATGAGAATCACTCGAGTCAATTTTTATCAATTTTTTTTTTTTTTTTTTCAAAAATAATTTTGTATAATTTAATTTATTTCTCTTTTTTTTGTCAGTCTAAATTGCATAAGCGTATAAGTGTGTAGCGTAAAAGCTTACGTACAATAGTATAAGATTATGTATATTCAAAAATGAATAATTTTTTTCAATTTAAAACTACACGGAATCGACTAAAAGTCTTTTCCATGGTTTGGTCAAAGATGTAACATGATAAAAATATCATAAAACATTATAATTCAAATTTTTTTGCAACATTTTAAATTTAAAACGTATGTAGGTATAAGTTTGAAACCTATGACCTTGTCAACGCATGATGTTTGAAAGTCCCAGAAATAAATTAAGATCAGTCCATTAAATTATAAAGGTAGCTGTTATAAAAGTACCGTAATAAAAGGAATACTTTTATGTAGGTAGGTACTTGGAATTGGTTCGTGTTCGGCCATATGCAAACCCGGTAAATAATAACTGAAAACGGATAATAATAAATATTACAAGGTAACATAATGTAAGAAAAAAACGGACATGGGAAAAGACGTTTGGTGGGCCACTGTTGCAGGTAAGAAATTGCGAAGGTACCGTACAGATATAAATCAAATACATACATCTTATAGGTAAGATACCTTCCAAATTTTTACTCTCTACATCGTGTAATAAGTTTAAGTATGTATATTTTTGAAAATACCACAGTGTATAAGTTTACGTACAAGCGTGTACGTATTTGATTCTGAGTGTAGCGAATAACGTATTGGTTTTACAAAGATATTTTTTTTTTATGTGAACAATTTTTCTACTAGAAAGCTTCCTCCGGTGTATTAAATGTAGATTCTTTCTTTTCTGAAAGGAAATTTTCTTGGGGTAGTACATTAAGGAGGTCGTTTTTCAATTTCCCGAAGAGTTTACCCAGCAAATATTAATAACCGGGAAAACACGGGAAAACCTCGAATGTCGGTGCAATATTAAACAAATATTATTATTAAAGAAAATATGAAACGTCTATTTCAATTATTTTACCATAATATGGCATACATTATATGGTTGACAAAACGTCACTATCAACTGAACTCCTCTCAGAATAATTTTTAGTAAGCAAGGGTACCGTCTCCGGACGGAATCCGCGCAAAGCAGAAGGCGGCCCACGCACTAGAATCGGGTCGGGTGACGACTGCGAGCCCGAGATGCCGCCGACGCATAGGTCGCGGGGCCTGACAGGCAACGGGAACGTGCTCAGCGATTTTTACTGATCAGGCCGGGTCACGTACACTCGCTAATAGCAACGTTTGAAACCGATCGGCTCGATGACAATTTTGTGGATTGACATTTTATTGTTCTGCATTTAAATGTTCCCATTTTTCTTTAAACGTATTCGATACTTGGATCACATCCGTAGACGATTTTTCAACTATACATAATTTATCTACGCACGTGAAGAAAATAACGGAATCACGAATTCAACGTCATCCGTTTGACAGTATATTATTGTTATATTTGCGTTTAAAATATATTTTTTATAATACGTGCTTTCGTTTTAATTGTTTGTTATTTTTTTTTTGAAATTCTGACTATCAATATTATATTAGCATCCATAGACGATAACCATCGGCCATACACCGCTGTGTGGATAATTAATAGTATTATAACTTTATTATTATTCATAAGAAAAAAAAAATAAAAATGCGGACATACTTCGGACGTGGGCAAAGCCACTGTTGTAGATGGGAAGTTGGGAAGATAGGATAAAGAAGATAATTTAACGTATATCTGTTAGTAACGATAAATCATTGCTAAAAAAAAAAAAACGATCCCAAGCGAAGTTCAGTTGATGCTTTTTCAACATTATGCATGTTATATTATGATAAAATAATTAAATAGACAATATATATTTTCTTTAATATTAGTTGTTAAATACTATACCGATTTTCCCATTTTTCTTTCGTTTTTCCCGGTTGTTCACATTTGTTTTTTACATTTTTTTATTATTTTTTTTATTAAACAAATTAAAAAATAACTTTATATTATTATTTTCAAAAAATTTTAAGATAACCATTCCGTAAAGATTATTTTTCTAAGAATTTTAATGTATTACACATGTATATCCGATGAACAGTTTTTAAGACACGGACATTTTAAATTCTACTAATCCGTGTGAAAACTGATTTTATCAAGGGAATAACCTAACCGTGTTATGCGATAACATCGGTTAACTCAGTTAACTAAATTCGTCGGATAAAATTGTATGTTACAATAAATTTTCCGAAAACAATAAAATAAAGTTATTTAAAAAAAAAAAATTAATTCAAACATAAATATTTGTAATCTTTTTCACTGTGAGTAATATAAAAAACAAGAATTTGATTATCTTTATTATCTCCAGAGATATTCATTGGGTATATCTACGTGGGACAGCCTGTAGGTAATTCAAAAAATCTAAGTCCATAATAATTATTTGTTCTGTCTAAAAGTGGCAAATCTTGTTTTTATATGATTAAAAACCTCTTTTCGGGGATGGATAATGGATATGACCCCAATACCTAAATCTACACCCCATTCTTCAAAAACAAACATTAATTAATAAATACATCACCGCTGAAGAAAATTCTAAAAAAAAAAAATGTATGTCGAATACCTTTAGGGAGTTAGGGAGCCTATTCAATCACATCATAAAAATCACGATAACTATTATATCGTATCTACCTGCGCGTTTCGTTTTTAGAATTACCTAATAAAAATATATCGCCCTGGTAGGAAGGATTTTCTTTTCTTTTGCCGCCTTATACTTATATAGGTATATGTAGGTATATATATATAAATATCTAAGTATCTGGATACCCGGACATAAAAGCAAAATGTTTGACCGACAACTAGACAAAAGGTTTTATCACTTGGTACAGTCGTAGTCGCCAGATTGGACTACTATTCAGTTCATTGTTCGGTTATTACTCTAGAGATTTTTTTTTCGTCTCGCGCTTACGACTCGATCAGTCGGTTCGTGGTTTTTGTCGTTCTCGAAAATAAATTATAAATTATTAATTACTGTTTTCATTCTCTAGAGATTTGTTAGACTGTGACAGATATACTGTATGCATAATGTATAGGTGTAATATAATCGTAAATAAGAAATTGACATTATAGTGCAGAATGCAAGCAAATCCTCAATAAATCAAAACACAGTAAACAGTTCTCGTTCTATTACCAACCGCAATATTAGATTGTCGTAAAAAGCCTATTATAATACAATACATTTAAATACATAAAAAAGCCCCGTAACTCTGTTAAGGTCTTTATTTCTACTGTCACCTACCTTCAATAGTCCCCACCTATATCAGTTACTTTCAGTCTCTCGAGATCTTGTAATACTCCATTGATCCATTGTTTCTTTGATCTGCTTCTGTAGCCTCTCCCTATTTGTTGACACTCAATTCGTGTCCTTACATTATTGGTTTCTTCTCTTCTCATTGTATACACAAATCATCGAATTCCCTATCACTTCATAAAACTTTGTTTTATGTGGTACTTAAGTAATTTACCTAATTCCCCCCTCCCTTTTTTTCCTCCACGCTGGTTATTTATTGCGTTATTGAACACCGGTCTACATATTATTATTATTATTAGAACTTTGTTCTCGAAGCTCGGTGGTTTTTGTTCAATGTACACCGTCATAAACCATTCACGTTTATACGTTATAGTCCGTCTGCAATAAGTTAGGTAGAATATAACATGTGCGTATGAAAAACAAAACACTAAATTCTGTACCTCAGAACCATACGAACGCAAGTCACATTTTTTTTTAAGCGAAAAACTAAAAAAGGAACATGTTTCCTGCCATATATCAGGACTTACGCTCGTATAATCCTGGTAAAATAATGGAAGGAGTATTTTTAACAGACTTCTATTATTATGGCTCTATTGAAAACATAAATTACATGCAAAAAAATGTAATAATCTGAAAATCGTTATTTTTAGACTTACGGTAGTCTAGTTCTAAGGTACAGGATTGTCTTTCGTGTTTTTATTCTCTGGAAATACGTGAGATGTAAGAGGTCATCACAGTATAGGTAACATTTAAATGTTGTAGAAATATGTTCACGAAAAACTTTGTTCAATCCTTTCCCGGTGGTACGTTGCAATTGATAGTTGTTAACAGTTTTACGCACTTGTTGTAACTCTAATCCATCAAAGTATCAAAGTATCACTAGCGAGTTCTTTATTTCGAATCAGAGTAGGTATATAATATTCAGAGAGTTGTTGCGACGCGCGCATTCATCGAGTCCATCGGTTTTATTAGATTTTTTTTTTTTTTCACTCACTTGACATGGATTTTTAAAGCTTAAAGACCGAAAATTTTTGTTACTTTATTTAATCGTTCGATTACGCGTCTCACGAGGTAAGATAGCGGTGGACGGTTATTTCGGATCATAGATGACGGACCAGAAAATCTGTCTGAACGTTAATCGTCGCGCATTAAGCCGACGCCCGGAGCTGGACCGCTGTAACTCTCCAAGCTCCCACCGCTCACAGTGGGTTACACTCGAGACAAATTATATAAGACCGCATAAATCCGAGCTTAACAAAAAAAAAAAAAATCAATAAAAATATCTTTGATACCTACGCTTTATAGTATCGTCGGAGAAAATAGGAAAAAAAAAATAAAACCTCCGAAACCGTTCGGTATCTTACAGTGTTTTTTTTTTTTTCATGAGATAGGAGAGATGAGTCGGATCAAATTATGTTATCGACTATCGCCGGAAACGATTTTGCAACGTTTTGTGATGGCGGCGATAGAAACGCGAGCGGAAAAACGAAAGTCAAAACGACACGTTTGTGCGGTCGTTCATTTTACCCGTCTTCCGGGTTTATATCCGCCGAAACTTTTGGAGATTGAAGTCCGTGATGATTTGATATTTGACATTCGTTTTTTTTTTTCAATTTCCACCGATATACTTATTAACCGCGGGATAAGTCACTCGCACGCGTACCATTCGCCGTTCGTAACGTGTATAAAAAAAAAATAAAACAAATATATCCGTGTACACAAATTTATAAAGGCCCATATAATTTTATTATTTTCTTTTTTCAAACAATCTGCTTGTATACTTTAAAACTTAATACGCCTCGCGGTTTATTGGTTTTTCAAACTAAAAGTCTATATTATACTTACGCATACACACACACACACACACACACACACACACACACACATACATAAACATATTATAGTGTTTCAACGGTAGTGTAAGTATTTATTTACGTTCAAGTTTATTTGCCAAGACCAACACAATAAAAACAGCCGAGTTCTTTTAAAATAATTGCCGAGTGGCGGCGGCGTACAATACGCGCTCAGTAAAATAATTATATTATTCTTTGACGATGGACTACGCTTATTTCCGTTCTTTTAAATCGTTCTAATTAGCTAATTAACGAAATTAATTATTCTTATCGGGATCAGTCGACGAAACGTCGTAATAGCATTGACGGCGAACTATTATAATATTATAACAGGCACTGTTACGGTTGAGGCTCAAAACGCATAATAATTCAAATTACCGCGGGCGACCGCATTCGTTGTGTCCTGGCCTAATAGTTGTCAATACAGATAAGTAGGTACCTTTTTACTGTTAGTAATTTTTACAAAACTAGATATGTACATGTTTTTTTTTTTTCAATAGATATCAAAAAATAATTTTAACTGGGTCTATTTCTTTTAATTTTTGTGTCGGTCTTCAGCTATCTATGTTCCCTATTCCTTTCCCAAGAAACGGCGATTTCCATCGTCTTGTCTGACATAACGGTTGTCGTCATAAATTAATTTTTGCTGCATTCAATCCGTAGTAGTGGTCATTTCAAAAGACGGTCTGCGTCTTGCTCCGCATTACACTCACGTGTTCAGTTAAATTGTATTTGGTTTCGGTCCGTAGTATCTATTCGACTATGGAAGACGACACTCTGACAGTAAACTTAATAATTTTTCCAATAAAACCATAACGATGAGATATTTATACAATTTGCATAATTTTTTAATACATTTTTATAATTGATTTCTCGTTCTTGTTGTTATTTATCAAACACTTTTAGAGTATATTACCGTAAAACAAAATTTCTTTCCGCTTTTTTCCGTCTTGAAAGTTTATCACTAAACTGTTCCATCATTAGTAATTTATTGTCTTAATTCCTTCTTATTCTTCATCAAACCATTTCTGTTTTGGCCTTCCTATCAGTATTTTTCCCCGGCAGAGGGGTTCAGGTTAAAAACAACATAGACTTGGACGTGACCAAACACACTCTAGCCAATTATTTTGTTAGATTTTAATTTCTATATTCTTGGGTTTCTGAATTATTTCTGGACTTTTTTGTTTTTATTTTATATTATATAATAAGTTTGTGTCTTGTCGTATTGTTTTTTAGATTCACCTAGATCCACCTCCGGAAGTTTCCATGACAGCTAATTTATTCTCATATTCTTCAGTTGTGGGCCACGCGTACACAATAAGAAACGAATTTATTTAGCATAAATAATGAATTTCTGACCGTGAAATATACATATTATTATACGTATGGGAATATAATATGTTTATCTCCGCACAATATACTATTAAGTTGCGTTATTGGCAATCAATCAAATTATTTCCCGGCTTGTTATCCGTTTATACCGACGGCGAACAATCTTCTCTTCCGCACTTCCGCATTTTTAGATAGAACATCGGCTTGGATACCTACACGTAAAATAATAACACAATATTTTGATGAGCTAAGGAAAACCCGTGGAAACTTTTTACAATGAGATTGAATTATATAAGTAGCGCAATAATTACGTCAATTATCTTATTTAAAAAAAAAAAACAAAACCAGCAACGCATTTGTTTGGTTATAAATTATAGAAATCTATTATTATTATATTATATACATACAGATAGATAATGTTGGCATTATAAATTAAAATATAGATTATAAACATTTAAAAAAATCCGATTAGTATTATTAGTAGTATTAGTTACATTTTAAGTCACTGATTATTTTAGTATCACACCCGGATGATGCTAAGCAGGGAACACTGCTGTGTGTAGCTCCCTTCCTCATGTATCTATGTTTTCTCCCTACACATGAATACGCATTCATGTGTGTCCATATTAAAATAGTGCAGATTTATACCTGATTCGGAGTTTAAACCTAGGTAATTTAAATCTCTAAAATTGATTAATATCGTTCAAACTAATCTGTTATAGCAATAACCACGGACTGAATTAAAATATCATTACTCGCTCTCCATGCCGCGAAGTTTTTCAATACCGTCTATAATTTCACAGGTTGTCAAGGAATTTCATACACAAATTTAATATGCAGTACAGGTGTTCCTAAAAGGGACACTCGTGGGATAGTCAAAAGTGCCTGTAATAAAAATGTATTATAAGGTGTTTTTAAGGACAAATTTATTCTGCTACTATCGTTTTTCCGATGTTAAATTGTACACATAGTTTACGTATAGAAAAGCCGTTATAGTGTCTTTGCACCGAACAATTTACAATTTTTGCTTTTAAACGAAAGGTTTTCGTAGAACAGAAGGTATCATTGCTAAGAAAAACAACCGACATCATAGTCATAACCCGGGAGGCGCTACATGGTCTTTGCACACCAAGTTTAAAATAAGCACCCCCAAAAATACCCAATAAGCTTTTTTATAATATAGACTAAATATGTTATCCATGTATGTTTTATAATTAATAAACAGCACAAAATACAAATTTCTTTAATGGAAATATATGTGTGTATAAAAAAAACGTTAAAAGAGTTATGATTCATTTTTGATAATATTTTTTCTTTATTGACCACGAAATAACGTTTCCAGTTTCGGATAAAATAATTTAATCGGTCGGACATAGGTATAATTCGTTTGTTTTCTTCGTTTTAGGGTAAAAACGTTGTCCGTCATTATGCCAACGGTGAGAAATATTACTGTCCGCGTGTATTTCAAGAAGAGTCCGTTATAGACAGGCATAAAAACGGACGAAGCCCGTTCGGGTCTCATTTTACAAAAAAGGTGAATTCCCGAACGTATCCCGTTTTACAAAAATTATGAACTCGAGCTTTGATTTGCGTTAAGGATTGTATTTCGGTCAGTATATTGATAACCTTAGAAATATTTGGACGAGTAGTGTTAAATTCACTGTTGAATTTACCGTGGAATCATTCACGGCTATTTGTAGTCAAAAGAAGGGGAAAATTAACATTTAGCCCATAATTCAGCAGAGAAACGACAATCGGACATTATATAATTTCCAAAAATATAACCAAACACTTTGTCTATTTTATCGTCTTTTGGTTTAATAGCCATTTTTTTGCCGGGACTTAATTATTTTGTCCGTTGAAAGACGTGTCCGTTATAGACAGATTTCACTATGTACCTTTGTATTAGTTTTAAATACTGCACGATAGGTATCGCAACGTAAACTTCCGTTTTATGTAATAATTTTCGAAATTCGGCGACTGATGAAATACTGTTATAATATGTATAACACTATATTATGTATTGACTGAGATTATATTCTTAGAGACTATATATTGTACGAGACCCGCGGTTATTTATTAACTTTCACCGTAATAATATTTTTAACCGTCTTTCGTAATTTTTTGACGCCGCCGCCGTCGCCGACACGAAGTTTGTATAATATAGGACTCGGCATTTAATTAAAATCGAAACTTTCGCCGATACTTGCGGTCCGACTAGGTAAATATATTATTATGTTTACCCGGCGGTATTCCTCTTTTCTTAAACAGCTTGCAAGTTTTCCGCCAACGGTATAAGGGTGATATTAAAAAATAAAAAATACACGCACACACACGCATACTCACACACACACACAAGTAGGTACGTTGAAAACAAGAAGTTACGGTGACCCTCTGTAAACATAGCTGTATTACGATGACGGCACACGGTACGGCAAAAAAAAAAAGAGAAAACTCATTAACATTTTTCTAAAGGGGGTAGCTTCCGTTTAATTTTAATCCGCGTATAAATCCATACACATAGCTATTGGTCGTTGCGATTAAAGCAAAACAGCCGTAACATTGAAGCGTGAGCATAACATAGAAAATGTTACGGTTTTAATACGACCTATAGAATAACGGCCATTATAAACGCATTTCGTATAATATTTGTTTCTTGAAATAATTCGTAAAAGTCTATTAAATAAAAAAATCATTGAAAAAATCTGAGTAGTTCCAATACCGAGATATTGGCACTAGGTACTTTGAGAAGTACCTGGTGGTCCCATTGAGTATTTCTTCTATGAAAGTCTTACTTAATGCTATTTTCTCACTGGGCAAATAAATGGTAAACCATTTAATAAGTGGATTTTGTAACAAAATATTGAATATGTTTAGGAAATATTGGTGGGGACAGAGGTGACTTGAGATATGTTATTTGTTGGTTCAAATTTCAAATAGTATAAAATAGTTAAGACTAAAGTAAGCTATAATGTTAAGAACACGGTCGGGAACAACTATTTTTCTGGTTTCCTATTGTTGTTATTTATTCATGATAATTGCGGTATAGGATAAAGACATTTGGCTACAAAATTAAACCATACGACATTTTACATGAACCTTAATTCATGGATTTCGTTACAATTTTAACGACCCAATACAATATTCAAGCCACCTAGAGCTCTGAGTGGGAGGAGGGGTAACTGTAGACAGTCCAAAAGTTAAGGAGGAGATTTAGTATATTTGCTGGTAAGGCAATTTAAGGAAGGTGGATACGCAGTGGGTATTCATTAAAAGATGCCATGAGATTCAAAAATAACAAAGTGAACGTTAAAAAAATATACATATATGTATAAAACGTTATTATAATATAGCTGAGTTTTTTTTGTTTTTTTTTTTTTTTTTTATATGCATTTTTGCTTTTGCGAGTTAAATGTATAATGATATGCTATTATGCGAGTACAATATTTGTTTACATACCCACCTAGTTGTTCTACTGCAGTTTTATACAACAATAATTTGTTTCGTTGTAAATTGTTGACCGAACCTAACCTTACGAAATATTATTTGTACGGGCACGTCAAATCGCTGGTGTAGGTGCAGATACAAAACGGAATATACCAAAATATGATATACACGAGTATGAATAATGAAAAATAACGACGCGACGCGTTCCGAAATCGTGTGAAATACAAATACTATTGCGGTCTGCACACTCCTAGCGGTAAACTCGTAAAATCCCAACCCGTCTTTTATACAATATTATATATAATACCCGAGTATACCTGCAGGTTGTCTATAATATACCTAACCCATAACCCACGGTTGTGTTTCGGTTTTTAAGCCACGTGTCCGGAGGCCGCGTTCGTCCTCCCCTACGCAGTGCGCGCACATTCCTGATTAACGGTGTCGGATCACGCGAGCTCTATGAACGTCCACGGGCTTTACGACATATACCTGCCTAGCCCATCCGTCCAGCGTTCACATTCATTTTCCCTTGTCGACTCGTGTTTTACGACGTTTTCCCCCCTCGTCCGTGTATAAATCCCGTAGTAAATTAGTTTTAAATTACAAAATAAAATCACGGTTCGACTCGGTAATAATAAATTCCCGCTGTACGCACTAGCTACGCCATAATATACTATATACTGCAGCTGTATACGAGTACCGATCGGTTTTTCGACTTGCCGAGTGGTATTCGAATATCGGTATTAAATAAATAGTATGTACTTTCCGGAACAAAAATTATTTTATTTTTAAACGCATGCAAAATATTGAATTATAGGTACTACTAGTTTATTGGTCGCGGACGTTTTAATACAAGTAAATTAAATTTTGAAAACACGTGCACCTATGCAATTTGGACCAACAACGAATAAAAGGAAAAAAATAAACGAACATAATTCGCACGATGGATGGGCCACTGTTGTAGACGAAAATCTGGGAAGTTAGAGGGGAAATTAAATTTTTTACCTGTACGCAACGATTAATCTTTGCTAACAAAAAACGATTCTGAGCGGAGTTCGGTTACATATAATTTTAAAGGTCGTAATGTTTTACGATTTTAAAATAGTTTATTTTGTACATTTTCCGTTTTTCTTACGTTTTTTTCCCGGTTTTTTCCATTTATTACGAAAACCACTAGGAAAATCGAAAAATAACCTTCTTTAACACATACTCCAATCAGATTTCCTTTCGGAAAAAGAGCTACACTTAAAAATCGGAGCAAAATATCCAGTAGAAAAGTTGTTCACAGAAATAAAATACAAAAAATTAACATCATTGTTAAACCAACGCATTCCTCTCTCCGCTTAGAATTCAAAATTACATTAGACAAATTAATAAACAACTATTAACTTATGCCCATCTTCCCTGGAACCAAATGTTTAGTTTTTTAGTATACGTTCAATGTTAGAGCGAAGTGTGCCGTTTATTTTTAAACCTTACTAGTATAATATTTTTATAATCAAATATGTGTGGGAGAAAAACATTTTGAGAGTCTTGTTTCCATAATTGATTTCCTGAATTTTTTTTTGGTTTATTTGATTCTCGAGAACATCCCTTGATTTTCGGTAAATACGGTTCCGTTTCAAATTGTATCCAATTTTAAATACTGGATGGCTATAGCGGACTAGAAGTTTTGGTACGGGCGGAAAAGGATATGAGCGCTCCAATATTTTCAATACTTTTAACCTTTGTACTTTATGCGAAAAAGTAGTAAAATTGTTTAAGTCGTGTTAAAACGTGTTACAAGTGAGAAAATTCGAACATTTTTAAAATGTGTTATTTGTATATATGTATATATATTATACTTAACAATAATTTCTGGTGTATTAAAGTATTTAATAATACCAAACTAGTCCTATGATATTATTTAAATTCTAAAAACGCTTTAATTGTGTAAAAAAATTCGTTCATGATGTACGTAGCAGTCCAAATTGTTGATAATTCTACCGGCCCGGACGACCTCTCCCAGGCCATCTCAGCTGCCTGCCGGTAGATAACTAATATCTATATTATATTGTTATCATTCGACCAGTGACACTAGTCGTATTAATGTGCGAATCGTCCCGATTAATAACATTATAGACATTTAAGTCTTTATTCAGTATCTTCGGTATATTATTTCGAGTAATATTTTTGATAAATATTTAAATTTACCTATACGATTCTGCGGTATACGTATTATATTGTACTAACGTAAGACGATTTTCCAAAACCAACAAGGTAGTCTACATAATTCCTCAGCCGATTTATCAGTCATCGGTTATTATTACCGCCAAATCTCCCCGCCCACCCCCCGCCCATTCATCACCATCCGAGATATTGCTCAGCCGCAAGGAGCTAATAATTCGCCGGTACGTCAGACGAACGTATTACAGGTATAATAGTATATAATACAATATTAAACAACGTTCGCCGAAATCGTTCGCTCAAAAGTCCTAATCCTCGGTCCACGATATAAAGGCCCGAAACCACGCGCGAGCGTATAATAATAATTCATAAATATTATACGTAAATACTGAACATACATTATTATTTAATTTATGCGCGATGTACACTCGTAGAGCGTAATACATAATGCGGTTTGGGTTATCTTTAATCTGTCCGTTGAATTGTATAGGCACCTATAAACTGTTCTCGATATCGTGTCGAATTTTCCCCGTAAACAGAGACTACAAGGTCTGCGTGTTGTGTCCGTCATATAATAATTGCATTAAATATAACAAAAAAAAAATACGTAAAATATTCCCTCCCCCGCGGTACATTTGGACCTTGCCCATGCTCGGCATACATAAAAATCCATTAAAATATTTTTTATTATAATCGAAGAATTGTGCAGAAAACCGGTATGAAAAGTAAATGTGATTTTTTTTCAGGTGGTTAATTAAAAATAATAACAACAATACGTTATATTTTTTTTTAATTTTAATACGATTAAGCTTTAATATTGTGTTGGTACGATAGTAAAGTTTTTGTGGAAATTATCCCATATTTATTGTAATATTATTATCAGCTTGCCGCATACCTACACTTAATGACGGTCGTTAAATTGTATAATTAAATGTTTAATAATTAATTATAGCTTGCGAAAAAAAATTGTCATTGTGATAAAAAAAACTACAAGTTTACGCTCATAACATTTATAAAGATGAATATCAGCTTCTTCTACTTATCAAATTGTAAAGGCTTAATTGAAAAATCAACATAATATTAGGTACAATAAATTCGTTTTTTTTTTTTTTTGCATATGAATTTGTGCTTATAACAGACGGTTATCAATATTTACTTCGAACTAGAATTCACTTAAGCCAGTATAGTATATGCTTGAGTTTGTTTTATATTTTTTCTTCACATTTTCGATTGAAATTTTGTTTACGAAACAGATTGAAGTTGGACAACAGAGTGAATATATCCTTTATACGCGCATCGTCATTTATTGTATACATTTAAACGATTCCTTTCCATAGTCTGTTGGTTCATACGATGTTGGTTTATTCTCTCGGGCTAGTTGCTCCCAAAAACAAAAGCAATAAACCCCAAAAAGAAACGCGTGAGTCGTTCGATCGTGTTAAATGTTTTGAACCGAATTTCCTTTTATTGCTCGCCCGATCCACATTTATATACGAAGTGGATAGGTAAATAACCTAACCTAACTTATAGCGCTTGTCATTCCGGTTCGAATAATCTACTACCTATTACTATCCTAAAGGTTACAGAAAACTCGACGGACGTCCGCGTACAAACACTCAATAGCCTAAGCCACTCAAATCTCAATAATAAAATTACCAACCCGAATTTTTGAATTTCTCGTTTCGTGCGATGTAAACGTTATTTTGTTATTTGTTATTGAACTAACATTTCGCGAAGAATGGTCGTCGAATTCGGTTCAATACAGTGCCTGTTATTGCGATGAAAAAAAAATATATATTTTTCTTTTACATTCGATTTATACGTATAGTTTGTATTTTTTTCTCCACTTTCATATAAACGCAAGCGTTGTAATAAATTAGGTAGGTAAATAATGTTTTTTTTACCCCGTCGACACCTCGGAAAACACTCTCAACAACTTAAATGGGCGAGAGGGGGGGGGGAGAATAAAAACATATGATCATATACGGAACGTATATTGATCAAATGTATTTATTTTATATTTAGCTCTAAAACGTTAAAACGATTATCCGTCGTTTTAAAAAAAAAAAAAAATGTATAAAAGTCGTTTTATTAAAAACCCAAACGAAAATAAGTAGGTTCCTGCTATATAATATATGAGGGGTAAAAAAGTTACTACATTTTTATTACCACAGTGTGCGAAACCTTTTTTTTTTTTTCCGTTGGACAATTCGAGTCATTTATTTCGACATAAATATACCAACAAAATTACTTCTGTTCTAAAATATTATCATATTGGTTACTGTATCGTTAAAATGATTTATTTCATACGTGGGTTCTTCGGTAAATGGTATCAGCGAAATGTATTTTTACGTTCGTTATTATCTTTTACCGCCGATCATCAAATTACAACCTATACAATTTCAAGCTACGAAACCTAATATAATCGAACCGGTATAATGGAAAAAACTGATTCTCGTCATATTTAACCTTATCCTTCTCGCGTTCAAATTTCATTAGTGCATGTTTACTCCCCGGTAGAAATTCACTAGACAAATTTTTCCGAGGGTAAAATTACACTGGAAAAAACTGATCGTTGGTAAAATTTTCCCAGTAATTATTAACTCTTCCATACAAATAGCCTATGGAAGAGGTAAATTTCTCTAGGGAAATTGTATACCCATCACATCCAGTTAAATAAAATGGACGTCAATAAAAATAGCTCGCACACCAGCTGGTATAATATTGTAGTACCTAAAAATCGTGATTGTCCAAATGATTTCCAAAACAAAAATAAAACAATGGGCTGACAATTAAACATTTTCTAAAAATTTTTGCTAAAAAAACACAGAACTAAACATCTGATAAACCTGCAATGTGCATTTATGTTAAAAATAATTTCAAACCGAAATACATAAAATATAATTTTAAAAACATTATTTACGTTACTTATTCGATTAAAAGAGAAAACGGGCTCAACACGTCAAACGTCTTTTCAGACTTTAAATTTCAATGTTTTCTTTTAACAAATTTACTTAATTGAATCAATCATTTTTATAGTATTTTCCATCTGACTATACACTCGTGTGCACTACACACGGTCAGTGATATCACACTCCGATGATGTACCTACCCGGTTGAATAAGTTATTTTGAAAAATATCTATGGAACAAAGCAGTTTTCATATATCATCGTATTAAATCGTTTGGAAACTTGATAACAGTTATCAAATTGAAATACTGATCATATGAAAAACGCGTATCAAACATACTCTACACACCGTCACACAGTTAAAACCGATGGCGTCGGTTTTTCGTACTCGTGAAATGTATGCACCGGCATATGGAATTTTTTATTGTTCACTGCGTACGAACGATAGCAGGGAATAGTAGGTAAAAAGTGTACGAACACTATACGCGAGTTCAGTCAGATATGGAAAACGCTATAAAAGGGATGCGCGACTGTCGATTTCAGAGATTTCGTTGGCCGTTCGCCAATTTGTTTAGTATTAGATCCAAAATTCGATACGTTTGTTTGTGTCGAATGTGCATTTATACGTATAGAAACGTAATTTATTTGGATTTTTGCGACCTTGTCGTTATAGTCGGGGATTCTTGTTATAGGCATGCACACCGGGTGTACCAGGTATATCGTGGGTTGAAAACGAAATTTATTCAGTAAAATATTGACTCGTGAGGTATGAAAAAATAACATTAAGTAACTCATAAACTAAACGAACGTGTAACCGGCAACCACTAATCATAATATTATAACTTATCACCGCCTTGAGTTCGAGATCGACTTTACTTGAGGTTTGTTGTAATAGTGGCAATATTAAGTTTTTTTGAAAAAATTTTAAAGATATAATAATTTATTACAAAAATATATCGAGTAATTTTTTTTTTACGGTTATCTATATTTATTCAGTTATATACTGATGTTTCCGTGAAAAAATAAAGTACCTAGGTAGCACACAATATGCTTTTTTAATGAATTGACATTTTGCATTCGCTGTCTTCTTATTTCAGAGCGGGGGCCATAAAGCCTACTTTAGGAATAACGGCCAATTTTCTTTACAGCGCATACTGTGAACAAATCCTGCGCACGGATATGGGCATTTGCTCATCTCTTATTGACAGTTTATGTCGAATAAATTATCTACGTATATTGTGACGTACAGCAATCGATGCGATATAAGATAACATAGGGATCACGTCTAATCCCCAAAACGACGAAGACGGGGTTTCGTTTTTTTCAAATGATTAAACTATATAGTATAAATTACCGTTGGGATGGAGATATTATTTTTTTATTCGGACAAGGTTCGTCGTCGGAGGGTATCCGTCCGATATATTAACGAAATGGTACGCGGGATGGAGGTGGTGGTGGAGGGGGTAGGGGTACGGGGATTTAATTATGTCCCGGCTACAATATCAATTTGGTGTAATCGTTTCTGACGCCTCCGCCCGTAATTTACCGACAATTTAATAAACATTCTAATTCCTCTGTTATAATATTAGGCTCCGTGTGGCAAATTCAAACCACGTATATATATATATATATACATATATATATATATATACACACATATGTATGTATATATGTGTAAATGTACAGGTTTGTGTGTGTACTGCATAATATTATGTATAGGACGGTCACGCTGACAAACATTTTCACATTTCGGGTTTAAGGGAATTCTCATTAAGCCGATTTGAATTTCGGACCGAATTTTGATTAAAAACAATATTATAATTCCCCCTTTCGGCTTGGCGGCGAAGCCTAATCAACAATAATAACACGCGTATATCCACGACGAGGATTAAATAATTAATGATAATAATAATAATAATAATAATAATAACAAAATATTCGATATACCCTAAATATTATCGTTTCACCCGAAAGTTTACAAGTTTTCGACCGCTTCGCAGCCGATAATATTATATAGTTCTACGGTCTTGCCATACACGTTTCCGATCGTTCTATACGATTGAAATTCTCGCCCGAACAGTATACCGTTGTAAGTGAACGTTACTTCGGTACAGCGACTTGGGCCTGTAACCGGAATCATTCGAATTCAATTTTTATAAAGTGTTTGAACGTTAAACCTAATCTAATGCGTTTAGATAAGGCTAAATTTAAGTAATCTCTAAAAATCGCACGTCTTCACTATCGTTTGTAAACGAAGAACAAAAAAAAAAATATCTTCAGTCCAAATCTTACAATCCACCTATTTTAATATCACAAAATATCCAATACTTTTGTGAAAATATGTTTACTTTAATATAACATATTTATTGTTAAATTTGAAATACTGCATATTGTATTCTCTTAACTCCAATGTCCGAAGCTGCCGAAGATAAGTTTTAGTGAAAAACAAAAACAAAAATCGTTTTTGAATAAATTGTTTCGTTTTTCCGACGTTGTTTTCTTTAATTGTATTATATTTGTCCAAAAACACAACCGTAGTTTACCGAAAGATTTCCGAATCCCATTCGTTCGATAAAATTAATAATTTCTTAACATCAAAGCCTTTTCCGAGGATTATGATTACAATTATTTTTTTTTTTTTTAATCTTAGCTGAATTGTTTTATAACTCGAGAAATCGATGAAAAAATCGGAATCGCGGTGACAATTATAATTCTAGAGTAACACAAGATCAAAAAATAAAAGTTTTTTCTTCCTTATTAATTATTTCTTTGCGTGTGGTTAACACTGGCAACCGTAATCCAGTAAAACTACGGGTAGTCCCTTTGTTATTATTTTTAATACACTTTGTCAATATTTAAACGCTACATCTCGTAAGAAATCAACTAAAAACTCAAAATACGTGTCGACGAATTTATTTGAAAATCATAGTTTACCCACTTCCCTCCCGCCGAGAATGGATTATCATTTTTTCAAAAACCGAAATTCTAATTTAAATATCAAATGCACTTTTTTTTTTTTTAATAACCTTCATAAATATCGTGCCGATTTAATTGCTCGCGATGATCGTCTACGGTTTATATTTTTACTGTTTATGATTTACAATAAAAAATTAATATACAAGCAGTTATGTTATTATACGTAATCAAGTTGACAAATAATAAAAAAAAAATACATTAGATTATGTACTATTTATAATAAAGTTATTTTTAGTTGGCATTTTATGCTTAATTTAATTGCAAACTCCCTGATAACGACACGAATAAAATTAATATCATACTTTTTTTTTTTATCGTTAATAATATTGAAAATTGTTAGTCTTTTTTTTTTTTTTTTAATGACTTGAGAACGTAAAAAATAAATTATAATTCATAATGCTCAATATTGCACTATACTATTGCTCGTATACAAATAATACAGATTGCATTGATAGTTGATTATAAATTGATATGAAATTACGTAGGTATAGGATTCGTTCATTCGTTATTATATATTATATGACCTGATTATGTACGATTAAGGTCATCCCGTTAACCCATCCCCTCCCGCCACACTCAGTCATAGTATATTTTTATCTAATGAAAAGCTTAAGTTAGATTTTTCTTCCACGAGTAGCTTTAATATTAAAAATAAAAATCTGTCCGCAATTATGGAAATAATTGCTCGCACACGATCGGTGTTTTGTGTTCACATCATAACAGAGAATTATATTCGAAAATGTCAACAGAATTTCTTTTGAAACGTCTTGATACATCGTATTGGGGTATATTTTAGAGTAACTAATAATTACATTTGTGTACAATATATATATATGTATAACATGCACACAGAACATAACTCGTTTTATACCGAAAAGAGATTTTTCAATCACTTCTCTTAAAACTCGTATACAACGTATACGGCGTGGCAGCGGTTCCTTCGACATCACAAATTAAATTAAAATACTCGCCCGCCCGCTGAAATACTAATACGCTCTTGCACTACTTACACGGGGCATCCGAATCGACGACGACATTGCAGTGATCGACATTATTTACGACTCACGGGTTCGCTCGCAACGAAAATACTATTATAATCTCGATTTGACGAACGTGGAAATTTGTAATTTTTGTAAAAAAAAAAAAAAAACGCATTAAATTAGCCTCGTCGAATTATTGGCTGCCCCCTCCCCACCTGGACGTGAAAAAACTGTAGAAATACCGACAAAAATGTTTCGTAACAAACGTCTTTTATTCGAATATACAACCTCGCGTCCGCGTTAACAATTAGAAATTTTCACGGCAATTTACATGTACATACACATTATGCAAATTCGAACCTTTTTTGAGCGCACTGAATTTTTTTTTTTCTAGATAGATAATTTCTATATCCTAGTATTAGTGTGTAAATTTGGTAAGTTTTCCCTTGTGTACCAAACATGGTTGAAATGACGCCGCTGCTCGTAGGTATATTCGAAATTTCTGTGTATTTTAAATAATTTTATCGTCCGAATATCGAGCGTTAGTTTTAAACTTAAATTAAATATCTATTTATTTCGTTTGATATTTAAATATTGTATCGATTTATGAATGATTTCAAATGAAATTTAATGTAAAACACGTAATTTTTGTTGTGCATTTTGTATTCTGGTAGATATATTAATTATAATACAGAAACGTAAACCATGAACATACAATACTCGTTTTCTGAAATTATTGAGTTTTATATCATCATTCGTATTAAAAGAGGATTAAATAAAAAATATAACCGTATAATGATGTGCCAAAAGCAATTTGACGAGAAACACTTTTTATTTTTATTTCATACTTATAACAAAAAAATGTTTTATAATTATATATTATAGATATCGTATAGGATTACGTGCGTGAAAAAATCAAAAAGTAATTTTTCTCGCAATATTGACGTGTAAAATGATATTTGAATATTTTTAAAAATAATACGCACACACACACACACTTGCACACACTTAGTTATATTCACTCTCTATAGGCTTTCTTGTTGTTTTTTTTTTTTTTTGTGCGTTTATGCGTAGGTATCGACACTTATTATTTCTACGTAAGAGACAAACTGCCTATCATTTATTATATTTTCCGAATTTTACTCTATTATAATAAAAAAATGTCATCCGAAAACATAAAAATTGTAAATCGTCCAATGCTTCGAAATCTTTATGATTTTTATGATACCTATATGCATATTTTTTTAATAAAAAAAAAATATATTAAATTGACGATAACATTCGAAAATATACATTTAAACGAAATTGTTATCGCATATTAAACTCTCTTATACACAAATAATAAATCAATATATATATATATATATGGGTTAATGTAATCCAAGGTTATATTTTCCGTCGTAAATGCATACTATGAATTTTGATATTACACATTATTATGTATTTTGTATTTGCGGTTTTCAGCTATTATTAAAAGAAAGATAATATATTTATTCGTACACCGATGTTGAGACGTGTATAAGTAAAATTTATCTAGATAAAGATAAAAATAAATTAATCCAAATTGATGTAGATATGAAAAAAGATAACAGATATTTAAATGATCTCAAATAAGACAATTAAATTTGTGTAGATAAAAATTTTTCATTGTTGATTGTTGAGAATATTATTGTTATGAATAATCAATAAAATTAATTGTGAAAGGAAAGAATCATAGAGATTTTCCAAGATTAGAATACATCCAACAGCTAATAAAGGACCAAGAATGCGATTCATACATGCAAATGATAAGGAAAGCGCGCGGATTATAGAGAAGAGTAGAAAGTGGTTTCAAACCAATCTTCGGATTGAAAACAGAGAGAGAGAGAAAGTGGAACAATATTATAGTATTTATTGTAGATAGGAATTTGTGTATTTAAACAGAAACAATAATCCGGTAAATACAAATGACATAAATCACTAGCAACCAACTTCAATTGTTTAATTTAAAACAAATATTATTATATAGCTATTTAAAAATTTCTACAATAAATCAAACATTTTTTTTTTTTTTAAGTTTATTTATCTAGATTTGTAAAAAGATAATGATTTTTTTATGTACGATAACTCAGATAGATATCACTGTTTCCATCTATATAAGATAAAATAAATATTATCTAGATACATTTGTCTAGATAAGTATCAACGCTGATACGTAAAAAAGTATGATTACGTTTCTGAGTAACACTATATTTTGACCTGGATTTAAATCTCGTTTTAATTAGGTGATAGGATGTACTGAAATGCATAATTTAGGATAAGCGTCAATTTGTTCAACCCTTCGTAAGTAATTCACGCGTAATATTATTTATTTTTCAAGGTAACAACTTTTTTCGAGATTTAATTCAAATAATTATGTTTTTTAAAGCAACTTTAATCCGTATAATTTAATTTTATCTTTAAAATTACCTCAAGGACAACCATCTAAAGTTGGTAATTAAAAATTACTTTTTTTATCTAGTTTTAAAAAAAATTATATAGTATGATTTTAAAAACAAAAAATTTTTACTTCTTTGTTATGGAGACAAAATGATTTGTAAAAATACATAATTACATACATAGTACATTTTTTTTAAAATCATATATTTTTAACATTAAACGGTATCTCAAGTAATTAATGAGACAAAAAAAAAATGATATAGATCAAAGTTGGTTGAAAAAATTAGAACTTTGTAATCTAGTGTAAAAAACCCGATATTTTCATTAAAAAAAAAAAAATAATTAATTTGTATTGCGCATGTATTCACTAAAAAGGTTAAAAATTGCAATTTATTACCTTCCCAATACATTATATCCAATGTCATTCGGTCGGTAATCGCGACATTATGATTGGCCGTGTTTAGAAGACATAATATGGGATTTTAATTTGATTGAAACACTAATAGATTGCCAATTTTACGTATCAATAGTAATAAATTATTAATTCGACATTCGAACGGGATGTTGGTGGGCATAGTCACCCACGAGTTCGTGAAAATCGTCGCGTTTTCGTGAGTTTCCATCTGTAGTGCCGTTGAAGACGGCTGAATATATAATTGCGAACGTTGCTTATTGAAAACACGCGGTAATATTGAAATTGTTACGAAAAATAGAACTATAAGATCGAAAGATAAATTCGTATATTATTCCTGCGAGTCGAATTTGCGAACGGTAAGAGTGTATAACGCGCGCGTCTACCAAACAATATAATACTAATCCATAACCTAACAAATGCCTTTTGGTGGAAAAAAAACCTCTACGCGCGATACAATATCGCGCGTTGAAACTTTTTGAACTGCACGAAACAAAAGACCGCTTAAGTTTATCGATCATTTCAACGGCGCCGTAATATTTTATTGTTAACCGATTCGAAGGGACAAATATAATATTTGATATTATGTAAAACATGCGGTTCTCTTTTTTAAAAAATTTAAACATGGACAAATCCCGTGGCAGTATCGGTAGGATATATGAGTATATAATTTATATATATTTTTAAAGGATCCGCGATATGTAACTAACGATATTCTTTTTTCTTTTTTTTTTTTGGTAGTACCAAAAAATATGTTGATAGGTATATCAACATATTTTTTTTATTTTATTTTTTCCTCCCAACTAAAAGTTTTTAAAACGCAGTTAATTGGTTTTTTTTTTTTATTTTCAAATTGATATTTTCATATTTCTGGGAACTTATAAACTATATACACATGGTAATATCGAAACGAAAATATGTATAATATTATAAAATATAATTTAATAATACGGGGTACTTGTTGGTGACAGTAACGTTATACTTTGTGAACATAATAAATCTGCGTGCGTGAAACGATTATATTTTTAAATATTCTACGTCACCAAAATATATTAACCCGTTTACAAAATTTATTTTTTTTTTTTGTTTTTTTTTTTAGGGTACCGAACACGATAATATTATAATACTTTTTAGGTGTGTCGTATATTTAGTGCTTTTAAAATACAGATAAGTAATGGTTATCTAATGTTGATAGATATGAACGAATATAATTGCTCCAAATCAGACAAAGATAATGATCATAAAATATGTTTAAATCATCTAATGCAAAATTATAGATATTTGTATTTTATCTAGAAAAGAAAGAACATTTGTTTAACAGTGAATTTTAAATTCTTAACATTCTGTAAACACCCATAGCTATTAATATCTTTAAATTTTGAACTAGAATTAAAACTATGTATTGATGTGTTGTACGTTATTGTATTCATCTATTTAAACCTCAATGCTAAATGATCTGGAGGACGGTACGAACAATACGTTTATAACGGCGTACCAGGTAGATAAAAAGTGTACATTCACGTGTAGAAGAATGATAAAAGTGCTGTATCGTCATTCTACCGTTCGTATCATTTTCACGGTTTCATAAAACGGATTTTACAACAAGAACAAATTTAAAGTTCGACCACGATCGAATATTACAAAAGTTGTTCTAAAAGTTGCAGGATTTTAATAGGGTTATATAGAATATAATTTTATGGCCACGGTGTCAGGGTTATGGTTTACATAAATTTGGGATGGAATAAAAAGACAATGTGAAAAATGACATATTACTACATGATATTTTTTGTTTTATAAATATTCTGACCAAAACGATGAACTATATATTTTATAAGCGTTTATATTTATCCATTAATGAAAATTAAAACAATTATTTCAACCACTAGGTAAAATATTATTACGGTGAATAAGTGCGCTTCGGCAATGCGGCTGTTGTTAAGTTCGAAAAAAAATTCCCAAGGATATTCTGGTTTACAAAAAAAAAAAAAAAAAAAAAAAAATAAAGAAAATAACTGCATTGCTACAACGCTAAACAGTCACCAACCCAGTCGTGAAACATTTCATGCGCAACCAATTATATAGTACAATATACTGCAACAGTAGCCTTTTTCTTCGTTGGAAGAAGGAACTACAGAACCTCAAAGAGCTGACTGATTAAACGTGTAAATCTGAACCCATCTACTGTGACTATTGGCCTTATCTAAGAAAAAATAAGCGTCCTAGAATAGTGGGGTCGATTGCAGCAACTGTTATAAGTTATTTAATGTATACCTGTAAGCAACAATAAATCCTTGCTAACGAAAAAACAATTCTGAGCTGAGTTCAGTTAATAGTGTTGCTTTGTTAACAATATATTTGCCATATTATAGTAAAACTATAAAATAGACATTATATATTTTTTTTAATAATATTTGTTTAATGTACCGATTTAACCGTTTTCCCTACATTTTTCTCGATTTTCTCATGTTGTTTCCTGGTTTTTATCATTTAATTAGAAAACTTCTGAAAAAATCAAAAAAAAAACCTCTCTAAATTACATCCCCAGTTAAATTTTCTTTTAGAAACATTTCTTTATTATAAATTGTTAGTAAAGAAGTTGTCCACAAAAAAAAAATAAACATCTTTGTAAAACCATAAGCTTCTTTGCTCTACTCAGAATCTAAGAATCATCCGTAAGTAGCAGAGCTCTATCTTTAGAATTCAATTTCTCTCTACATATTTGTAGAATAGTTATGTTATTCTTTAACAAATACTATAATAATACTATTTCCAAAAAATGTTGGAATTGCAGGATGAATGTCAAAACCTCTAAAAGGAGATCATTCATACTAATGTCATACATGTACGAGATTCTGAAATTTGGTTAGTATGTAGAGGAAAAGTATAAAAAGAGCGGTTCTAACCCATGACCAGGAGTAGGAACAGTAGCCACGAGCTATACCTAATACATGGCCGCCCAACTATGAGCACGATCATGATCATATAGGTAAAAATGTATTACCTTACTATACTTTCAACTACTTTTAAGCATTGCGCTACATTATTTCTACGATTTGCTGTATATAGTTTTGATTAAAAGGTAAATCAACTATATCTCGTGGTATATCCGAGAAAATTGAACATTTTCCACCATCGCGAACGAATTGCCATTAAATGTAGTTACTCCTTTAGTATTAAATGTTATAATAGTTTCTTCTGTCAGAAGAACTAATAATTTTATGTCGTTAATAATAACTAAATTAAAACGTATCCTTCTTCTTTAAGTTTTTCTCTAGTGTTATAAATATTTATCAAAACATTTTAAAACAGCCTTTTAAGAAGTATACACTTTTGGTCTCGTCTTTTTCTACAAGTACTCCAACGTATGAATAATTGTCTTTACTATTACCAGTAAAAGCGGAAATTCGGTAAAAATTATCTCTATCCAAATTTCACCATTTCTTTTAAAAATATTTTCTCGTAACTTTGTGTTCTCTCTCTAACAAATGCATATGCTCCTCTTTAATGGAGATTATCTTTGACAAATAATCTATTTTTCTGTTTTTCGTATTTTTTTCTTCCAATTCTAATTTTCGTTTTCCCACAGATGTTACGTACATAGATGAAAGAGGGTATAATAAGAACTGGTTTTTTTATCCTTCATTGGGGTTTACAATTCTAAAAAACACCCTCCGATCGCAATATCGATATATATTAACCTATATATATATATCGCAATATATATAGGTTATCTTTTATTAAATTCATTACAACTTCTATCGCATTAATTCGCCTATAAAAACTAATTTCAGTGATTAAGCTCATTTGGTTCAGGTTCAAGTTTCGCTAGAAATGTCCAAAAATATGTGAAAAAGATATTAAATAACAGACGCAATACAATTCAATTGAGGCAAAAAAATTCGACAAAAAATGAAAAATGACTGAAAAATATGCAAGTAAAAAATCACTTAAACACAATTTTATTATATGCTCGAAACCGTCGTGGTGGCATCACGAGCCTAACAAATATTACGTGAGGAGGGGGCTTTGAAAGCGTTCTCCCTCTTTACTTCTCTACTTCATCCCACACTTTTTCATCGGCACGGTATATAATACCTACCTAAACCTTACTACAGGTTAAAGGCTATTTTGTATACGCGCGTGTGTCTACTTTTACAAAGGCCACGGTGACGGGATAGTATAATTCATCAAGCGACGTCGGGGGCAGCGGCGGCGTCGCTGGTGACTCTCGCGTTTGGCAAATAGACTCAAACTTCTTTTTACCCCTTCTATACACCCCCTCGATCGACGGGTTCTTCGGCCCTTTGCGTGCATACGACGACGACGTTGAGATAAAATCACGGAAGCCCGGAATGACGACGATACGGCGACGGGCGAGTGAGTAAAGGGTGCAATGGTATAGTTTCTGTATCGATGAACGCGATAATAATCCGCCACCGTAGACGTCGACACGCCAACTATTTAGAATATTATTTAATGTGCGTTCATAAAAACGGCTTTGGCGATTTGGTCTTTATAACGTGTACAGTATATTTTGTTCAAACGTTAACACAATGTAAGGGTCGAGCAAGATAAGGCACTAAAATAGGACGCACGCGCATTGAAACTTATATTTTCTCAAACAGAAACATCAAATCTGAATAATCCTGTTCTAGGTTAAGCGACTTTGACTAATCACACTAATTAAAAATGCATATTGCTTAATATTGTCTTATAACTACTTTAAATTATTGTTACATACCTAACCTTACAGTATAGTCACATTTTTTCCCTTTTTAACCTACCCCCCCTCTCCTTCAAAATTTCATAGTTCGAGACTGAATTCGATCAGTCAAAAAAACTATAGGGCTACTCGAATTCGTCATTATAACAAAACAGGAGTTTTCGTTTTTCGAAAACAATAAGTTTAGAAGAGTCGACATTTTGAAATCCTACTCCAAACGTGTACATTTGATTGCTACGTCTTTCTGAAAAAAATTCATTCAAGTTCGCTAAGCTGAATAATTTTGCATTGACATTGGAAAGCGGAACACTGTACGCTCCGTATCTTCTTCTTCTTCTTTTTGACTTGGAAATTCTCTCTATCTCTCTCAGTCTTTCAGTTTTCACCGCTGATACGACATTGCGCGATCTATCCCCATCGTGAATTGTCTCTTTTTTTGCATTCATCCGCTCCCGTTCTTCCTTAAGTCTTTCGACCACGTCCGTCCGCATTTTCCACGAGGCCTTCCACGCGGTCTTTCGCCCCGAGGTTTTCGTTCTCTCGGCGCTGCTCTGAAGGAGTCTCCTTATTGTCTTTTCATTGTCCTACGGCCGAGTAAAAGCCATTATGGTCTTTCTCCGATGCTCTCGTCTATATACGCACTCTTTATTGTATAATGTAATATAAATTTGTATTTACACAATCGATCGTATATTTTTTTTTCCCGGTGGGGGTCGATCGATAGTAATAATAATGTTATACGGTATGTGGGTACCTGAGTTTTAAGCGGAAATCAGTTCAAAGTGGTTTCTCCATCAGATATGAACACCGAGCACGAGCGTTTCGTATAATAATAATAACGTTCACCCCGCAATATTGACGTTAAACTCGGCCGAAATTCGTTCATAGACCCGACGTCGTCTATTATTTTCGAGTCCAACAGAAAATAATAACATAACATAAAAATAATAATTTACTATGCAATACTTTTAGGTCATATTACGAAGAAAAAAAAATATATTTATATTATATACGAAAAAACACGCCTAAATTATGTTCGTTTTTTTCGTAATTACCTGTCAGTAACGGACGTTTGACAAAAGATATTATGTTTGTACAGGTCGTTTTTTTTTTTTTTTTTTTTTTTTAATTATTCTCGATCGTGTGCGTGCGCTTGCTCTGTAGTTTTTTAAGCGTGTGCCGCGATGGCATTCCGTCATTTTATTCTCTGTGGATTTTTTTATTATTATTTTTTTTTTATTTTTTTTTTTTAATGAAATAAGATTTTCACGGGCGGTATACGCAGGTACGAGAACGGTTGGAAAAATATCGAGAATAATATTTATTTTTTTTTTCTCCGCAAACTAGTTAGTCGGACGACAATTATTGACATTAAGACGTAAATACTATAGACCCGCGGTTTCAACGTTTCAACGAGCAGTATCTAGTATACCGAAAAAAAAAACGCGCGCAAATTGCTCGCGAAGAGCGAGTAATATTATAATTTACGGGTGGAAAATACGTACGCGAAATCATTATTATGTTCACTCTCGGGTATAATCGACCACGCGTGATATTAACGCGGAATAAAGGCCGGGCAATTAAGCCGAAACTTCCGAACTTTACCGCCGTCGCCGCGGCCTTTGAACGTACGGTCGACTCGTTTCTGCAGGTCTCTGATAGTGTTGTGAATTGTTAAAGGGCGCGCGAAAACAACGCGTGCACCTATATTATTATTATTATCGTGTATTATGCACTTACTATACAGTCGAAACGAATTAATACTTAATAATCACTGAACGTTAGGCCGATTAAACCGAATCGGTGGACCGTTTTTAAAAGCGTGGTAAACTGTATTGTAAAAACGTAGGTAATTATTTTTATCTTGCGGCCGGCTACCTTGCAGCTATAAAACCGCGCGAGATGTTTTTTATTTTTTTTCGTTTCATTAAACAAATTTTCCGCCAGAAATCTTGCTTCCATCAAAAACTTTATACCTTTAAAGATTCTTGAACTTGAATCTTAAAAAAAAAAAAAAAATTAAAACATACTTTTAAACATTTCTTGATAATCACGAAATCACGAAACCAAAATATAAATAATACATTATTCAATTATTGTAAATAATAATATATTTATTATACACACGAGTATCGGTGTGACATTTGACGTCATTTTGATTGTGTTATTTCGTTAAAATCCGAAACCGTGTTTCAGGACAATTTGCACATCGTCCGTTACGTCCAATCGGTTTCTTAATTCCATTTTAATTACGATCGCTGAAAAGAATCCAAACTCACAGAAATATGTATTAGCAAATTGAATAAAAAAATTCCCTTGCACTGGTATACAGCTCACGGATAAACCTTCGTCAATATACATGCAAATTCGATTATATTTTTTGTTTGAAAATCGCGGTGCGCCATTTCTTTTGATATTAAATCAATTAATTCGTTTTTAACAAAGTCTGAATCATTATAATAGTATTCAAGTCTCCGAGAAAAAGATTAAGTATCCATATTTCCACTATTGAGTATGTAGAACCGAAATAATTGCCAAACGAATTTATATGTACGTCGAGGTGTTCACAAATTTGTATTTATAATATGAAACTGCATAAAGCGATATTATTTTTTAAAGGTTCATGTTCAAGTTTGAGGAGTCCATGAACCACCGGTCAAGTGTCTATACTTAACACGTACTAAATTGTAAAATTTTAATCTAAAGTGGTGGTTAGTGTAACGAGGGGTTTTTATCTAAAGGTTAATTTTTTGATTTTCCTTGTATTTTTCTTGTAATCAGTTATAAAAAAAAAACCCCATATATCGCATAGAAAACTCGGCGTCGGCAAATAAGTCTTTTGAAAAAATATCTGTTTGTACAAAACTATTAAAAACGATTTTCTTTTTTTTATTTTTATATTTTTATTGAAGTTTTCATTATAATTTTTCCGTACAATGTTACTCGTCATCTGACTGTGATGTTGATCATGTAAACTCGAAACTAAGAATATATAAGTTTAATATTTTTTTTTAGATTTCCTACAACTGTCTAACAAGTCAGAGTAGAGATTTTTTGAACTTATTTTTTTAAGTTTTATGGACATTGTGATGTCAGAACTTTGTGTTCAAATAAATTTCTAGAGAATATATAATTGGATATTGATAATAATACGATTGGTGTATATATATGGTATGTAATTATAAAATAACTTGTTATTATAAAATACACTGTCTAGTATGTTATATTAAGTAAATAAGTATGAAATTAAGTTAGGTTTATTATTATAGGAGAGTTTTGTTTTAATATCAAACACTCGTATGTTCTTGATTAATTATTTTAATATAGCACAGAGTTGACGAAAATAGCGATAAGATTTTATAGCTTTTTGCCGTCTGACTGCACTCGTGTACACTTTTTATCTACTATCGCATACCATCCATCGGTGAAGTAAATAACGTAAATTCCATATTCCGGTGTAATGATACATTATCTACACGAGGACAAAAAAACGACACCGTTGATTCTGACGGCGTCATGATATATTCGATAAATATTTTATAATATATGATACAGGGTCACATCCTGGATTACAGATCCACACGCTTTAAATTGCACCGCTTCAAGTCCAACCATAGTTTTTAGTTTCGCATACCAATAGTTCTATAGAAAATTGCAAATAAAATTAATGGACAAAAAATAATAGTATTGTGAAGATTTACACTTTGTTTCAGGAGAATAAAAAGCTAATAAAAATATTATGCACCTTTTTATATTGTAATACCGGGTGTATGGTATCACTGATAGCGTATAGTGTACACTGTACACAAGTTCACTGAGATGAAAAACACTATACATTTTTAAAAAGAGTTTTAATTTATTCACTGATAATAACATAATTCTCAAACATTTTTCTTTCAAATTATGTTGTTGTTACGCATTCCTGTATATTTAGGTTAGCCCTGAATGCGTCGATTACTGGTGGAGAAAAATCCAAAATCACAGAAGTTTAATAATCTAGATTTTCGAAAGCCGAATATGTATTTGAAATTGAGATTTTCGATTCTTTCAGATGTTTCTCATAAAATTCAAAAACTAATCATAATTATAAATTTTGAAATCCTTATTTTCAGATAATTCGGACTGTCGGGCTTTATGTCTCACGACTACAGTGCCGATATACTCGTACGCCAACAGAGGACTATAATGTATTAACTTCGTATGTTGCCGAATCCGTCAATGCATTTCAAATCATTAATATATTTAAATTGTTCGTTGTTTGATTGCCATAATACATTATTGTTAATTTATGACGATAACATGCTCGAGTAATTAAATAATATACAGGTGAATCAACAACCACGGTTATTATAGAATTGTGTACATTGCGGATATATTATATTCCGACTATTATTCGGAAACGCATATACGAAACCCGCCGACTCCTTTCGGTTATTATAATTATTATAATATATGCGAATGTGTACAATATTTGCGAATTTTACCATTGCTAAAACAATTAAACGAGACAACGATAATAACCGACGTGTGGAGAGGAGAGGTGAATCAAATAACTGAAATATATTTTAATACAAATACATAGTAATAACCAAGAGATACAGCAGTAATTTTTAAGCGAAAAATTACTTAAATAACTGGAAATACGACACTATTTTTAGACTTTTTTTTTTTTTAACGTCAATATTGCTCGCTAGTAGGTCACTGCGGTCGTAAGTAGATATAGTTTGGAACGTACATAGGCTCGTAGTTAAGTTTATATACTGTGTGTCTAACGATTACACCGATTTTGAGCGAAATAAGCTTAGCTCCTTGGTCGTATTTGTTAACGTTTGTTATCAAGTTAACTATGCTGAAATCGACAAAAATCAAACACCGAAAAATCCCCAGAGTTGAACTGCTGAACTTCAATAAATGTGTCGAATAAATTATGACACGATAGAATTCTCGCATCTTTTGAGGTACTACATGAAAAATTTGAGGTATTTGCCATAAAAAGCAATTTTTATAATACTCAAAACCAAAAATATGCCTACATTTTCATAGTAACTGTTCACTCAGGGTGAGTAATTTGATTATTATGTATATTTTTTGTGCAAAAAAAAAAAAAAAAAAAAACAATTTAGTATTCACAAAGTGAAAAATAATATTCTAAAATAATATAAAAATTGTGTTTTTATTAATATTTTTCATAAATAAAAAAAAATCTTGAAACCAGCGTTGACGGAAAAATGTCAATAAACAAAGCTACACATATACACCTTCGATAAATTATAGGAGTGAACAATTTCGCTGGTAAATAATTATCTCCCGGTAAAAAATCTTTAGAGAAATTTGACTGTGAGGATTAATATTAATAACTTTGTAAAATTATACAGAGGAAAAAAAATCAAATTCACAAGTTATTATTGCCCCTCTAATAATTTTACCTTTCTTGTTAGAAACAATCCGCGACATACCACGATATAAATAATATCGATAAAACGCAAATAAATTTGAAAATCTAATCCAAAATTTAGTATAGTATATTAGCATAGTAGAACGAGATAATGATCGTCACTATGCTCGTCCTTAGGACTTTCGAGGCCCAGGGTGAAATTTTAAGTATTTTTATATTTTATTATACTATAGTTCGTATTTTTTCTCAAACGCGAGGCCCAGGTCCGGGACCTGCTCGCCTCCACCCTGAGCACGGCTCTGATTGTCACGCAATGATATCATATAAAATAAATGTCGTTTCTCCGTGATATTATTTAGGAATAACGCGGTAAATATAGACAACAATCAGCATAATATAATACGGCGGTGGAGGTCGGGCGCGGAAATTTCGCGCAAACTCAGGAAAACAAGACGTTAAGAGCGAGTGACGAGTGACGGAAATGATAAGAGAAGAATGACGACATGATAAATGAGAGCCGTCCTGGAGATATTGCCCACACTTGAGAAGAGGATGATGAAAATATGACTGCGAAACCGCGACGAGTATAATAGTAATAGTAATAATATATAGTAGGTAGGTCTACTGTAAGTAGACGTACAAGAATAATAATGTAACACAGGGTCGAAACGAGAGATTATTAAGCGAGAAATGCGTGTAGAACAAGTTACTCGTTGACCGATATATTTTTCTCTACACAATAAAAATTGTTGTCAATACTGCATGGAACATTTTTCGATATAATTCTAATAGATGCATACGTTTGGGGAGCGGGACTAGTTATTACAATATTGATTTAAATAGTTGGAATGATTTGTCTTTTATCATTGCGATAATAATTAATCTTAGGCCGTTGTTTAAACTAACTTCTTAAGAACTTTTTTATAATAAAAACGTAAGACAAACATGATTTTTAATACTGAAAAAAACCGTTTTAGCCACACTGTAAAAAATGCAACAACTACCAATGATGGGGTTAAATTTTATGATAAATTGATAACTCTTCCCTACTACTCCATCCACCGGTCTAAACTTCACACTGTTAATATATAATATTTATAAACGGTAAATCCGATATGTTAGCCTTATTGTGCGTCACAATGTTTAGAAAGTTATTCGCCATTCGCAGCTGTGTTTAAAATGTAAAATGTTTTAAAATCAAAAATGTATAAAATAAAGTATAATGATTGAAAAAACAACAACAAAAAAAAAAAACACAGAAAACAAATTCACTTACGCATAAAATCCTCTGAGAAAATCGCCGATTCTTAATAAATAAACCGACCTGTATATTCGAATCGAGTTCAAACGTGGAAACGATCAAACGTTTTGCAACGCGTTTACTTAATTCGACAAAAGCGATTTTAATGGAATTCCGTAGGCAAATATAATATAGGAACGTTGATTTTAGAATCCGGTCGATTTTTCGAAAATTAATAAATTTGTACGTTTGAAGGTATTATAAATAATCGCAACGGTAATTAAAATTCGTACGGCCTTTCTTTTTCCATATCCCTTTTAACGTTTAACGTGCATATATCATATATATATGTATACGTATAGTTGTGTTTTTGATGTTTTCATCAACTAAAGGCTACGCGAAATATTTTTCTTCTTATTTTTTTACAATGTAAATATTCAATAAATAATGATATTTTTAATTACAAACTTTGAAATCGTAAAAAAAAATAATAATTATTATAATAACAAGAATAAGAATTTCGAGCTTTAATAACGCAGTCCACTACTAAAATTTAAATTTACACAATTTATTTTGTATACCTATGCATAATTATTATTATAATTTATGCGTACCCACAAGTACCTGATGTGTACACAGAACTTTAAAGATAAAAGAATAAATACTTATTCGAATTCAATCGAACGAGATTTGATTATTTTATTTTCACACATAGAAAGTTGGAGTTGTTTTCGTTATATTTATTATTAATAAAAAAAAATGCATTTCCTATTTGAAAACAAACTGCTCAACGTAGATAACACAATAATGTCTAGTATCTGATATATTTTGAAACGGAAAAAAAAATAATTGACTTTTTTTTTTTTATTACGAAAAAAAATTTCTTGGGATAAAAGGGTGAAATAAAAATTCAATGGTTCGTCATTATGACAGACGCACAATTTTGTTGAAAGAAATGTCGCCATATATATACTCGTATGATCAGTATAATGGATTATTATTTTTTTTTTTGTATGTAATATAACAAGTCATATACTTTTACAGGGTTTTCGCATGGTCTTTTATATACACGATGGAACTTAAATCTTATTATGAGTCTATTATTGAATATTATTCTTTGTTGTGTATAGTGCATATGTGCATCTATAGAAAGTTTCTGTAGACTTTTTTTTATTCCTTTTAAAAAACTTACGGAAACTTTAAGCGCAAATACGAATATTGCAATTGAACCAAACGTGGATAGATTAGTAAATAGGTTTCGGTAGATAGGTATATGAGACGATTTAAGTAAATACAATAAAATAATCAAAAAAATTGTAATAAATCTATAAATAATATTCCATCGGTTTGTTCGAATTATGAATGTACATATAGAGTGTTCCACGAATGTATACCCATTCAATATTTTCTGAAGTAATAAAGGTAATCAAATTCTGTTTAATTTTTTTATATATATATATGTATAACTATTGTAAAGATAAAGACTGCAAATATGTTTGTTTGAATCCAATTTAAAAACTAAAACAATCATTTGTATTATATTATATTCGAACAATTTTAAGATTATTCTGAATAATTAGCGTTTCAACTTTTTGTTTACATTAAACTCGTGATTTTTATTAATTTTTTAAAGTTCAGTGAAAATTATCTATGCAGCAAGTTGTAATCGTATTCGCTTTATGATTTTTTATGGCTAATTATTAATCGTATGTACACTTTTTTCTCTAGGCTTAAAAATCACGAATTTAATAAAAATAAAAAGATGATATATCAAAATTTTCAGAGGTGTAAATTCAATAAAATGGTTATCTTAAAATTCTTATAAAATAAAAAGTTTTTTTTTTTAGTTTTTTACTAAAAACATAAAAAATGTGTTAAAACATAAATATTTGTAGTCCTTATCCCTATGAGTAGTTTAAAAAAAACATAATTTTGTTATCTCCGGAGATATTACAATGGGTATATCTTTGTAGGGCATCCTATAAATATCTACGTCCTGAACGCACAGCTCACAATTTTCAAATATTATATTAAACTTTTTCATCTCGAATTGAATATCGACATTTAACTATATCATCAATAGGGTGGGTCGGAGAGAGGAGGGTTATTCTCAGTTACAGAGAAAAATAGTACAATTTATTGAATAAAAAAAGGTCGGTTTTGGTTTCGGATTTTAAATTCGCATTGCAGAGTCACGTATAACAAAAAAAAATTCAACGGTTTATTCATGAGTCATGATATTTACCCTCCCGTTGAAAATTCCTGGACACACCGCTATACATCATCGTTTTGTTTCTAAAAAAATAATAAATAATAATATTTTTCGACGATTTTTTGATACTTCTATTTGAATTGAAAACATCCATTGGTTGGTACATAAAACAAAAACTGTTTGAAAAATCTAAAAATAACCTCTCTAAAGTACCAACTTGATAAAGATTCCTGATAGAATTTTCGTACACAGTATTAAAAAAAAATCCATACATTCCTTGCTCCGCTCATGGTCTAAAACGATTGGAAAGGAAGTTGAAACCCCCAAAAGGAACATCCTCGATACCATACACTCTAACCCCGTAATAACACGATGACGTCAATCAAAATTTAATCCATCCATAAAACAACATTAATTCACGAGTTTAAGCTCATTTTGTCCGGAAGGAGCCGCTTAAAGCGTCCCAAACTAGCGGGAGAAACACGTGTATATAATATAACTGGCACGATAAAATATCTACATTTGGAGGAAATTCGACAAAAGAATAAAAAAAAATGATTTCACTCGATCTACAACACATCGTGCATATACAATACATAATACATTTAAGTAGGTAGGTGTTGTAGTAGGTACTTGTTTCTTCGTAGCTGAGGATTTAATCGGGTACCATAATCTTTCCTTTGTTATTTGATTATAGGTAATACGAACTCGGATTTATACTGTAATACATTCATAGTATAATTTCTTTCTACATGTGAATCGCTATTGTTTACTTTAGTTCTAACGTAACATATAATACCTCGATATTTTGCACCTACCGACAAATAATAATACAGAAAAACGTGTCAACGAGTCGCAAATCGCGAATCTCCACGCTTTTCAAGACATCGGTTTTATAGTGTTTGTGCGCATCGCTATATATTCCGAAAACATCTGCAAGTCCATCAAACATACGCATTTTATAGTCGTCGAAACCGTCGGTTTGGTTTCCCTTAAATCACTGCGGATCTTCCGGCTAGGCGCACCCCTTTCTTATCCCCTTGCACGGAACGGTTTCGATTTTCAGATGAGCGCAACGTCTCTGCGTGTAAACGATGTAACATATCAAATCGGAAAATAATTGTTGAGTTATTATTCAAAAATTTCGATAATTATTTAACGTTGAAAATGGTATTACAATAACCGTTACTTTTGAACGAAAACCCTCATGAACATTCGGTACAATAATTGACGCGTGTGTTTTGAAACGGAGCGGTTAACATTTGAAAGTATGCATGGGCGTTTTAAGAAAGAAAGAAAAAATGTCGGTAAACACTGCAGCCTGAAACGTTATCATTAATATAAATATAAAATACATTTTTCTGTGTATAAGTACCTACAGCTATAGTGCGGATAAATAAAATTGAATTTCTACTAAAACGAAATACAAGTATACAGGTAGATTGGTAGGTTGACGGGCAGGCGGGAGGGGTGGGTACTCTCGGGAATACTAAGTGTATTGGTTTTTAGACGGTAGGTAGGTACCGGGTGGGGCGGGTACCGTCGAAATATGAAAGTATTAAACGGAAATTTTCTTACTTTTCAAACTCTTCAGTCGAACAGAGTATAAGTATATACATTGTATATAAATATATATACAAAGACGTACTCTACGTACTGTCAAACGATGACTGAAGTGTTGTCGATGAGTAATTCTCGCACTCCGTTCCCTTTTTTTAAATGAGACATAAGATATTTTCGTTGAAAAGTGGATATACCACGACGCATGTTTTTACTTTTTTTTTTTTTTTTTTTACGCACATTATATTGTTACAATAAAAATTTTAGAACATGAATTTCTTTTTTTATTTATAATGTATTACGGGAGCAAAACAAAAAAAAAAATAAACCGTAATAAAGGTGTATTGTCGCTGCGGCGTACAACGAAAACGAAAAATCGACAAAAATCGAAAGTGTAAATTATTTACAAAAATAAAACGGAGATAATTCGCTACGTATTTGTATTTGGGTTGTATACATTATCGCAGTTGACTTCTAAACGTTTTATAATATTTTTTTTTCGCCGTTGAAACGTTTGCGTATTAAATCGGATCCTGTATTTTTTTTGTTCGTTGTTGTTTTAACGAGGTTTACAAAAGACGACGATGTAACTTTACATTAAAAACATACTTATACATTAGTTGTAATGTCTTTTACGACAAAAGACGCGAGACAGCGTTGTCGTCGTCGTCGTCAGTAAGTTTACTTCTTATGACATTTATGTCTTCGGCTTAATATTACACGATCTTTACGGTATAAAATATAATGTTATTATAACAGCACACGTTATTATCTCTTTTGACGTGAAGGCGAAACGTTTTGTGCATATTGCTCACCTACATTATGATCACTTCGTCGAGACGTACGTAAAAATCGCGAAATAAAATAGTGTAATCCGAGTTTTAAAAAGTGAAAACCAAACACTAAACCGAAATCGCTACACCGTAATTCGAGATTTTTAACGACGCAAACGGACTATATGAAAATATTTCGAAAATCCCGTGGCACATCTGTATACGTATACATTTGTAAAATTGACTCCCGTGATTTTATCATTCACACGATAAAAAACTAATATAGTCCGTTTGACTATAGGTTAGTATACGCAATTAGTCTATACGTATGTGTCATAAATAATATTGATAACCATCTCAGCGGACGACATATTTCACTCCATGAGTAGGCAGCCGATGTAGTTGGACCATACTGGGCAAGTATAGGATATAGGGTAGGTAATTTAGTTTAAACGCTGAAAGTCGAAAGTAACAACGGAATATCGTTTCAATCGAAAACCTATCCGGAGTGGAGCTCGGGGTAAATTGGTTAGATTATTATGGTATCTTGTACGTATATTTCTCCACTAATAACAAACAAGTAACCCAGAAATCCAAGTATCGGCATTTGTTGTCTGTTTTTTTTTTTTTTTTTAGAAAAACTTTTAGAAATTAGAAAAAAACCGTTCAAATAAAGTAACGTTACACAGTGGAACCGATAGCTTCGAAAGATGGCGTAACCAGCGCTTACCAAATCCAATTATCTTATCATATTAGTATATGTAATTATTGATGAAATAGTTCATTCTGCATTAGACATCGGTTTGGTTTCAAGTACGAGGCGTGGCTTAAATTTATATAATATTGCAGTAGTCGTAACAAAAGTCCGCTGCACATCATGTTCATTATAATGTAACGGGTATGCCAACATTTCAATAGTTTTGATTTTTTTTTTTATGTGGGGATAACTCCACAAATTTAACGTTTACCGAATTCAAATTATTATTGAATCTATAGAAACATGTCAGTTCCGTTATATGAACGTCACTTCTTTTTATTTTTTGAACCTACAATATTAACATTTTAAACATGAGTGACAATAAGTTATCATTATTCGTTCTTTTGTAATAACGATATACAATTTAAATTGATTTTCGAGTCTTTCAGAGCTCCATTTGCTGCAAAATATAATTCTTTTATATCGGTGAAAAAAAGTGTACCTACATTTTCCCCATTTCGTGTAAATGACCACAACGCCATATGAAAATTTCATACGAATAGAACATAATTTTAAATAACTATAAATAGTTTTGAAAAATCGCCAGAATATTTAAAAAAAACTTTACCGCTACTAAAAATAGCTAATATAAATATTCCGTGAAAATTTTTCAGTTTTCTAAAATATTTTCAACTAAATAACAACACAAAAAACAAAATATAAAATAACTGAAACCGTCATTGTGTAAATATTTATGTATTTTTGACGGTCTTTTTTTTTATGATTTGTCCAAATTATATAAAAAAAATAAATAATAATCTCGATACACCAACTAGACAAAATTTATTTGGAAAACCATCCTTAAATTTTATGATCTGGTCAAGATTTGTTGCTTTTTATGTGATCAGTTTCAATGTGCGCTAGTCGAAAAATCCTCAAATGACTTTTAGAGTAAAGAAAACAAATAATTTTGAGTGTTTTCACTAACCGAAAAATGGTTTTCGATTAAATAAACCACATACTTGTAAAAAGAATAGTAGCTTTGTTTCACTCAGAATCAACAATTATATACATTTTCGGAAATCATAAAATCATTAAAACAAAAAATAAAAACAAAATGGAATTATTTTGTGTACTTCAACAGTTTTACGGAATTTTTCAGAAAAAATCAATATTAATTTAAAAAAAAAAAAAACATAAGTTAAACAAAAACAGAAAAAAAAAAAATTAATAACTGAAGTGAAGGATTAAACGATATTACGCGTAGAAAACAAGTTAAAAACTACGAGTATTTTTATCGCATTATAAAAACGAAACGGGTAAAATATTTTCGAAATAAAATTAATTTTACGTTTTCGTAGTACATTTTATATAATACTTAACCATTGTTTTCTTACTTATTTTTTTCGGTAAATGTAAAAATAATTTGCTACGATTCGTTTTTCCTAAGAAAAGAACAAAATGTACATTTATTTTTATCGAGTTTTCCCATGAAAATAGAGGAATATTACACTGCATTGTATTATAGCGGTCACTGATAAAAATCGTTACCAGCTATCGCGTTCACGGACCGTCGATACGTTTATGCGGTGTTTGCGCGAGAAGAATCGCGTTGGTCGCAAAAGGCCGGCCAAGATAGTAACGATTGTCGTTCCATAAGCTTCGTACGCTTATTTTAAACAGCTGTCATATAGCTCGCGGTCGTATTCTCAGCGACGTGCTCGCGTATGAACACAATGGCACCGTGAAACACACAAGAGCGAGACCGTAGGTGACCCCGACTGAAAGGAACGTGTCGTACCGTCCAAGTTAACCGTTGACTCCAAACGTGTGCGTGTGGCAGCACAAACGATATAAGTAACCGCCGCATACCGAGAACCGTGACGGTGCCGGCAACGCCGGAGTACGTAAACCGCTCCGAGGCCACGCAGCAGGGACCGCGGTGCCACGACCGAACCGTCAGGATAAAAAGGAACCGCCAACGAATTGTAAATATAACAATCCTATTTGTGTTCGGCGGGGCTAACGGAATTCGACGGAATACGATATTGCGCTGCGCGAGCGAAAATTCCCACCGGTATTAATGTATAAGATTATACAATTAATGCAATTATCATTCTCGGTTACTTTTGAACACTTTCTATAACAGTAGCTCGTCGCACCTAAAACGGGCTCAAACTGGGGAATTGAAATTGTTTTATAGGCCGGTTGGATTGGTTTGACAGACGGGTTTTCGATTAAAACATTACGTTTCACCGTACAATCGCGGAACGGGGGTGATTTTTAGCTTTGAACACCGTACGGAAACGCACAGCCAGTGGATGAATGAAATGACGCGTGCGCGTGTAACATTGACGATGAGCCCCTATTCGGGGGTTTTGACTTTCAACCCGCGCACCCACACACCATCCCCCCCTTTCTACCATTTTTTTTACAATCAAATTTCGCCGTTCTGTTTTGTTTCGGAAGTATCTATAGTATAACATTTTAGTATTGAATTATTACCGCAATATTACCACATAGATTCTGTCGAATTCGACTCTCTAGTGACGAAACATCGCTGCACTCGGATATTCATTCGCGGATGTTGAACTCCTAAGCTCATGGAGCATTGTGACGTGTGTTTTTGTTATTTGTATTTTTCTGTCTTTTTACAACTCGTCCGCCCAAAAACGGCGCTCCGGTTTTTACAAGCGTTTGTTTAAAGCAAATTGTTCTAGCTAATTGAGACATCGGTTTTTGATGTTTTTCCTTTATTTTTATGACTGTCCCGTACCATTTTCAATGGAAATTATATTTTCGGAATATTTTAACAATATTACGAATCGCGTATACATTCCGTTTAGAAAAAAAAAAAACGTATTCGTTATTAATTGACGAGCGACCGTATTTCGTTTCGCGCGCTAAATAGGTATAATTTAATTAAACGCCCGAAAACGTTTATAATCGTATTATTATTTATGTTGCCGTCGGATACCGAATACCCAAATACGATGTTTAATATTTTCGTAACGATTTATTTATTTTTTTATTATTATTATTATTATTATTAATTAATTTCGTTTCTTGTTGCCGCTCGTCGGCGGCGTTTCGCGATCACCGCTCGAGCCGACGTATACGCGAAGTCTCCCCGAACCCCGGCCCCTTCCACCGCCCGCCACAATCGATTCGGTTCGAAACGGCGTCGGACGATTTCGTATAGCGGCGAATTCGGTAAGGCTGACGATCGCGAAATGCAAAATTCCTATTGCACAATCGATTTCTTCATCGGGCGGCCCTGCGCGTAAACCGATTAGCGTCGGAACGCCGTCGAACAGTTGCACCGACGAACCGACACCGTTCGCGATCGAACCGACGCCACCTTGCTGCGTGCATCCCGAACCGGAGTCGGATCGCGCCGACCATCGCGAGTCTCGAATGGGAACATTCGCTCCGTCTCCGCGTGTCCGCATACAGTCCCGTCCGAACGCGAAACATGTCAGTCGCCCACGGTGTTGTTATTGTTATTATAAATGTGTGAACGCGACGAAAGCCACCGGCGCGTCGTCGCAATTGCGCGCGTTGCGTTCCGCGTCGTCGGTCGAAATAATTACCACATGTATCTGTTTTTAACAGCGCGGTAAATCGTTTCGGAAACAAACGGAAAACGAAAACAATCGTTTTCGTACAGTGATTACGGTTGCGCGAATGTACGGTTCGAAATTGAAATACACACGTTACACGTGCGGCGGATTTCTTCGATACGCCTATGTTTCGTTCGGAGTTTTGGGAAACGACGAAAACGTCCCGCGGCCAACGAACGAATACGGGCCGAACCGTTTGCCGCACGGAATCGGCGATACCCTCGGAAGGTTTTAAGCGAATTTGATTTCGGTCGGTTTTTTTTTTTTTTTTGTTTTCTGCTCATATGATCGTTTGGCCTTTGTTTTAACGCCGTTTCGCAATTTTTCGCCTTCCCTCTCGCCTCTTATTCCGTGTTTTTTCGGCGCGTATGCAATATTAGTTTTCAAATAGAAACCCACTTCCCGCCGTTTTCTTTTTTTAACGCAGATTCGACGAATGTTCAGGGTAATGGTGAAAAATTGAAAACATTGATAACTATCGCCATATGTAACGATTGAGAAAAAAAAAAAAGCTCGAATCCTCAAATCCACTTTAAATCCTGTAAGAAAATCGCTGATTAATGAGTAAATGGACCGGCCTATATAGGTACACTCGAACATAAGGTTCGGCACGACAGATTTCGATTGATTTGAAACGCCGCGACTCGAAAAAAAAAGTTTTAACGCTACGTTGGCGAAGTTTACGAATAATAAAGTGAAAGTTTTTCTTCTCGAAGTTTTTATCGATTTAAAGAACAATATGACATATATTTTTGTCTAGGTATGTATAGCCGTGAAACTATAACTATAAAAAAGAAGCGTGTCATTTTTTTTAACATAGTCTTGGCATTTATTAATAATAATAATACATCACGGTATTCGTGTAAGGCGGTTTCTTCGACATTTTTATTTTATACCAAATGTCTGCGAAAAAAATTAACTGTTGAACATTCGTTCGATAAAAATTGTTCGTAATAGATCTCTATGAGGATTTATTTCAAAAATATCTGTCAAATATAATACAGCACAAGTATATAATTTAAAAACACAACCAACACACTTTACAGCACAGGTGAGACGCAGTCGTCTTTTGTCTTATTAAAAATTATTTGTCAAAATTTCGGTTGATCATTACATCTAATGTACCCGCATGAGCGATACACAAAAGTCCATTAAAACAATAATGTTCTAACTCATTTTCATTTTAATTTGATTATCTGTTCACAGACCCGAATTTTTCTGTTGAACTCGCCGTGTATTGTACGGCTCTTCTAATTTCGGTGTAATATATTTTATTTACCGATAACGCAATTGACAACGTTTGTTATGATATGCATCACGGTAGATTAAATTCCAGTCAATGTTTCCTAGACCAGTATTCGGTATATGTACTTCGTAAATATAATTTAACGAATGTCGTACAGTTATCTGCTATTTGAAAGTTATTAGGCTATTTATATGGCCGTGTAGTTGATTTTTTCAATACAAAGCGTGTATAAGAATTAAATTAATAGCAAACGTGTACACGAAAAACGAGTTTTTCTTTATTATTATTATTATTATTATTATAGGTAAATAAGTGGTTTAATGAAAAAAATCCAAGTAACAATATTATTGTAGGAAATTTAATTCAAAAATTATTTTATACTTATGATTGCTTTCTTATTATAAATATGTCAATTCGTAATTACAGAAAACCGAAAAAGTCATCTTTTTGAAATTGTCACAGCTTTGACACACGCGTTGGCCAATTTTTATAAAACTTAACATGTTGTTATTTTTTCTACCGAAAATTATGCTCCAATCGAAAAATGACAAGTGTTTTTATTTGTTGAATCTAGTTGGTGACTAAGAAAATTGTTTTTGATTTGTATTTTTTTTTTTAATAATCGAGTAAAACTAAAAAATAGAATAAACGAAAATAATTCTTTTCTTATTTTAAATTTTGTTTGTTTTGTTTTAATGTAATCCAATGAAAAATATTTATGGAGACTGAAAATTTTAACGAAAAACTTATATTTGCTTTAGTAAAATATTCAAAACTTTCGAGCCATTTTAAGCTATTTTTAGATACTTTAATTTAGCGAGTTTTTGGCGTAATTTTTGTTTGGTAGGTAATTTTATGAATACAATTGTTAACTTAAACAGAAACAGTTAAACATTTGATGAGAAATTCATTATGAGTCATGTATAGTAGTTAGCTGTTTAATAAATAACAAATTTGAGTTTAATTCATTAGTTTTTTTTTTTTTTTTTTTGTCAAAAAATTACGAAATATCAATATATCTCTAACCAAACTTCGCTTTGAATCGTTTTTTGTTCGCAATGTTTTACCGTTAGTTACAGGTATAAATGAAATAACTTCATGATTTTGTTTTATTTTTTTAATAACTTTCCGCACATAAAATATATAATATTATCGATCGTCGATTAATTCACACGTAAAATACTCCAGAGACTTTTACAGTGGGGAAAAAAGGCAAACAAAAAAAACACGATCCCTTTATAAATATTTTGTTGTTCTCGTATGTTATTGTTATTTTGACGAATAGGTATATTTTGTATTCACTTTATCATATTATAAATCCCAAATACATTTACCGGTCGCACTGAGGAAAATTGACGATGACTTTTTTTTTTTGGTTTTTTTTTTACGCAGTATTATAACGTTAACTGCACCAGCGACGGCATTTCAGTTGCCTTTGACAGACCCAGGGACAAGTATATTATATACTTTTTCGATAAAACAAACACTTTGATTTCGTATGCGGCGACTGGGTGATGAATCGTGACGTTTAAAATCCTTTTAACCTAAATCCGCACACGTATTCACGAGAAGTAATTTCGTACTTTTTTTTTTTCATATTAACGCTGCTCAATACCTCTGCTATAATTAAATTTACTTTTACGTAATAAATTTTGTTTTCGTACCGCTTGACAATAATGCGAATTGAGATACAAACCAAAGACGATTACCCATTTCAGACCGGAGAATTGAATGAATATAACATGATAATATACGAGTATAAAATTATATGAACAATTAAGTTAAATAAATTGAAAAAAAGTTTGACTAGTTTACACGTTAAAAGTTAATTACTTTATTGTAATATAAAGCTGGTTAAATTAAAAGTTTATATGAAAATTGAATTGGCTAATTAACTTAAGATAATTAAAAAAAAAAAAAAAAAAACGTTATTGCAGTCATGGTGAAAATGATTAAATCTATAAAGTTTGTGATTTTTTTTTTTAAATACACAGAGAATCGACATCAATGGCAACGAAGTCAATATTTACAAGTTCGGTAATGTATACATTCAGTTTTCACCCCCTCAGAAAAAAAAAGGCCGTAACCCATATAATATACCTGTCTCTGCTGCTTTAACTAACCCTTTTAATATTTAATTTTGGTATCCAGAGTTTCATCATTAAATATTACGGTAATAGTGATCTATAGATTTATCACTTGGTTATGTCAAACCAATGGTTTATGCCAGCCTACCCGCTTCGATTGGTGAAGCAATCGCCCCGCCTGTTAAAATGGATCGGCACCACTAGAGCCGTGTACTCTAAAATCTATTAAAAAGTTAAAATTAACTCAAGTTTTAAGTGTATTCGACTCGTTATTAACCTCGCCTTTGATTTTTACAGTCTTTTTTTTTTGTTTGTTTGCTCCTATTGACCGTTTCAAATTGAAAATAAACTAGTTACTAAGTAAAATAAACTAATTACTAGTTTTGTCTATTTTCATTTTGCATATTGTCTATTTTAGGGTTGCATACGCTGTATAAACTAAAGAAAACCCTCGATAAAAAAAGGTTAAAAGTTTCCAGACACTAAAAGTTATAATAAAACTAGACCTTTTTGATTATTATAAATATGGAATTTTTTTTTAAAATTAAACAAAGGTAAATTTTCCAAATTGTTTCAAAAATTGAACATATAACTATACAAGTATTATTATACTAGTGATAGGTTAACTATTTTTGTACAATTAAAAAAATTTTTTTTTTTTTTTGAAATCAGAGGTCATAAAAATTTGTTGATGTTGCTAATAATATATTTTTCGCGTATTTCGCTGTTTTAGATTCGGACCGTAGCTACGGATCTATTAGGGTTTTAACTATGACGTTTTTTTTTTTCTGCCTGTCAAACAATCTTTCGACCAAAAAACTCGCCCCAATCAAAAGACTGCAAGAGACGTTTTTTGTCGGGATTTTTTTTTTTTTTTTTGTTTGCTCTTCCTTACTCGTGTTCGTTTTTCATTTGAACATTTCAAGTCCCGAATCCTGCACCACGTGTACATTATCTACACGATATGGGACGCCGTCGACTGCTACGCCGCCGCACAAATCACGCGATTCTAAACGTTCCTTATATCGTCGGACGTGTGAAAGAGACACTCCTGCGGTGCGGGCGCCGCGGCCATATCTCTCGCGCTCACGTTTTTCCGGCGGAACCGTTTCCGCCGGTATCCGCACGTCGTCGACTGGTCGCGCGGGGATTTCACGTACGTCCGCGCGCGAACCGTTCGACATGCACGCCCCGTCGTCAGCTCCCGCCGCGCAACCGCTCCCCCCACCCCCGTGCACGGTACGCGTGTATTTCACCGAACACAACACGTGTGCCCGCCGACACAGCCGCGGAGGAGAGCGAGAGGAGAGATAAATACAACGCCGCGTATAGATGAAATATTAATGCGTTCGCCTTGACGGCGCGTCACCACCCGGTATAACTTTCGGGATCAGCAGCGGCAGGAGTATTTTTTTCCCCGATTGTTCGGCACGTGTCGTCGTGTCGCCGTGTCGGCGTGTTCGGACGAATTTCGCCGAACGTCTGCGGCGCAGCAGCGGCGTGCCCGGTGAGACGTGCGCGTGTATAATGATGTTATTATCGCATTCGTGCATGTAACGCGACGACTGCGAGTCCGCAGACGGGCGAAATCCATTAGAAATGGATTTTCGGAAATTCGCATTGGAAATCCCAAAGATCCAAACCCGAAACCCCCGGTCGTGTACAAACAGAGGACGCTCGTTGTCTCTACATAATTTCCCCGGTCGATTTTTCCCGGTTTCCCATTTTTTTCAAACCTAACAATATTCCCGATTTCAATATGAACCTAAAATCGTTTCCGCCTCTTTTGGGCTGTTGAGCTCATAGCAGCGGCGGTCGGAGCTCCGGCACAATCTACCAGATGTTACCTGCCCAATTCATTCCGCATATTCCGAGTAACGCGTGCCGTGTATTTTAGAATAATACATAATTTCTGTTTTAATCGACAACGATTTATATCCATTCATACGCGGATGTAATGTTCCCTGTTGAAAATGAAGAGAGTTTGTTGTATAAAAATATAAAAATATATTTACAGTAACGGCGCTAAATAAGAATAATTTAATTTATAAAACGAAATTTTAAAACACATATTGTTATATTCACGGTTTAATATTTGTTTTAGGTATGAAAAAAATCGATTCGTGCGTTTGAGAAATGTCGCGATATTAGGAAAACGTTGGAAAATCTTGTATTGTGAAAAATAAACTGTTGAGAGAGTTAACGATTTGGAAATATTGCGCTGGGAAAATAAACTTTCGGGGAAAAAGAGCACGGATAAAAATAACATTTATTTTGCAAACAGTCGTCCGCGCGTTAGTCGGATCGGCTAGCATTTGCAACACCCTGTGCATACAAATATGTGAATACCTAGGTGCACAGTATTGTGCGCTCGAACGACAAGACGTTGACGAGAGAATAATGCATTATTTGTATTTTATTATTATTTTTTTTTTTTACTTCTTACTCGTTTAATGGGTCTCGAGTACGCCGTAAACGCCACCGTCGCATTTCTAAACGGTTTTATTTCGCCCCAGTGCACCGCTGCACAACCGTCATCGTATGCAGAAAATAATATCAAGTCAACGTCGTCGTTTCGTCCATTCGATAGCGAGGAAAAGAGGTAAACGATTATAATAGCGAACAAAACGAACCCGGATCGTATTTGAGATTCTGAACGAATGGAGGAATGAATTGGTCTTACAACGATGTGTATGATTGTATGTATATGTTTGTGTGTGTGTGTGTGTGTGTGTGTGTGTGTGTTTCTGTCTGCAAATATCTTTTCTACCTGCAGAAACCGCGAACCAATTATCAACTTATGGTTACGACAACTCGCGGTTTACGGTAACTAATTTTGTCTAATTGTTGCATTGGGAAGATCATTTTTCTTAATTGTAGTTTTAGATTCCGAGCGTAACGAGAGAGCTATTGGTTTTACAATGCTGTTAATTTCTTTTTTTTCTTTCTTCTATTCTGTGGACACGTTTTTTTCCTAATAAACTTTCTCCGATATTTACGTGTAGGGACTTTTATGAAAGCTCAAGTTGTTTAAATTGTACTTTAGAGGCGTCATTTTCGACTTACAACGCCATTTTTTAAATAAAAGTAATTAAATGGGAAAAACGTACAATTTCACGATTTCATTATTTAATAAAAACACAGACGACGTTTTCTACAAGAAAAAATGATTTAATCGAAAAAACCACAATTTACCTTTTTTGTTGCCTTTTCGATTTACTTTCTTACGGTATCATCGCCATAACTTTTAAGTCACTTTTTAGGTTTTGGTGAATTTTAATTTTTGGAAGTTTTTGCTGTAATTCAGTTATAAATACACGTAGAGACTAGAAACTTTGTAATAATACTTATATTGGATTTAGCTAGACGTGGAAAAATTTCTAAAATCATCGGACGACTTTTTTTTTTTTAAAAATCAAATTTAAATAAAAATCGCAAAAAAAATTACAGCACATCAAATTATGTATTACCAAACTGTGCTCGGAATCGTCTTCCACCAAGCAATGGTTTATCGTTGATTACAGATATAAATGAAACAACCTTATGCATTCTACCTTCCTAACTGCTCACCTACAACAAAGGCTGCTTCCATCCCCAGTATCAGTTTTTTTTTAAATTATATTGATGAAAAAAAAACCTAATAAAAACGTTATTCAAGCAATAAAGGTTTATTTATTATCAATTTTTATTTTCAGCGTCAGAGGCCGTTTGGTCATACTGCTGCGTAACACACTTTTTATCTCACTTCTAGTGTTATTAAATCCTTTAAAAAATGATTATACCCCCGTTGAGTTAGGTCTACCTAGTGGCTTCTTTCCTTGCAGTGGTTTCAAATTGAGGACTTCTTTTGAAATGATGTTTGATTTGAGTACATAACCCAGCCAACCTAATCGGTTGGCTCTATAATTATTCAACGGTATAGGTTATTTTAATTGTTTAGTCAACATATTCTAGTGAATTTTTTAAGCTATTTATAACCAATTGACATTTTAGAAGTTTGTATTTTTAATTTGGATAAAATCGTTTTTGGCCGGTGATTGTACACGAAATTTGAACATAACAAAAATAAATCGTCTTCTAGTATTTGTAAAACAATCAATCATCCGGTATAAAAAAAAACTAATTTTATTTATTTAAATATTGCGCCCATCAAATAAAAAAGATTATCTTATTTTTCATTGGATTTTTTTAAAAAAATTTGTATTTATTTTAAACTGTTGCTAAAGTGTTAGCCCTACGATTTCAGTCGCATTTCCATTTTAAAACCGATCTAATAATAATAATAATAATTTGCATTTGTATTATTATTATTATTAAATCAAGGAAAATGTGTACACATAATTTAGTACAGTAAAATATTATAAATAAATAAATAAAATACAATATCATTCTTGGATTTATATTTATACCTTCTTTAAGCATAGCTTTTGGTGGAGTGAAGAAGTTGATTTATAAGTTAATAGTGTTAATACCCATTCAAATATCGTTAAGAATTTCAATCAAAATAACGATTTATAAATTAGTCTCTTTTTTTTTTTTATTTTTTTTTTATTCACCATTACCTTCATTTTTCGTTATTCGCATTATAATAAATTATAAAAAATTATTTGTTACGATGTTTTTTTTTTCTTTGTTTTGTTCTAAATCTAAATACCACCCAGTCAAAAAATACCGCTATAATCTCCGTGTACAGAGTGCCGAATAATTTGAATAATAATAGTAATAATATATTAAAATCTCAAATGCTGTACGACTTGGTCCGAGTTATTATAACGTTAACATTTTGGCCGGTAAATGCCGAAAAAGAAATAAAGACGTAAACGTTGAGTATTTTTTTAACGGTAAAATTATAAAGTGTGTATAATATTGTTTTAATATGTATAAAAAATTTACGTTGTACAGCAGCGAGTCAATTAAAAACCCTCGTTTCTGGTTGTACGGACATTAATAATTTGTTATAAACCGCTTTTTATGAAAGACGTACATTAAAAATAAAGCTCTAATTAGAATATTAGTCAGCTTATTATCACGCGCAGTCGTTTTTTTTTTCAACTACTATTTAGCCATTTATTAACAGGGACTTTGCGTCTAGGCTTTCAAATTAACTCAAATCAATTGACAGCGATTCGGATAGTTGCGTCAATGTGTTATAAAGTTATTAATTTATTTATTTATTTTCTTTTTTTTAAATTCTTAAAATAATTTATTATTTAATATTATAATCAGTCGATTATGTCGATTGTCAGAATATTTGTTTAATATGATTGCAGCAGAAGTTATTCCGTGATATGTACAGTGTTATCACTAGAGCACGGATTTTAATCCATTAAAAATCCACACAAAAAAGCGCTTAAAACAGTCAAAAAAGTAATAAATAAAACGCTTAAAAATAAAAGTAGTCGAGGTGTTTAATGTCCCCTCTCTAAAGGAGCTTACTTCATATTAAATACATTTTTAGAATACGTTAAAGGTACACCGCATATAGCAACACTACATAGTACTGTAGTATTACTCTATGATATGCCGTCAGTACAGCACGTTATTAGGTTGATTGATACCAATGTACAAATATATACTAAGACCAAGTCGTTGCTGCTACAGTCACGAAAATCAGATACAAAACAAAAAAAGTTTCAAAATTGAAACTTTTGAATTGAACTTTTTCATACTTTTCAAGCAAAATTGAATTATTTTGTTTGATAAACAATATAAAAAAAAAATTGTTTAGAAAAACTGTCGGTTATTATCGACAGGAAAACGGTTCGAATAAAGTCAAAAATCCACATCTACGAGTTACTGTGTAAAAAATTAGAGCTTTTTGCATTGAACGAAAAAGTATTTTCCGAGAAAAGCAAAAACGACATCTTACGACGAAATTATAAGACCTTCGTTACACTCACGATTTGAAATCACAAATATACAATTTACAGATCATTAATAAACTTTGATTGAATCACGCTTTTGCTATGTACACAGTTTTCGACAATAGATATTAAACCGTCGCCATTGTGGTACAGTACTATATTTTGTGTTAAACTATACACGTACGACAAGAGTAGGGCATTTGAGATTGTTCATTTACAAATTGTCTTTTGTCTTCTACGGTTATATATAGTAATCCTTAAATAACTGTTATTATTATATACATACCATTTCAATATATTAACGATTTTCGTTTGATAATATTTAGTGAAGGATACGCTCAAAAGAATTTCGACACGAATCAGCCGTATGATAATACGTATCTGAGAAAAATGTCTACTTTTATTTCCGTAAATAAGAAGATTGTAGAGTAAAATGAGTGGAAAAACAATTGATGAAGCAACGGGGAACTTGCAAAAGAGATTCGACCAGAGAGCTATGCGATATTATGGTGCAACTATAACACTAGATATATGCTTCATTAAGAAGAAAAGATGATGCAACGATCAAGTCACATAAAAAAGATGAGGAGAGAAAATGGACGATAGCAACGAAACAGAAATTTCGAGGAAAAAACTCCTCGAGGAAGATATAGAAAAGTAACGATTGAGGGTCGAATGCTGGAGAGATGAGACATCTAATTCGAGGTATTATAGACAGATGTCGAAGTATAGTTATGGCGGCAAAAATCCTTAGAGATCAGTTATATGCCAGTAGAAGAAGAAGATGATATTGGCCGATGTTATACACAAAAATAGGAGTAACGATATAATACTATGCGGAAGGTTTTGTTTGAGTGCAATAAAAAAATAACATACTATTACGTTAAAAAACTATATTTTTATATTCAACGCTTAAGAATTATAAAATATGTCCGGTTCGCCATTAGAATGAATAAACTGACTAATAATATAATAATTCCTTTGTTAACTCGATTAAATATTGTATCACTACTAGGATGGTGCGGGTTAAGTTCGCAAAATAAATTCTCCTTTAGAATTTAGAAGCCTTCCGATGAAACTAATTATTTTTAAATGCTGTTTTCCATAAAGCCCTCGGCCGTTCGTTCGACTGGGTAATAAAAAATATCAAGATGTTTACAGTTTTTTTTTTTTTTTTTTAAATCTCAAGGTACTGCATAATGAAGAAGACGAATTTACTTTAGCTTATAATTTTTCAAATAATAATAAATACCACGAAGTATTCAAACCCAGATATTTCTCTGTTCTTTTTATAAAAAATTGTATACATTGTGTACGTAGAACATTTTTGTTCTTCACCGGCCCCTGAGGGCCTTCTCACAACCGATCCTCCGTCGTTTTCTTCCCGCAGCTTTTTCTTACTAGTTCCGAAAATTAAATTAGAATAATTCACATACAATACCGAATTCTTCAACTATTTATTACACGGAAATTCCGACAGATATAATGTGAACTTATTAAAAATTGCAACCGTCGCAGATGATTTATCCACGAAAAATGAAGTTTGTGCAATAAGAAAATCTCTATTTATTTAAACAATAATTGTTATTTCATAATATTATCCGATTTTCAGGATTTGACAACATTTTTCTGCAGTGCAATGTATTTCAACAGTAAAATCCTGTATATTAAACACACTGTAAATACACTGCGAACTTATAATATCCGTACTTTTTAGATGAAAAAAATTAACACGAATATGATTACGATTTGAATATGCATCAACAAAGAATAAATTATATTAGGTTTTTAAAAAGAAGAACGAAACTATGTAAGCACAATAAATTTAAACTCTGTGGCAATGTCGCCACGTCTTCATAAAATAAAAAAATACGAATAAATAAAGAGTAAAAGGCAATAGATCTTACGATAAAAAAATTCAAAGGAAATTATATGAATAAAAAAAGTTTATTATAATTTTAAATGGACATTTTTCTTATTTTTCTTTTCTTAACATTCCTCGCTTTAAGCCGAGTTACTTTTGAACGAGAATAAACTTTTTTTTTTTATGCAAATACCTGTAAAACGTACAAAAATATCTATAGTACATAGATACCACCTGTGATCTCTGCATTTTATATACGACAGATTTATTATAAACTGATTCACTTATTGGTATACCAGAAAAAAAACATTCGATACTAACAATGGATGTACTATACTTTTTTTTAAGAGAAACGTCGGAAAGAAGAATACATTGATTAATTTAAATTGTATCTGCACGCAACGATAGACCATTGTTAATGAAAAACCGGCTAGATCAAAAATTCTACAATGTAGTTAGTATACAATTTTCGACTACGGCGAGATTGTGATTTATAGAAAGAAAAAAAAATGTTTCATAAAACGCAATGTAGTAAAAACAATTAATACCTCGCTTCGCGCAAAACCTAAAACACTGGTTTAAAAAACCACGTACACAATTTGGCAAGAGTTATTTCATTCTAATATTCTAAAAACACGAATGATAGTTATTTATTTAGCAAAACACGAACAAACTGTGCAGCATAATATGAAACGTGCAATATGATCAGTTTCGGTAAAAAAGTAAACAGTTAACAATAAATAGTAAGCTCTATCGAAAAATTAATTAATTAACTAGGTATACATTTCCAATTACTTTTCGCTTACACACATATGATGTTAATTATTTTAATTGTACTCGTCGGGTGGGGACAGTAGGAGGGGAGACGGTGGTTGAAACTTCTGATTTTTTTTTTTTTTTTTATATTTAAATTCAATACATATACATATATTACAAATGTAGACGAATCAACAATCGTCTACAAATGTGTATACAATAAGTAAATACGATACGAAACTAAACTAATAATATTATATCCGTGTACTGTTGGACGAATCGAAGTTATACGTAGTAATAGCTATAGCGAAGAAAATAAGTTGAAACCGTACATACAAAACGTGTGTTATCGTCGGAGAATCTGTGTTTGTTTTCTATTCTCCGATAAAAATACGAATACATAAAACAAATATTAAGCCATTTTGATATTATTTACAAACAATACGAAAAGTACGTACACGATCACGAATTTCGGATTTCAAATAATACCATATCTTTGGTATCCCAGAGAATTCCATTTGCGACATTTTTTTATTATTTTTTTCCCCTTATTTTATCTTATGCAATTTTTTCCCCTTTATTATTTGGTCCGAACATCATACGTGATATGTGATATGCTTACACCATAATGAATATAATTAAAATATCTTAAGTCGCTATGATGACGTACGCTTTTTGTTCCGTAAAAAAATCATAAATCGTATTTATTATCTCACCAAGATATACACATTGTTACGACATTTCCTGATATAATGAAGACAATCAAATGCTGTTTTTTTTTTATGACCCACAAGGATAATGATTACAAGTATTCGTATTTCGATTAAATGTATAATATGTTTTGGTAACGAATTTAAATAAATTACTTTTTATTTTTTTTATTTTCGAAAAATGTTGAGATTTCATAGAGTTTAATCTTCTGAAAACTTTTAATTTTCGTTGCCTTCGTGATTGTTAATACATTTTTTTTTAGTTTACAGAAAAATAGTCGGTTAAACACAATAGTATTTCGAAAAACAAAACCAACGAAAGAAAACGCGATAAGATAAGATTTCAATAAATTACTGTGGTAATTAAATTATGCACTATTTTTCTCTGAACTACAAAAATATTTTAAACTATCCTGTACAGTAATTTGTTAGCCATTTAGCAATTATATCGTCAAACCACTAAGCGATTCTCGACAATTAGTTTGCTTGCATTGGAAACTATACGAAATTGACTCGAGCCCTTCTCCACCGCAGGATATAATATACATCGCACTTAACATCCGTGTAACAATAAAATTGATTATTTTCTATTTGTGATTTTTCAAATTATACGTAAAAAGAAATGTAACCGTAGGTAACATTAAAATGTCAAATAAAAAATGGCGAAAAAATATTATTCTCACATAAAGCAAACGATTGTAAAAAATAAAAGAGTATATATTTTTATCCAGTCGGTTTCGTATAGAGAAAACGCATTCGAATAAAAATCGTTTTATAAACGCAAGTTGTTGAAACATATTATTACAATAATATTCCGTCTTAACGCAGCCGTGCACTCGGTTCGTTCGGACTAAGTGAAATATTATTATGTCTTTTATTTCGACACTTTCCCGTGTTTGAAAAAAAAAATCGCCGTACAAAAAAACGGGAACATATTACCCTTTTGATTATTTAATGAAAAAATAATAATAATAAGAGCGCAATAAAAGAAAAATCGCGAGCGCGATTTTTTTCAATCGCAATAAAGTTTTTTCGGTTTGTTTTTTTTTTTATTATTCGTACCGTCGTCGACTCGTCAAAAAGCATATTATTTTGAAACGACAGGCGTAAACGCGTATAGAGAGGAAACGGAGAGGGAGAGGGGCTGCATAAGGACACCTGTAAAATACGGTAAATAATCGTAGAACATAAAACGTGCGGGTATGAATGGCGACGGACTGACCTGCAGAATCCTCTTACGACGGTGCACGATCAACCGGTCTCCATGATCGCTCGCGCGACGATTACGCGCACTCGGCGTACACCGCGAGAGTGGCCGTTGACAGAGTCGGCGGCGACGTGCGATAGCGGGCGCGATTCACGAGCATATCAAGCAAACAGGAAAAAAAAAAAACGGATTTAAAATTTCAAAACAAAAATGAACAACTATGCCCGGAAAGCTTTGACGGGGCGAAACGCGACGCGCGTACGAAGGGAAAAAAAAACCCCGGAAATAAAAATATACGGTACCGTCAAATGGTCGGTAAAACACGCCGCACGCGACCAAAGTGCACCGCGACTGCACCGCGCGCGAGTCTAAAAAATAAAACGTACTTTACGACGCGCGCACACACACACACACACACACGTACACACGTACACACTCCCGGAAACGCGCGCGCGACACGGCCACTGGTATACGACCGCGACGACGGCTGCTACGGCGGCAGTGACGGCGTCGGCGGCGTCGACGACGACGACGACGACGGCAGGCCCGATCGAACAGGTGGTCCGGGAATGATGAGCGCGCGAGCAGCGAGTAGCCGAGCGTAGCGGCGGCGGTGCTCGGTGTTACAGTATAATATACGAATGTGTGTGTGTGTGTGTGTGTGTGTGTTAGTGTGTGTGTGTGTGTGGTAGTTGGGGGGGAGAGGGGTGACCGGGGTGGCGGCAGCGTCGGGGGTGAGCGATCGGCGGCCGGGTAAAAAAGGGGACGGCCTCACTCTGCGCGGCCGGCTCTCCGCGGTGGTGCGATCCGGCGGCGGCGGCGCCGGTGGTGCGCGCAGACACGACGACGTATCGCTGCGGTGGCCGTCGCCGCGGTGCCCGTAATAGTATCGCGTATATAATATGAAATAATGGTAGCGGTGGTAGTGTGCCGCGTGACGGCACTATAGCGGCGGCGACGGCGGCGGCAGTCGCAGTCGCCGGAGGCGCGCGCGTTCGCATCCCCGCGGCCTCCCCCCCCCCCCCCAACCGCCCGGAAAAGTTCCGGGCGCGCGGAGGGTACGATTCGCGGGCCGACGTCGCGGGTGTTTTATCGGTACCGCGGCGATAGGAGGCGCGGCGAAACGAGCGATATAGGCCGGATTTCGCTGCGCCGTATCGCCGCGGCTCGTGGTGCCGCGCGCGCGTTCGCCGTCCGCGTCCCCGGGGAAAGCATCGGCGGTGCGCCCGACGACGCTGCGCGACGCGCGGGTCGGTTCGCTCGCTCGGGCGCGCGGCAAACATCACACGCGTTTATCACCGTCATACGCCGCGCGCGTCCGTACGTCCGGACGTCGTCCTCCCCGGTGTACGCATTATATCATAACATACGTAACCGGAGGGGCGTTTTAAAAACAAAAAACAAAAAAAAAACAACATTTTTTTTTTTATTTTACGTATTTTGCGACGACTTCCGGAACGGTTATAAAGTCGCTTACCCTACACTTGTTGGTTTCCCTCCGCCCGCCGCTTGTTTACACTCGCGCGGTGTACGCGTTTTCGAACCGTATCCGCGGTCACAGAGAAGGTGAGGAACATACGATCATGACAGCACACCACGACACACGCGGCCCGGTCGCTTATTGTTCAGTCACGGCGGCCGATTACCGGGACGATAAGATATTTAATGTTTGAATTTTTTTTTTTTTTTTTTTCTATTCGAATTTTTCCCCAGTGACCTGGCCGACGTGGTTTAGCGTCAAGTCAAACGGTTCAGGTTTACCGCACTTGGGACGCTATCGCCACCACCTAAGGGCAGGTTCGGGTTTGGGCGAGCAGGTTATAGGTTTTCGTATGTACCTAGCGACGAATCAGAGTCGTTTTCCTACGTCACCACGTGTCGCAAGTTTATAACCTAGTTTGGAAATCGGGAGGCGCGTGGAGACAGAGTTTATTGCCGTTTTTTTTTTTTTTCCAGATATCGTCCCCTAGAAAAAAATCAAAAACCATACGCCGCCACTGATTATTTTATTGAACAGGGAGCCGAACAGAGGATTCCGTATACACGTTCGTGGATGTCCCGTTTAGCCTATTCGGCAACGTCAACACGCGTTACCGGGTGTATAACACAACGATATCGACGGGTTTTATTTCGCGTTGCCGTGCGCGACTCCGTACGGGGGTGGGGGGAAAGGAAGAGGCAACGACGTACTCTCCTAGTACCTGAGGTTTCAGCCGATGGGCACGTATACACATCGGTTCAATCACGCAAGGCGTTCGTCTCGCAATAAGTGCGTGTAGTCGTGTCGACAAAATAATTATCGAGAAAGAAAGAGAAAGATAATATTATTACACCACCATTGTTGAAAATCACGGGTAAAGTTTACGGCAAACTTTCGCAAACCTCGCCGACACTCGACTCCCGACCCCGCCGCGCTGTTTCAGTTCTCTAAAATAAGAACTATATATGTAGAGGTGTTAATGCGCGTTAATTCCGTTCACGACACAATCGCGCGTTATTGTTTCTGATAAAAATTTTATTCGCCCCGAAATTATTACTTTTACGAAATCTCGAAAAAGTTTGATACGCAACGACACTGGCGTATAGAACGATACAACATACAATTTAATTTCAATCGTTAATTTAACGTGTTATTTTCAAATATTGTTTGCCGTTATTTTCGCCGTCGTAACAGGAATATTCCCCTTATTAACTTATTTATTTATTTATTTTGAAGTTCTAGCCAAAGAAATATACAGTTTACAATATTATACAAAACGGATAATACTAGAAGTTACTCTACACCGAGGTAAAACCTCGGTGTACGTTGGGTAGGCGTACTTATTTTATTATATTATAATGGAAAACAATAAAAAAGAGAAAAAAAAATTTAAAATATTAATAAAAGTAACAATAAAAACAAAAACATAATTGAATAAAACTAAATGAATAAAAATAATATATTAATAAGTGTTGCGTTGTACATTTAGAAGTAATTATATTTAAAGATTATTATTATTATCACTTAAACCGGTACATTAAGCTATCGACGAAATACTTCAGAAATGGTATCTATAGATACTCGTCACTATGCATTTATTTCAGTAACTAGCTATGAAATACTAGTATATTACGCATGTAACAAATATCGATATATAAGATAAGCGATACATTAAAATTGAAGTATTTTTTAAAATTCCCATTCGGTAACTTTCAATTTTTAAAATATTATACGAAAAGCCAGGAGGAAAAAATACCCGATTGACGAAAGCCTACGATCAAGAAACTTCACAATGAGTATCTAGATACTCGATATTAAGTACACTGATTTCAGTATGACGATACGAGATACAATCATTTTACCTTAGATACGTGTTAAAAACACTATTTTAGACACTTTTCCAAACATAACACCCTCATAAGGAACATCTTTGATGAGAAGTTCTTTGGGAAAAGAACTATAGAGAAAGCACAAGAGCTAAAGCGGCTTATAGGTGTCAGCCATCAACTAAAGAACGTGAAAAACGATAGAGCTATATGGTCATCACTTCAAGGCACAACCTTTAGATGATGATAGTGATGATAACGCATTAAATATACTGTCCGACCCTGAATATATTGACTTAAGATTTTCAAATGGTAACCCCCACTCCCTCTCACCAACATTTCAACACACAATCGAAAAAACGGGGTGGACCAATGAAAATCAAAAGTCGGTATGCGTGTGCTTATGACGGATGGCGTACACGAATACGAATAAAATTGTGAAAATATCGTAAATAAGAGGTTATCGCGCGTTAAACCGTACAATAAAAACTACAAAAAAAGATCTAAAATAACGTCGTCACGATGTAAAGACTGAAAAAAAAAAAACGAAAACACACTCGATGTACTTTAAAATACAAATTTAAATCACCTTGTATATACATTACACTAGATTACCGTAGGCTGTAGCGGATTGTGCCACCGGGAGGCCGGGAAGTTTCCCAGGGGGCCGGAGCCCGGTTACGACTTCACCCGGGCCTATCATCATAAGACTGATTTTGTACTTAAAATTGTTCTTTTCTTTTTATTTTTCGATAGAAACATTTTTTATTGGCCATGGCGTATTGTGCGTTATACGTCTTTGACAATGAGAAGAATAATAACCACAATTTAAGATAATATGCTTGCCTGACGAACTACGATAGGATGGTTAAATGCGTCGTGTCCGCAGATCTATAAAACAATTAATAATTGGGCAGGTGAAACGAAATTCTCCCGGGTCGGTCATAATTCAGAATCCGCCGTTGGCCGCGGATGTACGATTGTTTTGTACAGTTAGCTTGCTATTAATGCACACGCACGGGCGTCTTAATATAATATTCTTGCATTACCATAATTAAGTCGTCCCGCTCGCATCACGCAACCGAGCCCTTAATTAGTTAATTAATTAACACTTAATTTAATGAACTAATTTTACAAATGAATCCCCGTTTCACCCGAGTTTATTGTCCGGCGTTGCACCGGGGTGCGCAGAACGGCGACGACGAAGACGACGACGTTGAATCCATTACATTTTGACGGTTGTCGTGCTGAGTTCCCGATGTGAAAACGAGTGAAATTAATCAGAGACATATTATTATGGGTAATGGGTAAAATAACGTACCCGCGAATGATATTCACGAATAATTATTATTATAGTACCTACGCGCGCGTACCTCCTCCAAAAGCACGAGAATTATTTTTCAACGTCCGACTTTTAATACGAAATATTAAACTTCTCTTCTACTCGTCTCTCTCCGGTCGCCTGATATTGGTTTTCCCCGCGTATATCTCCGCGCCTCGTTTTCGTAACTTATTAATTCCTTTCAATCATCGCAAACCATCACCGTCGTTATCCGTCACGTCTAATCATAATTTATTTCGTGTACTCCGTCCTGCACGTGGTCCGTCTCCTCTTCTGATAATGGCATCTCCTGTACATCTCCTTCTGTGACGCTTTTCGGCAAGCTGTGATATCGTAACGTCACCGCCGCTGACGCAAAACCCCTATATTTTTGCCACCCCCCCTGACTTTAATATTGTTATGATGCAACGTTTCTCGGTACTTTATTTGCTGTTCAGTATACGTCGCGGTTCGTTACTCTATCCGCCTTTATCATTTTTTTGACAACACCACATTTCAAAAAACTCTATATAATTCACTTCTCTCTTATGTTGTACCTAGCAATCGTCCGATAAACGAATACGGCGAATGAATTTACGAAACTGAAATTGATTTTAAAATAAGCGATATAATATGTCCTAAAAATGTTTAAACAAGCCAAAGCATGCCATAAAAAGTTGAAAACTGACTAAAAATAAAATGTATTTATTATTATTTATGTATATTATACGTATAACCGAAAGAAGTCGTGAATATAAACTGTTCGTTCGGTGGGTCAATACGCAGGGCTACTTAAATATAGATTATAATATAAAATAAAAATAAAAATGTACACACTTTTCTTATAAATTCATATAAATGACCATTTTTTATATCAACTATTTATGAAATATACAAAATAAATCATTGTATTATGCATAATAACAAAAAATAGCCCCATAAATTGTAACATTAAAAATCTAAAATACTTTAAAAATACAAAAACTAGCAATATACAATTTCATATTTGGAGTCCCTGGCGCGTAAAACAAATGTTAAGCTCACTCTGTTATTTTTATCTGTGTCCCATAATAATTAGCGAATGCTATAAAATCCGAGCCCTTCTCATTATTGATGACGGGTGTATGACAGTGTAAATGGGGGATATCGCGGCGTAACACCAAAAGTAAATGCGCGAAAGAGACATGTCTTAGTGTGATTTTTTTTTTTTTAAACTTAGTAGCATTCTGACTAGGGTTCTCGGATAATATTTTATCTTTATTTTTGTTTACAATAAATTGTTAGATTTTAAAAGGAAAAGAAGAATTAGCATTCCGTGGACACCGTGAGAATGAAGGTTCTTTAAATAAAAAAAATTACTGTGAACTTTTAAGTTTACGTACTAAAAGAGAATAATTTATAAGGGAACATTTTTCGACAAATTATGTTTTAGCAAAATTTAACAGGAGTATTAAATTCTCATATTTTAAAAGAATTTCAAACTACAAGTTGTATATCAATACAAGTTTATGAAACTACGAATCTGTCAATCTCAAATGAGTTTAGTTTTTCGTTATATGGTTGATCAAAAAACCGAAGATATTTATCGGATTTTTTGACGTTTCCAAAAATAAGACTAATTTTAAATGAATTTTTGAAAAAAAAGTTGTGTGTCAAACATATGATGGTCAGGCATGTACACAAACAAAAATTCGGGGCAAGGAGTTTATAAAAAATGTACAATAATCAATATTACTAATAATATTTATAAAAAAAAAAAAATTTTTAATTTATATAAATAAATTACAAAACTATTAACTTTTCGGGGGGGAGGAGGGTAAAACCCCAACCACCTCTCTTGTATACGTGCCTGATGATGGTGCTTCTGTTATGTCTGATGGAAAAATGGAGTTCATTTAACCATACAAAAATGTATTCTATGACTATTTTCATATATTTATCATCAATTGAAATTAATTCTATTTCATGGTACGATAACAGTAGGAGGTATTGAATTATTTATAAATCAAGCCTTACAATTTTGCACGCCTTTTTTTAATAGACCTTCTAAAAGAAGTGTATTATTAAAAGAACTAATATTTAGATTACCAAATCAATGCTATACACGTTGGAATTATCACTCGGGAGCTGTTTTAACTATAAAATCTCATTTCAATAAATTAGAAAATGCCGTATCTCATGTAGTTGATAAACCTGACTGGGATTCTATATCTATTTTTACTGTACCTGGTATATTGAGCATAATAAAAATCAGAAATTTGTTTACTTATTAGTACTTTTTAGTAAGATATTTATATTTACCGATCACAAATTTGTTAATCTACTAATAAATTGACCACTGATATTAAAACATTAAATATTGTGTTAATAAAATTAAAACAAGTAATTCATGGTTAACGGATTTAAAAAATTATAATAAAATAATAAAATTACCTCTTCATATCAGCCTATTAGCGTTACACAGGAAAGAGCTAATTTTTCACATATTTACTTCGTTTTTAATCCATAACTTCTGAATTTTATATAAGTCTCAGATTGAACATCAAATAACACATCAAGGTTTTGATGTTAGGATGACTAGCGTAAAATTACATGTTTGGTTATGTACTTCTTCCACCGTTATAATTTAGATTAGATATCAGTTTTAAAGCAGTACATTATAAATAACAAACTATAATATAATTATATCAGCGATATAGTTTTTAGATAAAAATGGTTTCTTGGGCCACAACTTACCCACAGCAAAAAAGTTTACCGGGCCGGAATTCACCGGTCTCGAAATCGAAAATGCACCAACCCACCTACAGCCGTCTATAACACTAATAATTGTTATAATACTTAAGTAAGTAATAACTATAGGTTTCGGACTTAAAGTACTTAAAACAAACGATAAAAGCGCTTAATAAGTCCTTAAAAGCCCCTTTGTTATTAGCCCTTTAAGTGCTAAAATAAGCACTTATAAAATATTTTAAAAAGCAAATTTATTTTTAAAAAATTATCAAAATAATAAAAAAAAAAATACATTCAAATTTAATACTAGGACTCTTGAATCGTTTTAGAACTACACTTTTGGATTTGTATTGTACCATTTTAAGCAGTAATAGATGTGAAAATTAAATAAAATAACAAAAACGAACATAATATAAAAACGAAATTATTCAAAAATAATAAGGGAGGGGGAATCTGAGTTTTTATCAGTGATTTACATAATTATAAAAATCATAAAAAAATTAGGGAGGGGTGTCCTGAGGATTAACCCCTCACAATATTTCTTCTAGTTCTATTCATTACTGAAGTATCGCAAGATATTGTTGACGAATGACGAAATATGTTAAAACTGCTTTGAAAATTTCTATCATGAATTAATAATAATTGGAGACTACCAAACGATAATAATATTAGATTTATGTGTATTACACGAACACATTGTGAATATACAAAATTAATTAAACTGATATGGAAAATAACTCAGTAAATGTAAGTGTTAAATTAGTTTTAATTTATTCAGTCTAATCGTATATACTTTGATCCTGTCATAATTTTATTATAATCAAAAATTGAATTAGCAATCCTAAGATTTATTTACGGGAAAATTACCATTTATAAGGTAATAAGGTTTATTATAATCATGTATGAATTAGTGATTAATATTTGTAAAAATATTGTCAGAAGTTAGAACAACCCACAAAAAAAATCCCAAAATACATCACTGGTTAGGTTTACTCGTTATTTCGGCTAGTAAAAAACTAGTGGTTAGTTTGGTGTATCGACCGATATTGAGAATATCGATAGGTATATCGGTTAGCAGGTCGTTTTCAAAACGGATAATATTTGACCCGATAGTTTCTGAGAAAAACGTCTACAATGTACTTGTTCCCTGTAATAGGAAAAAAAATTCGGGTTTTCAACCGATAAATCGGTCGGTTTCGATATCGACTCGCGGTTTTCGATCATCGGATCGGTTGTATGTCCGTAACAAATATTATAATATCGAATATCAAGAAAAAGTCGTCTCCGCCCACCGCTATAATATTTTATGTATACCAATAACGCGTGACAAAACCACACATAAGAACACGTTGTACAATATTCAACGAAACACCCATGCGTAATTTTCTCTAAATAAATTAATAAAAATCCGAGTGGTAATACTTGGGCAGTTACATTTTGTGCGATAATAATATTTTCACAGCACTTAATGTCAGACGAACGAACGATACGCGTGTCATCCTTCCTGCTACAGCGTTTCGTTCAAATATTTGAATTTTATACAATAAAACGATTTTGAAATATACGTTAAAATGCAAATATAATATTGCTGTCGTTACGAGTTCGCACGTTCGTATCTACCCATCGTGTTGAATTAAAGAACCTACTAAAACATTTTGATCGGTAAAACTTCAAAAATTAACCGCTGGCCATAACAGTCAAATACACAGGGACATAAATACAGTGCGTCCCACCATGGTCGACGGATTTTTTTTAGAGCTGTCAATATTAAATATTTTTGAGTTTTTTTTTTGTTTTTTTTTTTTCAGTCGGTTTGTGTTCGTTGGAAAAAAATTAAATTTTTATTTTCATTACCTAAACACGAAAAAAAAAACTTTATTTATTCACAATACAAAATTTTCAGTATAGCCATTTTTTAAAAGATATTATTCTAAACATTTTAATACATTTGTTTACAATGATTTGTTTTTGTTCTTTCAAAACCTTTTAAATTTTTATATGTTACAGCGTGTAATTTAACGATCATCGTGATTTTCTCCCGGTGTATTGTAGAGTTATTTTTTTTTCTTTTAAAGTCACGCGTTACCCAACAAAAAATATCACACTCTATGTTGAATAATGTATTCTGAGGATATTTTATGTCAATATTAAATATTTTTGAGTTTTTTTTTTTTTTTTTTTTTTTTGAATGTATATTACATTCACTACCGACATCCCAAAAATAAAAAATAGGTTACAAAAACACGAAAACAAAATAGCCGTGTTTTAATTGTTTACATTAGCTATTATTATAGTATGTATAATAATTTAATTGTGTAATAAAAAAAAAAGTAAATAAAACACGCTATTACTGCGTTAATGGTTATTAAAACGGTCGGCGTAATAATAATAAATTACATATTGTTCAGATAATTATAATACAAGAACCTCAAAAAATATACGGGGTGATTTTTTTTTTTTTTGCTATCGTGATTCGATAAAATTCTCGGAGAATTCAAAGTGAATTTTATTTTCAATCACGGATTCATTTAAACATTATTTTAACTGTCTTTTCAAATAATTTTATTACAATAAGTACTCTTTGTGCCGTAAATAAGTATGCACATTAGATTGATTCAGTTTCGAATTTCATCCCCCTTCCCACACTGCTGAAAACAAATAAAGAATATTTGTCTACCCATTTGTTATATGCATAACTAAGGCTTTGAATTTGTAGGAAAGTGCATTTTTTTAGCTAATTTTGAACCGTAGCTTTCTAAGTACATAATTTGAATAATATAACAACAAATTCATTTATGAACTTTTATTTTATATTTTTTGACGTTTTTAATTTTTAAAGTCATTTTTTGGAGTATTTAAGTTATATTTTCCTCTTAATTCATTTTCCGATATTTTTAATCGAATTCCGTCAATTAACATCTTTAAACACATATTTTTTTGTGTTACATAGGCTAAATATACGTAAAGTTTATATTTTACACAGGCTGTATTATAATTTTTTTTAAAGACATTTTTTTATTAAATAAATAAATTTGTATGTATATAAGAAACTCATATCAGTAGTATCAAAATAAATATAAATATTAAATTAAAAACCATTTAGGTGCATTTTATATTGCATTTTTTGAGACTTAAAATGATTATTTTGTTGTACTTTTTGACATATTTTATGCATTTTTTTGTGCATTTTTAATGTCACTTTTAAGGTTTTTCACTGCGTTAAATTGACAGCCTTATGCAAAACTATACTCTTTATGAATTTTAACAGTTTAAAATGTATACCGGAGGGGTAAAGATAATAAATTTAAAACTCCATATCGATTTTCAGATGAAAACCCTTTCCCGTTTCTCGGATGCTAATTTTAAATGTTTATCACTCATAAACGGTAAATCCGATATTAGTATTCTGCATACCAAACGTGTATTTGGAAAATACCCCCTTGTCGCCTCTGTGTTTGTAAAACGGGGGTGTCTTTATAAAAAAAAACCAAAGTGTATATCCATTAATGGTACCAATAAGAAGTAAGAACAAACATTTAAATATAGTGTTAAAATAATACTCAAGTCTTAAACAGCTCCATAATGATTGAATAAAACAGATATAAATTTCACTTAAAATCCTCAGAGAAAATCACTGGATCATAATAAAAGAATCGCCATGTACCTATTTAAATAATGTAGCTAGGGGCTCCAGATAACCTAACCATAAATCCGTTGTGCGCGTTTTCTGTCAACGCTCTCAATAAGGATTTTGTAAAATAATTGAACAATGATTAAATTCACACGTGTATTACTATAAACAACAAAATAATAAAAGTTTAGCAGCCGTATACCAACAACAAGCCCGATTTCATTGATTAGCCCATGAAATGTATTTTGTTTATGTCATTAATTGTGTTAATACAGAAAATATTCGAAATAATCACGAATCGTTTCTATATTATCCAAAGGCTGTCAAAGAGGAGAGAAGATGGGTGAGGGAGTGGGATATACATATTATCATTTACTGTCACACTGATGTCATCACATTGTTCATGGCTTGCCGGTTTTTAAATCGTACAATTTTTCGCCAGATATATAATATATAATTTTTAATGCAAAAAATATTTAATGTAGGTGGAAAACGCTAAAATATGCTATACACACAGTTTTTATGATAAGCCCTTTTTATATTAATAAATCTGTTTACATTATTAGTACTGTACTACACGATTCAACAGTTATATCAAACGTTACGATTTCAGAAATAATAGCAATACCGAGTTAATTTGGTGTTTTAACATTTAAATCTGTATTATATGCTGTAACTTTATCATTTAATTCCTTTATCCAACTAACACCTTACGCGGCGCTGTAAACACGCTATTTTATGATAAACTCTTTTTTTTCTACATGCAATCTGTTTGCCTTTTTTTAGTACACACAGTTTAATGGTTTAATTAAACGTTACGATTTCTGAAATAATAGGAATACAGTTTTAAATTGGTCTTCTATATTTAAACTTATTATTATTGTAAATCCTTATCCAACTAGGTATCTTATTTGTTCGATTAGTTCTTATATGTTTTGGTAGAAGAACTTCCGTATTGCATTCACATTCACATAGGCAAAGAGAGCGATCGCACTCCCCTCCCGGCTCTTGTGTGTTCATAAAATATCTACTTGGTGTCCATGAGTTTTAATTTTAATTTCGAGAACAAAAATTGTTTTATCAAATATTTCAAAGGGAAATCGGATGTTTTAGAGACTTTAAGTCCCTAATATCCATCTATGTCACTCTTACAAGATTTATTTTATTCCCCTTGCTTCTCTATCTTTGAGATTTGCCTGAAGACGCGCCCGTAATCGCATGTAATATTACATGTGAAATAGTCATCATAATAGGCAAACTAGTACTAATAAGACAATAATAATATGGTTTCGGGCGCGTCATTATTTCTACTTTAAAGAAAAAAAAAATCTCGATTCATTAGGTAGTAGGTATAACTATTCACCTGTCCGAGCAATAGTACACCTCCTATATAAACTTCAGCACCCGTTGTATGGTGTATATGTGTGTTTGTTTCCGGTGACTTTTAGCTGTGGCGTAAGAACTTTTAATGGTCTAAACGCTATCGAGACTTAAACTCAATTTAACGAGGGTAACTTTGAATCGTTATCGTTATCGATAACCGTGCGATTGTTAGTTATATACATTTTGGTTGATTAACGGTGATATATTATCACCGACAATTCCATTGTAGTTTTTCCAATCGACTTCGCTCGTCAGATATAATTATAAGGTTTTCCAAACTTAAATGTACACCGCTTACGTGACGAAATATGCGCTCGTAATTATTTTACGCCATTCGATTATAGTAAACGACTCGTAAGATCATAAAGTGTTGTTAACATCAGTGTTAGGCTTGGCATTAGCTAGAAGTCAGCATATTCTCTTTTTTTAAAAACAAAAATATTTTACCTTTATTATTTTCTTATTAATATTTAATAAATACGTAGATACTAAAAATGTTAAACATGGCATAATCATTCCTCGAAATTTTTTCATAATTTTTTTTTAATCACGCTGTAACCTTAAAAACAAATAAAACAAATGGACATACTTCGCAAGATGTATGGACCATTATTATAGGTGAGAAGTTGGGAAGAAAGAGAGGAGCTTTAATGTTTATCTGTGCACAAAGATTAATCATTTATAACGAAAAATGATTCTGAGCGGAGTTCGGTTATACATTTTTTGAAAGGCCATAATATTTACGATTTTAAAATAATACAATTCAAAAATTTTCCCGTTTTTACCACGTTTTTCCCCATTTATTATGAAAACCCCTGGGAAAATCAAAAAATACCTCCTTAACGTACCGCCTCAGTCAGATTTCTTTTCAGAAAAATTACTACACTTAAAAATTGGAGTAAAATTTCTGGTAGAAAAGTTGTTCACAGAAAAAAAAATAAAAATAAACATCATTGTAAAATCAATATATTTTTTGCTCCGCTCAAAATCTAAAATTCACAATTATAACACAATATTTTATAACGCTTTGAAATATAAAAATGTATTTTTTTATATTATTCAAACAAAAAAAGTATTATACTGATTTATTATCACTATAGTATCACATTATGTATCTATACTATTTTAAATGGTATTAAATAATAATTCTATAAATAATTTTACTATATCTATATCCTGTCTATTATAATCCATTTTCGTTATCTATATTACTGAAAAATGTTCTTTAATCACCCTCTAATAAATTATTATCTTTTATCTAGATTATAATACTGACTAAGTATTATCCGCCCGACACTGCAGGTTACTATAAACATTAAACACGCGTGTAATATTATACATTTCACAAGAAAACAAAAGTGAGTAGTAGTAGGTATATTATTATAGGTACCTATACATACAATATACATATATTATAATAAACAAACGCGTATAAAAAATGCCATTTTTTTCGAAAGCAACGCCTAAATATTTAGCATTATGAAATATTTATAAGAAGGGGACCGCGTATGAATGCACTTTAATACAAAAATAATAAAAAAAAAAAAACGGTCGGTATGCCGGTATGCGTATCGTGTGATATTAAACCTATGTAAAAACAATTTACGTTTTTATAAAATGAATACGTTTCTTGTACACCGAGAAGTAAGAACCCACGTAATAACAGCAGTATTACGAATCGTACGAATTATATTATAGTTCTATAACACCTAGTGAATTAAGGAAATCCCTGTAAAGACGGACGTTACAAAAATGACAAAAAAAAAAAGTCTTATTAAAAAATAGATTTACATACCGGCCGTTAGGTACACGTGTACGCTAACATAGCGAAAACTGGGTTTTATTACAAACAATAAGGGTCATTTTTCTTTTCTTTTTTTTTAATATAGTCAACCACATTATAAACACTATACCTACTACTTGTAACATATATTATAATATGCGTTTTTATAAGATTTTTTTTTTTTTATCACTACACCTGTTTTCCGGTAAAAGTACCAACACCTTTTATTATTATCCTCGATCAGTTGCCAAAATCAAAGTTGGGCAGTTGATAAGTTAAAAGCGGTTAGGAGGGTATGATTTAATTTGTTCGATGACTTTTAAAAATGAACAGAAAATAACGTTGTTGATTGTTTTAATAAATAATTTATTATTAAATATTATTATGACGGTTATATTTTTTCATAGAAGAAAACAACTACACCTGCGACTCGGCATACCTACGAACAACCGCGCCAGATTGAATCTCGACTCACCTATATAACGCCGCGACCGCGTATCGTCACGGTTTTCAATTTATTTCAATTATACAGCTATACACAGTATACGTATATACAGTAAAAATCAGTATCGGCTATGCATACAGAGCGAATTTTTTTTTTTTTTTTTCATCACGATTCAACGATTTTCTCAGAGGGGTTAAGTAAATTTGAATCCTGCAGTTTTTCCAATTATTATATACAATTTGTTCAGCTTTATTTTAACCCTGAAAATTGAAACCCTTATAATGTACTCGCCATATACCTTTAAACAAGTATTAATTTTTAATTTTAAAATTACACTTTTCCCATTTCAATACACGTTCGAAAATAAAATATATTTTTCTAAAGTAAATGTATGTACATAACACTTGTATCGAATATTATACCGCCTATGAGTATTTTACAGTTTTATGTATAGACCGTATAGCAATATTTATGGAGAGTAATATATTTCGAATCCGTTTTAAGTTACTCACTCATTCCTCCGGTCCGCATTTTAAACTGTTGACAAGAAACTCAACGTGCCTGTTAGCGACTATGTACAGGCGGATGATCAGATTTAATAATATCTGCACTCCCAATATCAATTGTTTCAGTTCGCCACTGAATGTACAGTGTAATACTTAATGTATGAGTAAATACTGCATAGTCAAATAATAAACGCAGCACAGTGATGACAATGTAGATTACTAAAAAAATTGAATTGTGTTTATTTTCCCTGCCGTTAGTTGAATGTGACATGTATAAAATAAAAACACAATTTTTTTATGTTTCGAAAATCGATATTTTCCGGGGGAGGGGGGGGGGAGAGTACAAAAAAAATACCAACCCATGTGCTAAAAACCTGAATTTGTCTCTGAGCAGGTAGGACAAGTAGGTATTTAATAATATTTATAATTCGTAAAATATGGTGGCGTAGGATAATATTGTTATACATTTTTTTTTTTTTTATGTACGACAAAATGATTGAAAATCGAAATTGAATGTCGAGATAACGTCAAATACGGGGTGACGAGAGATTTTGAAAAAACGTTAATTTCTATTTTTGAATATCTTGTCGAATCCTCGTCGCGTAAACGGATTTTTTCCTCCCAAAAATATTACATTCTCGGGGGATTGATGTGTACCGTAGAAAATTGTATTTATTTTGTTTCCTCTCCCCTAACCCCTTTATTATTATTTCGCAATGTGACGTCATTGGCGCGCGAGAATAAAGAGGAAAAAAAGAAACTATGCGACTTTTGTATCGAGTTTGTATAGGTATAATACATTCGAGTTGAAAGAACGTGATAAATTCGTCACAACAACACGTTTCGACGATAGAACCTTGTGTATACAATCGTTAGGTGCCGTCGTCGTCGTCGAATTATATATCGTACGAACGATATTTGAAAACATTTATCTCGTTGTATTTACGTATTACGAAAACGCGATATTTTACGTATATCCCGATGGAAACGAGCAAAAAAAAAAAAAATAATGCTTCGTACGGATAGGCCACTGCAATTATAATATGTGAGTATAGCTGGAAAGGATATACAGGTTAATTTAGTTTGTATATACTGTGTGTGTAACGATAAATCATCTTTACAAATTAAAAACGTTTCTGAACGGAGTAGGTGATTTTTGATAGGTAATGAATACAATAATCTATATTTTTTTTTTATCTAGATCAGTGGTTCCCAAATTGTTCACCAATACTTTTCAGGCGCACCGTAACTCATAAAAATTATGTATGGTTTATTATAATTTTTTTTTTTTTTTTTGATTTTGAGTGTATCGAAGAATGCGCCGGTTTTACAAAGAGTTTATTTTTTTGTTTTTTTTTCTGTGGACAATTTTTCTATCAGCAATTTTTCTCTCAGATTTACAATGAAAACAATTTTTCTAAAAGGAAATCTGAATGGGAAGGTACTTTTAGGGGGTAATATTTCGATTTTTCCAAGAGTTTTCCAGCAAATGTGAAAAACCTGGAAAAAACATGGGAAAATCAGTTTAATATTAGATAAATATTATTTAAGAAAACATACAATACTTATATTATTATTTTACCCTAATATGACGCATATATCGCTTTTACCGACCTTCAAGGGACCAAGAGAATCAGATCGTTGTGTCCGAACTTCGTTATATCCGGATGACAAAAAAAAACTCAATTTTATTAAAAATTGATTTATTGGACACATTTATGTATTATTATTCAAACCATATATATTTATGAATAAAAAAAAGTACTTATTATGTAATATATATATATATATATGACCCCAACGATTGGAAAATATCTTTATTAGACATACCACTTTCTTCTAAACGTTCAATTATTTTCATTTTTTCAGCGATAAAAAAACAAAGACGTCTTTTATTTGACATTTTTGGGAACGAACCTTGGGTCCGTAAGAAGGTATTAGGAGGTTCACGGAAAAAATGAAAATTGTTGTATTTGATATTTGTCTTATTGTGATTGTAAATCGGTGTTCACTATATATAGATATGAAATATACCATTAAGCGGCGGTTTGTGTAAAATGGATTTCATCCAATTTTATGTGCCCATTGCAAATATTTCAAATAGTACAATATTTCCAAATTGTTCATTTTACTTATTTCGTAAATTCTTATCTATCTTATGTGAAAATATATGATGAGTTGACATTTGTAGGTCCGTACAGCAGTAGTGAGAGGTCAAGGGGTACGCGAATGAAAAAGGTTGAGAAACGCTGGCCTAAACGAATAAAAATCAAAGCCGTGATTGAAATAGTGAGACACGTATTGTGCCGCATACTACGATACCATGTATTACAAATTAGATAACGAATTATCCTGCACCGGATCAATTTATTGCAATGGGCGAATGAAAAAACCAATTATAATTTCAAAATACCATCGTTGTATCCGAATTATCTTTATATTCTACCGAAATTGATGCACGTGGGATATAAAACCAACCAAGTACATGACTGGAAATCGTTTTATCCGGAATATCGTTATATACGGCATCGTAATAAGCGGATTCTACTGTAAATATTGTTGACAAAACATCACTATCAACTGAACCCTGCCAGAATCGTCTTATCATTAGCAATAGTTTATCGTCGCTTACAGGTGTACATTTAATTCCCTCCTGCATTCTACCTTCCCAACTTCCCACCCACGGCAGTGGCTGCACCCGTCCCCATTATCTTAAAACAGCTTTTTTTATTTGTATTCCTCACGGTATTCACTGAAGGACACCGTGGATGAATTTAGTTCAAAAAAAGGCACCACCGGAAAAAAGTTTGGGAACCGCTGATCTAGATAATCGATGATAAATTAATCTAGATCCGGTTGAATATCATACATCGTCTCTAAATCTAGATAATCGAATATCTTTAAGTGTGTTTTATTATGTTGATAATTATTAGGGCAGAGAACTTGTAGTTTTTCTATATTTGTTTAACGCTATTCAAAAAAAATAGCAGATTAAGAAACCAACGCTAAGATAAAACTACATTTGCGATTTCAATTTGCATATAAATACATGTTTTGAGTTTTTTTGTTTTTAAAACATATTTCTTCCATTTTATAATTGTTTAGAAATATTTTATTTGACTATTAATTTTATCAATATTTTCCCAAATGCATTTTTATTCCATTCAATTATACAACCGAAATATAAATTTATTTTAGATTTTGATCATAACATAATATTGTTGTTGACTGTGAACGAAGGTTTTTTTCTTTGCCCTGCGACCGGTGATGGATACGCCGATATATTCTCATTCCGGTATTCTTTGTTTCCAAACGGTTTACTAGGCGTTCTGTTTCTGTTTATTTTATTATAGATGTGAAACGTATTGAGAGATCTATTGGTTTCATAATAGTGTGTTCATTTGTTTGTGTCTGTAAACAATTTTTCTACCGACAATCTTGTTCCGCACTATCAAGTGTAATACCATTTCTGATAGGCAATTTTTTTGATTTTCTAAGGAGTTATCAAAATAATCGGAAGAAACCCCCAAAAAAAATGTAAATAAAACGGCAAATATTTATGGCGCGCCGCAGTGTTACCGATTTCATTATTTTAAATTTGTTAATACGATGTATACTACCGGAAACATTGCTCCGATCGAATGACATGAAATCGATTTTTTTCCTTTTAATATACAGCCACTGGCAGAGAAAGTCGCTTTTTGATTTCTAAAGTATATTTCATACTAATTGAGAAAAACCAGTGTCTACTGGAACAATACGATTTTTGTCAAATTATGGCACAAAGATTTCATTATTTTAAATTTCCAAATTATGTTTTCTACCATAAATATTGCTCCAATAAAAAAATGCCAATGAACTTCTTTGCTGAATTTTTAATCTAATTCGTGCATAAGTAATTCATTATTTGATTTTCTTAGAAGTTTTTGAAATAATTGAGAAAAATCAAAAATTTACGAAAATAAAAATTGATAAATTTACGGCGCTAACATTCGTTTAATTTAAATTATTACAGCTTTTCTTTTCTAATAAAAATATTGCTCAAATAGAAAAACAACCTTTTTTGTTAAATTTTCAACCTTATTGGTGGGTAAGAAATATGTTTTTTGATTTTCTCATTAGTCTTTTTTAATAATTTAGCAAAACCTGTATATGTACAAAAAACGAGAAAATTTATGAAAATAGTGTTTTTATTATTTTAAATTTTGTTTTTTTTAATGTAATTCAGTTAAAAATATTCGTAAAGACTTGAAGTTTCAATAAAAACTTATATTTACTTTTTTTAAATTTGGTAAGATTTCAAAACATTTAAGATATTTTTGCGCTTTTTATAAACATTTTAATTTTGTGAGTTTTTAGGTAATTTTTATTCGGTAATTGATAAAAAATTCTGATGAAATTCGTAATTATCACGGCCTTTCAAAATATGTATTATAACCGAACTTCGCTCCAAATCGTTTTTCGTTAGCAATAGTTTATCTATGTTTATATTTAATTAAACAACTTTAAATATCCCACCTTCCCAACTATTCACCTAAAACAATGGCCACACCCGTCTTTAGTATTAGCTCTTTTATTGTTAAAATCATCCGCAAGTTGTAACTATATTATATGAACTACCTAAAAATGTAAAATTTAAGATTTTGCATATAAATGCATGATGTTGAATATTTAAATGCATATTCGGTAACTTTTTTAAGGCTACAATTCCTCTGCCCTGATAATATTATTCTATCCATTAATATCAAAACATTTTAAAATGTGTCTTTATACAACACTGAATTCATTATCCTCATCTTCCTCATCTCTAAGTCAAAGTCCTATATTATTTATACAATAATATTATCATAACTATACATTATATCACCGCTTCTATATGACCTACAATAAAAAAAAAAAAATACCTTTTCGCACCGATGATGATGATAATAATAATGTGCTGACGCGCGTCATCACACGACGACTACGGTAAAGTTTTCCCATCGACCGGATTCTCATATATTATATAATATTTTATGTAAAAAAAAATATATATATATATAATATAAATATAATCACAATAAAACATGCCTTATATAAATATAATATAAAGTCGCTTTCTTTTATCTCCGTGTTAAAAAAGAAATCGATTTTCCGCCGTGTGCCTTCGGAATATTGAATACACGCGCACAATAATTCAATCGAGTTTTAAGATTATGTTGCTGGTGTTATTTTTCGTAAACACTAAAATCCGTGTTTGTTATTATTTACTAACCTAACCTAATCTATAGTGTAAAAAGTCAGAGTGATTTTTTTTTTCGTTTTCAGTGTCCATTACCGTTACAACTCGTACAACACTTGTATTATACACAAGCCGGTTAGGCCCGGTCGGTTGGGTTTTCTTTCCGCCTCGATATTATTTTTGCTGCCCGGCCATCATAAATCAACCATGTATTACGGTCGTCGGGTAAAAACGTATTGTAGAATTCAGAATTCACTTAGCAAAAATAACGAAACACTCGAGTATAACAGATCCGAACACAAAAAAAAGAGGGCCAGCCTCGTCACGACACACTTGTTTGCTCTGTCTATCCTACGCGTATAATGCAACAAAGGCATTCCGAACTTTTGCGCTATTAAGACTTTCCGGTAGAGTTCAGATCAAAAGGTTCAATTATTTAGTACATTTTATAGAGCAAAGTATTGATTACGGTTCGATATGCGACCTACCGTCAGGACTGACCTACTGGATTGTTAATAATGGTCTAATATGTGACCTACTAACAATATTATTACTTTCATGTAATTAAATTCTCGTATAAAGTTATTAATATCAAACTATCTGATGCCACAATTCAAATCGACGAATCAGGCTGAACTAAAATGTCGACACATAGTATTATTCAAAATTATGAATGGAGAGTCTACGCCTGTTCAAATGGCCACAGATTCATCAGTTAAATGAATCGTCAAAAAATTTGGGTTGACCGCACCATACTTGCTCATACACAAAAAAAAAATCGAAATTTTGTAGCGTGTTAATTAAACAAAGATGATTAATACCTATGAATGAATACCTATTTTTATTCGATTATCTAGTGCATACGCAGAATTTAGCAATTAAAACCAATTTTCTGTTCATCAATCAGTTCATGAATTCAAATCTGCTTTCAGAATTCGTATCGTTTTCTTACATCGCTTGAAATGATGGAGTGAAAATTTGTCTAAATTGTTGTCACGTTTGCCTTAGATAACGAAATTAAAATTATCCATTTCAAACCCCCTTAAGCTGCAAAACACAATATATTGTATTCGTGTACTAATACTACAGCCATACAGACCTTTGAAAATCATATATATTAACACGAATATGTATTATTAAAATGTGAGCTGAAACCTAATTTGACATATAGTCCACAATACAGTTACAGTTTACACGCGTAAATAATATTGCAGGAAGCATATTAAAAAGTATATTTAAGTATATTAAAAATTAATTATTATGCGTGGAGGGCCTTCCCTAGAACAGGACTAATAAGAGCTCTTATAAGTTGTTTTCATTACGGTTGAATAGATCCCGCGCTTTGATAAATAAAATAAAAAGTTCAAAACATCTAAAAAAATATATAAAACCCCTCCAATTACCTGCCTCTAATTTCGACACCATTCAACCATTCAACACTCTGAACAGTAGTGAACACCTTTTGTAAATACAAATATGGAGTTTCAGGTACCGCAATTTTTCTCTGCCCCGAACAGTGACATATTTATGACTTGTTTTTTGGAAGAGTGCATTAACACAATTTAATCTAAACAAGTCTCAATCTTAACTCCTTAGCTGATAAGCGGGTTAGAACTAATCTAGTATTTTTGCAAAGATTAATTAGCGGTTCGACTCATACTCCTGCTCTACTCTCACAAGTGAACTTTAAAATTCTTTCTCGTTCCACAAGGTCTCGAATCCCCTTTGTTATTCCTATGCATTGTAACCAACTATGGTAGACACCAACCGCCTATTTTAGTGCATTTCAATATTATATCATTGCTATTTGTTTTTGTAACAACATGTTAGTTTATATTCCATGTATAGGTTAATTTGGATAATCTCTATTATTATTATTATTCTAGTTTTCTGTGTCCATATGTTACTTATTATTTATTATATCGTTAAAAATTGTGTATTATCGGGACTCAAAATAAAATAAATAAATAAATAATAAGAAGCCCGAAAATATCATAGAGGTCGTGTGCCCTTGGAAGAACCCCCCCTTCTCTCTCCCATGAATGGCTTTTGAGTCCCACAAATCGTCAGTACGGCCATGCACGCGTATAATAATATGTAATAATATACTAGTTTAACGTTTCCCTATATATTAACTGCTACTTAAAAACATAATTTTTTTTATCAAACTACGTACACGTGTTTATTATAATATAATTACACAACAATATAATTCGCGTATACGAATTAATGTATATATTATGATGCCCTCGATAGTTCAGAAGCTATACATTCATTTTTTACATTAAAAAAAAGCGTTTGTATATTAACTGCTGAATTGAAGTTGGTGCGAAATTATATATTTATATGTATTCCGCGTGCGAATTATTTGCATATTCAAATGTTTTTAATAACTCGCATGATTTTTATAAAAAATATATTACGAATAAACGTGTAAAATAATTTAAAAGGTCGCAATAATATGTATTTCTGTGTCGTCTAAAAATTTGCATTTGTTATTTTTGACTCGTAAAAAAAAATCATAAAAAAGCTGACATACCTACTTAATTATACATAACGCATACTGAGTAAAAACTGTACAGGTAGATATGGCTTTATTCTTTTTAAAGTTAGTAATGATCGCTCAGGAGTCAAAAGGAGTATTTGACACTGAAAATGTAGTGCAAACGATCCTTTATGCCTAACATTATATCTATATGTGAACAGAAATAACTATCGTAAATCTCAAACGATTGCAATTTTGAGTTGAGAATAATGTTTTCTATAGTTAATTTTTTGATGTCCGCATATCGTCGGCTACACACCAAATACAAGTCAATCGATTTGAATAAATTCTATAAAACTATAGCAAGAAAACTGCAGGAAAAATCAAAAATTACCGTGTTAATGCACCGACTAAATCCAAAATGCTTTAAAAAAAAAAAGCTCGCTTGCCATATTTTGTCGATCATAGCATGATTTCACGTAGAATAATTTTTAAAAACTAAAAATAAAAATCTCTCATATCATATAATAAATTCAATATATTCCTCGCTCCGCTCATAATCTTAAAAAAAAAAGAAAACGACTTCACACGGTTGCCGACGGTATTTAATTAAACCGAAAGTATTATCGCAACAAAAAAAACAATCCGTTCATTAGAATCTTCATAATTTTCACATTGGTGTTGATGTATTGCCGTTGACAATCCAATTTACTTAGCGATATCAACAGTATCTATCATCAACTATATACACCTGTTATAATAAATTAAACACCAAGACAATATGTGTATATGACCTTATATGAATAAGAAAATGTTGCTATAAAACACTGAGTATGTATTTAATTTTGTCATTAAATTGATTGCTTTCTAAGTAATTAGTATCGTCATAAAAAAAAAAGGTCAATGAGGAGGGGAAGGATCCGTCCCTCGTATCCTCTACCCATATACATATATATATATATATATACGCCACTGAATATGACGTACTGCAATAAACACGGTTAGTGTTCGAGTTAATAGGGAAAAACTTAACGGCTGTGCTCTTATTTGACATTTTGTTTGACAACATCATAATAGAGAGGGAGGGGTAACCAATTTAATTTTTACTTCGAGCATATGAAAGTAATATCCTCGATGTCCTCCCCGAAATATTTCATTATTTAATTGAATAATATTTTTAACTTTATTGCATATTATTTTTTTTTATTTTTTTTTTTTTTTTTTTTTTTTTTTATTGTTTAACTTAGGTACTCGACGCAGGGTTACTCTGCAAATACGTTTGAATCGTTTATTAAAACTTAAAAGTGATAAACGTCACCTACATTTAATAACTGTCTGCGTCCCTTTTTAAGATTTCTTCGCTCTAATTAATGATCGAAGGGAAAATACTGTAAAAGTTTTCCGTGAAGTGTTTTGTAATTGACGTATGGTGGCATGTATCTACCTACAGCGCGTTTTTTCGATTACCACAGTTAATCGTTTTTAATAATTAAAATCATCCGTTCGGAATAACTGTGTAAACTGGAAAAGCGCATCACAGATAAAAAGTATAAATGCTTCGACCTTGGGCAAACTTATAGGAAATACAAATTAATTTAATGTAAATTTGTAGATAAATCATTACTAACAAAATACAATTCCGCTTGAAGATCCGTTAAACGTGTTTTAAAATGAATACAATTTTATTTGAAACAAAACCCGTGGCTACAGATTCTCAACATTGAAAACTAGAAAATTTCAAATGACTTTAAACAGCTAGAATACCGACTGATTATTTTTAAAGTTGCACCACTTCTAGAAAGAGCTATTCGGTGAGCATATCAAGTCTCTACGGTTATTTTTAACTGAATCATATCAAAACGAAAAAAACAAAAATCGTTATTGACTGTTGTAATTAATTTGGAACGAATATATTATTATAACTGGTAAATTTCTAGCGACTTTTATTATTTTTAAATTTCAAATAATTCAAGTCATTATTTTTTATGAAGTCAAGAGGTACTATAACATACCATATAAGACTCTTTTTACAGATATCGATCTGAACACTGATATACTGTTACAGATATACTATCTGTAACAGTATACAACTGACAATTAATTTTACCTGTTATTAAAAAAAAAAGAACCGATACTTGAGACGAGTGCATCGCTTTTATAGCCTAAAGATAAGTAGGTGGGACAAAAATACATGAAATCCTTTCAGAAAAATTGCTCTGTTCTATACGTCGGAGTAAGATTTCTGGTAGGAGAGTTATTTACAGACAGAAAAAAAAATTAAAATAAAGAGCTGATACTGGGGACACGTGCGCCATTTTTGTACGTGGGAATTCAGAAAGACAAGATACATAAAGTTATTTAAGTTATACCTGTAAACAACGATAAACCATTCCTAAAGAAAAACAATTAAGAGCGAATAACTGCTATACATGATTAGAAAAGCTGTAATATTTAAGATTTTTGAAAAAATTTAATTTTATAGCTCTTATAAAAAAAAAAATACTTCGTGATATCAAACATTATTTTTTTTTTTTTTACCACTTAACTTATAATGAACCTACTGACAATTTTTCAGGCATTTTCGTTCGTTCTAATATAAGCAATTAACTTACAAATTCTCGAATAAATGCTCCAATTTTTCCACAGAAACAATGGCCATCCTAGAAGCTATTAATCGAATAAATAAGGGAACCGATTCTAAATTATTCATACTCAGTGACTCGCCAAGTACAATCAACAAAAACTATTTAAAATAAGTTAATCCATAAAGTGCATAGCCATGATTATCTATTAAACAAGACTATACATTATTCGAGGTAACTCACAAATGTCGCCACTACAGAGCGCAGTATTATTTATTTTTATATTTTGTTTTAGAAACGACTATCTGAGCTACATCTACCCATTGACAAAAACAAATACAAATTACGACATACACAATAAAATACTGTCTGAAAACTCCATATGCGGGTAATAAGGATTATTTACATGCTATTAAGCTTGTAAAAAATGTTAAAATAAGGGTCATTCGGTTTTAAGAACAATGAAATAAATTTACCGCACGGACAACAAATAGTAGCGGTAAAATTTACCGAGCTCACATTTCACGTCATAAGAATACAACATTGTGACTCAACATATTATAATAAAATATGTTTCAAATTCAATCGAGTTGTGCGGGTTCAAAAGTTAATAAGAATTCATAAATTTAAATAACGGAAACATTTTTATAATCGCTTTTAAACTTGGCAATGGGAACTTCCGAGATGAACGTCAAACTTGAGGCATTTTTTAATTCAGTTGCTAAAGCTACATCATATCACGAGATCAGTGTTCGAAAAGAACGAGTCCCAAAAGGAACGGATTCCCGGAACGAATTCCTTTTTAAAGAACGGTAAATCGAACTAATTCCTATTTGTAAAAAAAAGAACGAAATTACGTCCGTTCCTATATAATTATTAATATCCTATTAATAATTCCGTTCCTCAGTTCTTATTTCCACAGAAACGTGAATAATGTAAATTCGAATACCTATAGGCTGTAATGATATTGCACACTTTATTTTTCCGAGTGTGTATGCATTGCGAATCGGTGATCTCTTCATCGGCGTGCCGTTGTCAATCGTTATATATGATCGTAACCACCGGTATTTACTGATATTTCTGGCTTATAGGAACGGTTGTCGTGTCACAACAGCGAATAGCGGGGACGTATGCAACGTGCGCAGAACAATAAAATGGTTATTTCATGATGCCGGTTGGGACTTGGGATTTGCGAGGTTTATAGACAACACTGTAGCCAATTGTACCAAAATAGGCGTGATGTCTATCAGCGTATTTATATATCGAGAGAAAAAAAAATCACAGAATATCTTAACACTGCGTAGTAGCAAAAATCATTTGTCCGCTATGACCGCACGTCAATAACGTTGAGTGGATTTCAAATTATTGATAACGTGTGAAATTATTACGGGCGACGACGCAAATGTGTCAGATCCATCTATCGAAATAGATTGCGACGGGTTCGGTGCGACCGGGCGCATAAACATTACGGTACAATACAAACACGATAGATAAATACAAAAATGAAAATAAAATTAATTAATTAACGAACGCGTCGCCTGGAGTATTACGATAAGTGTGTTACGCGGCCGGTTTCGGTCCGACATTTCGACCGCGGGTATACCCGATGACGAATTTCTAAATCGAAACCGGACGCGTATAATACCACTTATCACGGTGCTCCGGGCGACGCGTTCGTCAATTTGTTTATTTTTTTTTCATTTATTTACGGGTATTGACACCATTTTGACAATTTCGTCTTCGCTTCGGTAATTCATTGCGGCGTAAACGCTTTAAAAGACCTGCGGTTGCGGTGCGCGGCAATCGTGCCGACCGTACGCGATCGACATAATGAACGGACGAATTTCGGGAGAAAATCAGCCCCCGGAAAAAAAAAATTATACGTACGCCGCCCGCGCGGTAGGATTTGTCTCGGTGCGAGGGGTGGCGCGCGAACATTTCGGGAGGACGGGGCGCGGACCGACACGGCGCTACGGCCGGGCCCGCGTAAAAGTAACCGCGTCAGCCGTAAAGGGTTGTCGCGTCGATATGTCAGCCCCACGCCGCCGCCGCCGCCGCCCCGGGGGACGGGGAGCGTAGGCCGCGCGCGTACACCTGTGCCCCGCGACCCACCTGTCGGCCGCGCGTTTTCCGAAAACAACGCGGGCAACGACGCCGCGATTATGTTCCGTCGTCCCGTCCGTCCAGGCGGATACACTTTTGCGACAAAGAAGTTCGCGTACACTGCCAACTGTCGGTGTAAACGCGAGAAAAAATAAAAAAAAAAAAAAAAAAACAGAGGTTATAAAAAAGCTAAATTTAATGTTAAACACGTTTGACGTTGACTTTTCGACTTTTTAAAAAATATGCGCGTCAATGTCCAACTTTACCCCACTCCCAGGCGAAACCAGGAGTTACTAGGCAGTCGTTATCAGCGCCCCCGCAAACACCCGATAAGATTTCTTATTATGGTGTCGGCTGAATATTCGATCCGTAATATTTCATAATTAGCTAGCGGAAAAAATACAGATTACCGGCGGGCAACGGATGTACACGCATAAAAAATTCAACTCAATCTGACTTAAATTAAAATTAAATTAAAAAAAATGCACGTCACCTTTGTACACACAATTTGTAAACGAAATGTATAGTTACTTTACAGTGCCGTGTAAAACGGCCGATTGTCGGGGCATTGCCCCCCTCCCCCCCGCGGGGCCTGTGGCGTGTCAACGATTTTTTTTTTGGTGACACCGTCAAAGCTGACGCGGTCCAGTCGCGCCCACACGCCGATACTGTGGATACAGACGCGCGCGCGCGCAATATGAAATCGTTCCGATAGATCTGAACTCCGGGTATTTTCCTCCGATCCGATCGACGAGTTCGCAACGAATCAACGTAACCCCCGGGGGTATCCGCGGCAATTGTGTTGTATTGACCTGCGTGCCACGCCGCGTGCGTAAACGAAACGAGTTTTGCGCGACGTCGCCGTTGGGCCGATCACAAAACTCTATTAGTGTTTTCCGCAACGGGTTGGTAACGTGTGGACCGCGAAATGTCCGACTTTCGGGGAGGGCCGGTCCACTACGGCACCGCACCGGATCGTATGCGTTCAGACGCAACAGTTAAAAACGAAAAGTCGGCCGTTTGCGAGCGCGAGTTCAACCCCACCTGACGTCGCGTCTCGAAATTCCGTTGAATCGACAAATGATCGTACGCGACACGTAAATATCATTAGTGTTCTGATTCGCCGAGGGAAACGAGAAATGCACAACTGATTTAACTGTAATTTGTTTGTTTTTTATTTTTTTTTTTTTCGTGTCTGTAAAACATCGTTCTACCGAAAATCTTGCTCCGATCGAAAACGTTATAGGAACTCTTTTGATCGCACATTTTGTTGGCGCATTAAAGAAGTCACTTTTGAATTGTCTTGTATTTTTCTTATTATAAATATGAAAAAATGACGATTCGTTTGCACGATTTTTCTGTTTGTTTCTGAATTGTACCATGGCAACAATAGCACAAACACGACTAATAACAATAACTCTGTTCAGAATCGTTTTTTTTTTATAGCGATGTTTTTTTGTCGCGTACACAGATATAAATAAAATTGCTCTATATATTATTATAATCGTTCTCACTTCTAGCTTCTCTCCTAAAACAGTGACAACACCCATCGACAATATGGTCCATTTTTTTTTTCCTCTAATTCGATTACATTCGTTCTGATAAGAAACACTTTTTAATAATAATTGTTTTTTTTTGTTTTTACAACACCATAATATATTATTCTATTCGGTAATCTTCAGAAGTATTAAAATATTGAAATATATTAGTCCCGGGAGAGTTAATCGAGTTCATTTTTTTAATCAAAAAATTAACTGCGTTGTTATTTTATTATTTTTTTTTTTTTTTAAGAACAATCTCTATATATTTTTTTATTATAAAAACCTAATTTTTTTTTTTTTTATTTTTTTTTCCCAATCGTTCAAATGATGTTTCGTACGCTTTTTAATCTGTGTGAAATGTCTCGTGAGCTATTATAGCTATGTATATATTATGTATACTTTATAACTTATTTCGAAAATCAAATTTTTTACACGAAAATCCATTAACACCGTTAAAAAATAAATAATAAACAAGGAATTTCTCGCACCGAACGATTTTCGCATTGGCGTTTGGTTCATTTTTTTTGTCAATGTTATTGTTGAAATATTTAAATATGATTGAAACTTAAAAATATTGAACACAATAAGAGTCCTCCGTTGCGTTCGATACCGGACCTCCGCGTTGGGCCACGCCGCCGCAACAGTTTGTAGTGCGCGAGTGTAGTTTTATAAAAAAAAAAAATAATAATAATAATAATAATAAAAAATAAATCGTCGGCGATGGTGCAGGGGGTTGGCGTTTTCGTCGGATTTCGTTACGCGACCGGAAACGAAAATAACAAACGCTAAACCGTCGTAATCTTTTGGTAAATCGATAATAATAACATGACGCGAATACACCGCGCGGGCCCGCTCGCGATTAATTAACATAAATCAGCGAAAATATAACGAAGTTTTAAACGCAAAGTCTATACGCCAAACACCCGCCCGACCCAACGCCCCAACGGTTGTTATTAAAACGTTCACAAATCGCTGCACGCGCCTCTGAGTCGCGTCTACCCGGCCGACACGTCGTCGTCGTCGTCGTCGTAATAAAAGTATAGGTACGCCACTCGCCGGATCTTTGAATTTTCATTAACGCCACGTGTTTTCTTTTTAAAAACGTTAAATCCCCCGGCGGAAAGTTGAAATTGAATCCGACGCGTGTACAATAAAAATACAGATGTACGTTGAATATGTAATCTCGTATATTTACGGTAATTCTGTTATACAGCGTGTTCCACGGAGACGTAATCCTTGCGGTGTCTCGGAAAACACGGACTTGCTGTTGTTCGCAATTTCCGTCGCTTTCTACGGTTTAAGAAACGAGCAACTGAACCGGTGTTACGCCGCCGTTATATTTTGTCGTCGCCCGAATTTTCGGTAGTGAACCGACTGTCCACTTTCGATTTACAAAAATGGCCGCCAATATTATTATTACATGCCATAAATACACTTTGGCGTTGACGTTTTTGATTTTCGTCGATTCCGTTGACGAGTTATTCCGCTTTCAGGCGCGGGCTGACGGAGCGTAGTGGGACGCTATTCAAACTTCGGCGTGCTGTGTGCCGCCGCATCACAAACGGTGCACCACTACTCTGACCCGTACGCGAGTTGATAGTTTCCGAGATACCGCAACGGTTATATCCTCGCGGGACATCCTGTGTATACATACATATGCATACAGAGGCGATAGCCGTCGGGGAAAATTGTGCGCGACGACGGTCCGCGGTGAAAACGCTTGATTTCGCCCGGAATTACTTCCGTGGGGATCAAAAGACCGAGACATATCAACGGGCGTTTTCGAAATCTGCGGACACGTCGTTAACGCTCCTGTCAACGTGGACACGGTGGTAAAATAATATTTACTATGCGATATCGAAGAGGATTACAGCGTTAATGTGCACGTCAAAAAGCAAAAAAAAACCACAAATCAAGCGAAATCCACACATCTCAATGTTCGGGGCCTTGTAAATAACAAGCGGATTGTTCGAAAACGATTGAGTCTTTTCGTCATTACTACTCCGCTTTACCGCGGCGTTACGGTCGATCTGCTTTTCCCACGTGTGCCAATTACTGCAGGTGATTAAATTCGCCGAACGGCGCCACGAATAGCCTCGTCACTCAACAGCAAAACGTTGTTACGGGATAAAGACAAATATTTACAATTAGTGTCAGATTGTCCAATTTTTCCCCTCGACCGTATTGCAATTGCTTTTTATTCGTGATGGTTCGTTTACAATTTTATTTTGCGTATTGCAGTTGACATTTTTATTTAGAAAAGAGGTGAAGATTTATGTTAGGTTTTACATCTTGCAAAACGTTCAAGTGATTTCAAAACGATTCGAAACTGTTTACACGACACGAAACCATTTTGGATTCAAAACTTTTCAACGCCGTCGTATAACTGTAGTAAATGAACAACTCGTTTAATCCACTTAGGATACACATCCTACCTTTCAACTTCTCGCCCACAACAGTGGGCCCGCCCACCGTGCAATGTACGTCCGTCTTTTTTGCATTTGTAGATATCACGTAATATTATAACATTTTCTGCTTTTTTAAACGCCGTTCGATACCGAACATTTTATATTAGAGATAACTAAATATCATAAATACGGCGAAATACAAAGAAACCGCATTCATAATCCATTGTGTGTTTTGGCAAACCGCGGTCGCGAACACTACTTTTTTTTGAATATTTGAAGTATTTTAGATTTTTACTGTGATTTGTCAGGTTTTGGAGCTATTTATTTTTTTTTTTTTTTTTGTTAATATGCACGACATAATGATTTATTTTATATTTATCATAAATAGTAGAAAAGTCTATAATTTATGTGTAACCTAACCTCAAATTATAGTCTATTTTTAAGTTTTTATAAAACAAGTTTTTGATCGAAATTCGGGACAAAATTTAATGTCTTGCCATTTATTTTATTACATTCAATGTCGAATTTATCAGTGATATACCAATGTACGTCATAAACAAATTGACAAACAATTACTGAATTATTGAAGTATATTCTGTTTGTAAAAAAAAATCCTTAGTTTCCTATTTTCTACTTGTCCTATCTATAATTTTTAGGATAACATTTATTAACACAATATAATCGTAGAATATGTTATTTAATCATATCGTGACAATCGTGATACACGGGATTTTTGATAATTATCAAATTAATTTTTTTATTATCTTTTCTATCAAAGCTGTTCTAACTTTTTAATTTGTACCGAGGCGATATTTAAATAATTATGCTTTACGCGTCGACAAAATGTATTATATTTATTTAAAGTGCTATCCGGTTTAGAGGATATTCGATTGGCGTATTATCACGGGCGTCAGCAGCCGATAATAATGATAATAACCGTTATAATATATTAACAATTACTATTGTGTTTTATTTGGATATCAATTGGCGGTTATATCTGATCGGCAAGTCACGAAACCGGTGAAATTTATCGCTACGATACGTGCCTGTGTGCGATGCACGGCCGGCGTGCACAAAAAACATAATCCCTCACGTCGAAACGTTCTACGTATACGTGCGCGATACCCGTGTGTTTGATATAATAATATCGCCGTGGAAATATTGTAATAATGTATTATACGGAGCGGTAGAAGAAAAAAGGTATTGATTGTCTAAAAAAAAAAAGGGCAAAAATTGAAAATAAAATATCGTTAAAAATGTAATATTATAATTTCGTGTCGAGAAAGAAAAAAAATGGAAAAACTCCTCAGAGCTACTGTACTATATATTATTATAATTGTATGCGCGTTATAATATTCGAATCGATTAAAAAACTATAAACGGAACATAATTGCCTTTTAACGTTTTCAATTTCCCCCCCCCGCCGGAAAAAAATTTACAATATTTATAATAATATAGTTATTTATGAAACTTGCAGTATTGCGGAGGAACGAAAATTAACTCCGCATCGGACATTGCAATATTTTATTATCATAATTGTTTTCGGTGGCGTAACTAGGACTTTACATTGACGAGGGGGAGGTGATATGAATATCGATTGTTAACGATATCGAGAAAAAAAATCATAACCGACAGTGGCGTACGCTGCGGGATTTTAGTTCGGTTTTAGGGTTTTCGCTATAGATTTATCATCGACCCGGGGGGAGGAGGACTTTGTCCCCCCCACACACACCCCGATCTATAGCTAAATAATACCGACATCGAAACACGATTACAATCTCACTTTGATATTTGTATTTATCGTCTGTCGACTTTATCGCCGATGACGATTATCTCAATATGCCACACACAAAACTTTGACGATATAAACCCATCACTAACTGTTGACGTTGCAACAGACCACCAGTTAATTGCAATAGATTTACGGATTCACGGTGTCAACAACATCGCGCCGTTTATAAGATCGGACGAAATGTTCGACGCGTCGATGTGCGATCGATTTTAAGTGACCGGTCCGGAGGAAATTTGGAACTCGTCAATTCTAAATGAAAAAGAAGAGGCAGTCGACGATTTCCAAGATCATTTCGCAAATGTTTGCGAAAAATGCAGGGTTTCTCGTGTGTTCCGACGAACAGCTGTACGCGTTAGACGATAAAATGTTTTTCTACCAAACATCCGAGTTGGAAACGGTTTTTTCGAATCGGCGAGACAAACGCGGCCAACCCGTGCCGACCCGCCGACCGCGTCGCAAACGTATCTAAACAGTGCAAAAGTCGAAGTTCAAAGTGAAAAACGATTTTGTGAAATCAGCCGGCACACGACGGCAACGTCCGTTGGCATGTTCAATTCCATTACCGGGCTGTATTCGTCGAGGACGGTTCCGGTGGAGTTCAACAGAGGACGGTTCGGAAACGTCAAAAAATTTGCATACATTATGCGATCGTAATGTCGTCGAACGCGTGCTATCGAAACTTCGACCCTGACGCGCGTGGCCCTTTCGGGTTTCCGTGAGATTCGGAAGTTTTTCGAATACACGGAACACGACGAAACATTGCCGGGCGCGTCACCGTTGGCGGAAATGTTTCCGCGCAATCCGCAGTTTGCGGTGTCCGTTCACAACTTCAAGGAACAATGCGGTCCACGCGAGTTGACGGATTACCGGGAAGTGTGCCGTGCGTCGAACGAAAATCCCGCGACCGCGGAGGAATTGCTCGAGCGTTTTGAAAATACCGCGGAACACCGGTATGTACCGGACGGGCGCGACGCTTCGGAAAGAACGCGCGCCGACATAATCGCGGGAACGTCCCGCGGCGCTACACGCGTCACCGGGCGCGATGTCGTTTTAGCGGTGACGGCGGTCGTGGCCTTATCGAAATGTTATGAATACCGAACCATGTTTCTGGCATCACGCCGGCGACCGCCGAACATTTGAACGAAGCGTCGACATTTTTACCAATGAATCGTTATTACGCGTTGCCCGTAAAGAAAGTGGAAGATTGCGGCTGCGAAAACCAATGGACGTAAGTTCGTCAGAACCCTTGCATTTTTCTCAATGACGGCGTTCCAACAAATGTTTAACGACAATTGGATAAAATTGGAACTGGCCCCTGACGCCGAAGCGTTACAACGGTTGGCGTGCGAAAATCGCGAGACGCGCGCGCAATTTCGTACCGTTCACCAACGCCGTGTTCGAACGGTTCGCCGAGTTACGAGCGCGGGATGTACCGGGAAAATATTCCGGTGTACGAAATATTAAAACGATTGCGTAATCGTTTAACATAAGGTTAACATAAGGTACGACGCGGACCCGGGTGGGACGGCGCGGGGGAGGGGGTGATCGATACGATACGCGTCGTCACCCGCGGCAAATATCCGTTTTGTCGTTGTTCGTTCGAAACGTGCCACTCGCGTCGTAAAAACCACGCAAACGGCAACAGGTCGCGCTGCGTTACGGGCACTATCGGGCGGCCGTAACGTACGGGCGCGCGCGAAAACGATCGTCAACGAGCGGTACAACCGGTACAACCGGCGGTGCACTGCACCGTGCGAGTGTATGCGCCCCGCGCTGAGTGTACCGGCCTCGGCTCGGGCGTGCTGGGCCGCGGGAACGTGCCCGGCGACGTTTCCGCGCCCGTCGAGTGTCGAGTCGCGGTACGAGCGAACGGCAGCGGGAGGGTGGGGGTAGCGGGGTAATGAATATCGAATACCGTCCCGCGTCCCGGTGAAATCGCCTCGTGCACCGCCGCGGCGACCGCGCCGAACTGTACGACGGACAAGTGGTAATTGCTCGCGGTTTCGCGATTTTCATTATCGTTTTGTTTTGGTTTTTTTTTCGTTTTTCTGTTTTTCCACCGTTCGCTCGTTACCGCGACGCGCGTTACGCTTGCGGCGCGCCCCCGTATAAAACACCGGAAAGCTTTTAGCCCCGAATAACGGCGACGGGCGGTGCGGGCGTACGGGCGCGATGCGTACGGGTGTGCCGCGGACGGATATCCGTTATACCGTGCACGGTACATTCTTGTAGGCGGGTGCACACGTCGCCGTTTTCCGAACCGTTAAATATCGCATTATACGAGCGTGAATTATAAATATTGCTTTCGGGGAAGCGGGGGTGACGGGCGGGTGTGTGGGGGAGAGGGGGGGGGTTCGTTCGATTCGTCATTGACGTCGTCGAAAAAGTAACGGTTCAAAAGCGCCGCGCGCCCGAGGAAATCGCTGGGCGGCGTGTCTTACGTTGCGCGCCGACAACGCGCGTAGGACGCGACCCGCGCGCGGCCGCGTAATACGTTTTATATTTTATTTACGAGCACGCTGCGTGCGCGCGCGCTTATCGACGGGAAAAAGTTCCGGCGCGGCCCTCGCGGGACGACGTCGCGCGCTTATTTGCGCACTTATTTGCCCGCGGCGTGCGTACAGCGCGCCGGATGCATTGAAATGACGTTGCGCTCGGCTTGGCGCGAATATTTTTTTTTATTTCGATACGGACGTTACGCGCGGGCGTACGGTAAATAATAACCAATACCGGCACACGAAACCGCGCGAGCGACCGGTTGTTCGAACGTTTTGCGTCGACGCGGCCGTGAAAAAAAAAACGCCGTGAAAACCACCGAAATGGCCGGAGGAGTGTACGAAATATAATCGAATTGGGGGGAGGGGGCTAATAATGGCCGTGGAAATAACGCTATGGGCGTACGCGCTGTACAATATCTCATCGTATTTGGCCATTTTTAATTCGGCCGTTATTGCCGACCGCCGTTGCGGCCGCGATCGCGCGATACGTTTGAAATGAACGTTTGTAGTGCCCATGATGACGTTTATCCGTTAGGGCACGAGTATAATCGTGCCCGTGATGACGTATCTACGTAATAGCGGCGTCACCGTGGGGGGGGGCGGAGGTCCCGGGGTCCGGGCCACCCCCCGCCCCTTGAACCGTACCGTGTCTTTCTAAAACAATGAAAATGTTCGACGAATCGGTTCGATTCAGTACTGCGCACACGGCTTCCGTGATATCACGACGATAAAAATGCTTGATAGTTGATAAGGAAAAATCGCGCGCGGGCTCGACAATTCATCGTTGCAGACGATTATCACATACCGGTTCCTGTCGGTTCCGGGGCGTACTCACGGTGTTGGTGGAGAGGGATGAGGGTTTTATATCCCCCCCCCATGAACTTTTTTTCATATGAATTTGTTTGAAGTTTCTCGGTTTTCTACGAAAATAAAAAAAAAGGTAGTGCATAGTTGATTTTAATTTTTAGTCGTGTTAAATTATTATCATATAAAATATATTTGGTAGATACCTACTGCAGTAACAGTAATTAACTATAGATAGTGCATAAATATTATTAAGAAGAAAAAGGTTGGACCTACCAATGGACCATCGTAATATTTCAGTCCATTATATTCCGATATCTGTGTTATAAACGCCACCATCGGCATATTAATATATTGTCAATAGTATTTATTGTTATGCGGTTTTCAGCTATTCTTTAATAAAACTTTTACATCAATACACATACCTAACTACGTAAATATTTTTAATAATTTCATATTTTTAAGTATGCGTGTAAACGATATAAGCTTATTGGTGAACTGTATATTATCAGATGCCGAGAAATTTACTGCAAGCTTAGACTTTATTTCGGATAACAAAAAAAAACCAGTTCTCGCTACCTAGCGAACAAAACGTTTGTCTTTTACTATTTGGGCACGTTTGACTTTTTAAGCATCTCTGTTAAGTCAATTTATTTCTATTAGCATTTCAAGTTCAAATATTTTATGATAGAATTCGTCGAAAACACTACGAACAGTTCACATTTCTTTTGCAATTAATTTGCATACGATTTAGTAGACAATACGAAAGTGTGAAATAGGGGGCTGAGCCTCCTAACAAATAGCGCCCGCGGGTTATCTATATAAACGTCTATAATTTCGCAAAACGCGCGTTGTTCGGAAATTTACTTCGACGCTACGGCCTAACCCAATCTAAAATAATTAAATTGAGTTATACAATTATACACTTCTAAATGACCTCTTGATTTCTTAATTGCTACTTTAATACCATTTTGTCATGTGCCGCGAAAAATTAATAAAACTAATTTCGTACTGTAACCGTGAAAACTGTCTGCAATTTTGTAATGTTATTAAAGCGTTAAAAATGCATATTTCATTACGATTAAACGTTCGATCAATGTTCGGTTAATTAAATAAAAATGTTCACGTCACTTAAAAAAATAATTAATAATTATTTGATGAATGAATAATTCAATTTTGTACGTTGAAAATACAATTTTAAGAAAGAATTATTTTTGTTACAACAATAAAATTATTGCCTAAAACGACCAAAATCAGAGCTAAACATAGAAAGATTTTCAAAATAAAAAAATAAAATACATATAATATTTGTATTCGAGCGCATCATTCACCCTTTAGATTGTCTCGTTTATGACCTAAACTTCGTATGCAACACTATGTATAGTAACTATCGTTTGTATCAAAAAGAACGTCGCGCGTAATAACCTGGAGTTTACAAGTCTAGAACGTACAAATCTGGAATCAGAGATTTCCCGTGGATGTCGAAATCTGAACCGTAAAAACCTATAAAGTGTACAAATCTGGAAAGTCAAATTTTTGAATTTATACTGTTTAATTCAGTGAGTTTTGTTACGGACTGTGTCCTTCGTTAATATAAATGAATAAATATGATTTAGTACATGTAAGGTGTGCCGTATACACAAAATTCCTACTTGGACGTATGCGGCAACAAAACCCAAAACTAAATCAACATCTTCGGTTATTGATGTTTTAACATCAACAACTTTACTCTAGAATTCGGTAGCTGGCTTTACTGACCGGACGGCCGAGGTAAATGTTACTCTCCGTGCGCCACGGCGTTCCAACACCAAATCCCTTGGCCCAGTTATTGGTAGTTCCCCATATTTCAACTACACTGCTCGTAGTTGAGCATACAGGTATTAATGCGCCCGGTAAATACTACAGAACGCTAGGTGACCTCGGGAAACCTACAAAGTTGCAAGACACAACGCATAAAAATAATTAAACACAAACGAGTATTTCGAAAAATAACACTATACTTTATTTAAACTGGCTGGGCTCGTTTCCCGGGCCTCCCACCCGAAGCCCCGGAGAGACGAGTGATTTTCGCGACAATATTTTAATAATCTCTTTGATAGTTTTTTTATGAAATAAACGCATCAGCCCGCGACGGTAGCGCGCTACCATTGTTACGGGCGGCTACCGTAACATAATATTTTACCGTAACAATAATATTAAAACAATATTATAATGTGTATTCAAATATTCTATTATTGTTATTGGCGGATGGATATACTACAGGTGAAATCGGACATCACATCAATATTGGAAAAAACGTAACGGCCATTAATACAGCCGTACTCGTCCGCAATAGCGTTCCGAGTTCTGACGCCACGGCGGACGTCACGTGTCAATGGGCCATGGTAAAATCGTGTCCGGACCAAACGACGGACCTAGGCGGCAATAGGTGTGGAAAACACCTCCTGTACCAATGGTTTTCAACCTGGGAGCCGCAACTCACAAAGGGGTCGCGAGTGACAGTTAGGGGGTCGTCCGTTCAAAAACCAATTCTGTACATTGTACTATTAAAATTCTATTAAACGATTTTTTTTTTTTTTTTTTTTTTTTTTTTTAAGGGGCCGTAAGAAAAAAATTAAAAGATCACGATTCGTAAAAGGTTGAAAACCACTGTTCTATACTGACCAGCGGGGACAACTGAATAAAAGGAGACTTTTGACTTTTCATTTTACTTTTTAAATTGTAAAAAAAAAAAAAAAAAAACAGTCGAATATTTAATATTAAAATCTCCTTTACTCTGTTTGATGAGTTTGTCCAATGAAGACCCTGGGTTCGAGTTCTTTTTGTAAATATGTGTCACCTGGAAAACTAAAATTAAACTCGTTTCTATTTACTTGTATTTTAGATTCTGAGTGGAGCGTTTTTTTTTTTCTACGGACAACTTTTCTACCAGCAATTTTTCTTTTTAACCGATTTACAATGATGGCGCTTTTTTTTTAAAAGGAAATCTGACTTTATCCTGATAAATGGGAAAAACGAGGAAAAAACCGAGAAAACTGGGTTAAGGGAAAATAGGTACAAAAATAAACAAATATTATTGAAGAAAATGTTTAATGCATAAAATATAATTATTTCATCATAATATGACACACGTGTTGTTGACGAAGCAACACTGTCAACCAAAACTCCGCTCGAAATCGTTTTTTTTTCGTTAGCAACGGTTCATCGTTTCATGTATATATATATATATACGTTAAATTCCCGTCTATATCCCACGTTCCCAACTCCCTACCGACAACGGTAACTACACCCGTCCCCACTATCCTGAGACAGCTTTTTCTTGTTGTCTTTCGTTTTCTTGTTAATTAAATGAAATTGTTGTTGCAAAACAATGCAGAACAACGCATAGGATCTCTGTTACAGTACACTATGGCAACGTGTAAAAATGCCGATTTCGCGTTTTCGATTCAAGTTTATATTTGCTCCACTGAAAAGTAGTTCCGATGCATGGACTTTGCACATTTTTCACGCGCGACCGCGTATTAAGGTATAACGTTATTAATAACCGATATCAATAAACATTTGTAATTTCGTTACCGGCGTCGTAGCAACAATATCGTGCGCATAAAATAAGAGTTTTATTTTTGTACAGGCGCACGGCCTATAGACCACTTATGTTTCTAACAAAGTTATAGTTTGTTTGTTGTTGTTTTTTTCGCTTTCGCCGCCGGCGTCTTCGCGAGCCCGCGCGTCTGTTCGGTATTATTTTATCGCGGGCGGCGTGTACACCGAAATTCTGTTACGATTCGGTCTAGACAAAAACACGTAAAACGCCGAAATGATAATCGAGCATAAAACTATATGGGTTGGTATTACGCGTGTACACGCACGCAGTTGCGCGATAATCGATTTCCTACGGGCAGAGCGATGAACACTGGAAATCACCTCGGCGACGGGAAAATCGCGCGATCGCGTAGAACGGCAATATCGGACGGCGATGCGCGCGTGTATACAACCGCATCGGCGGCCGGCCCTCGTTATTGCGGACGTCTTTCGCGGCGCATTATTCGCGGGTCTATAGATAAATCACAATGGCCGGCGGAAAATATGATTAAACACGAGAACGGCCATATTTTCATCCATTAAACGAGTATTTGATTATTTTAAATTATATTTTTCTAATCACTTCCTATTGTGTCCCGGACATAATTTATGATGGCGGTGTTTGATTGGAAACGGGGTTTTCAGAAATCCGTGTTGCGGTCGGATTTCCTATGAAATATATATTTTTTCAAAAAAAAAAACAAAAATTACTGTAAAAACTTTTTACAGGAATCATATAGTTCTCTAAAATGTTATATTGCCTTTGTAACTGAAACCCTTATTTTTGGGAATGAAACCACTGCCCGCTTTTGATTTTCAACTAGAAAACTTTTTGGTTTGTTTAAGCGAGGAATTGTAGTGGAGCGCCATTCAAACGCCACGCGCCGTGCTGCCACGCCAGTTATACATAATAGTCTCGCCATAACCAAACTTAAAAGTGGAATATATTTCGTCAACGGGTCGATGTAAATTTAAAAAAACTAAAACTTCATATATTTATAGAATTTTTAATATGGGTCGCCATTTGAAAACCACGAGTAAAACTTCACACCCGAACATAAATGTGAAAAAATTAGGACAACGTACGATCTAAGAATATGAGTATGGTTAAAAAAAGTCTTTACACGAGTAACTTTTGAGATGGAAAATCTAACAGTAACGAGAAAACCCTGTACTCCTGTATTTCAAAGACCAGATCCGTCTGTCCATGACGATTTTCCTATAATGATTATACCGTGAATTGTGGCGTTTGGATTGAAATTAGAGATTCAGACGCAAATAACGAAATTGAAATTGAAAAATATTTCTGATGGCTCTTTTTTTTCTATAAGATTGTCGTACCAACAAATCGCAGCCATGTTAGTTTTCATTCTTCTAACCAACAAAATTGTAGATATACCGTCTAAACCTCGACGTCAAAATCTTGAACGGTAACACCTTGAAAGGTAAAATCTTGAACGTAAAAATCTTGAATCGAAAAAATCGGCAAAATCTTAAATACAAAATTCCACCAAAATCTGGAATAATTAATTACGAAAAGATATTGAACAGCGGACATTTCGATGGCAAAATCTTGAGAAAAAAAAAAAATTAATATTAATTAAAAATAATCTGGCCGATATTTTCGATTCGAGATGTTACCGGCATTTTTTTCAGGATTTTCTCGGTACAAAGTTTTGCCGTACAAGATTTTGACGCCCCCCCTCCCGCCAGTACACCCAGTTTCTTAAATTTTAAACGCGCGTCAAGAGCACATTGACCATTGCATACGTCCGGTCAACATAACGGTATTGATATTTGAATTTTCCCCGTTCCATGAGGCCTCCTCACAGTTCGCTCGCTGCCCACGCTTCGGTGATATAATCGATGTCATTCGGCAACACTTGGCCACGTTCAACCGCTGAACGCAACGCAGTGTAACGCCGCGTTAACATCGCTTATCGAATTAGAAAACCGCGTTACGTTTACCGGTAGAATAAAAATTAGCGGCGCGCGTGTCGGGGCGGAACGCCGTGTTGTCCGTCCCGGACGGCCGTTTCGCGCCCGTGGCCATTGTTGTTACCTCCGCGGACGGGTCGATATCCCGCGCGCAACAACAACAACACTAATAATAATAATAATAATAATAATAACAATAATTAATAATATTACGTTGTAATGCATATTAATTAAATGGCTGTCGGTCGCGTTTCGGGACCGGTACCAATTACACCCGCGCCGTATATCGGATTTCGCCGGGACGCGACACCGCGGAGACGCGCGTAATAAATCTCGATAATAATTTATACAAAGTCGAATTTCGACGTTGTGTACACCCGCAGCGTCGTGAACCCGCTGCGGGGGGACGCGCGGTCGTGCCGTACGGACAGCACAATGTCGGCGTAACGTTACCGCGGCGCGCACGCCCAACCCGACCGTGCGACCGCGTACCCGTTAACGTGCGGATTCGACGCCCGCCGAGGGGGGAAAAAAGAAAACACCGACGGCGGCGGCGGCGTCGCGTGTCGCGCCGTGCCGGAAAATCCGACGCCGCGGTGTTGCGAAAATCCCCCCCGTGCCCCGTCGCCCCCCGTCGGTTCCGATCGTCGGTATCGACCCCGCGATGCGATTGTGCAACGGCGTTCGGATAAGTCCGAACGCGAAATCCGGCGCGGGTCGGTGGCGGTGGGCGTTTTTTCAAACAAACACGGACTCGGGATGTTTCTCACACGGACCGCCCGCAAGAGAGAAAACGTCACCGTAAAGCCGCCAAAGGCTCTATCCAAAGGATACTACACTGTACGCTTCTTGAAAAATAACGCGACAGCGTACGCGAAAACCATTACACGTGTAGATAGACAGGTATAGCCTATACCTGTTGATCGAAACCGTAAATTGGCGGACTGCAATCGGGTTTGAACGATGGGGGGGGGGGTCGTCGCTCACGGTCGATAACGGCTAATAATTCCGAACGCGTTTTACGAAACCAATAATAACGTACGCGACGGACGGTTCGGCGGAGGATTTTCATTGCCTACAATATTCACACGGTACAGGTGCTGAGAAAATTGTACGGGCGTACCAAGTGGAAAACCGATCAACCGGAGACTATGAATGGAGAAAAACTACCGCGTTGAATTCCCTATAGGTGCACGATAAACCGAATCAAAAGCTAATAGCGTCTAGAATGGGCGGGCCGTGTATGCCGAGTCGGATAGAGCATACTAATTCAGAGAGTACTGATTAACAAACTACCCGGCAAACGTCCTTCCGAGGGGAAGACCTCGCCAACGATGGCGAGATAAATGCAAATGCAGGTGTACGAATCTGCAGTGGCGGTTTTGGTTGTATTTTTTTGATGAGGCGACTTATGTATCGCTCCCCCTCCCTACATAACAAAAATTAAACTTCGCAATAATGGAATTTAAAAACATAAAAATACTTATAATTATAATAACAACATACTGGTTTCGTATAGTATACCAACAACGGTATTCCAAACAGACACGGCCAACTAAACAATTTTCGTACACAACGACTTCCACATAACTAAGTGTGTTGTTGATATACATTTGGATTGAATGACCTATAGTAACACCTTACTTAGTTTTTTGTCAGGAGTCATAACTGACAAAATCGGAATGGGTCTCTGGCCCACCGCCTACTTTTAGTAAATCATTTTCACAACCAGAATTCCAACATCGAAATGGCGTTTCCGACAACATTACTGCCTCGTATGTTACTAGATTCGTAACACAAATGTTAAATAAAAAAAACACGACGATACGCGTAAAGAAATTTAAACGGGCCAACACGAGCGACGATTTGAACACGACAGAAATATGAACTGACATTGCAATCGGTTTCATTAGGCGCTGTGACAACGATGACTAATTTACGATTCCGGGTGGTTTTGTTGTTGAACGTGCCGCAGTCGTGGTCGCGAGCTTACCATAAAAATACCACATCCATTTTTAGTGCACAGAGGCGATGTAAAACGATCGGCACGGTGATCATTGCGCGTGCGCAATTCTGTTTACTCAACAGCCGCTGAGTCACGTGCACACGCGTGTGTAATTAGCGTACACAAGTAGAAATTCAGAGGAGGCGACGTAATTAAAAAAAAATTAATTTACCACCGTTCCGTTATCTATTTATTAACAACCTTATTATATTAAATTATCATTATCAAAGAACAAAATATTATTAGGCTGATAAGATTGTTATTTTCGTCTGACTATGGTGACACTCATTATAAACGTTGGTTATGTTATTGTAACTTTGGCGGTCGATGTTAACATGCATACGCGGGCTGCCGCACAACAGATCATATCTACGATTGCAATACTGAACACACTGAACCGATGTTATCGAAAAATCAACGTATAGTTAAGTTAGCCCGCGGACATTGTAGATACCCAATAATAATACAACCTGTAATTGGTGAAAAACAATTACATAAATAATTTCGTTTTTATTTATTTCTCTAGAGTGTCGAAACAATAATATTTTGTGTACTTAGGTTTTTCGCCATTGTTTTCATGTGAAACGTATCTCATGGGTTTGCACACTAGAATAACTATTTAATTGTTCGTTATGCCAGAAGAAGATCGAATTCGTTATCGATTTTTAGTTTGAAGGAAAAAAAAACTGTAAGTAATGCAATCCACAATTCAGTAAATTCTAATTTTGGTTGATCTCTGCCTTTTTAAATATTCTATTAGCTTAAAAATTGCGTTTTACCGACCAACATTTGTATAATTACCTAAATATTAAAGTTTTTTTTTTCATATTTTATGAAGAATGCACCTACTGACCTACTTTACTTTTCAAACTTGTGACAAAACAACTGATTATTATCAATTTCCAAGTCCTCTCCGTTGAAAAATCCTGCGTACGCCACCGCATAAAGCAATGCAAAAAAAAAAATCTAATTTTATACTTATTGGACCGGTCATTATTATGCCCCACCCTAGCAAATATTGAAATGACGCCCATGGAGCTAAGACTTTCTAGTGTAGACGTTTACACTAGTATGTCTATGCAGGAGATCAACATTTAATTGTATAGGAGTTAACCATTCCCCCTATCACTCATCAGTACCCGTAAACAGTCCCGAAAAACGTATAAACTTATTTTCATTACTATTAAATAAAACATAGTTTTACCAGAGACGTCAGCACCTCCCTACACTTCTATCTTTTTAAAATCACTATTCTATTCACATCTATTCCAGTCCCCTTACCAAAAATATTTTCTATGTACGCCACTGGGTATTAGATTTAAGGTACTTGGTACCAATGGCAATATCGGCTATGTACAACAATTGCAGCAGTCAGAGAAGCTATGAAAAAAAAAAAAAACAATTTTTCGGGATTATTTTCGGCCGCCATCCGTTATTGCGTAATTTCCTCGACGTTTTTTCGTATAAATATATTGGTAGTTGGAAAAAAAATCACTTTTTACACCGTAACAAATGAGATATAAAGAAACGGGAGATGACTATCATCACAAACGCGGTATGATAATATAATATATAAACGACTTGCATTACTCCGCGCGGGAGTATGTATTGCCCGCAATTTAGGCGGTTTTTTCACCGCGTAATAATATCAAATATGTATTATTTTGGTAAGAATGCAATAAATATCATAAATAACAATGTAATATTTATATACTAAAGATCATTTTTTTTTTTTTTTTTTTATATATACACATAAATCTTTAGAAGATTATTTAGCTATTAGCAATACAAATTATTATAGGTACTAGAGATGACTTTAAAATATATATTATTGTGAAGAATACGATCAGTGTTCCGTGTTCACAAAGTAGGTGTACCTAACTTGAAAAAAATAAAATAAACGTACAATTATTATTGTATTGATCCAACGAAAATTTAACGGCTTTACAATTGATATATTTTATAATACTTATAATAGTACTATTAATAACAAATTGTATTTAATATAACGAATGTATGTACACTGTACTACAGTTTTACGAAAAAAAAATAAGGGGAGGGCACGTGCCCCCCAGTGCCCCCTGGCTAAAATAAAGAAATAAATAAATCGTAAAAGCAAGATATTAAAGAAAAACTATTCAATGATTTAGCATAATATTATATTATTAAAAAAAAAATACTTCGCATGATGGGTGGGCCACTGTTGTAAATGAGAAGTTTGGAAGGTAGAGGGAAAATTCAATATATATGATTAACCATTGCTAACGAAAAACGATTCTGAGCGGAGTTCGATTAATAGTATTGCTTTATCAACAATATATATGTCATATTATCGTAAAATAATTACATATATTATACATTATTTTATTTTATTTAATAATATTTGTTTGATATTGTACCTATTTTCCCATTTTTTCCACGTTTTTCCCATTTATCGGGAAAACTCCTGGGAAAATCAAAAAACGACCTCCTTAACGAAGCCCCACTCCCCGTCAGATTTCCTTTCAGAAAAAGTATTATAATTTAAAATCGGAGCAAAATCACCAGCAGAAAAGTTGTTTACAGGTAAAAAAAAAATCCTCATGCAAAATTTAAAACTGAAGGACGTAATTACGTGTCTTTTCCAGCGGAGATTGACCGATCAACCAATTTGGAGCTCAAATGTATTGTGTATTTTAATAATGTTTTCATGTTCTTGTTTTCCAACGTAAGTTGTTTCACAAAATTGTTCGAACTCTCGAAAAGCTGTACAAGTCTATAATGAATACACGATTATTTTGTTTGATAATCGTTACAATAACTTCATTATGCACATATTTACCCGAACTTGTTCGTGAATAATGCTTGACGGAAGTGATGTCGAATTTTGCTGTCCGTCTTATTTTGCGGTTTTGAATTCGAGTTCCTGTGTACACCATAAAATAACACAAACTATTAACAAATGGAAATTCCTTTGTTATCGAATTTAATGGCCGGCTTGAACGCCTTTGCACTACAACCGTGAATAATTACAAAGTCAGTCACTGGTATTTAATGTTTCATATTAGGTAGGAAGTACAATGTATAATATTATAAATTGGTAGGTAGTGCCGAAACTTGGAAACTGATTTATTTTATTTACAAAAGTGAGATTAAAATTTTATAAAAGTTTAATTGACTTATTACATTCTTCGCATTTCTCGCCCAAGTTTTTCGTGTTGACCGATTTTGTTAAGTTGTTTGCGTTGGCGATTCGTTCGACTATAAAAAGGATTTTTTCTGTAACCGTTAAACTTGATCGTCCAGGAAACTCGTTTTGTCTGAAATACACGAACAACTAAAAATCCCTATACATTAATTAGATTTACCAGTGAATATTAACGATATAGTCATACGGGTTAGATTTTGTATTTGAGCAGTAGCTCATTCGTACTAATTCTTCAACGACATTTCGATTTGTCCCCACAGTTCAATGGCATTCGATTTGAGCGTTTCCGTTACTTTAACGTCATCGATAAATTGATTTGCTCTGTTCGCCAATTGTCGTGTGTATTTTCCCGTTGACTTTTGGCATTTTTAATTTTCTTTACGCGAATCGTTATTTATGCATTTTAATTTAAAAAAAAAAAAAAGCTGTCCTAGGATAACGGGGTCAGGTGCAGCCACTGTTATAGGTAATTTAATGTGTTTCCGTAAGCAACGATAAACCATTGCTGACGAAAAAACAATTCTGAGAAGGAGTTCAGTTGATAGTGGTGCCTTGTGAACAACATGTATGTCATATTATGGTAAAATAATGAATAGACATTATATATTTTCTTTAATAATATCTGTTTAATATTGTGCCGATTTCCCCGTTATTCCTACGTTTATCCTGGTTTTCCCGGCTTTTTACACTTGATGAGAAAACTGAGAAAATCGAAAAATGACCTGCTCAAAGTACCTCCCCAGTCCGATTTCCTTTTATAAAAGGTGCTACAATTAAAAATCGGAGCAATATTTATGGTAGAAAAGTTGTCCGCGGATAAAAAAAAAATACACCTTTATAAAACCATAAGCTTCTTCGCTCCACTCAAAATCAAAAATTGTTTATGACGTGGTTTTGGCCGATTCGTCCGGTAATTATGCATTTATCCTCGTGCAATTCGTTTTTCGTATTCTGCGTTTCAATGAACAATTTCTCCTGAAATACTTGTTTATTGGCATACAACTACTTTTTATCGTTTTTTTTTTTTTTTTTTCGTTTAGCCAAATCAATATCGTTCGTCGAATCTGATATTTTAGCATCTCTAACGGTTATTTGTTCATTTAATTTTCCAACTGTATTTAAAAGTGTATTACATCAGTCTGAAGTTTTCTCGCGTGATTTTAGTAATTGTCTGCTTTATCTGGCAGTTTTCCTCCAGGATGTAATGATGTTCGCTGTCACCGGCATTTAACGCAACGCAGACATTTATCAAACGCGTGACATCTTGATTATCGTCAACTTTTCGATTTAATGTCAAACAAAAATTGGTTCTTACATCGTCCAATCTTGTCTGATGTCCGACTCATCAAGTTTATAGAAGTGTATTTTGGTATTCAACCTTTTGCTTTCCTCTTCATATCTGTCCATAATGATGCGCGTTAATTCTATCATTTTGTCTACTAAACAACATCTTTAGCGTTTATTACATATTGACCGTCAACGGTCTTTGTTAGTTTTTCTTTAAACGTTTAGATGTTGCCTTTGGAAGACATTTTGTTGGTTTGGATAAAAACGATTTTGTTCGATTCGTATAGGTAACCTACGTATTAAATTCACTGTAAGTATAGCGAATCAATACAAATCGTGCTTGTTGGCAAAGAAATTAAGTTGAGCGTAATAATTATAAAATTTTTTTTTTTTTTTTTAATTGTTTTAATATCAAATTTTGACGATAATCGTAAACATTACGGTGCGCCGGTACCTACTTCAAAACATGAACAACTGAACTGCGCTCAGAATCTTATTTCGTTAGTAATGGTTTATCGTTGCTCACGGATATAAATTAAACAACTTTATGTGACCTACATTCCCAACTACCCACGTATACACAACAGCGGCACACCCATCAGCAGTGTATTTAGCTCTAGTTTTACGATAAATTGGTTAGCTAAACACTAATTGAATTTGAAAATATAATCCGTGTCTCTAGGTACGTCATGTAATCGTTTGTGCGTTTATCATTTTGATCGTGTTGAAGACCGTAGATAAGTTCCAAAACGAAAAAAATCCGCGAAAAGTTGTGCACGTACATACGCGTAAAAACGGAAAACCGCGAACTCCAATAGGCCTAACTTCGAAACAGCCCGTCCGACAGATTTTCGCTTCGCTATTGTTCTTGTACCTAAACTCGTTAATATACACGATTTCCAAGTTAGTACAGTAAATTTGTTTCGGTCTAGCCGTTGCTGTTGTTGTCGTCGTTCTCTTCATAAATAAATACAATGTTCACAAATAAATTTAAATGCAAATTAACCCGGGATTTCGAAAAAATCGAATTTCGTAACGTTTACGATTACGCGCGGTGTTTATCAATGTAGACGTGATAAAGCGATTAGATAACAGATGAACTCGCGCTGGAAATATTTTTATTATGTGACCCGATAAACGAACAATGACTTTATTATTTTTAGGAATGTTTTTTGTGCATCTCATCCGGCCCTACAGTATTTTCTTTTTAATGGCACACGTCAATTCCAGTGCAGTAGGTCTCCCGTAGGTTTTTATAATTTTATTTTATTTTTTTTTTTTTTTTTTTTTTTTTTTTTTTTTTATCATCATATTCTACACGAGACCGTTGACTAGTGATATTAATTATATCGTATTGTTATTAATTACAAATAAGTTGTTATACCTACTCGTAATTAGTTCGTAATAAATCGCCAAACGCAATGACTACGCTCAACAACAATTATGATTCAGAATTACTGGAAGATGCAATTTTACAAGTAAACTAGACGTTTTTGTTTTTTGTTTTTCCTAAACATTTATTTCGCGGACGCTGACCGTATAGATTTTAACATTAAAAAATCACCGTGAACGCTGCGGCCATACGTTTATTGTAAATTCACGGTTTTCCTCGAATGCAAATTGCACTTGTCCGATGTACGCCTCCCTCCCCTCCCCCCCCGCCCTTTTCGCTTTAACAACTTGTAAATAATAAAACTTGTACGACAGACCGTTGTAGTTGTTACCTGGTAAGTAGGTAGTTTTAAACCATTTTAAACTCGCGGGTTCAATTAACCCGGAAAACATGTTATTAGTAACCCAGTTCTTTTGGCCATTATACAACGTTAAATGTTTAACAATTTACACACTGTGTAAGTTGTACCTATAATAAACAGGTGCATTTTTTAGCCGGCAAATAAAATGTAATTATTTTCACCTCTAAAATACTATTGAGGGGTATAACAAGGTATTGTAATCAATGGGGCAAATTAAATTACATTTTGTATCCGTGGCTAAAAAGATTGGACAAAAATATAATTATGCGTTACTCAAATATAAACGTTTTAATGACATTGTTAATTGGTACCTATTAGTATACTAGGTACATATTTAATATTAATATTATACCCCGGATGTGTTTACGCAATCAGTAAGTTTGTATTGAATTTATTTTTAATTTTTTAGTGTAAACAGACTTTTGAAAATATCCTCTGTGTGCAGACTACCGCCTTGCTGAAAAAATCAGCGCTTGAAAAAATATACAAAGTACTGCAAGAATTCATGTGTAAAATCAATGACAGCGTATCGGGAAAAGAAGTAATTCATTACGAGGGCGATTTGGATAAAATGTATGCGAGTACACTAAATAGGTTTTTCTGTTTGAATTGTATTTTATTTAGATTCTAAATTTTGGTTTAATTTTTTTTTTTTTTTTTTCAGAAATTATAGAAGGACAGATTTTTCCAAAACAAAAGTAACCCACAATGCATTCGATAGTTTTAAAGCTCTGTGCAATGAAAAGAATCCTTGTAAGTCTAATGACCATTTTACTAACCCTGTATGTGTAATTTATTTATCAATCCATTCATGTTATGGTTATTGTATATATAGCTGCCAAAAAAAAACTAGCGTACGAATGCGCCGACTGCAAATACCAAACGCTCAGAAAGTCAGATTTGAAAAAACATTTAAAACGTCACATGGGCGTGTGCGATTATTGTTGCAACTATTGTGAAAGAAAATTTTTCGACAAATACAGCTTGGAGAGACACATAAATGCCAACCACACCAAAAAACAACAATATTCTTGTACAACGGTATTGTCTAATCATCAGTTATTTATATGATATTTTATGAAAGTTGTGCGCACTGATTTTCTATTAAACACTGCTCATAGTGTTAATTAAATCTCTTACCATTGAAGTAAGAAATAATATGTTCATTGTTTGCTTTACAGTGTACGTACACTACATACTTGTTTGATTCATTGAAACGTCATAAAAAAGTGAAACACGGTGATCATACAGAATCAAAATATATTTGCTCTGTCTGTTACCATGTAAGTGCTACCAAACAGGATATGACAATTCATTCATATAGTCACGACCAAACTAAACCTTACATGTAAGTATCATTATAATTATAAATTATAATAATATGATTATATTAATAATATATTTTTGTGTGACAAAAAAGTATAAAATACTTTTTTGAATTTTCAATCCGACCGTTTTTAAAAAAAACTTGTGGACGGTAAATAATACAGCACCTATTATAAGGTATTCTTAACAATCAAATGTAAATAATAGAACAATATTTTCTCTAACAGTTAAGTAACAAAGTTATTTGAATGCGAGTATTTCGTTGTAATTTATTATGTCTCGCGTTTGTCATTGAAGGTGCGAGGAATGCGGTTCTATGTTTGCCATCAAAAGTCGACTGAAAACACATAAGAACACTGTGCACAACGAACGCATGCACACGTGTCAAGTTTGTGACAAATCATTTCAAACGATGTCACTGTTGAAGAGGCACACAATAATACACTCTCGTTCCAAGCCATTCTCGTGTCCATTCTGCAATCACTCGTCTAACAGCCAGAGCAACTTGACCAAACATGTGCGCAACATTCACTCAATGGCAGACTTTTCTTACCATAAGTGAATTTCCCTGCTACGATATTTACTATCACAAATCTACAATGGACAAGTTAATACAATTTTTTTTTTTCTTTTTCAGGTTTATAAATGGAAAATAACACTGTTTAATTGTGTATGCATCTATTTGTTACCACACTGTCTTGTTAGATGATCGGAGCTTATGATTGCATTGTTAACAATGGCCTTTCAATATCAACCTTATATTTATTATGCTAATATGTGTTCATTTAAAATTGTTTTTATTATATTTGTATGCAATTTAAATAGTTAACAGAGAATAATATTATTTAGCTTTTTGCGTACAAATAATCTACCCAAATTGTATTATTTTTAGATTCTAAACAAAGTGAGGATTGTATTGGTGATAATGATGTTTAATTTTTTTTTTTTTCTGTGAAAAATTTTTCTTCTAGAAATTTTGCTTCAATTTTCAAGTGTAGTATTTTTTCTAAAAGAAAATTGAACTGTAGTAATACTTTAGGGAAGTCATATTTTGATTTTTCCAGTGGTTTTCTTAATAAAATAGGAAAAACGGCGAAATTTATTATTTTCAAATCGTAAATATTATGACCTTTCAAAACATATATACCCGAACTCTGCTCGAAATCTATTTTTCATTACCAAAGATTAATCACTGTTTAGAAATATACATTAAATTCGCATCTATACATCCTTCATACAAATTATGTCCCTATCTTTTTACTACTTACCTTCATTATTTCACTATATATTACTAATATACCTTAACCATTAATCGGTAAGTAATTATTAAGTCATATCAATTGTTATTTATTATGAACTTTAAAGACCTCACTAAGTGATTTTTTGATTAATTATATATTATAATATTAATTTGTTACTAATTAAAAATTGTGTCAAGTTTAAATTAACTGATTTAAATGGTTTTATTTTGATTGTTTCATTTTTATATTTTATAATTCAATGTATGGGGGTATAGATATAAGTTTTTTTAATTTTTACTGGTGTTTTCAATATAATTTTGTGTATGGTTGTTTTTAACATTTCGAAGATTTTTATCTGTACTAAATGTTATATATTCTTTATACTAACTAGAGTTCAACAGAATTTGTACGCTTAAACATTATGGGATTAGCATGTAAAACATATACGAATTAATAATATATCGTTTATAAAAACAATAAATATTGTTTTCAAATTGTTATGTTACTAAATACTTTGTTTTTTTTTCTTTTTTACTATATTATATAATAAATTGAATAAAACAGAAACGTCTAATATATTTACTACTTAGCAATACAACATTTATCTGTCGCACTAACATAATTTTAGGCTTGTTTTCAGAAATAAATTGAAAACAATCAATTTTCCATATTTTATAATCAACACTCTAATAATTAAATAATTGTTTGCTTATCGTTCTGTAACCTGGTAACTGAATTGACCTTGCTATCAAAAAGAGTTTGCAGTTTCATAAATTTACCAGTAAACCAACAGTATGATTTAGGCAACCTGGTCACTTTACGAAAACGCACCTATTATTGTATACAAACAATTGATTTATTTCTTTAGCATAAATCAAAAATTAAAGTATAAATGTTTACATTTTACAGGGAAAAAGCTAATAGACAAAAGATTTTGAAAGGCTTAAATTTAAATAAAATTCAATAAAAAGTTGATGTAAAAAAAAAATATACACAATTCAAGTGTATAAAGAATATAACAGATGCTAATTTACTTCAACAATATTTAACTACCTTTCAAAATTGGTGCATCTCAAATGGTATATGTCTTGATATTAATAAATGTCAATACATAAGTTTTTCTGAAAAAAAATTTTATTTCTAATGTCTACAAGTTCTTTAGCCAAAATTTATTTCGTTCTACTAAAGTTAATGATCTTGGAATAATCTTTGACTCAAAAACTTTTATTTAATCTCTAGATATTAGCAGTAAAAAAAAAATAAACTCATTAATTGACATGGTTAAGCGAAATTGTTCCAGCTTTGATGATCCATTTACATTAAAATGTCTTTACCCTTCAATCGTTCACCCTATATTGAAATATGCTCCAATCATATGGGAAACATAAAACATCGGCCATGGTGAACAAACGGAAAAAATTAAAAATAATATGCTTTGTTATATCTGTTTTAAAAGCAGTTTATGTAGACCTCACTCTGGATATGATGCCATTCTTAATTTTTTGAATTTAATACCATTAAAAGATCAGGAAAAAAAAACAATGTTCTACGACTTTTTTATTCAAACTACTTAATAATAAAATAGACAAAACCTCCCTTCTAAACAATATTATACTAAAAGTAAATAAACATAACATTCGTAATAAAGAATTATTTTATAAAAAAAAACATTATCCTCAAAACTGTATATCGTGTACACCTGTAAATATCTTGCTATCTACTGGGAATTTTGTAAATCATTTAGATTTCTTTTACTCTATTCATAAAACTTAATAACACTTATTATTATGTACTTATTTGTATTTTATCTTTCATATTTTTATTGTTTTAACATATTTTATTATACCTAATTCTTTATTGTATTTATAATCTACACTATTATTTAATTATATATTTTCCGATGTAAATTGTACTGATGATAAATTAATTAAAAATAAAACTGCTTATTTGTTATCATATAGGAATGATGGAAATATTAAATTTTTAGATTGATAAATTTTCAAAATACGAGCAAGGATGCAAAGTGAAATAAGATTAAAGTACAAAATGGTTATACAAGACTAGTGTTTATAATTTGTTTGAATAATATTAATTACATTTATTATCTTTATATTTTTACTAGACTCTTGAGACAATTGCTTTTATAAAGTAACCAAGCAATACAGTCGTTATCATACTTATAATTTTTTTTTTAAACTATTCGAGCACGCAACACGTAAGTTTGACAAAAATACTATTAAATCTATTTAAGTACAAAAATTTGCTAAACGGATAATTAACAAATTTCTGAGACCACATTGAACACAATTTTTGTACAAATGTAAAAAAAATCATAATATTTGTAATAATAAATAATAGTAAAAAAAAATATATATGAAATCACAAAACATCGGAACATACGAGAAAATAAAAAAATTAAGTCTTGAAATTTACTCTCTAGGAAGAGTATTATTATTAACATATTATAGTCGAACACTCGACGGCAACATATTTTGATATACATAATTAGGTAATTAAAAAAGGGGAGTTTTGCATACGACTTTATACTTATAATAAATTTGTTTTAATTATTTTAACTATTCATATTTGTCATCGAAAATATGTAGTCCATATCTCGATATAGACATACGAAACGTCATCATCAACTCTTTGCCGAAGTTTTCTTTTTCTTCGAATCGATCCTCTCGCGCAGTTTCACCAATATTGAATCTAACTCGGCCTGTAAGAAAAAATAAAAAATTGTAAGTACGGGTAAATAAAACAGTACCAGCGATAACAATTGTATGCCTAAGTATAATGATTAACGAGAGGGAGGGGATTCCCATCAAAATAACAAACAAAATCCTCACCTCATCGAACGTATACATAAACTTGCAGTACTTGAGTTGATTGTGTTTTTTCGACAAAATCTCAATGCCGTGTCTCAGACAATAATCACAATCGTCGTGCGAGTTGTTCACCTGTGAAAAAAAATACGAAACTCGTCAATATTTGCTGTCTATATACCGCGAGTCAGTTGGGCGTCAATGGTGTGAATGCAAATATGAAAATTATTATAGAGAATGTCATAATATTATTATTTTAAACAGTTGAAAATAATCTTGAAATCACGTCATTGTTTGTCGTTTTAAATAAAAAAAAAACAAACTGACATACTTCGCATGATGGGTGGGCCACTGTTGTAGATTAGAAGTTGGCAAGATAAATGGGAAATGTAATGTATATCTGTAAGCAACAATGAGTCATTGCTAACGAAAAACGATTCTGAACGGAGTTCGATTATATATATATATGTTTNATCTGTAAGCAACAATGAGTCATTGCTAACGAACGGAGTTCGATTATATATATATATATGTTTTGAAAGGCCGTAATATTTATATTTTGAAAATAATAAATTTCGTACATTTTCCCATTTATTATGAAAATCATCAAAAAATGTGCTCCTTAAAGTACCAAATTGATAAAATTTAATTTCAGAAAAAGTGCTACATTTGAAAAGCGGAGACAAATGTCTGGTAGAAAATTTGTTCACAGAAAAAAAAATCATTGTAAACTAAAATACATTCCACTCGGAATCTAAAACATGTACTAAAAAGCAGTAATGATATACGTTACCATTGATATGTAAAGGATTGAATGGCACACGTCACACTCATAATCGTCGATCTGTTCGCTGGACTTGGATATCGGCACTCGAATACGTTCGGACGATTTCAGACCCAAATCCTCGACCAGCTGACTCCTGAGCGCCACTTCGCAGTCTCTCGTGTTGCTCAATATATTCAGTAACTATTTGTACGTAACGGAATTGAAATAACATTAAAATTTTTTTAAAAAAACAAACTGCGAGTTTTCTTAAAATGCGTATTTTATTATACAGTGTGCGAAATATAAACACCCTCGGCCGTTCCCCATTCTCCCCAACGCGTCCGGTAAAATTGGATTAAAAACGATTTTCAATAAATCTCGCAGGAATAATTATTCGCCGGCTTCAGCGTAATGCGGTCTGCCCTAAAGCCCCATCCTCCTCCCCTCCCCCCTAAACGCGGTCTCGAAACGATAAATCCGCAAATTGTATTAGACACGTCGAAAAAAAAAAAACCGTTCAACCTACTTGTTTATCGTGGAAAACCGTTTTTTCCCCCTTTGTTTTTTTCACGTTATCCCCTCGCAATCTCTTGTTACCGCGGAAACGTTTTACACGCCTACACGCCGACCGGTCGACAATAAATAACACAAATTCGCCAACACCGGAAATGCCTAGGGCGTTCACATTCACCCACAATATTTTGCGCGAAATCCCGACGTGAATCGTCAAGGGACCCCCGGACGGTACCGGTGTTCCGAGATTTCGTAAAAGCATTTAAAAACATTTTTTTTTAGAATAATTATCACTTTAAGAGAGGACGTAATATCTCCCGTATTTTAACGGTTTCCCGTATAGGCGGATTTTCTCGATATTTTCGGGAAAAATACGATTTTATCAACGCGACAATATTTCCATTCGCTTTCAAATACATTTGTTACCCAGTGTCATTATCAGAAAAAAAAAATAAATAAATAAAAGAAGAAAACTTGCACTGTGCAACGTTAGTGACAGTTTTTCGATGTAAACGCGCTACGAAAATAGCTATTAAATTCGATGCACTTAAAATTATCAGTTTTTTAAAAACGTAATGATTTTTTTTTTATTTTTTTTTTTTTTTGTGGTATCGAGAGTCGCACAACGCGACTGTGCGAGTTTTCATTTTTTTTTTTTTTTTTCTATGATGAAAATTTAGTTTCATAGTAACAAGGTCTATAACCTCGAGTGGTTTTCGTTCGCGCAAAACGGTTTTTACAGTCGAAATTTGGGTGGTGACACGTCCTCTAAACGATAAGACTACTGATCTACTGTCCCGTTTATGATAACCGTTAAACGGGGAAAACGGGCACCATCGTATAAGCAATTATTATTTAAATTTAATAATTCAATAGTATATTGAACACTTGCCTGTTTGAGTACTTTGTGCGGTGTACGAGAATCGGTAGACATGTTTATCAGTAACTTTTCGAACGAAAACGCAGCCGGTTCGCAGTTTCTCTGCAATTCCTAAAATAAAAAAAAAAACAACGGGGAAAAAAATTCCGTTAAAAAACGTTAAACGCAATTCGGTATATCGTCATAATAATATGACCGTATTTTGCTAGTTCAAACAATGGCGGCTCGAAGTATATGTTTATCTTGAATCACCGGCGTAAAAAATTATCCACTCCGACCCAAAAATACCCCCGGCACTATCACATACGTATTTCCGCATACTAAAATTCATTTGACGACTCGCTGTGTAAAAACATAATCATTTTCGTTGCATTTCTGAACGCCCGCGATCCACCCACGCGGCTTTTTATGTATCACAGCCACTGCGTTCAAATATCGATCTATTTCGTGAAAACGGCTGATGAGGAGGGGGGGCGGAGGGTGAGAAACCACATAGTCACTGTTTGAATAAATCCTCCGGAACCTCGTCGAAATACACCCCATCAATTTTGGGTTCCGTAGAATATACTTCAACATATTTAGTGCGGAATAATTTTCGTTGGAAATGTTTTAACGTTACTTTCTTGAATTATTTCCGAATTTTAAATCATGCGGCTCGGAAGTTAGACTACGGGGAAGGCGTGATATCAGCCACTTTATAACAGATTATATATACAGGGTGATTCGCTCATTATATCGGAAACTTTTTTAAAAATTTTTTTGAAAAATAGTTCTTAAACAGAATATTGTCCTTCATTTTTTTTGGGGGGGGGGGGGCTGAAACTACTGTCTACTTTTGATTTTCTAATGGCAACCTATATTGAATGTTCCACGAATATACGGAGTATTTGTTAAAATAAATTTTGGCGTTACAATTTTTGATTTCCGGCAATCCGTCGACGAGATATTCCACATTTTAATTTTGTGTCGAGAGAGAGTAGCGGTGCATTATTTAAAAGAGAACGATATTCCGAGGGGCAAGTGGTCGCGTTTTTCCATTTTCTCCGAATATAACTGCCAGATTACCGTTTATAAATAACGACTTATTCGACGTTTTTTCAATTAGCTAAACCTTTAAAAGAAAAATAACTATTTAAAAAAAAAAAAACGCAGTCTTACCCTCCGGAATATGGTTCTCTATTGATTTCATGTTAGGCGCTTTTACTCTAGAAAACCCACAACTGAACTAGTCTGCGTTAACATGTTTTTACTATATCTTGTGTTTGTAAGACACAAGATTTTGTAAGGTTTTTTTTTTGTAAAAAATAAGCTGCTTTTTGAAAATCAAAAGTAAGTAACGTTTCACCGCCAAAAATGCAACACGGGCAATGTAGTAAAACAGCGGCCAAGTTCTTAGACAATTTCTAAAAAAAAAAAAATGAATACTTTCGAGATAACAAGTTTCTTACCATGTACAAATAGTAGACACGATTATTCTCATCTATTTCCGGGAAGTCGGATGAAACATTATTTCCGTTCGAAATTCTAAAACTGTGTATTCTGATCGAAAAATTTTGTGTTTTTCTTTCAGAAAAATATACTCCAGTAGTCAATAGAAACGAACGGAAATCCGAGTATATCGTCGATAATGAACAATCAAAACACAAGTACGTACGATATAAAACAGAAACTATAATAATGGTGTCGGCGCGACCGTGAAAAAATTGAACCTCCTCCCACCCCCCCGCCCGATTATGTCACGCTGCCCATTAAAATCCCGCTAGAGATATTAACACACCCCCCCCCCCCCCNCCCCCCGGGGCAAACTGGACCGCCTAGCCCCCGGTCGAATTTGACGGCGTCAAACTGTGGAGACGTGCGAAACGGACGCGGTTACCTGGAAAATCCTTTCGGCGTCGTTCAGCCACCCGGACTGCGTGAAATAAACGCTCTCGGAGATGACGTAGCCGGTGGACACGTTACACGTGTAGGCGCGCGGCATGACGATCAGGAACTGGCCGGGGTTCTGGACGGTCCGCGTGAGCGGGACGCCGTGCTCGAGCAGCCGGCCGGGCGGTACCATGCCGCTGTCCGCGGCCAGCCAGGTGTGGTGGTTCTCGCCCTCGGCCACGGCCCTGGGCAACAGTCGCTTCATGGCCGTCCGGAACTGGTCGCTGCGCGCGCACGGCACGCCGTACCACACTTTGTCGGCTCCCGTGTGCAGGTACTCGATCCACGGGAGCCCGTGCGGGTCCTTGTACCAGCAGCACGCCGAGAACACCATGCCCATGTGTATGGTGGGCACGGTCATGCCCATCACCGGGCCCAGCGACTTGAGCACGGACACCGGGTTGTTGGTCAGCACCTTTAGGTTCCACGGGTGTTTGGTGAACGTGGCCGTCTTGGCGGTCGGGAACCCGTAACCTTCGGTCCCCGAGTCAATCGACCCGGACAGCACGCATATGTGGTTCTTTTTGTCCTGCACGTGTTTCCAGTAGGACGTCTCCACGTCTTCGGCGCGGACCGCGGCCGCGGCCAGCTTGCTGTTGTTGGTGATGGACGAATTTCCGCCGCCGCCGCCGCCTTGCGCGGGCTGTTGCTGTTGTTCCCTGAACCACATGGCAACGGTGTTGCGGGCCACGCGGTAATACGCGCTCAACGCGATGCTCCGACCCTTTATGCAGACAGAAAAAAAAAAAAAAAAATCGAGTGTACGAAAAAATTCGGCGAGAGTTTAATATGGAATCGGTTATTATTTTCGATAACACGCCCAAAGTTCTAATACGTAACGTCTAATATGTACGGCCGGCAATGAGTTCACGGTTTTAAAAATTATCGAAAAAAAACGGAAATTACTATACACGAGTATACAGTGTTTCCCGGTGCGAGTGTACAGTGTTCGGCGGGTTTTTCTAGCGCTATTAATATTAAATTTGTCTCGGTCATTTTTTTTTTTTTTTAACAATCTGTTTGTCTTTAAAACAGCAAAATGTATCATACATTCATATCCGATAAACAATTTCTTGATCGTAGCCGTTTTAATTTCTAGAAAATAGGCGCGGAAACGATCAATATTCAATAGAAGGTAAAGAATTACCGTGCTGATTGTGGTCCCTTATAGCATAACGTATTATTTTATTCGCTTAACTGTGAAATTGTTCATCGGATATGAATGCGTGATAAATTAATTTTTTTTTACAAAACGGCTATTTTGAAAATTTTCTGAAGTTGAATAAATAAAGTTATTATTTTTTTTTTATGTGTGTTTAGGTATGAAAATAAAAATTCAATTTTTCTCCAAATCGATGTCCCCCTCGATAACAAACCGATTGTAAACAAAAAAAAAAAAAAATTCCAATATTAACTGCGCTAAAAAAAAAGCCGTCAAAACGGCGGGACACAACAATGTGTAGAATTATTATAATATAATCTTTTTTTTTTATACGGTTTATACGGATAAATCAACGTAATTCAAGATATTATCGTTATGTCTCTGAAAGTATTAACTTTTTTCTGCGTTCGTTATTAAGAAAATACAAAAATCAAGAAGCTCGAAAATATTACATTGCCGTTATTGATACGGTGAAATCACTACGCGCTTTTGATTTTAATTTTTATTAAAAATTCTATAAATAGATGATGTAATAGTTTCGATAAATTTTTTGCTGTTGACATTTTTAATTTTCATCAACAAGATCATCGGACAAGATATTTCGCGTTCAAGTTTGGATAGGAGGGTGGCAGGACATCATTTGTGTGGCGATGTGATGCAAAGCGTTTGAATAGTATTCCACCACTACTCTCCCCTACCCGCATAACAGCAAACGTAAAAGTAGAATATCTCGTCAATGGGTTGACGGAATTTAAAAATTGCAACACCGAAACTGCATCTATTTATCGGACGTTTCGCTATTTTATAATTTGAAAAAATAAAAAAAATACACGGACAAACTTCGCACGATGGGTGGGTGACTGTTATGGGTGAGAAGTTGGGATGGTAGGATATAGATAGAAATTTAATGTATATCTGTGCGCAACGATTAATCTTTACCAATGGAAAAACGATTCTGAATAGAGTTCGGCTATACATGTTTTAAAAAGCCGTAATAAATACCTACGATTTGAAAATAATACATTTCGTAAATTTTCTGGTTTTTCCTACGTTTTTTTCCTATTTATTATGAAAACCCTTGGAAAAAACAAAAAATGATTTTCCTAAAGTAGATACTACCTCAATTAAATTTCTGGTAGAAAATTTGTTCACAGAAAAATAAAATACAACTAAACATCATTGTAAAACTATTCCTATCTCAGCTCAGAATCTAAAAAGGTAACGGTTTCACCGACAAAAATAAGGGTGATAAAAAATAAGGGCAGTATATTTTAGAATCTTTTGTTCTTTTATGTTCTAAAAAACCCAAATTATAAAACAATAAAAGGCGTGTCCGCGTATTTATGTGCTATGCACATCCGAATCTTTCGCCCGCAGAGGTCTGAACATCTTTATACAGATTCAAATAAACGGATCTGTGTACATCCCGAAATCGGATTTCCAAAATTGAATCTTTAAAAGATAGCTTACACGAAATTTCAAGTATTTACCTAGATATGAGAACAAAATTGATTTGTTGATTCGGAGTTACCTCTCGGTTACAGATGAAAATAAAAAAAAAAGGTAAACCACGTTAATCAATCTTTTTTATTGATTACGATTTTTAAAAGGATTTTAATTGAATACACATTTGTAATGTTTACCTTTGTTATGCAATCATTGACGTCATCGTACAATTCGTCTTCTGTATCACCACCTTTCTTGCAAATCTGTTTCCACTCTTTGTCTACTTCAGTGATTAACTTTTGGCGTTCCTCTGGTCGCACAAAAATAAAAAAACTTGGTATACTTTACAGTACTTACTGCCTAAATCATACGACTGCAATCATGAAACTACGCGTGTACTTACCGTGTGAAAGCGTGTCATACGGTAACAGATATTTACAGTATATATCGTCTAGTTTAGTGACACGATCCTGGGCACTTTTTGGTATTTTCATCAGATCGGCCACGCGAGACCACTTATCCAACTCGATTACTTCCTTGAGGCCACCGAGTTCTTGGACCGTGTGGTAAAGTCTTGGCAGATCCAATTCCATGCCACCAATTAGCGGTGGATTAGACAGCATTATCGATTGCGTTTTCAGGTACTTTTTCATGGCCATCATTTCGCGGACGTTTGGACCCCAACGGTTCATCATCTTATGTACATACTGGTTGTATGCCGTGAACCGCATATCGTCACTGACTTTGCACTCCGGCTGTACAGAGAGGAAATTTCGTTCAAAATTTAGGTAAGCACATCTTATTCTCAAATCAATATTGACTGTAAGTAACACAATTTTCAAATTTGAAATATCTAAACACAAACCTTAAAACTAGGTGGCGGCACGACTCGACATATACCATACTTTTGGGCAACTGGCTTGATGATTTCAAAATATTCCAAGGGATCTTTAAAATCTTCTTCAGACGGATAAAATGTAGGTGCTTCAACCATTTCAGCGGTTTCTTCTCTCAGTAACTTTTTTTTCGAAGCTACTTTCTCACTGGACTTTCTCTTATTGTTAACTATGTGTTTTTCAGTCCTAAAATTGCATAAAATAATATTCGTAAACAATAATATTTAATATGATATTTCGTAATAAAGAAATGGACTTACTTTTTCGATTTTTTATTATTGGCAGTAGAGGCTGGGGACGATGATGATATCGACGATTTTTTAAATTCCTTAACAGTACTAGTAGTAGTGGCAGTAGTATTAGTCGTGGTAGTTTTTTGTAACCGTTTCTTTTCATCTTTTTCGTCCTGTAATTGTGGTTGTGACGGTGACTGTAATGGTAACATTTCTTTCGAAGTCGAGGGACTACATTTGGGGGGCTGAACAGATCGGGTAGTTGGTTGCACAGTTCCGACAGGAGTGGTGCTGTTAGTGATTTTGGTCGAGCACAACGGCTTGATTTTTCGATCAGTTTTCGGCGATATGGAACTGTGGACAGAAAAAATATTAATACTATGCCGGATTATTTAAAAATAAATTATTAAAAAAGGGTACACACCTGATGGGTATGGTGGACGCTGGGGGTTTGGTCACCAGCTTGGCGCTCATCACCAATTTATTTTGTGGCCCCTCCGTGCCCAGTTTGACTGTTACGCCCTGGATCAACGGTTGGGCCTGAACGCCGGCCGGCAAAGGAATGTAGAATAATCGTCCGTCTTCACTGTCGACGTCCGTCGTCGACGATACGGCGGACTGGTGAGATTTTTCCTCCGTCGAATCGTTTTCGAAGTTCACCTGCATTACAAAGAAAACAGATTGTTGCATTCGAAAATTACAAAACATTTTAAGTTTTATTATGGTGCGTATTTCGTAGAAAAATACAAATAAAATAATATTTACGGCGATAGACGTGTTGGGCGAGACCGTCCTGGACTTGGCGGGCGAATGGGGTTTGTTTCGGCGAAATGGCGTGCTGGCCACTGGCAAGTCTGGTTGGAAAGCGTAAACACTCGTCTCGTTGTCGGGCGAAAAAGCGTCGGAACTGTTTCCGCTACACGACTGATTGGTGGACAGCCGTCGCTGATTGAAGATTTTCTTTTCGGGACTCTGGTCGTCGGAAGACGACACGTCGCCGACCACGTCTTTGCGGTGATGTTTCTCTACGCTGACGGGAGTAGCCGTCGTCGTCGTCGCCGCTATCGGTACCGCCACCGTCGCCGTGGAACGTTTTTCGAATTTCAAATCGTATTTCGTACTGTTCAGTATGGTCGTCTTGGCCAAATATGACGAGTTACTGTTGACCACCGGCGTCTTTTTGACACTGTCAAACATTTCGGTGGGTTTCGATTCGCCGCAGCAAGTCTTTTGGCACGAATTCACCGATGATTTCTTTTCCGTGACGCCGTTCACCCACACAGCCGGCTGTTTCCCAGAGTTTCGTTCACCCGCCCCGGCGGTTGCCGTTTTATTATTCTTTGTATCGTCTACAACGATATCGGCGGGTGTTTTCGGTGGCACCGTTTGATCGTCGTTCGACGGTTGTTTCCTCTTGGCACCCCAGGCTAACGAGTTGCTGCCTGCCGCGGCGACGATGGTGGCGGCAGCACCGGACAACAGCCCGTTTTTCTGTAATTTGACGTCTTTGATCGACTGTTTCCACGACGCGCCTACGTCCTTTTTGTCGTTACAGGTACCGGCAACGGCGCTGTTGTTACCGCGCGCCAAGTTGACGATTTTTACTGTCCGACTTTCGAACGACGGCGGTTGTGGCGGCGGCAACTGCTGCGGAGGAGGAGGCGGCGGCAGCGTTGACGGCGGGAACACCGACGGCTTTTCTGTTTTCTTCGGGTCCAACACTCCGACGGCCAACGGCACAGGTACCAGAGTGGGCGTGTGCTGCAGGTTCGCGTGCTTAACGAAATCACTGTCGGCAGATAAAACCGGTAATTTGTTGTTAAATAAATGTTGCCTGTTAGACACGAACGGTTCGTTGAACCTGGGCAGGGCACTGCAAATTTCGGACAATACCGACAGGCCGTCGTCCTGTTTGAACCGGTTGGACAGTTGGAAGTTATTTCCCGACAGATACTCGGGCATGGCGATCTTGATATCTTTATGATTGTCCTGCAAAAACAAGTCTTTGGTCAGTGACTGGAACACCACGTTTTCCAATTTTTGCACCGTGTCGCAATACGGCATCAACGTAGATTCAGCTTTATCAACCTTGACGACCACGGCGAGGTTTTCCATTTTTCCCGTACCAGCCAGCAGCATGTTTTCCTCTTTCGCTTGCACGTTTTCCTCTTTCGCTTGCACCTTTTCCTCTTTCGCTTGCACCTTTTCCTCTTTCGCTTGCACCTTTTCCTCTATCGCCTGCACGTTTTCCTCTTTCGTCTGCACGTTCTCCGTTTTCGAGACTTTCAATTCTAGTTTTACGGGATGCGTGTCACTGGCTGCCATTTTTCCTTTGGCCTCATTGTTGACATCCTGTTGATTTTCCAACGCTGAGTCCGTGCCACCGGACACCATCATACTACTGGCGGCGTTCTGCGCCTTTTTTTCTCCCGCGATTACAGCGCTGTTCTTTATTTTTCTGTCCACCGTGACGGCGCTGTACGACGACTTCTTCATCGTTTTGCCGTTTTCAATTTTTTTTTCCACCACGGCGGAGTTGTTTTCCACTTTCGTCGACGTAATCGTCGTTGGTTTTTTTGTCGCTTTCCCGTCGTCCTGCAATCTGCAAACGGTAGGCTTCACTTCGAAATTTTTGGCCATGCGTTCCAAAAGCTCTTCTTTTGTTTGACTAGTAGTACTGTTAAACATGGAAGACGAAGTGGTCACTGACGACGGTACAGTAGACGACTTTTTGGTATTATTATAGTTATTGTTGTTGTACAAATCTAATGTGGATTTTTTCTTGTTCGAGGCGTTCTCCTTCCTTGCCAATTGCTGCTGCTTATTTGATAGTGGCACTTTTTTTCCGGAGTTTTTCGAACTTTCGCCGGTAGTTTTCGGTTCTACATTAACAACTATTGGGGATTCAGTCTTATTTTTTGACGATTTCTCAATTTTCTTGTCGGCAGCAGTGTTTTTATTATTCTTGATTACAAGCTCTTTGTGGCGTTTTACTAAAGTATTTTTTGACTTAGTTTCAGAAAGACTCTTTTTAATCACTTCAGAATCTATTTTACTTAAATCTTTTTTCGGTTTCAAGTCAGTCTTATTAATTTTAAGATTTTTTTTAGCAGATTCTTCAGTACTAAATTTAATTTTTTGAGATTTGGGGTCCTCCGCCGTTGTTGTTGTCTTCGGAATCGGTTTAGAGGATTCCCATTTCTTCGGTACCGTTACAGGTTCAGGTTTCTCAAAATCCTCTTCCGAATCAGTCATAATAATATAATCATCTAGCATTGTAGAAGAGCGGCGAGGTCTCAAATTCCTTTTGAACGAAGATGTTCCCCCGTCATCATTAATGGCAATTGTCTCAGTCACTTCTTTTGGCATTTTAGATGCTGAAGTTTTCGTTTTGACTTTTTTTTTCTCTTTAACTGTCTTTTTATCAACTACAGTCTTTTTGTTTTCAGCCATTATTAGCGAACATTGATCATCGTTATTTTCAAATAAACTTTGTTTGGCTTGCTGTACATTATGAATTGAGTGTTTCTTAGAAAATCCTTTCAACTCACGTTCCCGTTGTTCTAAAAAATATATTGTATTTAAATTCAAATACATACCTGTGAAACTACTATCAGTTTAAAATTATCAACTTTTCAAGTTCTTTAATTTTATTTCAACTACTATACAAGTTGTTATTAACCATAATTAGAACCCATTTTTTTTTTCTTACTTTCTAGAAACTATATTATATGATAAATTATTCATATTTCGAATAATGAAAAACAATATTTCTCTATCATTAATTAATCATACAGTTTTTCACTAATCAAAGATGTTAAATGTTTTTAAATACAGGGACGAAACTAAATTACTTAGTTAATTAATAGTTTAGAATGTAACATCTGGATATATTGCTGGTTATGCTATAACCTATTTTTTACAAATTTGAATTTACGGTTATTTAATCTGATAACTAATATTAATTATGACTTTGTGAACTTGTATTCATAGTTATTTTTGTTTTAATAACTAGGCACAATTGTCCTTGTTCAATTAATAGCAATTACTTTCAAGTTGTAGATTGATTTATGGTTAAATTGTAACAATCAAACTAAACATGTTGAACACTATAATATGTATAGTACCTATAACTTATATAATCACACATTTAATATTCACATAACACATAACTTAATATTTCATCTATTTATGTATAATTTATTAAGGGAATGTATTGGATGATTAACCCATGCATTCCTGTATACATTTGTATTAATTTTGGAATTCATAAATAATTGCAACAGTGGAGCAGTAATGTTTATACAGATCCTTCCAGAGTGATCCTCCACTACTGACAATTGAAAACTCAAGAAATAAAAAGTAGATGATTTAAGGTTAGATGTATTACTATTGAAATAACTGGTTAATCTGTAAATAATTAATTCATTCAAGAATTAAAATGTTATTAAAATTATTAATATATCAATCAATTTGTGGCATATGTCCAGTTTAATCATAGATCAATTATAGGTATCATTCATCTATTAAAAGTATATATTAGGTGTATTTCTATAATAATAATTCTAAAACAATTTATACCTACTAATTAATTTTTCAGATTTATTTTATAAATTGTGTTTGAAGTGTTAATGTACCAATTATTCATGGTTTACAATAATCAAATTCAGGTTTATACGATTGAAAAGAAATATAAGTAGTATGATACCGAGATAAGATTCACAAAGAACATGTGTACTGTGATAGTATCATAATAATTATATATTTTATATTTTTATAATAAAAAAATACTAGAAAATAATTATTTTATTAAAAAAAGAAAAAATCTTCCAACTGATGTTGTTAAAGAATTTATGCAATAAAGTAATCTATATTGGTGATCTTGAAAAGTTCTCAGATTGTAAAATACAATTATTATGTAGAAATCAATTAAAATGATAGGAATAATAACATTTATATTTTAGAACTTTGTTTACAAATGAGTGAAATGGAAAATCCATTCTATCTATCCATCCATCCAAATGGAAAACATCACAAAATGCACTTTTATCAACATATTCTAATATAGATACAAGATTAATTAATTGAATTTGTATCAGCAATAATACTAGAAAAACTCATTGACTTATTTTATAACTTTCACACATTTTTCTTCATAAAATATTTGAATATTTAGTGGAAGATGAAAATTTAGTATTTTATATTTACTAATTTCATATCATATTATAAATTATTTACAACTATAATAAAATAATGAAAAACATAATCAGTTAAATTGTGTTTTACTTATTTAAAATTAATTATTGACTGCCATATTATTTAGAAGTCATATTCAATTTACTTATTATTATCACTTACCATTTATGCGTGTATTGGGAAGATCAGGGAAACTTTCTACAGATGATGTTTCATCTTCTTCTTGTTCATCAGGGCACCGCATATCTTTTCGTAACATTTCCATAAATAAAGTAGCAGCTTCTTTCGTTCTTCTAGGAGGTCTTGAGCGAGTTGAACTGAATTCATAACATTAATTTGTATTAAATATAATAATTATATAATACATTTCTTATTTAATTATTAAAAAATGTAATTATATTACATTTTATAATACTATATTAATTATATGTCCATACCTGATTGAATCTTTACCAGCACGAATTGTTTTCATGTTGTCAACTGAAGCAGTTCTTCTTTTTACATCAGATGAACATTTAGTTTCAATTAAGCTATTTGCTTTATTTATCTTCAATACATTCCTCAAGTTCTTATCAGGAACAACATAATTGTCTTGGTCATCACTCTTATGTTTAGTCACTAAACTTCTAGTTTTTCTTTCATTTTTATTCACTACTTTACATTTATTTTCACTTGTCTTTCGTTTCAAATTACCGGAATTGTTGATACTATAATCTAAATTCTTTGATACAGTCTTTTTTCTCGATGGTCTCTCTTCTTCAACATCTTTGGAATCCTTAAAATCTTCTGATGATTTTGAAGAGGGGGGTTTAACATTTCCCTTGATCCATTTACCTTTATCATCTGAAATGTTTTTTATCATTACACACAAACTTAAAACAGCAAAAAATCTTTAAACCATTTTACCTCGAAGTTGATTTATTGCAGGATAAAAGATACTTGGTACAGAGTTTGATCTTGTTATACGACCTTTCAGCTTTTGTATTTGCTTACCATCTAACGATACTTGTTTACCACTTTTCTTTAATTCTTTTTTGACATTTTCTACAACTGGAACTCTAAAAGTTAAAAAAAAAGTGCATAAAGTTTGGTATAAATGAATCATTATCAATACAATATTAGTATAAAAATAAATAAATAATGAATATATCGCCTGGAGTATTATGAAATGTGTATTGTACAACTGGTTTTGAAGTAAAAATTCATCTTGTGAGTCGCGTTTTACTATTTGACTGTGATTTTACCTGACAATAAATGTTTAATTCGAAACTGGCCATACTATACACATTTTATAACACTCCAGGCGACGCATTCATTTATTTATTTATTTATATATTCATTTAATGGGAAAATTAACCATTTAATAATTTTGTTTTTACTTTATTATTTTATTACAATATTAGTTTTCATACTTTTTAACTTTTGGTTTTGGTTTTGGTTTTTTTATCTTTGAACCATGGTGAAGGGCTATTTGGCGCAAGGTAAGAGATTCTTGTCGAGAAGAGTACCTCGAACTACATCTTACCAAATTTCGCCCTATAACTATAAAAAACATTAGATACTATAATACCATTGACTATGTTTGCTGTTGGTACTTACCTTTTTGTCCTAATTTTGTCAATGAATACTTAGTTTGCGGTAACTGTCTAATGTTTTTTCTTTCATTAGATTCATTAACATTTTTATTTGAACTAGACGCTGGCAGTATAGGGGTGCTCTTTCTTCTTTTCTAAAATTCCAATCAGAATTTAGTTAATTTCACTAGGTACAGATAATTATAATGCAAAAGTTTAAAAATAATATATACTTTTCCAGCAGAAATTTCTTGAGCCGATAGAGAGCGTTGAGGCTTATTAAAGAAATCTAATCGTGGTGGTAATAAACTTGTGCCTGAAGAAAATAATACAAATGCATTTTTCAACTAGTTGAATTTTTTTCAAATTACAATTATATTACCTCTAAAACAAAGAAAAGTAAGGAAATCCTCGGTATTTGGTCGTTTTATTGGTGGCTTTATTGGATTATTGGGTACGATAGGAGTTTGAACAAGTTTTTGTGGAGTACTGGTGGGCGTCACAGCATTTTGGGCAAACTTTCTCTGGGCTTGTACCTTGATTCTATAACAAGTAATACACAAGTCTTAATAAGGAACATACAATGTTTAAATCGAGTAAAATAAGATTCGCAGAGATGTTTTCACATATTATAATACAATGTATATACTGTGCAAAGAAATAGTGATTACACGAATAAACATAACTCATGACAAATTACATAGTATACTCCTGGACATTTTGTTATATAAATAAAAATAAATGATTTCAGGTAGAAAAATAATAATTGTGGTTAATGGTTCAATGAAATGTATCGTTTTCTTTGTAAACATAAATTTCAACTGCACGGTGGTATTTTGAGATAGGCGAACAAAATATAGATAGGTAAATATTATAATATACAGTGTACATTTAAACACTAATAACAAACGTACACAACCAAAAAACAGTAAATTTTGATACGAATGTGTGTATTTAGAACCAATGGAAAAAAAAAATAATAACAGTGTATCCCGAGGTGGGTACTTGGGTTTACCTCGTAGGTAAACGAAGGTACTAACTTTTTGGTACTCGCTTCGAGAAGGGCTTCTTCGCTGGTCAGCAGTTTGCGTTTCTTCGGGTCGATCCCTTTCGAAGAGGACATGGTGGCCGTGGTGGTGGTGGTGGTGGTGTCGTGCGTGCGATCAGCAGCAGTCGTCCGACAAGATCATGATCGCGTGACTACTGAAACCGATGGGAAAAAAAAAAAAAAAAACTTACGGTCAGACAACGGCTGGAGCGTATGCGAGTGGAGTGCGACTTTTGTTCGGAAACGGAAAAAAAGTTTTACGAAAACGTCGCCGGAGGGGAAAAAAAATAAATGAAAAAAATACACGGCGCTATAGATTACTAATAATGTTTTATTGTATTTTACCTATGCCCGCCAGAACCTAACACGGAGACTACGAGTTAGAGGTAGGCAGTCGTATTGGGATAGGACGACCGTCAGTGTCGTACCCGAACGTCGGTGGTGAATATTATCATAACAATAATGCTGCGTGCGGCGTATTTAGGTTTATTGACCATTTTGGACCCCGGCCCATTATTATCCATGTGCACCAACAGAGAGACTGGTGATAAAAACGCGTCGCGAGCACGTAGGGGACACATGTATACACACACGCGCATTCACACGCGCTCGTAATAATACACTTACGTGTGTGTTTGCGCGCGCGCATGTGTGTGTGTGTATGTAAGTGCGTATACACACACGGCGTGCGATTGTGCATTTATACAGATATTCCGTGTACACACGCATAGTGCGTTTCAAAATAAGAAAACAGTCCCGCGATTAACTCTTTCGGTATATTTTTTTTTTCCGATTATTTTCACGCTATTAAAATTACTGTTGTTTTCTTCTATTCCAATTTCCCAGTCGCGTTGGAAAACCGATCGGGGAGGCAAAATTAACGTAGAACCCCCTCCTCCCCCCACGACTACGAATTACTCGTTACAATAATCGTTTTGCCCGTGGAGACGAGTAATTTTTTTTTTTTTTTTTCCGTTCCTTACGAGTTTCTACCGGACAAGTATTATTGGGTATTCGATAATATTACCGTATACTTCTAATAAACGATAATCAGTGTCGGTGCGATAATCGGACGGAAACGCGTCGGCCGACGACGGAAACGGTCCGGGAGGCTTGCGATGCGGCCGCGGCCCCCGTGCTGCTGCGTCCCGAACGATCGTGGACGAGCATCGCGTGCGTCGTCGTCTCCGTCGCGTCGCAGTCGTAGTGGCGAGTGGTGGTGGCGGCGGTGGCGGCGGCGGCGGCGGCGGCGGCAGACGAGTGACGAGCGGCGGCCAGTACTCTGTTACGTCCGTGACTGCGTTACGTCCTCCCGTACTGTTCCTCTTCGCGGCGTAATAACAATCTCGGTAATGGTCTCGGGCAGGTAGTATAATGCGGATCGTCCGTGTGCGACGGACGGAGGAGGCGGCGACGAGTGACGGCGGTCAATGTCACGCGTAATATAATAGTGCGGCGGAAATCGAAAGAGTGTAGAAGAAAAAAAAAAAAATAGAAAGAAAGCGGAGGAGAAAAAAAAAAAAGTCGAAAACCGATATATTATTATTGTATTATACCTATTGCGGGCCGACCGCACCCGCGGGGCCCGCCGACCGCGGGACTACGCGCACACCGCGTTTCCGAAGCACACACGGTATTTTGTTACGGTGTTATCGTTGGTTATTATAATACCGTATATATATATGCGATATAATATCATGTGTCTGCGTTGTATCAATGAAAATATTGTTATTATTATTATTATTATTATTATTGTACTACCGGTCCCGGTAGTACTACATGAACAATGAACAATATAATATTATTATTATTTCGCAACAGTCCGTTGCTCGCCGTCCGCCGTATCTACGCGCGTGCTCGCGAACGTCCCTTTATATTCGAGTTTTGTTTTTTTTTAATATTCGTTTGGGTTATTTTAATTTTTTTTTTTTTTGTGCTCGCTATCTGTTATTGGTATTTCATTCTCGTACGTATTTTTCATTTCCCAAACATTCGATCCGGTCACCGGACGACGACGACGACGGCGAAGACGACACGCGAGATTACGACGACGACGACGACGACGACGACGCTGTTCGTCGCCCAAAACAAAAACACGACACTCGCGCGCGCACCGGGACTACACTGACACACACGCGCACGCACGCTCTCTACTGTCACCCGCCGCCGCCGCCGCCGCCGCCGCCGCCGCCGCTACCCGTCCGACCGGCCGTCTACCCCCTCCGTTGTGCCAGCGGGCGGTACGCACGCTCGGGCGCGCGCGCGCGCCGAAGACATGTACACGCGCGCACGCACCACCACCGGATCGCATTATGTGATAAAAACGTTTTTGTATTGTCCGCCGCCGCAAACGGAACGGCAACGGGGGGGGCCGGCCGACGTTGCCGGGCTTTGCTCGTACGGTTCCGATTGTAAACACGAAAGTACGGAGTACGGACGACTACGACGACGCCACCGCGCGCGCCGACCAGGAGGGTTCGTTTGTGGCGCAGGCGGACAGGAGGGCGCTATCGTTCAATGGGTCACACGCGCCGCCACCGCCGCGCGGCGTTATCACGTACGGAGTCGCCAAAAACGCGCGTGCCGGCCGAACACATTATTATTATTGTTATTATTATTATTATTATTATTATTATTATTATTATTATTATTATACCGTGATACGCAATACATTACAATCATTATGCGCGGAATATTGCACGCGTGCCGTAGACGAAAAACTATGACGAACACGTGCGTTATAAAACGGGGATAAAATACGGCGACGCGTATGTCCGCGCACGGGCCGGCCGCCGACATTTTCGAACCGCGTAACGGGTACACGGATAGAAAAAAAAAAATACGAAAATCAATACGCTGTTGGGCCGCGAAGACGACGACGGTGTTGTTTTTGTACACGGGCCGGGTGTCGCGTGCGTGCGCGCCGATATCGGTGAGGGTGAAAAACCGGAAAGAAGACTACGGCTGGAGACTGTGGCAATCACCTCGTCGTCGGACTCGCACCCCCGCCGACCATCACCGTCGTTACAATAGCAAAGACGCCACCCCTCCCTTCCGCGCGGGGCTAGAAACGGATATCCCGTGGACTATTTCCTATTTTTTTTTTCTCCGTTTTCTTATTACACAAAAGAGACGATAATAACAATAACAATAATAGGACACCTCGCGTCCCCGCTAACCTAACCGATCGTCCGTCGACGAGACGGTTGTTTTGATAATATACTTTTCCTTTTAACCGGTAGTCCCGCTGTTTCGGGTACGATCCCGAGACGGCCTTTGCGTGTGGTCCTCCGGCGCGCAACATGAAACGCGTACCTGCCCTGCGTAGACGACCGCGGTCGGCTTTCTTCTTCAAAACGCGGCCATTGTGCCGCACCGCAATGTCGTCGATCGTTTTTGTCCGGACATAATACAATAATTAACCCCCGGACACCTTATCGACTAACTGACGCGTACGATATCGGGCAAAGGCAATCATGTACACATAAGCGCAACTATAGGGGCTTTAGCACTCAAAACTTTAAAATTGGCGCCCACAAAAAAAACCCAATCAGCTTTTTCATATTAACGAATAAATATTTTATCCATGTGATGCCATAATTAATGAACAAACTACAGATAATATCCTATACATCCAATGCGCGTGTGCATGAAAAATAATGATAAAAAATAGTTGTGACAAAATTGTGAATGAAATGTGTAGTTGCTTATTGCGAGAATCGTGTAAAGGGGTGTGTGTGGAGGGGGGCATTTTCCCCACAGGGCTTTGAAGTATCCATAATTTTAACACCCCCAAAGATGGTGGTCTAGTTGCGCCTATGCCTATAACCATATATATTTCGACCAACAAACAAACAGTCCGTTCGGGCGACTATTATTTATACACCGTTTGGGCGGGTGACATTATTTTTTAACACGTGTTCAAGTTACTTCTTGTTTTCGTAATGTTAAAACAATTGTATTTAATGTGTTAGAGTCGTTAGATGAGGAAACTTTTAAACTCACATTTTCACTTTTTTGGATTTGGCGCATTTGGCGTCGGTTCGCCCGACCCGACGGTCCAACGGCGATAATATCATCGACACCTACGCCGCGGTCAGCATCTCGGCGTTTTTACAATGTCGTTTTATCTAGGGATAAAAAATGGAAACAATCGTATTGTGTATGGAGGGGGGAGGGGGTTCTCTATGCGTACATATTTTTGACGTTATTGCGGCGCCGGACGCGAGAATCCGACCGACGACAATAACCCACCGCGCGGTCATAGTTGTTCACTATTTATTATTGTTCGAATAGTGATTTTCGCGGACGTCCGATTTGAGGACATTGTTGTTGTTGTTGCGCTGCGTTTTTTGATGTTATATCGCGCATAATAATAATAATAACATAGATTCGGAATATCATCGTCCGGATTGGCCGGTTGACGACGACGGAGAATCACCGTAAAATCGAAAAGGACCGTGGGAGAGCGACAGAGGTCGCCGATTCCGAGATCATTTCGAGTTATTCGTATAATATAATAGGAAGAAGACATAAAAAAAAAAAAAAACCTGTGTCTCTGTAAAATACCGCCGGAATTTCTTTGATCGGAAACGTAACACGCGCACAATATTATAACACGAACTATAACGATGCGTTTACACGCGAGCCAATGTCGTCGTTTGTTATAGTAACAATATATGTATAATAATATTGTTGTATCGATTCGGGTCGCAAATGAAAAACGCAAAATAAATAAACAGTGTAACACCTATATACTCGAAAAATAGTTTTATTTTAGATTCTGAGCGTATACACATTATACACATTAGTTTTACCGAGATGTTTTTATGTTCCTATAGGAAAACATTTTTTCGACTCGTAAAAACGCTCGAAATTATTCACATCGTACGCCGTTAATAGAAGATACGGCTTTTTCGACCGGTGGCACCTAGTTTATTCGAACGTTTTTTTCTTCATTTTTAGAAAAATTAAATATAAAAAACCCCGACAACAAAAAATGCCGATACGTTAGTCGTGTTTTTATCGATTTCTCGATTACCTTGGACCACAACGAAAAAAACACCGACCAGTTTACCGCGAGCTTCGTTTAGAATGGTTTTGTTTTATTTCATTTTTTTTTTTTATTTGCAATAATTTATCGTCACTTTCAGTGTATAAACTCAATTACCCTACATCCTATCCCTTCCAAACTTCTCACCGTGGGCGGTAAAACGAGGGAGATATACACCCACCCCATGACGTTTTCCCCTTCAATATTTGTACTAATAATTAATAACTGTTAAACAAATTAACCTTACCCCCTCCCACCATCACAAATTCATTTGACCCCGTTACTACTTCCCATCTATAACAGTGGCCTGAAAAATAGATGCATATGAATATTGATGTATACTTACGAATTGCGATGTAGGTATACTTATTCTCTTCATGAACCTTTAACCTTACTTGTACATTAGCTTTGTTATTTTTAACACTATTCTATCTATAGGTAGAAACTATATAATATAGAAATGTGCTAAACTATAAATATCCATGAGACCATGAATTAGGGCCTGAAATTAAATACCCTAAAAAACATTAGACAAGTTCTCTAAAAAACAACAAAAATAAGTAAAAAAAAAAAATGCTAAATAATTCTCTAACAAAATAAATGTTTCACTTTTGAAGTTTTTATTTATTTGAGTCCAGGTAACACGACCGTTAATAAATAAGAAATAAAGACGTTTTATAAATCATAAATAAAACGGTTGACAATCTGAATTAATGAAGAACACCTAAAATCTATTAATTTCACGAAAACAAAATGCCTTGAGATAATAATATTTTGAAGTTCCTAAATTTAAACCAACAATTCGTATAATATTGTGTAAATATGCATTTAAAACTAACAAAACAACCAGCAAATTAAGTAAAAAAAAAAAAGCTCTAAAAGTGGAATTATATCAAAAAATATAAAATAAAAGTTTCCCTCTTAAAGTATTTGTTACACGAATCTAATTATTATGAACTTGGAAAGCATTGTTTTAAACTAGTGGTTTCAAACACGTGGCCCGCAGACGGGTGGTCGTCGTTTCCGCCGAAAAACTTGATATTCTTTTCCGCTAGTTATCGTTTCTGCCAAAAAGGAAAAAGTTTCGATTTTCGTTTCCGCCAAATCTATGTCTACCTACCTATTTGAATTATAGTTTAAGATCCATTTAGAGCTACCCATGGAATATTTGTTTGGACCGATTTGTACGAAAAATTAAATTTAAACATATCAATTAGAATCATTTTTTTTTTTTATCAAGTTTACTCATAATAAATTCTGTTTAAAAAAAAAAAATTTATAAATTCCAATATATTCAATAAATAGGTAGGTATATTATTCACGATTCACTATCGATTGACTCGGGGTGAACGAATTCCCATGGCTACGTTATCGTAATACCCGAAATTTCTTCGTTGTTATCACAATACTCACAGTTAACTCTGAACCCGATAACACACACACTATCTACATATGATGTAGATTGGATCGATTTATATTTATTTAAAATAGGTAGGAATTACTAAAAAATCAATTATCTCGACATACATCGATGATCGATTACACTATACATAAACTAGAGGTTTTCAAAATCCATTTCAATAATTAGGTAGAAATAGGTTTTGGCGGAAACGACTGACGCTTCCGCGAGTACGTGCGGTCCGTGAACCCTTTAAATGTGGACCGCAATAAACATTTATTTCATACAAATATTTTTAAATACAATTTGTTGAACCTATACAATTTTTATTTAAACTTATTATAACTATATAAAATTTTATTTAAATAATCTCAATACCCATCATATTATATTTTATATCCGTCGTCCGGTCGACGACCAGAATTGCCTATAAGAATTATATTCGAACGTGATAATCACAATACAATGAAAATAAATCTATAAACTATATTTGATTTCGGCGATTTCTAACCAGTCTGTATGACTCACGCATAATGTAATTCGAACAAATACAATAAATATTTCTCTTTTTAACATTTTTATGAGTTTTATATAATAATATAATGATTAGAATTAATAGGAAAATATTAATAAATCATGTCATTTATTTTCGATTTTTTGGATTTAGTAGATCGAAGAGTAAGAAAACGAGTAAAAAAAAAGGTAAGAAAGTCCAAATTCTGGAATCTTTGACGTGTAAATATATGGCCAGTTGGTAGTTTGAGTTTAAGACCATTGTTTTAAACCAACAAAATCAATTTAATTTGCATTGAAATCCTCATTGAAATCCCAACTAATCAGTCATCGTTCTGTATCTCTATATTATATTAATATTGTATTCTATTTTTATAATGTACAAATAGAATATTTTTTAATATTATTAAAAGAGTACTTTCAGATTCTGAATGAAGCGAGGAATGCACGGTTTTACTATGATCGGTGTTTCTTTCTTTGTGCATATAACCAACTTTTCTACCAGAAATATTTTTAGAATCAAAAATTGCGAAATTATCGTTTTACACGCTTTTTTTTTTTTTCGCCGAAATATTCGACTCCGGCGAGTAACCGTTTCGCGGACACAGCAAACAGGCACGTCCGGTGACGCATTGCCCCGGTACCGGTTGATCCTTTAGTTAGGAAATATACAACGAATTAGTTTTTTTTTTTATTCTCATATTATTGTACCATAATATTATTTATAGTGATGTTCTCATCAATTTTGATGAGACTGCCTGAAACCTTGAATATGGATACCTGTTAAATATTTTGTCATTAAAATATGGAAGGAATCAACGAATTCAATTTATTTTTATGTTAAAAATAAAGAATAATAATTATTACATTGTTATAATAAGTCTCATTCGTGTGTCTAATTCATTAATTTTAATAACACCATTGATATAACTAATATTCATGTGCTAGAATTGAGGAGAAAACGCAGGGGGATTGCGTACCTTGACAAATTTTAAAGACATTTTACATCCATGATGATTTTTCGCTGGGCCAAAACAATTGTAATCGCATAAAACTATAAATAAAAACCTATAAACTCGACAATTTCAAATGGCTATAAAAACTAAAGAATGTCTAGAATATTTTGAAAATTATACAATGTCTGGCCAGAACTATAAATAAAAAAAGTATGTACATTCGGTGAAATTTTCGACCTCTCTATCCTTTTCACTGAATTACAACAAAAAAAATAAATCAAATATAATAGAAACCAGTGGCGCTGAACCTATATTATATTAGGTGTGGTGCCTGCCACACCTAATTTAAGGGGTGGGTATAGGCATAGCCCAAAGCATTGATAGTTTAGTATAAAACATTGTACATTTTACAATATTAATATAAGGAGTAGTAAACATTATATTACAAATAACGCGAATTAGTCTATTCCTAAAATGCCATCGCGTATTAGCGTATACTGTGTGGTTGCATTAGTAAAAGCAAATAACTATTTAACTATAAATATAACAAAGACCTAGACAATATTTCCTTTAGGAAAAAATACTATACTCTATACATCAGAGCGAGATTTCTTCTCGAAATGTTGTTTACAGGTGGAAAAAAAAGCACACGTCATAGTAAAAATCAATAGATTCGGTGCGTATCTCAAGTAGATTTTAGAATAAATATATATGTTTAACTTAGCCTGCATTAATCTTATTAAGTAGTATTTTTTCTTTCATAAATAATTAATCACCGAATTATGTTTAAAACTTGTTTAAGGGGTGGGGGGAGTGGAGAAGCATTGGCGTGTTATAGTTTGAATTTAATTATTGCAAGGGATGCCATTTTTTTTAAGTCTTATAGTTACTTTTGTTATATTTTTCCAATTCGAATTTTTTCCTGAAATCTCTAGAATATTCTAAATTGTATACCTATATTATTTTAAATGAGTAAACATTAAATGTACGAAAATTGGCCATAATTAAAACAAATGTTCATATATGAATTTATTCTTCACTCACAAATGATAAAGAGAAAATATACTATAATAAATAACTATTTTTTTTTTTAATAATTTTAATATCTTGTGGGCAATGTTTCAATTAGAGAATATATTTTATTTTCTTTAAATCGTTATTGGAAACGGTTTTATGATTTTAGAGAAATAAAAATTATTTTTACTTTTTAGTCCTTAAACTTTTTCAAAAATAGTCTACTACTCCGGTTCCTAGTCTACCCATTTAAGGTCAAAGGGTACGATCGTTTTTACGATATTTTAGACCAATAAACTAAAGTAAAATTCACCCAATTTTAACTTTGAAAATATATTTGAACTCGTTGATTTCTGGTCTATGTTTTTAACGGAAAAATGTTTTCACTTTTTAGTTAGTTAATTTTTTTAAAGTATACATGAGGAGTTTATTTTTTTGTCCTTGAAATAAACGCGTAGTTATTTATGTGTCTAAAGGAAAAAAAAGAAAGAAAAATTGATATATTTTCCCCGCGAAACATTGAAAAGAAATATACGAAATCATATAACAGAGTGGTCCACGGTCTACTACGTAATATGTTTAATTTACTTAGCATAATAATAGTGGTCAAAACGTATGAACTTTCAACCGTCAAATCGATGATATCGGGCGATGGAGTGACTAAAAAATTGCCCGATTCAAATATTACCAAATTTCCCGTTTTCGACTTCAACTTTACCGGAACCTATTGCCGGCATTTGCCACGACGTTAAATCCATCGCCGGACGGTCGGACATACGTTGTTATGCGTGCACGAATAAATAAATAATTCGGTTCCGTTAATACCGATTGAATTCGTCAGCCTATGGATTTTTTTTTTCTTCTTTTTGTGCCTAGCTGTACGACGAGCGTCCCTTCGGACGAGAACGCGTTCCGCTCGTTATAATAATATAAAACAAATTACATTTTGTTCGTCACGACCGCGACGCGGACGAGCGCATCGCCTTCCGCGGCGGCGCGACGGTACGGGTCGTACAAATTCAAAAACCCATCGTCGGAACAAACGGCCGTCGTACGCTATTTTTGATATTCGTTCCGGATTCGCCGGGAAACTATGATACACAATATTATTATTACAGTGGATACCGGTTTTCCACCGTCGTATGACGGGGTAGTTAACGAATAAATAGAGAAAAAAAAAAAAATAATACTAATAATGATAAAAAAAAAAAAAAAAAAAAAAAAAAAAAAAAAACCGGTCTGGACGAAACGGAAAAATCGATAACAATATCATATTGGTTGGCGAACGCGTAGGGTACGGTTTACTCGCTATTGTTGTTATATAAGTACTTACTGTACCTCCGTCCTATTGAACGTAATAATAATTTTGTTAAAGTATAGTGATTTGTGTTATATAATGTTTGAATAGAGTGCTGGATTACGCTCGATCGGATCGGCGTTTTAAACCAATTAGGGATTTATTATTATTTTAGATTCTGTGTGGCGCGAGGAACGTATTGGTTTTATAATGACGTATATTTTTTTTCTGCGAACAACTTTTCCGCTGGAAATGTTTTGCTCCGATTTACAATAATGATAGCTGTTTTTCTAAAGGAAACCTTACTGGAGAGGTACCTATTACGGAGAGGTCGTTTTTTAATTTTCGCAGGAGATTTCGAAATAAATTGTAAAAACCGAGAAAAACGTAGGAAAAACGGAAAAATAAAAACAATAATAAACAAATAGTATAAAAGAAAATATACGATGCATATGCAATTATTTTACCATATATATATTTTTGACAAAGCGACACGATCAACCGAACTCCGTTCAGAATCGTTTTTTCGTTAGCAATGGTTTAACGTCGCTTACAGATATGCATTAAATTTCCCTTCTACTATCTTTCCAACTTCTTACCAAAAACAGTGACTGCAGCCCTCCCTATTATCCTAGGACAGCTTTTTAAAACTATAATCAATGCTATATAATATAATATGATACTATAAATAATAATTTAATGTTTTTAGACTAAGTACACGAATATTAAAGAGGACGCGCTACCGGGGTTCCGTATTTTAGACGATTTCAGAAAACTGACATTTCATCGACTCGAAAACATTCAAAATTCACCTTTGAATACATTTTGTCATTTGACGTTATTACAACAATGCGTATTCAATGTGTGATCATGAAATTAACAAAAATGATTACACAATTGATAACCGTTCTCGGCGTTCAAAAATTTGATACTCGGGTTATGGACTTAGTTGAGAAATCGAATTTTCACCTAAAAACAAAGAAAACTGAGTACAATACAACTATTATTCGTGTTTTAAAAATTTAAAACTATCATATTTTTAAGCAATAATAACTTTGTTTTGTACCTATTTGTAGTATCGGAAGTATAAAATTAACATTGCACAGTTTAGGATGTGCCGGTGTAAATTTTATTTTGTGATTAAGAGTATAGCCCGAGTAGTTTTTCATCGTGCAAAACAGTTTTACATTACAACATTAGAATTATACCATTTCAAATGACGGGCAACATAATAAAATGACAATACTTATAACGTAAATTGCGGCATTTAAGTTGAAATTAAAGTTTCAATACAAATAACAAAATTTAAAGAGAAGAATATAATATGTATAGTTTATTATGTATCCAATAGTATGTATCTATTAGTCAGTACTGTGACTTAATAAAACATAATGCTTAACGGAACCAACAAACGAATATTTAGCGTCAAAAATGTATTTTTCGATAATTCACATAATTTCAGTTGAAATATTTCATATTCATAATCCAAGAGATATCAAATTTACGTTTAGAGAAACCGATTTTGCGATGTCGGTTTTAAGTTTTAAAACTAGAGTGAATTGACCTATTATCAGACAACTTCCGAACATTAGCTATCTACTACGTTTGTACGTTGGTTTCTTATCCATAGATATTTTAATTTTCAACAGAAATACAAGTAGTTTTTTTTTTTTTTTTTTGAATAATTTCGATATTTCACACATTATCGTATATCGCTTGAAAATTAAAATCGGCCAATTCGCACTAACGTTCAACCTAACAGCGCGGAATATTGGTTCTGCTGGATGTCGGTTCGTCAAGTCGTGCGTTCGTAAAACGCGGATACAACAAAACATGCGCACGCAGTGTCCCCTTGGAAATATTCTGAAGCGCAGTAGGTACCTGCAGATAAAGTTAACAACATTATTTTTTAAAACGCAAAACACACTTGGAAAATAATTATAAGCAATTATTAGTTATCAGTGTTTTTTCGCTATACAACATCTGCAAGTGCGCATCAATGTCTCGGTTTTTTTTTCCCTGTACGTTTATTCCCCCCCGCGTCGTCGGACAACGAATATTGTTACGCGATACGAGCACAATGTTATGTAATACGAAGATATTATGTACCTACCTAAACATGTATACGAGTACTAGCGGACTAGCATTTATATACCTATGTCGATATTATTAATTTTTTTTTTTTTACGAGTATATAATACTATTATTATATTATACCTAACCTAACCTATTGTGCATCCGTGTATAACGCGTATTTTGAGCGGATGATATTTTTTTTCACCGCATATAAGGTCGTACTTAGTTAGTATTTAGGCCGTCAGCTTCGTTTGCTTACTATTCGAGGGAAGTGTGCCCAGCGAAAAAAAAAACAATTTCAATATTGTAAAAAATCGATCGAACGTCGGCACACACTGGATGATGTGAAAACAAAAACACGCGTCTAATGGCTCGATTATTCAAAAACATCACATAATATTATTATTATATTGGTCCCACTCCCTTTTATAGTATATTATTATTGTCACGAAACATCTGCAGCTATATAAACGAACGAACGTAAAAATAACGTTTTCTCAGCGCCGATCAGAACTTTGTTTAGTGGGTGGATGGGTGGATCGTAGGCGGGTGACGGGTTGGTGAGTCTATGGTGATCTCTATAGTGAGTTATTGTGATAAAGTGTTATTTTCGGCATCCCTCGCCCACGTATTGATAAAATACCCCATATAAAATAAATCGAGCCGTTTTAATTCACTTTTCAACGCCTTTGGCGAAAACATTTATAAATTTGAGTCTACACAGTCGATTTACTATTTTACAGTTTTCTTACACTCACCCGCGCGAGTCTTCATACTTGCACCGCCCCCGATACGAATACAAAAAATATTGAAGAATTTCCGTTAGATGATTGGTTCTTACACCAATCGAAAGTAATGGAAACCGTAAATTTTCCAGTTTTTTCCGCGTATTATTTCCGGTTTCTCAAATTATTAAAAAAATCTAAAGGAAAATCAAAAAATGATCTTCTCAATATACCAAATAGATACCATTACAAACGAAATACGATTCTGAGTGAATTTTAGCTAAACATGTTTGAAACGCTGTGATTTTTACGATTTTCGTCCACATTATTTAATCTTAAAACGCTTACGCTTATAAAAAAACTACTTTATTACGATGAACCTCGTATTAAATTTGCAAACATTTCAGTTTGACCAAAAATAATTTTACTAACGTAAAACCAAAACAACGAAAATAATGAAACCGCGTTAAAATGCCGTAAACATTCCCGATTTTCCCTCGATTATTTCAATAATTAAAAAACTTTAAGGAAAACGAATTCTTCGATGTACCAACTAAAAGCAAAATTTGTTTTCTAAAAAGATGCTAAATATGAAAATCGGAGAAGACTTCTAGTAGAATAGTTACTTACACCAGGCAGAAAAAACAAATAATTAAAAAGCATACATCATAGTAAAACCATAACATTTTACTAAAATACACAAAAAACAGACGTTTCAAAAATGTGCATGAGTATATCAGACATGTGAATATGTGACACATCTCGATAATAATATTATATGAATTTAACGTGGCGTAGAAATGTTTAAAAAAAACCCACGGTGTACGCCAGATATTCTGTTATCGTAACCTAAAATTCTACTTAGAAAATATATTGTTTTCGCCTGTGTTTGTGTGTGTGTTTATGTGCGTGTATAGGTATAATGGAATGATAACCGAGAAACATAATATTATAAGCGGCACGCCCGGCTATTATACACAACTTTTTTTATTTTTCGTATCGCACACGAAAATAGCCGCTGATGTGTTTGCGTAAATTCTGTTCGTAACAAAGGTCAAAGAGAAATATTGCAGATAGTTAATTAACACGATATTCTATTTTTCGCGCTTATCCGCCTGGCCAGTATAATTTATTTTAGATAATATTATGTGTATAATAATAATAACAATAATAATAATAATAGGTAAATAATATTTTGAAATCCTTTTGTCGTTGACATTTTTTTAGTCACTTTAAAGAAGAATTGGGTAGGACGGGATACCTAACTTCAACACATGCTTTTCAATGTAAATTTATCATAAAAATTCATTATTCAGTACAAACTAATATCAAATACTAAATTTTTTTAAATTTTCAAATGTATAAAACTACTTTTCCCTGCAAAAAGTGCCGATTTTCACATTTTACCAAATGTGGAAGTAATTATGAGATGGAACATGATAGGTATAAGAGGAGACACGCATAGTTGATGGTCTAGGATTAAAGATTCAATCATTAATTAATAAAAAATCTTAACCTAAACTATAAACCTTCAAAGAATACTTTTTGAGATACCTCAGTAGCTCGAATCGGGCTGCCCATCTCTTCCAAAATAAACAGTCAATTCCTCAAATCAAGTAAGTATTATGTACCTATACTTGTATTATTATGAATAATATTATTCACCTTATTCATATCAAGCTTAACCCCCTCCCTCCTCAAACACATAGAAACAATTAAATCTCTTTATCCCTGAAATTAAATCGTAATGTATGGTTAGCAAATACAAAATTAGATTAAAAATTACTTAGTTAAAACAATTTAAATATTTATTATAGTTTTTTAAAAGTGACTTGTGGAATTTATAATATTTACTTACCTATGAATAGTATCTGCCTATAAATTTAACATCTTAAAAAAACACTATAGTTTTAATGCGCGCAGAAACAATATTATTACAAAATACATATCAATATTTTATACATATATTAACCACTTTTAAGGGGGTAAGGTAAAAAAATCCACGAAAATTCTTTTTTAGCGTCTTTAACTAAGAGATACCCTAATAAAGGTACTTAAGCAATGTACCTATGGGTCTCAAGTTCAGAAAAAATTTAAATTTATATTATTTATTTAGCGAAAATTAGGTTTACTTATACGTAGAATTTATGTAAAAATTAGGTATCAAATTTGGGATATTTTCTAATCCATTAATAGTCTTTATTAGCCTCCCAAAGCCTAAACCCAGCCCCAGAGAAACATATTTTCGAAATATGTCTGACGGAATTTGATACAGACGACGTGAAACGTTTTTTAAATTAGCAGCAGAAATAATAAGGGAGTAAGAGCGAAATATTTGTAGCGTAGGTACGTGAAAAAAAATGACTGATAAGATACCTATTATATAGGTTAGTTTTTCAGCCAACAGTTAAATAATGCATTTGATTTGACAATTTATTGTTTCCCTGAAATTAAAGTACTGCGGAACAAGCGAAACGTCTAATACAGAGTGATCAATATATCGGAAGCCACTTATTATCCCGGAACATATTAATTTTTTCTTTTCAAATTTAAAAAACTTAGAATTTAACCATGTTACTTTTATTTTTTGTCACCTTTATGTTTTGGGATGAAATCATCACCACATTTTAATTTTCAAGTGGCAACTACAAATGGTTCAATTACAAATGCCATTAAATATAGATGAAGTTGTAGTTTAAATCAATTTTGGTATTGAACTTTTTTTATTTCCCTTAAAACCTCGACGAAAATTATTATTGTTAAATATTAATTGTTAATGTAGGTATTTAATTCAATTATGGACTTCACCATGTTTTTGATGGAAAATGGTTTATTTTTAGTTTTGTTCAACTCTAAAGGACCCCAAATGAAGCCAGGAGGGTGGAATTTTATATAAGTATGGAGTCAATATCAAGGGTGTGTTTTTTGGTGGTTTCAATTTTCAACCCCTTCCTCAATGATTTTTATGCTCAGATTGCATGTTTTCACAGGAAATAACGAGTTTTATATATTACTAGCTAATTTGTTAATGCATTTGCTAGATAATATAGTGTAAATAATAATAATAATAATAGTAATAATATATTTGTCTTGTCTGTGACGATCAAATTATCATCTATGTCACCAAGGTAACCTATAAATTCAACAAATAAAATTTAATTAACGTCCAACAAATACTAAAAACCGTCCCACACCGTTAGCTGTCCAGTCCAATTTATTTGTTATTTCATTCGTATCACCAAGAAAACCTATAAATAAACAAAAATAAATTTAAAAAATAATTAAATATTCGTGCCAAAAAATACCTGAAAATTCCTATTTTACTCTCTTAGGGATTAAGTTTTCAAAAATCCTTCATTAGCGGATTCTCACGTCATAATAGCTTTCTATGTATGCCAAATTTCAACCAGATTCATTTAACGATTTGGGCTAGGCGATGATAAATCAGTAAATTATTCAGTCAGGATATGTTATTTTATTTATATAATATATTTTATAGTATATTCAATTTTAATTTTATATATTATGTTCATATCATTTGTAATAATAACAACATAATATTATTATCTATGCAACTGAAAAATTAAAAAAAAAATAAAGGGATCCAATTTTTTTTCGGAAGGGAGACGTACAAATATATTTAACAAATACGTTAGTTACGATTTGCGGAATGTGATGGATTGTTTGAATTCAACAAACAAAATATCTCAAATCGCCTCTGGTAGACTATAGGTACTGTATGTAGTTTTTAACAGGTTAGGTTACCTAATCCTACTAATAATGGCTAATGGTTATTAAAATATTTATGAGGCTCACACTTCCAACAGTGTGGAAAATAATCCATATATATTGTATTTGTTGGGGAAAAGAATTCGAAATAATATGTCTCGTCCGATATAATATTTTCTAGACAGGAACTCGTTAAATGTATTGTTAATTGCCTTTTCGTAGACCATCGCCGATGGGTTTTGTATACCTAAGCCGTGTTTTAACAATATCAGTTTTCATTTTGTATGTATATATGTATACAAACAAATATACACATTATAAACATTAAGCCGCATACCTATACGGTTACACGTTGCCAACGCCCGTCGTTTACCTAATTGGCGAACTGTAATTCGCGACGACTGCAAATTTACAATCCGAGTAGTTGTCGTCGACACGATAAACTCACCGAAAAAACCTGGTGGGTTAGCGGATACTGCAGTGACGTCACCGCAAACTTTAAATAATATAGAAGCGAAGAATTTTTTAAAGACCCACTATCCACTTCAACCAAGGGTGTATTGACGTGACACGTGAGGGAAGGATATGAACATAAACACCCTGCTTTATTTTTTCAACGTAAATAGAATGTTCGTTACATATTTACTAACCGGGAAGGTTTCCTAAAATATAAACATATTTTCAAAGTACCTTAATAATATAACTATATTATGGGTATGGCTATATAATTGAAAACAAATTATGAAAAACATGACAATTTGAATTATTGCGAAAAATTAAGAATTCTGGGGAATAACTCCAGGGTGAAGGGTGCAAGAAAATGCGGAGTCGGTAAATTGCGTCCCCAAAATAACGGTCATAGTTATATACTATGTAAATTGCAGCCAGGTTAAATTGTATACATACGTAAATTGCGGCCTGGGTGTATTTTGTATAATATATTATGTGTCTAAATATTTTTTATTCATACGTAAATTATGTCTAAGCAATATGTTCTTTCCCATTTTTCAGACTAAGACTGACAATATAATTTTATTAACATTTCAGCAAATTGTGAAAACGAAATTTGAATTCATCTATCACTTTCAACATTGTATTCCTTTTAATTTTTATAAAGTTCGTTTTTATTAAATTGAATAAAAATAAATTATCTTACTCATTTTTGCCATTTTCTTATTCATAATTCTTTACATTTTTATACATTTTTAATTATAAACAAAACAAAGCAAAACAAATATTTTTAACTATACCAATATTAATACAATTCTATTTCCAGTCCGAAGTCTGAAAAATGGGAAAGTAAATATTGATTTTACAAAAACCGTCTTAGACGTAATTTATGCGTTTGAATAAAACATATTTAGTGATATATATAAAATATACCCGAGCCGCAATTTACACAAAAAATTAAAAATAGGACGCAATTCACAGCAACCCAAGAAAATGGTGAGGGTTTGTCCTTGGGAAAAAGGGATACTATCCCTTCATCACCCTTAATCCCGTCCATTCGACCTCCCCCTTTTTTTTAAATATCACGTGTACGCCACTGATCAGTCGAATAGTGTTTAGAACATAAAAAAAAAAAATAGAAAAGCACATATCATAGTAAAACCAATGGTTTTACGATAAAATATCCCTAACAAAATATCCCGCATAAGGCTATTTAAATATTAGAGAAAATGTAGAGGTTTTCTTAGTTTTATTTAATTTTATACGGTAAAATTGATTTGGTCTACCAAACAAAAATGATTGACATTTGGTTTCTTTGGATAGACAATATTAATTGTTAAGACGAACAAAATTTGAACAGTGCTGTTAAAAACACCTTTATTAAAATTAGTTGAGTCAAAATAATCGTGTTTCACGAGGTTTAAAAAAAAATGTATTCCACGTAGGATAAGGAACATCATGGACGCCCGTGGGCCGGAGAATGATAACGGGGCACTTGCCCCCCCTCTCTCTGAAATAAATATTAGTTATTACATTTGTGTGTTGAAATAACATTAAATCTTTATTCAGCGTACATTTTGAGATTTTTTTTTATTTTGCCCCTCCATACCTTAAATGAGTAGTGTGATAACAATAATAACATGTTCCCGTTAATTCGGTATATTATTTACAACAAACTTGTTTTTCAATATTGGTATCGTGTCGGTGTCAAACTTATAATATTACCTATTGAGAATTCCGTTAAATTTCCACCAATATACTGTCATACACTCATACCCAGTGATGTAGTAGAGCGTATGTGCGTGTATACGGCGTAGGTACACTTATTAAAAAAAAAAAATAGCGCTAAAACACTGCTCAAGTAGTAATTTATACTTTTTTTTTAGGGTATTTACCTGTATTATTGGTATAACTTTTTTTCTATAATATATCAATTATTATCAAATATTATTTTGTAGAAACTATATACATAACTTTTTAAAAAAAAGGCATAACGCAAATTATTAGTCAACAACTCGTGTGAAAATCTGTTCCTACATACTGAATATAAGAGTGTAAGTTTAGTTTATAAAAATACAACTAAGTAGACTAAACGTATAATGATTGATGAGTAGGAAACGAAATTGCGATAGCATCAATGCAGTTACTAGTTTGTAATGTTAATTAATATTAAAAAAAAAAAAAGCTACGGACATACTTCGTACGATGTACAGGCCACTGTTGTAGGTAAGTGACGATAGTTGGAAAGGTAAAGGGGAAATTGAATGTATAATATCTGTATACAACGGTTTACCGTTGCTAACGAAAAATGATTCTAAATGAAATTCGGTTATACTTGTTTTGAAAGGCCATAGTATTTACCATTTGAAAATAATACGGTTCGCAAATTTTCCCGTTTTTCCTAAATTTTTCCCAGTTTTTCTCAGTTATTATGAAACTCCTGGGAAAATCAAAAAATTGCTGCCTTTAAAATACTGCCCCAGTTAAATTGCCTTTCAGAAAAAGCGATAAAAACTTGAAAATCGGACATGGTATAAAAGTTATTCAAAGATAAAAAATACAATAATAAATAAACATCATTGTAAAAGCAATGCATTTTCCATTCAGCTTAGAATTTAAAAATTAAAAAAAGAAAACTTTTCTGGCTTCTACGACTAAATTTTGTTTTTCATGCTCGGGTTACTCGATATACTCGATTAGCAATCGGCGATACGCGTGTACAATGATTGAACAATATTGTATACACGAGTGGGTAGTGTAATCCGGAATCCAGTTGACTCGACGAGAAGTACCTGTATTAAACTCACGACTACTAACTGTTATTTGGAAATATTCACAATAATCGTTTATCTGTCAATCGGAAAGTCGTAATTTATTTAGCGTAAGTATACGATTGTTGAACAGAAATTATAATACTCGCTTAAACCCGGACGGAAGCGAGTTTTTTGATATCGCGTTGTAATCGGATTACATAGGTAAGGATATATTTATTTATTTTTTTTTTTTTGTGTGTGTGAACACTTTTTCAACCATTGCAGAAAGCTTACTCGAATGTATACGATGTAGTCTCTTTTCTAAAAGGAAATTGTCTTGTAGTAGTACTATAGGGAGGTAATTTTTCGATTTTTTCTGGATTTTTCTCATAAATGAGAAAACCCGTAAAAAACTGACAAAAAACAAGAAAATGTACGAAATACATATCTTTTTTTCTGTGAACAACTTTTCTATCAGCAATTTTGCTCCGATTTACAATGATAGCAATTTTCTGAATGAGAATCCGACTGAAATGGTACTTTAGGAAGGTCGTTTTTTGACTTTTTTAAGGAGTCTTCTCAATAGATCGGAAAAACCGGAAAAAAACGGAGAAAAAACCGGAGAACGGAAAAATAGATACAATATTAAACAAATATTATTAACGAAAATGTTTAATGCATATAATGTACCTAATTATTTTACCATAATATGACATGTATATTTATTTTTGACAAAACAACACTATCAACTAAACACTAAAATTATTTTCGTTATAGCGTTTTATTAAACAGTATAAGAGTTTCTTGACTACATTGGAATGTTATGTTTCATAAATCATATTATAACTGATGTGGTTCTAATTTTGATTGAAGATTATTGCCATTTTTTGAAATCCTACCTGCAATTTTTCGATATATCTGTACTCTGTCTCTATTTAGACAATATTTATACACAGTATATTTCCAATATAATCCGCTCGCACAACTACGATGTTATTATATTAATTACCTTATTTGAATTATAGTTTTATCCGTTCGGCGTGTACAACGGTTTTCGTATGATTTAATTTAAATTTTATGTTATTTTTGCATTAATTACTCTTAACATTTTGTTAAATTTTCATATAGATTATAGGTTATATTTAGTTATTTACAATTAATAATAAAGTGACAATAGATTTAATTGGTTGGTTACACAAAAAACAAATTCAACACCCTTGTGTCATAGGAAGGGGTGAGTCATCATCATCAAATTTAACCTTAATTTTACTTTCTTATAGTAATAAAATAGAGGGGTCCTAAAACAAAAATTCGAAAGTTCAAAAATAAGGACCGGCCTATTATTGTACCTACTATTAAACAAATATAAAATATTGTAATAAAATATAATTTTACTAAACTTACTAAACTTAAAAAACGCTTAATTTCTTGCTTTTTTTAGAAGAAAATGTGTTCATTAATACATATATATTAGGTCAATTCAGCACAAAACCATGAGTCCTGTCAAATTTTCTTGGTCTGTGCGTTTTTTTTTTTATATACATGACCTAATTCAGAAAATATTTTTTCAGTAAAACAATTGACAATTAGAATAGAGGTATAAATATAATTTAAAGATAGCCCTATACAAATTAGAAATTGATAATAATACATGCACAGTGTTTATCATTAAACAGCTTCCAAATATCTAGCATAATATATTATTTTTCTATTTCATAAGGTTTACTTAGCAGTGGCGTACTTCGGCTTTTCTTATGTAGGGGGGATACGTTTTCACCTATTTTTAAAATAGAAAATTCCTTAAAAAAGTAACTTCACAGCAATAACAATTTTATTAATAGACACGGGAAAAATTATAAATAATTATTGCTCGTGCTGTCAACGTCTTTTTTTAATAATTAAAAATAAAGTGTTCAAGACTTTTACTGATTTCCTCATCATCATCATCATCATCTAGTGGTAATTAAATATGTAATTTGGTGATAAACAAAAATGATTTTTAATGAGTTTGTAATTTTCATATTCACGTATTTAATTGAAAAATAAATTTTCTAAACAAATCTTATATTATAGTTTTCCACTCTAAACTTCCACTCAAGATTTCTGGTAGAGTGGTAGAAAAATAAAATTCACAAAGCTCGAAATTAATAAAACTTTTTCCCGATGTACCAACGAGACAACATTTTATTTAAGGAAAAACTTGAAATTTGTAATAAAAATTCTGATAGAAACATAATCGAAAAAATCTAAAATAATGAAATCGTTATCGCCGTAAACTTGTTCGTTTTTCCCAGAAACTGAAAGAAAAATAAAAAATGAACTATCCAACCATATTAACTAGAATGCTACAAAACAGTTATTTTTTTATTGACGTTTTTTTTTTTATTAAAGAAAGATTTCTAGTAGACAAGTTACATAACAGACACGAAAAAAAGCCGCGCACATCATAGTAAAATCAATAGATTCCTCGGTGCGCTCAAAATCTAAAAGTTGAACGCGGTGTAGTGGGTTTTATTAATTTTAACGAAAACTGTAAGAATCCCGGCATTTTAAAACATTGTTAACAGGACTTCGCAAAACAGTATTTCGTTTATAATGATCTATATCGTTGTGTAGGTACATAATACGAAAATTAAATAACTATGTATACCGTAACGTCCCAACTTCCTACGCACAACGGTAATACGCCCATCAAGGCATCAACAGTGTCAATTTTTTTCTTTACCGTTTCAATAACACACAAATGCTCTTATTATTATTGTTATTATGTGTGCCGTAAGTTCTAACTAATAAAACAGGGGTAGGCAATAGGCGGCCCGCGGAGAGATAATAAACGAACGGCAAACATTTGTTTATTTTAACGCTGCTTTTTACAATGATGTTTATTTAATTCAGAAATCTTGTTCCGAAGTATCAAGTGTAGCACCATTTCTGAAAGGGAATTTTCATGGAGTGGTATTCAAAGGAGGTAATTTTTCAATTTTCCCAGGATTTTTCTGAATAAATGGGAAAACCGTGAAAAAACGGGAAAATGTACGAAATGTATTATTTTGAAATCGTAAATATCACGGCCTTTTAAAACGTGTATAACAGAACTCCGCTCTGAATCGTTTTTCGTTAGGAAAGATTAATTGTTACGTACAGATACACATTAAATTCCCCTCTATATCCTACTTTCCCAACTTCTCACCTACAACAGTGGCTCACACACCGTGCGAACCATGTCCGTATCTTTTTTGTTTTCATTATTTGTCTCTGTGTAAGTCGAGAATATCCATACGAGGTGTGGCTATTAAATAACGAGACTGGTTACGAAAAAGTGTTTTATTATAAAAGTTATTCTACATTCAAATGCTCCCCTTCAATATACTCCCCTCCCCTCGCCACACACCGTTTCATTCGTTTCTTCCATTGCTCGAGGCAGTGCTGGAAGTCTGTTTTCGTAAGACCATTCTGGAGTTCCGTCGATTTTTGTTTCACCTCTTCCATCGACTCAAACCGGATTCCTTTTAAGGCAGACTTTATCTTCGGAAACAAGTAAAAGTCGCAGGGTGCCAAGTCGGGTGAGTAAGACGCGTGTTCGAGTACTGGGGTGCCTTAAGCGGCCAAATAACGCTTCACGCTTTATCCTGGTGCAAGATCCACGACTTGTTTTTCCACAATATCGACCGTTTCTTACGAACTCATTCGCGCAATGTTGCCAAAACTGTCAAATAGTAATGTTGGTTCACAGTTTGACCCTCTGGAACCCATTCAGTCATCACGATGCCGTTGATATCGAAGAAAACGGTTTTGAATTTGGATTACGACTGAATTGGATTCCGATGCACTCTCGACCTTCAGAAAATAATTTATGCCACTCAAAAACACGCGCCCGAGATAGGAAATCCTCACTATAGGCCTCTTTTAACAACTCATAGCACTCAGTTGGAGTTTTTTTTAGTTTAACGAGAAAATTTTACGTTTATCCGTTGCTCATGTTTTTCGTTACACATGGTTTTCGGCACGAGAAAAAAACACGTTCGTTTCAAACCGCTACTGCACAAATACTATAATAGTGACGAAAACGTGTTTTGGTACGTGCATAGATAAGATATCTAGATACCCAACGCATTACTCGTTTTTTTCACTACCCATCTAGGGCGCCCTCTAGGCGAGCAGTCTCGTTATTTAATAGTCACACCAAGTATTCGTAAACACATCGTAATATCTGTTTACGATGTATTCGGTATACTTGGTTTATCATTACAAAACCGTATAATTGTGTTTTTAATACAAAATTCAATAAGCACATTTATTAAATTATAAATTTAGGTTTTTTCTGGAGGTATTAAATAAGACGGAACACCAAATAGGTAGAACGTTTTTTTTTTTTTTTTCTCTAGTCCAAAAATTCAATTTCCCTTGACAATTTTTTTTCAAATTATCCAGCCCATTTTAGAGACCTGCCGATTTGCCGAACCTGTAATATGCGTTTTCGGAAAAATGTCTTCCGAGAAACAAAATACAAATCTCGGTACACTCGGAATCTATAATTATAACGAGCGTCTATTACCGCGGGGTTTATGCTCGCAGGAAAAAAGATTCAACGGGAGGCCATCAGACGCACGTTTTTCTCGCGGAAAAGCTATTCGATCGGAAGTCGTTCAGATATCCGGACAATATTTTGTCGAAAAAAAAACCGCTCTGCTCGGTTATTACGACCAAACTCATAAGTATAATAACATTATCTAAGTGGACGTTTTACGCCGACCGGCTGATTGCAGATGTACACATTGTTATAGCGGTTGTGCACTTGTGTGCGTGTGGTGTTAGGTTCCGTCGGTCCGTTCACAGATTCCCAAACAGCGGAAAGTATCTCACCAACACATTACCGTAAAACGATAGAGGTACGAATCCGCGTTTAATTATTCACAAAACAGATAAAAGTAAGAGTATTTGTTTCGGTGTTAACGTTGAACGATAGACATTTACGATTTTTCCGACTGGGAATACTGTGTTCGTAATAGTGTCGGCAATTCCACGTATTTTTGCTTGATATGCACAACCGGGTTTGTACCTACCCACTCCGTACTGGTTATTCGTAATAATATTATAATTATTATAATTTATTTTATTTTTTTTTTGTATCTTTGTTACCTAGCCACTCGGTTACCTAGGTATAATGTATTTTAATCGCCAGCCGCGCGGAAAACAATGCGTACAGGAAAATTTTGCGCGCAGTTGCATATTATATGGAATAGGCAATAGCTATTATTATTTTTTTTTTATAACGTGCAACTTTACTTACGGCAAATAAAAATAACGCAAGTAGGTATACACCCGCCCATATTTTTTTTTCATACATGTGTACCTACGTACACGTCACGGCGTGAACGCATTTTTTGCGATAAAACATAAATTCCAATTTTTTCCGATTACGAACGAAATAAAAATAAAACCTAATGCGTACGACTTAATAATAGGTAGGTAGGTACCAACACTATAAAGCCATTGTACCTATAAAAGTATGAATTGAATACCGTCGGTTAGATTATAATAGAATCGACGGCACGATTGTGTTATCGTAAATACGTAGACAATTACGTAATAAGTAAATATACGTCAATAGGTACTGTCTGCTGTACGTCATGTTATTTCAGATGGCCGGCACCCAGTGGCGTATCCGGAGCTCAACCGAGAAGGGGGCGATTTAAAAATTGTAATGTACCAAAAAATATCGCGAGGGGTTTCCACGTCCCCTCCCCACGAAAAAAGCAACAGTTATCATATTGTTTTTTCATAATTCCTCTCATCGGCAATAAAAAATAATAGTTTATAAATATATAAATTATAATACATAAAAAAAAAAAATGATGAATATATATAATATATATGTTACGATCAAAAGCCGATTTCGGCAAATCTCGTAAATGTGAAAAATCGAAATTTATGGACGTTACACAGTTTTGCCCATATGATGTTATGGTCACTGCTATTATAGATTTGTCCGGAAAAAAGCCGAAATTTGGCGTTTGGCCCAAGTATCGCGGACATTTCGCGTTTTGCCCGAGCGTTTCTGAGATTTGCACGATTTCGGCGTTTACCCGCAACGGCCGTGACATGATATACATAATCTGTATACATTATACATTCATATCGAACAACACCAGGCACGTATTCAGGATCAATTTTCGGGGGGGGGGGGGGGTTAAAATATTTTTAATGAAATAAATTATACATAGTCTTTGTTATATTATAAATATATACCTACTATAAAAATTTCGGGGGGTGTTTGAACCCCCCCTGGATACGGGCTTGAACAACACAAACATATTTACAACCATTTTAAAGCAATGTTAATCTTTTTTCTCCTACAAACCGATCTATGATGGTTACTGTTTTGACATCCGCATCGATATACCTTTATTGTAGGTATTATAGACAAAAAAAAAAAAATGCCCTAGTTATATCATTATCACTAGGTACTTTTTGGCAACGCTGATAAGAATACCCAAGAAACAATAAAATAACACGGTTAGAAATATACTATATTATTTTATTGCCAATAGCCTATAGCCGCGATTAAAAACAAACCACAGCCGAAAAGTTCCAAGGAGGGAGCGATCCACCTATCGTCCCCTCAAATACGCCACTGTCGGCACTCAAGTTTTATTAACCGGGTGCGCAGATTGAAGATTTTATTACCTAGGTACCTAAAACGGTCTCTATGTTCGCGCGAAATCGCGCTACCACCGGACCACCGATTACACTATAACCACAGCACCGATTCGATTATCGCCCATACACATATACTTAAATTGTAAGATTTGTATAGTATTTTTATTTATATATTTATAAAATAAATTAATGGTCGTTACAGATTTGGTGAGAAAATCCAAAAATGACCTCCCCTAAGTATCTCCCCACACTGATTTCCTTTCAGAAAAGATGCTAACACATGCAAATCGGAGCAAGATCTCTGGTAGAAGGAACAAAATAATTCCATAGAACAAAAAAAATTAATAAACATCTTTTTAAAACCATATGCTACTTCGCTCCACTCTGAATCTAAAATATGAAACTATTGAAAATTTGAAAATATTTAAGCGATTAGGCATTCGCATGAATATAAAAGTTTTATAATAGCACAGCTAAAATCTCCAGAACTATACATACTACTGATAATATATTAATATGTCGATGATCGCGTTTATATAACATAGATATCGGAATATAATGGACTGAAATACTATAGTAGTCTATTAGTTCCTTTTTTTTTTTATAATATTTACTCATTGTCTATAGATAATTACTATTATTATAGTACCTACTTAATATATTTTATATGTATGATAATAATATTAATATAACTAAAAATTAAAACCAACTATGCACTAGGTACCTTTTTTTTTTTCTTCCGAGAAGACCGAAACAAATCACAAACTTCAAACAAATGCATTAAAAAAGGTTCATGTGGGATGACACCTCCCCCTGCCGCCGTGAGTTATATGTACTTTAGAGACGGATATCCGTTGATTGGTAAAACCCAACTGAACTTCTAAGGGTTTTGAAACGCTGATGAAAAAAAAGGGTGCAAATGTAGTTGTAACTATTTCACAGTAGAAATAAAAACCAGGTTCATGGGCCCGTTTCCACATGAATCACATGCTGGTTGTTTTATATCGGTAGAACACAATTTTCTTCAAGAATCGTTTTGTGTAAAAAATATTCCTTACAAATAAAACGTGCTGATGATTCCTTTTTCTTAATGGTGTTTCAATTCAAATCACACATATTAGTTGGGGGGGAGAACTATATACACCTGCAAAATAATCACCAAAATATTAATATTTGGAAGTGTTATTTGCATAGAAATATGGAATAATAATTTCATTGAACAATATTTTGTACTAGATACTTTCATGAATCTTATAATTATATGGACAACATAAATGTGGAGAACAGTTAATACTGTCCTGTATTTGTGAGAAACAGTATTGTGTTGAAAAATATAAAAATATTTCGATAACGATAATATTATAATAATAATAGACGGTTCAGAACAAACAGATATCATATCACTGTTATCCCATCTCATTTAAAATATACGGACATACGCACGGGTAAAAAAACCATTGTAACAAAACATACAATTTTCTAATAATTCTGCACAATTCATAAACCATATAGATAACATTAAGTATGTATTTTTACACATTTTAAACCACAAACCATTCAATACTTGACACTTACCGAGAAAATGTGTCATTGTATCATCGTGTGTTAAACCTACCTAATAATCTAAACAATATTTTCCAATGAAATACTGTCCCGATTGATATCAGTTCTAAAAAATATATTTTAGTGAAATACCCATTTCCCTGATATGTATCTTTCCTACATAATATTAATACAGAATGTTATTGTTTATTGGAAATCTTTCCTGAAAAAAAAAAAAGGTCTTTAACTAAAAACAATTTTTTCCCGATTAGAATTTGACTCCAAATAAATTATTTAGGTACCTAATTACCAATTTATTCCTTTTTATCGGTATTTGGTTGTTATTTTAGTTAATCTAGTTTGAATAGAAAACAATAATTTGTGTAATAAATTCACGATAGCTTCTTCAGAAGACTAGCAATTAATATGATTGGAGTATATTATAATGCTAATAAAAATTACAAACGTAAATTTCAATCTTAAAAAATTGAAATATTGACATTTGTACAATGATAATAAAATATTATGTAAATCTTTTAGTAGTAAATCATCAACACAATGTGAAACCATACTAAAAGTCTTTTTTTTAATATTTTCATTCTTTAACCATTTTACACTTGCACTAAAATCTCATAAATAATTCATAGTAAAACTGAAAATCTTTTTAACTATCTGAATAAATCAAAAACCCCACAGGGCTACAAATAGATCTACTTATGGCTGAGCACGAAATAAAAATAAAACCAGATTACATTTACGAACTGTATATTTTTTAGTTAGGTACTTTAAATTTTTTATGGAACATATCATTACACATTATTAGTGTTCTTTTCCATGAATTGTTATATGGTTTTTACAACGTTAAAATATTTAACATGTAAGTATATAATGACAACAAAATAGATAGTTAAATAAAATAGTTTTTGAAATTGAATAATATATGTATTACATGTTAACACGAATACAATAAAGTATTAATTCTTCAATAGTATTTCAATAGTATTATTTAATTCTTCAGTTCTACAATGAAATTGTTTTCAGTTTTCCATACACATGTCATTTCCAATGGCAGGATCTTTTTCTGGTTCCACCTATTTAAATCAAATTTGTCATAAATTTGAATTAAAAGTTATGATGTCTAGCTTAACAAGGCTATAAACAATTCAGTGACACTCGATTATAATATAGTTAATTTGAGACAATACCTTAACTAAGAATGGTGGAGCATGAAAGATATATTATACCTGTAGCCTTCTGTTTAGGGTAAACCATTATATTAATTTAATATTTTTATTTTGATATATCTGATAATTATTTTTTAAATAAATACTATAATGTAAGTATTACGAGTATTCACTTTGAATCAATTCATTTTTTTTTTTTTTTTTTAATATTTTCGTTTCTTAGAAAATTATTGATGATCAAAAATAAGAAAAATTCAGTTATATACAATGTATATATTTTAATAAAAAATTCATTCAAAGGATTCACAGTAAATATTCTTCTTTATAAAATGTATTATAGCCCATTACCACAAAACTCAATCAGTCAGAATCATAGAAATATTGAATGCCTTTGTTTAATATATTACATGTAAGACATACACAGAAAACAAAATATGTCTATATAGTGACCAAACCACTTACCATAATATATAATAATTATTAATTAATAATCGAAGTATAAATTAAAAATATAAACATACATTGGACCACAATAGGTGGGCTATTATTATAGATGAGAAGTTTGAAAAGTAGGACGTAGAAGTGAATTTAATATTTATTTGTACGCAACAATTAATCATTGCTAACGAAAAACGATTCTGAGTGGAATTAGGTTATACATGTTTTAAAAGGTAGTAATATTTAAGATTTTAATCAAAATTTGAAAAAAAAAATACACAAAAAACTTAAATTTTTCTTGTTGACCACAAAGTACAACTTATTATAAATAGCCTACTGTTAAATTTTCAAACATTTCTGTGTGGTCTATTTTATCCACAGAGTACCTACCAAATAAAAATTACATAAAAAAAAACTCGCAAAATTAAAATTTCTATAAACAGCTCAAAAATGGCTCAAATGTTTTAAAAACCTTACCAAGTCTAGAAAAGGCAAATAAAAATTTCCTAACCAAATTTCAAGTCCCTAGAATATTTTTAACTGAATTACATCAAAATAACAAAATTGAAATTAATAAAAGCATTATTTTTTGAAAATTTTCCCAAATTTGTTCTCAATTATTATGAAAACTGATTGAAAATTCAAAAAATGACCTCCTTAAAGTACCAATAGGGAAAAGGTTTCAGAAAAGATGCTACATTTGATGACTATACACCATGATGACAAAATAATTTTAGTAAGTAATTTTTTTAAAAGAATTAGTAGTTATTTTTTTCATTGAAGATATGAAATTGGAATGATTGAAAAAAATATAATGTTCTAGCTACGATTTTTTCAATTTGCTGTCATTTATCTTCACTTTATTTTAACCTATTGTATTAAATAATAATATTATGGTTGTACTAAAGTATTTATTTGTTTATAAATTAAAGACTTATTTTAAACAATGTCAATTCAATTATTTAATCTACCAACCTCAATCATACTGTCTACTTCCATTGTATCACAGCTAGAAGAAGTACTTTTCTTCCTTCGGTTTTTCCTACTTTTCTTTTTTGTGTTTTGAATATATTCAAATATGTTAACGTAATTGGATGGTCTATACAACTGTTCCAATTGATCATTAATAGGTTTATGTAAGATTTCAGGTATCATGAATATCTTTAGCCAAAGCATCAATGGCGAATCACCAGGTGTATACATACTTTCTGGATAGTAAAAGTTAATACCATCTAATTCAACATGATCGTGAAAATACTGATTTTTTTCCATAAGATGTATATACAGTTCACTAGTTCTCATTCGTGGTGCTAGCTGAAATAAAAATGTTTTATTATAAAAGTGGTTTTACCATATAATATTCATGTAATAGATCATACTTCAAATGGATAAGTATTTTTTAATGACTTTTCATTGATACCTGGAATTTCACTAAGTTTACTTTGTATAAAGTAAAATCTAAATTCAGCCTAAAATCAAAACAAATTTTTTTTTTAATATATATATTAACATATATAATATTATGAATACAATGTAAATATATACATCAAAATCTGTATATGGAACTCCCATCCACTCAATGATATCCAAAATATAAAATTTTTTTATCTTGAAATTATATATACAATCTAAAACAGTACGTTTGCGATGTGATGGGCAATTATTTGGTAAATGACATCCATAAGGAAACAATGACGGAAAATGAAAGAGCGAAGTTCCATATTTGTTAACTGATTTGGTTTTGTTCTAAAAGCGAAAATATATTCAATTACTCTTCTTTCAAACATTAATTTACTATTATCTTACATCTTGAGCGATAACACAACAACGTTTTCCTTCTGGACACAACACAGCTATCCAATTTTCAATATCTTCAGGTTTTTCAAGCATCCATTCTGAATTCATCATGGATGTAGCAAGCTCATATGATTCAAGATTAGGCACAATTGTTTCATTTTTTTTCCAATCAATTTCCTAAAATAAATGAAAATTAATTTTTTTTTTTTAAACGACCTAATAGATAATATAATTAATTACAATTAAAATATAATGCAATTATCAAATTCTATGTTAACACCTTAATTTTTTTCAAAATATTTAATAATTGATTATTATATATGTATTTTTTTTTATAGATTAAATCTAAATATTATGTTTTGTTTCAAATAGCTCAGAAGAGAGCAATTAACTGTAAGTATTATTGACAATATAATTCACAAAATAATAGAAAATATTAATATGGTATTTACAGGAATTTTGTTTACATATTATAATCTGAAGTATGTAAACCTGGTTACCGTATTTTAGCATATGATAAGTTTTGTTATCATACATCATACTTTACTCTTAATTATCGTAGTTATACTATGTTTTCCATAACTTTATGTTATTTTATAAATATTGATTAAAAAAATCATAATAAAATATTATAGGTTTTTCTTACTTAAATTATTATAAATACTTGCTTCTAAATTTATCCTATTTATGTATGTAAACATCATTTGTTAAGCAAAAAAAATAAAACTCAAAGGGAGGGGGGATATTTTTTTGCACGGGGCAGCTAAATCCTAAATCCGGCCCTGTTATGAAGTATATCTCGATACACATATGAAATAATATTTATTAAGATGACGTTATACCCCCTGGATTACTGCAGTTTCAGTCCAACTACTGGGTAACATATAAAAACAATGCTTACATAGAATAAGTAAAACTATAGCTTGATTTTGATTAAAAGTACCTATTATGAAATGTATAGAAAACAATATTTTTGAGGGAATGTCATAGGTCTTTTGAATTATAAACTATTAAAAAAGTAAGTTATTTAAAAAACAAAAAAATAAAAGGTTTTTGTGTCTATTATATTGGGCTACATATTTTGAATACTACAAAAATCCTACATTCTCTCAAAAATAATATTCTCTATAAATTTCATAATAGGTTCTTTTACTCTAAAATCAAAATTAGGCTCGTTTTACTTATTATATATACAGTTCTAAAAATTTTAACACATGTTGTGTACCATTAAACTAAACAGGGACTGTATTACAGAAACTAAAACTAAAAAGAATTGGTCTAGAACCAAAAAATCATTCAAATATTGAGAACCGAAACAGCAAATTAAAATATCTCAAAAATTATAATTGAACCAGAATCTAGTAAAATAATCAGAAAATAATAAAAACCAATCTTCAAATCTCATATGACAATAAATTGTGTAAAATTAATAATGTTGTATCATTCAAACAATCTCAACATTTTATCATGTATCTTTTCTGTTTTCATATGACAAACATGATTTGTCGTAGGTATATAACATAGTAATTATGAGATTCAAAAATTGACCCCTATAGAACCAGAACTGAATTAAACAAAAAGTACAAGTCCTAAAAATTAAATAATGTAGAGTATACTTAACATAAAATAAATTACATACCATAGAATGACTATGTGCATTATTTTTCAAATGTCTTCTTTCATTTACTTGACAATTGCGCTTTCTATAACAAAAAAAATTATTAAATTAAAACAATACATATGCAATACAATTATGCTTGGATCATATGGGTAAATAATAAATTGAGTTATATTTTATACTTATAGCGTTCTTCTCCAAATAAATATAGTATTGTTTTTTATTTCCCCCCCCACCGGTTAACCGATAGTCGTGGTGGTTCTGTGTTAACGTTACTATACCCAAATTGCAAATGTTTAGCTAACATGAAAGTGAAATTGTTTTTTTTATTATTTCATTAGGGAATGGTTCTTATATTTTTGAATTTGTTCATATTGTAATATTTTAAACTTTTCTAGTACATACACATCAATGTCAATTATTATACATAGAAGAAGTATAGCTGTGTAAATCAATTCTTACCATTCTAAACTTTCATTTTTAAATGTAGTTAAAAAATCAACTTAACCGAATGACCAATCCTAGTTGGTTATCAGTCATTAACTCGGTTTAAAATTAAGATTAATAAAAGCGGATTACAATGTACAGGATACAATTTTATTCAGAAAGCTATTGAAAAAACAAGTTAATTTAGTATTTAAAATACTAAACAAATACGTAAATTGTTTGATTTAGTTTAATTGTTGACCGAATTTGAAACTAGTTTAAGAAATAAAATACAATTTTTTTACAATGATTAATTAAACTTACATAAATACAATACCATCGAGTTTATTAATAATCTCCAAATAGGTTTTTAACATCATCGCAGTGACCATTTTAATGAAGTCCCCGTAGGAAAGAAAATAATATAACTATTAAACAATATATTAGACAAAATAAGTAAACACTATTAACTTTAACACGCTACACTCATCAGAACATCAGCTGCTAAGGTACTCATGAACTAATGAGTTAAGTCATCACTCGTCAGTCCTCACAACTCAGCTGTATAAAATACCGACAAAATAAATAATAACTCGACCAATAACCAATTCTTATTTAATATTTTTAGGATTGTGAAATTCCCGATCTAAATATAATATCAGTAAACAATGTCAGTAATACAAAAATGTTATCAATGTTTTATTCAAATACCATAATCTTAGAATATATCATACTCATTTATATGTCTATGGAATATACCTAAGAAATATATAAATAGTGTGACCAGAGTGATCAATTTTGAATTTTTGACCGGTTTTCATAAACATTATCAACTGGGCTCTTGCCCAACTTGCACATTTTTCTTGATAACAACAGTACAACACCTTTGTCCTTTATTTTGAATCATCCATTCTGCATTTTAATAATTTCTTAAATTTTATAATTTCATTTTGTTTTATTATTTTTGAATGAGAATAATATATAGGTAAGTCAAATAATTTTAATTGCAAAATATTTTAAATAAATTGATATTAATCCAGATGAGGTTTGGGCATGTCATGAGTAATATGGCTGGATATTTTTTTCTAATAGCAGGATTTAAAAAAGGTTTACTAAATTTATTTTTCCCACTACAATTTAATGATTTCTCATTCATGAGAGGGCTAAAAGTAACACTGGTAGGGAACATGCCCACTGAGCCTTCCAAAATGATCACAAGTATTTATAAATCAGAATCAATTTAAAAATAACCAGATTAATAAAATATTTATTAATATATGTACCTCATTATAATTTATATACTAGATAATATTGTAAATTTTAAATAAGTTTTAAATGTAATTTATTATGTTTTTGCGATTTACCAGATGCATTTGCAGGATTTGACGATTGCCCGTAGATTATGTAATTATATATTTATATGCCAAATTAAATCACAATAGTAATATTTTGTAAAATATGAATAACACAAATATGAAAAAATTTGGTTTTGCTTGTTTATATAAATTATTAAAATAGGTTTAAATACAGAACTCAGAATTATGTTTTAAGAGGTTTTTGAAGGCTGATACACCCATCAGTTTGTTTATACTTTTATAATAAATCTATAATTTTTCTAAGCCACTATTGGAGCAATATTTTATTTTGTTATTCGTAAAGCATTAAAAACGACTAAATATCCCACAAACTTAATTTATCTGATTACCAATTGCATTCAAACTACTGTTTATTTAATATAACAGTATTTTAGTCTAATGTATTAAAATGTATAATAATATTCAACAACATTTTATAACTTACTGTTTTTGTATTTCTAAAGTTTCTTGTCTTCGCTTAGTTTGTTGGTACTTCAATTTAAGGTAAATAGGGCATGCCTTAGCACTAATTGTTTGGAAGGTTGTAAATCTAGCTTCCATAATAACTTATCTAAAAGTGTTAAATACATTTTGAATGTAATATATACATTTTATATAGGTACATGACATAGTAATTTATTATACTCACGTAATATTGCAATTAATGAATTAACACATGATATTAATTAATTTTAATGTATACATAAATTAGCAAAATTAAAATTCTACACGAATAATATTAAAGAAAACTAAAAATTCAATAATCAAAAATAGTCAATTTAATAACATTAAGGAAAAATGTCTGTGTTTAAAATGAACCGCATCTTTTATCTCGGTGTCTAATCTCTTACCAAAATCGTTATCACGTCTGTTATCTATTTTGTCAATGTGGTATACGATTTAAACCGTGGTGTAGTAGAATGGGTACAGTTGTTCGAAAATGATAAGGACGAATAGTGATAAGATATATAATGCTGGTCGCTGCACGTTGGACCGAAAATTTAATTTCTGTAGTTTAAAGAAGAAAATCTGGATAATCTAATTATCTAGACTCTAGAGTTTAATGTATTTTAAAATTTATAATATTTGAATATTGAATACTACTGTATTTAGTTGTAATATGGTTTTTGTTTGACTCCAGACAAAGCGAATGGAAAAAATCATTCCAAAATAAACCCCGATTTGTTATCCGAAACCATGTCGAACAGTATTTCATTTTGTGTGTGGTATGTTAATATATTATATTAATAGTGGCCGGCTTTCCAAAAATGGTTCTTATCATTTTTTAAACAAGGTCATTCACCGCTTATAAATATTGAATATTATACTAATAAAAAAAAAAAAAACAAAACAACTGACTGATTCAGTGATTCGGTAAATTTTGGCAGGAACGCCACGAATGAAAGGACTGAAAACAAGACGTTTGTTGTTTTCCACCGACCAACGGGTCACTTGATGTCCGCGAAAGGTGTAGTAAGGGAGATTCATACATGAGCTAATTTAACGCCATCTATACTTCAATGTAAACCTGTTCGTATTTGTACGAACATAAAATAAACAAATGTTTATTAAAAAATTTAGAAATTATTAATATTTTTGCAAGACTTAAGAAAAGGACATTTTCCTTAAGCTATTACTTGCACTGAAGATATTGAGATCTTAAAATAGTTAAATTAAGTAATTACAATAATTAATAAATACTTATTACTACCTATTTAAACAAATACAACAAACATTAACAAGAATAGTTATATAAATAAAATAAAAAAAAGGAATTGTGAAAAAGTAAATAAATACAATATTCTAGAAATTAATTTTCCTTATTATATACTATAATATAAAAAACAGTTATAATTAGTGAATTAACTAACATTTATTTCCAACTTTTTACAAAGAAAAATTATGCGGTTTAAGCAACTTTTATTTCCAAATCACATATGGAGGAACAAGCGTATTTATATTTTTATTTAAATTTAGTTTTATGATTATGTGTGTATGTTTGTAAATGTATTCTATGTTTAAAAATTAATAGTAAAGTACATTTGGTAAGAAGATTGAAAGATTAAAAATTAGGTTGTCATTGGTAACCGTTTTTATGTATTTTTTGTTATAATTATGACGTTTTTCTTATATTAATCTTTTTTAAACAATCATTGTTGTCATGGAAATGCACATGATTGTAATTTTTTTACCATACCTTTCACGCGGGCGCAGTCACTGTTTTTGGTGGAAAGTCTGGAAGTTAGGACACAGACAGGAATTTAATGTATATCTGTAAGCAATGATAAACCATTACTAACGAAAAAAGGATTCTGAGCTCAATTCAGTTGATACGTGTTGCTTTGTCAACAATAACACAATACGATCGCGTCAGAGTTTTGCGGATCATATTTTAAGTCACATGTTAACGAAAGTACCTTCCCGGTCATTTTAGTTATAATTTATAGGGTACCCCCCCTATACATTTCGGGAATTTAACACCTCTCCTCAATATCAATTTTGAAAATATTACTGGAATCAATTTTTTTTTTTACTAACTAATGCACTTGTATTCCAAATAAATTGATTATTAGAACCATCTTCTCCTCCCCTCCCCCATAAATAACCTATACTTACGCGTCTGGCCATTTGTACCTATTTAGTTTTTATCATAATAACCCTTGTAATACTTTAACGAGTCCGTAACGATGGATTCCACGGATTAAAAATAAAATGTTAATTCTCGGATGTGAAACCATTTCGGGCCTGAAATAGGTGGTCCGCTAAACTACCTAATTATTTTCTAAAACAAATATGTATATGAAATAATGGTCATAGTGGGATAATAATCATTATTAGTGATAAACTCAATACCTGGTTATTGAAATCGAAAACCACGAGTTAATATCGAATTTAACCCATGTATCGATAGGTTGAAATCATGAATTTTTAAAATCGATATGACGAGTAAAAAATAAAGTAAATTAATAAATCTAGGTGATACATGACCTATCGTAAGTTTTCTGACTAGTCCATAGTCTTAAATAGGTTAGGAACCACTGGACCTATAGTATTTTGAAGAGTCCCGCCTCTCAGGTTTGTTATCTCCCCGCCTTTCATAATAATAAATACATCGATAAATACAATAAACATAAAACAATCTAATGATTCGACAAAAAAAACGTACAATTAGGTCATAGTATCACATATTATGATGGGTTGTTAAAAAAATAACAATCAAACCGATATACCGATCAAACATCACAGTACGTTTTTGTTTGTCGTTATTCGAGTATTGTTCATTATTATTTTATATATATTTTTTATACGAATTTAAAAGATTTATTAACACAAGTGTCCAATATTAATGCCCCAAAAAGGACAATAAAAAACGTAGAGAAATATTTTTTACTCTTACATGGCAAAATTAATGTGGCGATCAAAATTAAAAATAATGGTGATCTGTTTAAAACGATTTTAAAAGATATAGTAGAATTTTAAGAATCACGGAAAGCTTGAACATGTACATACATTTTTTAACATTATGTCATTATATAAACTAATTTTTTATTAATATTATTTATATACTGTTTAAAAAAAGTCCAAATATTTTTAATTAACATTATATTATTGAATAAACTCATTATTTTATATGTATATGGGTGGCGGAGAGATAACAAACCTGAGTAGTGGAGCTATAATACAAACCGATATCTTCTGAAGTTTTGGAACTTGGTTTTTTAGCAAAGCTGGACAAGTTCTTAATTTTCTTCAAGTACTCGAGTAGCTAAGTTACTGTAAAAAAACGATTAAGAAAATTAGAATAGAATAGATGTTATTTTCTAAAATTTTCTTAAATTCTACCTTAGGTAGAAGTTAGTGAAAATAAGTAACTTCAGTTAAAATAAAAATTACAAGTTATTTTTTTTTCATAATTTAATAAACCTGGAACCTAGATAATTTGAAGTATTAACTTGAATTGCTCAAAAAAAAAAAAAATATGCAATAATGCCTTTGTCTAAAACAAATCTAGTTTCTCTTTATTAAACAGAAAGATGCCCATAAGGAAAGAAAGATTGTTTAATATTAAAGTGTAATAAACTAAAACAAGTTTTGGTTAAAAGTTCATAAATTATCTGGATCCTCCTAATATTAACTCTTACTGATTAATGTTAAAAAAAATATTATTAATGATAATACATTAATACTTGCATCTAAGAGTTAATAATTTGGTATTACAGTCTATTTTAAAAATTTGTTTACTTTTATTATTTATTAAGCTGTGTAATTTAATTTAATCATATGCATATATGCATACTGTAAATTTTTACACCACCACAAGTTTATCTTAAAGGTATAGGTTATTTTTGTTATTTCTCTTAATACTTTATATTCTATACTGTATTCTAATGATAAAAAAATATAATAATAATAACCTTAATTCTTTGCAAGTCATCATTCAGTCTATAGTTATAATAAAGGCGATTATAGTAAAATTAATTCTTTTAATTGGTTTAATACTTTTGATAATTTAAATATGGAGACAGCAGCTCTCTTTTTTTAGGATGCATTATTTAGTGCTTTATCTAATTTTGTTCCAGCTCAATCGTTTTGTAGACATTATAAATTTCCATACTGGTTTACTAAGGAACTTAAATCTTTAGTTTGGAAAAAAAAATCATATTCTATTTATTAAAAGTAATTAAAGAATAAAAACCATTAAAATTATGTTAGTTTTTCAAAATTCAGATCATAATATAAATAGCAATTAAAATTAGTATTTAATGATTGTATGCATCGTTTAGAACATAATATTAGGGCTGTTCCTAAATATTTTCGGAAATTGATATCTTACAATATGCCTTCTCATGCTATACCTAAGTCTCTACATTTAGATGGGGAAATAGTCAGCAATGGCGTGGATGTATCTTTCATATATACATATATCAGGCATATTATTATTATACCATTCATCCGATTGCCGTGTAATTTTGGGAAGTTGTTCCATGTTGTCCAGAGGTTTATAGCTATTAAAATTCACCCCCAATTGAATACCATTTACTAAAATTTTAAAATAACTATTTTTGTTGATTTATGGGTTATGTTGGTAACACAGCCAAAAAACAAAAACAGTTTTTAATTTTTATACTATAATCTTTGTGCTGTGCGGGTATCTATGGTAATAGAAATAATAATAATAATAATTTATCTAATAACTTTTTTTTATTACACGGGCAGCTTATTATTACATAAAATAAATAATTATTTTTTTTTTTATAGATTATTGTAGTTAATATATATTATGTACATTAATGACCTTAATTCAACATTAACATAAATATTTGTGCTATTTTTTTCTATTTCTTATACGATTACAAAATAACTAGTTACTTTTTATTTTTAACGCGTTAGATTAGATAATTGCATTAAATCTAACTAGTTATGTTATTAAGAATTAAAAACAATTGTTAAGTGAAAGTCATTTTAAATTGTTTTTAAAGTAATTGTTTAATTGGTTAGTGACTATCTACGGCTTTTGAGTAATCTAAACGTGTTTAAATTTGAAAATTTATATGAACAGTAATAATATAATGTCTATTATAAAAATATAAAATCCCATGCATTCTTTCGTATCTATAATATAATATTATAATTTGTAGAGAAGCCGTTCCGATAACAGTGGTTAGAGTTCAGTGTGTTATGTTTTTGTCGGTTCATAAGGTTTATTTTTGCCGGGTGTTGAAACTGCCTGGTGCCGTCCTCTGGATGCCGACTGCGAGGCAGCGGTGTCCCGCGATAGGCACCCGGGGCTACCCTGTGCACTGATCGGCGGTTGTTGTGGCTGCCTCGTCGGACGCTAATCGGCGTTTTCGTCGTCCGTATCGTTGTCCGTGTCGTCGCCGGCCGACGAATCCAGCTGTGACGACGATACTTCGTCATCTTCTCCGTCTTCCGCATCGTCCACGGCCATCGTCCACGGCCGTACCGACTGTTCACACACGCCTGGTCCGCTCCACCAGTCGCTGAAGTTCCGGTGGCCCCTGGCCCGGACGCCGTCGTCGTGTAGCATGGCGCACAGCCGACAGAAGAACTTCGTGTCGATAAATTCGCCGGTGCCCTTCCACCGGAAATATTCGTTGTACAGACCGTCGTCCGCGTCCAACCGGTGCAGGTACTCGGCAAGCCGCGCAGGCGACTCAAAGTTGCCGACGTGCACGTACGATTTCTCCGGCGCGATTCGCTCGTAATCCTCTTGCCGTCCGCCCATCACGATTGGCAACATGCCATACCTGTATACGACAAACGGAAAAAAATTCAATCTATATTGTAGACACGATTGTATACGGAAATGTCAACTGGAAACGGATTTGCTAGCATTCGTGGGACGCAAGACGCGGGGCACTCAAAATTACTTAAATAAATTGAAATCTAAACCTTCATTTAGCATACATTTTGTGAATTTTACATTCTGAACGAGCCGGCAATCTATTGGTTTTACTATTATATGTGCTTTTTTTTTTTGTTTTTTTTTTTGTCGAATTTCCCCGAAAATGGAGACTATTGCACTGTTATATTGTGTCTATTATACATATATAATATATATAATTTTTTTCCTGGTACATTTGAACAATTTTAACTACTCTCTCTGGACCAAATGAGCTCAAACTCGGTAATTAGTTTTTTTTATAGGCAAATTGAAGTAATACAATTTAATTTAATTTCTATATGAACCTAAAACTATATTTTTACGGGAGGAAGGTATTTTTTAGCTTTGTACATCCCTACAGACCACCTCGAATGAAGCCAGGGAATAAAATTGTATATGTCTGGTGGAAGTATCAATGATGTGACTTTTGGCGGTTTCAACTTTAAACACACTTTCTATGTACCCATTTTTATACTAATTCCATGTTTTCACAGGAGACATGGAGTTTTAATTACCATTACTTTTTTTCGAGTGTATTATACCGCGTAACGTTAACCATTATATCGAACTTACTGTAGTCCTTTGACGAAAAACTGCCCGGTCACATAGTCAATACAATTTGAGTTTTCGAAAGCCAAATAAAATTTGTAATCCCGATCCAACATTTCAATAAAACGATCTATTCGGTTCGTTTTAATCGTTTTGAATTGTCCGCATTTACCGTAAATATCCACGGATATGTATTTGCTCAACTCGTTGGCGTATTCCAATCTGTCGTTATCCGTGTGGCAATTTGAAACGATCATCGCCACTTTTTTGGTTTTATTTTTCGCATAATTTCGGGTTAAATGTCCGATTTGAGTTATCGACGGATTGTAATACGCCCATCGGCCGTACGGCACGACAATATCGCTGTCGTGTCGATATGTCGCAGTCCAGTAAACTATGCTTTGGTCCACGTCGAATTTCATGTAATATGCCGACTCTGTGACTAACATAATCCACACCTAAATTACAAGATATTGTTATAATTTTTTTAGAAATGTGCATTTAAATAATGTTTTATTCTTCGTAATATTATAGTGTAAAATATGATGTTAATGTTGTTTACCGGACCCGTATTTACAGACCCCTATCCGAATTCGGTCCAAGCGGTATGAAGCGACCCGTCGTAGTTCTTTGTTGACTAGGGCCTAGGTTTTAGGGTTGGCACTTGACTTCCTTGGAATATTATCAAGTTTGAACCAGCAGGTTCATTATAAGTTATAGGTTAAGTTTTTCCATCAACCATCTACTCTATCTAAACTCGTGGTGGCTTTTCATTCTAGGTTTACACTCAATTTGAAACATTATCGCATTTGGACCAACAAGTAGATTATGTTTTCTAAAACCTCTATAAACCAACTAGATTACGTTTCGGCTTGCGCCGAACTCGGATAAGATCTGTAAATACGCTAACTATATAGACCGAGCAGAGAATCGGTTATTGTTAGAAACGTCTCAATGATGAGCACAATGCAAAAATCTAAAACTTTAATATTCTTGTATTTTAAACATTGAAAAATAATGTAAAATTTATAAATAAATATATTTATCTCTAACACCACATGGTGATTCGTGGTTTTATAAATATTATTTCATTTTCCAAATCACATTTGGAAACAGGTGGATGAGTGGATGATAGTTTTAATGTGTGTCTGCTCTTGTGGTTTATAAAGTTAATAATACCATCGAGTGCACTGTTTATTCGGAATTCTTGTCGAAAATTGTGCCCACTATTAATTTACTATAAGCAATATATTATTGTAAAAAATTATCGACTTGTACTTGGTTATAGGTAATTTTTGTTTTAATTTGTCCAGAGATAAATATATAAGCAATGCGATGTACATCCTCTAATTGTAGACAGTAATGTAATTTAAAAAATTTTCGACTAATTTTGACCAATATTGCAGTATATTGCAGTGCATTATTTACAATGCCTAATTCTCCTACACGACCCATAACACGATAAACAAATTTTATTCTTACTTGTTTATCTGTATTTTTGTGACCTGGATGGGAAAATTCATTACGGAATATGATTGCATCTACGTTTGAAGCTTCTGATCGGTTTGTAGTAATCACACATCTGTTCACTGGACAATTATTTGGAACAAATCCACCTTGTCCGACACTAACCTTCCAATTATTCCAATTGTTATACAGTAAAATTGTTTTTATTGGCGCATTGTCATATTGATAACGCGGTGGAATGAACATTAGTTGATCTTCCACTCGATCACTATCTATTTGTTCTTCAGGCCATACTTGTGATGTTCGGACATTGGATTTTGGCAAAATTCTAGCTCTAGTTGGTCTTATTGTACCATCTGACCAATAAAAAATACATCATATAATGTTGACACATTAAATAATATCGATTGATGAAATACCAACTGTTGGTGTGATAAATGTTTGGTTTATATTTGACAAATAACTGATTTTGTTTTTTTATGAAATAATATATTTACTGAGTATATTAAATGAAGTAAGGTATATATTATACAGTAGTATTTTTTTTTGATAATTTTGATTTATTTGAATTGTTGTAAATTATTATATACCTATTATAGCTATAAATATTTCGTATTATAAACCATGTATATAAAATTTAATTGGAATTTTATTTTCGTTAATAAAGATTATTGTTATATATGTACTTATTTTTAGTTTAAAAAAAAAAAACTACAAAAGTGTTTTAGAGGTTAATAATCGAAAATATAACAATAACATACTTATAAAAAATATATTGTACCTACATAAAAGAAAAATCTTAGCGTGTATTTAGGACTTGTATCGATTTAAAAAATTCATGAGGTATTCAGAAAATAGTACACTAAAAGTGAAAAAAGCTGAATACCATATCACCACAATACATACCATCTATTAATACCACATTTGTTTTTATTATTTAGATATATTTCATATTTATTTTATTGTTATACTTATAGTTATTATATAAAAATATACTTTATATGTATATATACATATATTGCTTATGATTACCCTTGAAGTACCATGGTAAATTTGTCTTGGGAATTTCGTTCCTGTTCATTGTAATTAGGGTGGGTGTCAAAGGTAAAATTTCTGGTTCTAGATAATATTCTTGGTTCTGTAATTGAATATAAAACTATACTGTATTACTTTTTTTTTAATTTGATAAAAAGAAAAATCATAATAACCAGGAAATTAAAAAAAGTGTTGAACGTGCATGCATTTGTGCTTTAAAATGTACACTGAAAAATTCAAAAATATGCTTAAATATGTACTGTCTATATTAATAATACTGCTTTCATTACATAAAAAAAAAATCAGTAGTTTTTTTCACAACTGAAAAAAAAGAAATATTGGACAAAATAAATTATAAATTATACATATCCTTTGAGCTATAGGTATTTAAACTATTAAATTGAAAAATGCGTGACTAAGTTATTATTATATAGTAGGTATTCATTTATGTTTCTAATAAATGTATAAAAGATAACGAATTTATATCGTAGGTAGATATATTTTGTAAATGTCAGAACAATCCTGATTTTTTTTATCTACCTGACTAAAAATAAAATATTTTCACTAACTATTAAAGATATTATAATAAACGAAAATATTTAGACTAATGTAAACACAATTGACTAAAAAACTATAAATATCAAGAAAAAAATGCGTTAAGGGGATTGGAAGCGACGAGTTTCTGTCTTATACACGTGAGATGTAGGAATTTAGACGTGTTCTAATTCCAACGTACCGATTGATCTAGATGAGCGATAAGAATTCTAGAAATAGATTTGAATTTGTCGTGAAGTCTACTTGAGATCGACTTTTCCACTTCTTAAATTTATCTCCTTAAATTCTAAAAAAAAGCCATACTAATAAAAGAGTAATTAAAAAAATTGAATATTTCAATTTTTTGAGAAATTAAAATCAAAAGAGTGGGAAAGCCGATCTCCAATAAATTTCACGACAAGTTCAAATCTGTTTCCAGAATTCTTATCGTTTTACTAGATCAATCTGTCCGTTAGAAATAAAACACGTCTAAATCCCTATTTATCACTCGTATAAGACAAAGAATCATCGCTTCCAATCCCCTTTATACGAAAAATCACGGAAACATACATTTATATGCTCTAACTTGTTAAATATGCAAACCCATTCAAAATAAGATTCTATATTTTAACTATATATAAGCCAAAACAAATTCTGGTTGAATCCATTTTCTTTACAACATAGCAAAAAAATCCATCCAAATACATTAAATTCACAGCCCTGATAATGATCATTGATCTAATAAGTGACTTAGATATAGTATAAGTAGACCTATCTAGTTAATTTTGTATACTATAGAAAATGTAAATTGCACTAATTTATATGAGACTATATAATTAACAGTAATATAATTAAAGTATTATAATTATAATAATTTATAATCTACCTGTTCATTGTAATTAATTTGAGTCTTCGATTTCTGATCATAAAAGTTTTGTTTCAAATTTTGTTTGTCGATAAATAAACAATACCACATCACCAGAATACTATAGAAAATAATGATACATATTATAATAATTAGCAAATAACGCATCTTTAACTTTGCAATATTCCTTTTTATAATCTTTATTAGGAGCTTTTCGTTTTTTTTTTTTGTGTTATATATTATTTTTAAAATTATAAAATTATATTTGTAAGTACAAAAACGTCAAAAACAATAATATTTTTTATCATTGCATTTATTGTTAGTATAATATTTTTTAGGTGATAGAAATCTCAATTTAATAACATACAGTATTTTTAGAATGAATAATAGTTTCAGTTTTTAAGTTCTATATGCATTGACAAAAAATGTTTAGTTATCTACCAACCACTGTTCAAATAACAATGTTTGGTTCCAAAATGAATAAAAAAAATAAAAATAAATTTGACACAATAGTATGTTTAGACAACTGCTAAGATAGTTGAAGGAGTGGGGAAACTTATGTGTATATTTATATAGTGTAGGTACAATAAACTAACAAGGACCGCTTTTTTAATTTAATTTATTTAAAAAAAGTTTCTGCTTCTAACTAAAATGGGATAAACACGTCGATGATTACAATAATTTTAACTAAAAATAATTTAATATTTTTAAAAGAACCAAATTTTAAATAATTAATTTCAGTCAAAATTTTATTTTACTAACATTTCAAAGAAAGATTATTATTTACGCACAGACATTTATATAGAATACCTAAATATAGGCTACTAATAACTAATGTATCTATCAAATAACACGTTACAATAATATTAGTAGTTTTACTTTCCTATCTAACATTTTTTTTTTCTATTCATCATTTTAACATGCGTGTTGGACTAATTCTTTTTTTTATGAATGTTACTACTGTCTACTGTGATGGTCGTTGCCCAAATTAGATAGCAGTCTTGTAAAGTATTCGAATACATACTGTGAATACGTTTTTTTTTGTATTTTATTTTTAAATTACTTGATTATTTTTTCCGAAAAATAACCCCGATTACAGCTAGGTAGCTTTTCCTTATATTTTGATCGATAACAAAAATTAGTGAAATAAGCAACTATAAATATTTTAAGTTATAACTGACTGCGAACAACGCTGATGAGAAATTATTAATTCTTGTTCACCTTAGATATACCAGCCAATGTTAGGTATTTGATACTATTGGCTAAATTGTATTATCATTTATCAGGAGTTATTTATTTTTAGACCGTACATTAACATATTTGTTTATATTATTTACCACGCAACACGCATTTGGTTTTAATTTTAAAAAATATACATGTGTATATAATATATTAAAAACTATTGAAATACGTTGAGAAAAATCGGAATATAAATAAATACATTTGAATATATTTTTTAACTTTTTCCAATAAAAAATAAAAGTCTCGTTTACAAAACTATCAGAGAGGTTATATGTTGCCATATTTAAGTACAATATAAATAATAAAATATACAATGAGAGGTTAAATATATAAAGTTTAATCGATCCGATAAAGAAGTTTAGCTTGTTGAGGATTTTTGGACGTTCATTGTTGAGGCATTCAGGAAGGTTGTTCGGAATAGAGTTCACTATTGTATTAACTTATTCAAAGTACCCACGTTTAATCAGTGACACGCCGAATACGTCGGACAGGGGGGGGGTGATAGGGGTTATATTCCCCCCTCGTTGAAAACTCATACAACAACTGTGCGTATTAATGTATCGTTATTTAATCGTGAAACGTATAATATATTTCGGCCAGGTGGTCACATGGTTTATTAGCTCGGTTTATTGATTATACGTTTTATGCAGGACTCGGCTTTTATATTAAATACCCGCAGTCGAGCCCGGGGTAGAGAAGACGATTCAAACGGAGCTTATTCGTGATCGTCATTTGCTACGCGGCCTCCCGCCGACAGCCCCTCGGCACGCCGCCACTCGGTTTTGCGATCGCCGCACACTCCCGGGCCTCGCCACCAGTCGTCGACATTCCGGTAGTGTTTGGTCGGGGCGTCGACGTCGTGCAGCATGGCGCACAGCCGACAGTAGAACTTCGTATCGATAAATTCGCCGGTCCCCTTCCACCGGAAGTACTCGTTGTACAGGTCGTCGTCCGCGTCCAACCGGTGCAGGTACTCGGCAAGCCGCGCGGGCGACTCGAAGTCATCGACGTGTACGTACGACCGCTCGGGCGCAATCCGCTGGTAGTCCTCCGGCCGTCCGCCCATTACAACCGGCAACGTGTTGTACCTGTATTATAACGAAACCACCACGAGTGTTTACCGTTAATCAATACGTTCGATAATTAGAGATGGGATGTTAATGACTTTTGCGTTGTTTTGTGCCGGCAGTATACACAATGTGTGTTACACATTGGCCGAAAGTAAATGCGAAGCGAGGAAGCGCGAGTGCACGCATTCTCGCATTATACGTTAGCCTTCTAGACGTGGTCAAATGTTTAAAAGATTTAAGCCATTTTTCGGCTATTTATAGACATTTAAATTTTGTGAGTGTTTACGTAATTTTTATTTGGTAGGTACCTACTCTGTGAATAAAATTACCGGACAAAATAGAAATGCTTGAAAATCTGACAAGAGGTTCATTATCAATTGTACTTAGTGGTAAAAAAAAGATTATAAACGCTATTTTTTTTTAAACTTTATTTATTTTTTATTTCTATGGCACATTATTGGTGATTTTTATTTATTATTTTGATATTTCAAAGAGAATATTTACATTTTTAAAACATATTCTTTTGATTATTTACATGAAGGAAGGTTTTTGGTAAAATTAAATGTACACCGTACAGGTGTTCGGGTGTCCTACTACAGAAACTTTTACAGACATTATATTTTATTTCGTTTTATTTTATTTTTTTTTAGTTAATATAGGTCAATAGGTCACAAAAACACTTTTTTTTCGGTATCTTCTGGTGATTTTGTAGGTCATCATTCATTATTCATCAACTTCCTACCTTTAATAATTTTATAATTATAAAAAATGTAATTAACTCACTGAAGGCCGTTGACAAAAAATGTATCCGTGATATAATCGACACAATTTGCGTTTTCGAAAGCCAAATAAAATTTGTAGTCCCGATCTAATATTTTTAAAAACTCATCTAATGTGACCGTTTTATTAAATTCGCCGCATTCACCGTATACATCTACAGTTATATAGTTTTTCAACTCTCCGACATATTCCACTCTATCTTTATTCGCATCACTGCAATTTGAAACAATTATCGCTACTTTTTTCTTTTTTGCGCTAGCGTAATTCCGATCTAACTGTTCGATTTGAGTCACTGATGGATTGTAATAAGCCCATCGGCCGTAGGGTATGTAAATATCACTGTCGTGTCTGTATGCAGCAGTCCAATTAATCACGTCTTGATCCACATTTAATGTCGATTTGTATGCCGGCTCTGTGATTAGTAAAATCCATACCTGTCGAGATCAATTGTTTTAATATTTAGAAATATTATTCAATATCCAACATTCTTGATAAACTGTTATTTCAAGTAAGTAGGCAAGTACCTACCTATAGCCTATAAATATTACTTATATGATGTAATTATTATTTAAACATGTTATCTTACTTGTTTACTAGTCTTATTGTGACTTGGTTTAGAGTATTTTCCGTTGAAAATAATCGCATCCATATTTTCAGCTTCTAATATGTTCTTTGTAATAAAGCATCTATCCACCGGACAATCGTTTGAAATAAATTCAGTCTGTCCTTCATTTATCATACATCCATTAAAACTGTTGTTTATTAAAATTTTTTTCATTGGACTATTTTCATATTGATAGTTATGAGGAACGAACATAAGCTGTTCCTCTATGCGATCAGTATTATTTTGTTCTTCAGGCCATATTCTTGAAGTTCTAGGTCCAGTCTTATGTTTCGGTTCTATATTATTTGGTACCTTTGTGCCATCTAATAAAAATCAAATATTAATAAATGTAACAAATGAATAATAATCTTTAACAAGACTTTGAAAAGTTTATCGTATTGTTATTTTTTTATTTTACCGGAAGTATACGTAACTGATATTTACCTTGGAAATACCACGGTAAACGTGACTTGGCCATTTTGTTCCAATTAATCACGGGAATCGGTGTTACGTTTATATCTGGCGATTCTAATGTTGGTGGGTTCTATACAAAATGATGTAATATAATATTTAATTTGATAAGTATCATACACTAAACAAATTTAACTCTCTTAAATTTGCTCATTGACTTTGGAATATGTGATTGTATAATAAGAGCGGCCAAACAGTGAATCGTGGATGATTTTAGTGTCGATCTCGTTTTGAAAGAATTATTTTTTTTACAATTAGTAGATAAATCACATTTGCTGAGCATTTGTACCATATCAAATCATTTACTTATCAAGTAATATTATAGTTCAACATTTTTATGCTACCAATTTAATATCTGGTTTTAAATTTTCGAATACTAATATTCGTTTACTGCGATTACTTTCAATACATTTTGCCATAATATTAAGTGTTATAACTTGTAAGACGTATAGGCACACACTGAATATGAGTATACCATTCGCTGCTATGTTCCAAAGTAATTTATAAATAGGTTACAATAGTAACAGATAAAAAAATTCCGTATATACGTACAAGTAGATATAATATTTTAGAAAACTGATAATGTTATCGCAAACGGTAAAGTTTAAATCTATACAATCTGTGCAACGTGTTATTTGATGATTAATATAATAATACAATCTTACATTTAAAACTTGGGAACAGTTGGAATAATTTAAAAATCTTATATTGGTAACCAAAATGGTGTACTAGCCAAAAACAGTTATTACAGAATTGCCGAAAAGTTACACTGGCCAAAAAAAGGTTCCGTCCGTAATAGTTGTCTACTTGTATATTTTTTGTATGTACACAGATTAATTCAAAATGTATGTACACAGATTAATTCAAAATGTATGTTATTGCAAATTTATTAAGTACATATTCAAAATAGATAAAAAATATATAATACAAAAGTTATTCAATTTTTAAATATCTAAAATAATTTGTAAATTTTAACTTTAGGAGATATTACACTTTTTATTTTATGTAAGGAGAGAGTAGTTGAACACAATTTAAACCTAACCATTTATTGGAAAATTCTTAGAAAATCAAAAAATTACTTTCTTAAAGTACCAGTCTAGTCAGATTTTCTTTCAGAAAAAGCACTATCATTGTAAATCGGAACAAAATTGCTGGTAGAAAAGTTGTCTACAGAAGAAAAATAAAATAAAAATAAACATCATTGCAAACCCAATATATTCCTCGCTCCACTCAGAATCTAAAAAGAATGTATGTTTATAAATAGAAAAACTTTTATGTTTTACATTTTTCTCTACTTTTAAAATGTGCATCATAAAATGGCTGTATCATAAATTTTGAATCACTCTATAAATACAGATATCCAACGAAGATATACCCATTGTAATATCTCCTTACATAACAAAGATAATCTAATATTCTTGTTTTTTTAATATTATTTACAAGGATAATGACTACAAATATTTATAATACAATTCATTTTTATGTTTTCATAAAAAAACTTAAAAATATAACTTTTTATTTTATTATTTTTGAAAAATTTGAAGATAGCCAACCATTTTATAGAGTTTATTTTTCTAAACATTTTGATCTATTAACATTCTATTTTCATTAAATTCGTGATTTTTAATCATTTTTCAAGTTTAGAGAAAAGAAGTGTACAGTCAATTAATCGTAATAATAATAATCAGTTAGCGAATACAATTACAGCTTGCTGCATAATTATACGTATTTTTCTTTGAACTTTGAAAATGTATTCAAAAACATGAATTGAAAAATTAAATAAACAATTAATTGCAATATAAATATTTGTAGTCCATATGAGTAAAATATAAAAAAAATAAAAACAGAATTTGAATATCTTTATTATCTCTGGGGATACTACAATGGGTATATCTTTGTGGGAAATCCTGTATATTATTTTTTTAATTTATTAGTAATATTGTATCTGCTAGACATTTATTAATTAATTTATTTCATATAGGTGGTAACTGACAGGTATACAATATTTATATTATAATGTTCATAATTAAACTTTAGCTTCAAGTATTAATTATAATTTTATTAGTAACTATTTTAATTAACTATCCAATAAATTAGTCATAAATTATTATTTACATACCTGTTCAATATCATCCAACGAAATTACTGCTTCATGTTTCTTATACCATAATTGTTCCGAGTATGTCTTATTCATTACTAGCCAATTGTTTATAAGAATACAATAAAGAAAAATGATAAATAAAACCAAAATAAACATTCCATATAGTAATTGGCGAATTTGATTAATAGTCATGTTTTATTTTATATGTTTAAGTAAGTGTAAAAAGTTGTACAATTTTTTTTAGTTTTGGATTATTGTAAGCATTTAATTGCTGTGAACATTTTAATGAACCAATAAAAATAATAAGTTTCTTTCACTCTCAATAAATGTCTCAATTAAAAATAAACCAAAAATTAATATTGATCATATATGAATAAACACTAATTTATTTTTAGATTTAATGCTATAAGAATGAAATAAAATTTAAGTTTTTACTGTTGAAAGTGTACTAATCCATACCTACAGTTTAAATACAGCTAATATGCATACATACAATGTGTTATTACATTGTTCTGTTTAGACAACTGTTAATTGTTGTATATAAATGTCACATCTACATGGCGTATATTAGTGTAATGTACATTTTCATGAAATAGGTTATCTATTGCATGAACTTTGAATGGAATGTGTAAGCTGTTTTTATATGCCTATGGAAAGTACACACATTTTATCCATTATGTGAAATGGTTACCATTATTATTTATTTTATATTTAGTTTTTTAATTAACATTATATTATATTTGATAAATAAAATAGAATTTTTAAATCTCATTAAATGTATTTTGGATTAACCGGAATGTGAATTAGGTTAATGCATACTAACTGTTTTAATTGTTGGAGTTTGATGTATAAAACTATTTATTTATTTAATTTAAAACTTAAAATTGTGAAATATGTCTATTTTACTATAGCTACATAGTGTTTAGATTTAATTAAATTATTGTTTTTGACTTGAATATTAAAAAAATATAAGTTTTTGTAATATTATAATAATCATTGACGCCAATAAGGATGAAGGGGCCCTCAAATCAAATCTCCATAAAATAAATAGATACTTAAAAAACGTTTTTCTAAACCTATAATTTGGGGGCTTAATCTTCCTTAAAATAATAAGCCCAAATATTTGGGCTCGTTGCACCTATAATTAGTCAATATACTGATTAATATAAACTTACAGATTTTAATATTTTTTAAATTGTCTAACAATTTAATGGACAAAATATGTACTTATTGCACTTTTGGTAACTATTAAACTGGAAAAAAAATGTATACTTAAATATCAATTTAAATAAATTTGTATTTATTAATTTATTAATTATTATTAATGTTTATTACTGATGGAGTTGTATATTATTAAGAATTTATGGGATTACTTTATATATAGGTATATAAATACCTATTTAATTAAATTGTTTATGTTTACAATATTTAAACTATTTTTCAAAAAGTATCCAAGAGAAATTTTCCAGTTAGAATTTAGAGCAACAATTTAAAATACTAATGCCTCTTTAACTAAGGGTAAACTATCACAATCTTCGTATCCTTGACCAAAATTTATGAAGCCTTGTAATCGAGTGCCATTAAAATGAACATCCTCTCTTATACTAATTTTATCTATAATCATCACACAAATCATTTTTTCTTCATTTCATTGACTTTAAGTTCAACAGCTTTCAAACTTTTCTCAGTAAAACCTGGAGTACCATCAACGGTAGTATACCATTTTCGCATTGTACTGGAATGTGGCAAAGTTTTATTAAACAAATTTCTCTCATAATTATAGGCTGCAGATGAATAAAAATGAAGAGTTACTGCAAATGTACGCAATTCAGGTGTAATTTTCTGACTGGAAGTCATATTAAGTTGCTTCATGACAAGTTCACTCTCGACAACAAATAAATTTTCCTAATATATTTTATAGGTGGGGGAGATACAGTCAAAATGCAACGTCAATATTTAAAATTGTAAACACCAATTTTCATAATTTAATTTCCAAACAATCTAAATCTTAATTCCACAACATGAAACATGTAAATTCATTAACATTAATAACCGAAAAACAATTGTCAGAAATAATATTCTTCTCATTTTTTAGATGATTAATCAAATCATTGAGAGCTTTGATTTTCTTCAATAAATTTTCATTTACTAGGCGCAATAACTAATTATTTTTCTTTGTTCTATTAAGATTTTGTAATGCATTCCAGTATTTTAATTAACTTTTAGAGTGTCAATATCATCCGTTGTTTCAAAATCTCCCCAATAGACTTTTCGATTTCTGTAAGTAATAAATAATAGTTATTACTAATACTATGACCTTTCTACCTACCTACCATATTTGTAATATAAGAATGGGCACATTGAACTCGGTGTAGTCATCAATGTATCTTTATCTGTCAATAAAACACCTTTTTCAAGAGAATTTGAATCATCATAATTTGTGACACTTTTTGAATAAGTTGGTGTATTTCTATTGTCTTCAAAATTTACATGATCCAATTGTTGAGCTGTGTTATTCAGTGAAACAACCGTGACCAATTTGGAATCATTTTATGGTGTTAATAATGGTAAAGGATCTGTAATGCAATAAACCATCAAGACTTTGTATTTTAAATATTGTAATGTTTTTGTTTATTATTTATTAATTACTTTAACCTACTATTTTTATTAAACGTAGATGGTATTGCATTTTGTTTTAATTGCACAGTTATATTAATGCTAGTAAAAGGTATATGGAAATCTTCATTTCTAAAATGCAGTTCACAAACGTATATAGCCTTGGTTATATTAAATGTTGCATCATTGTCACAAATTGATGTGATCCATTTTGACCGAAGTTCTTCATTTTTTGGTAATCTAGATCATAAAATGTATAATTTTTTCTGTTTTCTTAAGTCTTTTTTCATTTATTGAGAAACCCCTGAGAAAATCAAAAACTTACCTGACTAAAGTACTTCCTCAGTTTGATTTCTTTCTAAAATTTAACAATATTAGTGAATTTGTGTTCCTTGTCTTGCTGTAGTCTCACATCCTTTTGTTGAGCAGTGTTTACCCATTATTTTATAAATATTTATAAAAATACTAGTAATATTATATTAGCATACGACATAAATAGTTAAGACATAATTTAACAACAGTTAATAAAGAATAGGACTAGTAAACTAGTGAAATATTAAAACTGAGATTAGTAAAAATAAAAGATTACAGTAAAATAAACAAAATAATAAATAAATATTTATTGAAACAAATAAAAATAAATAAATTTGGTAACAAAATTGGTAACTTATGGTTCTTCTCTTTCTCTCTCCATTTAAGCTTGAATTGGGTAACAGGCACACATTTAAATTTTCAATCCACTTGATGGCATCATTACTGGCTGAGTGAATTTCCTTAAAACCTCCTGTGTATTTTGTTATTGGACACTCATTTACTATGTGCCTGACAGTTTGCACTTGTCCATATCCACATAAATAGAATTCTGCCATTCCCCATTTGTGTAGTAGGTAATTTCATGTTCCTTGTTTGGTTCTGATGTGATTTAAGGTGGTCTTCAGGCTACATGGTAAATCAAAACCGGGTATTTTTGCTGTTGGATCTTCGATCAGAGATGAATTTCATACATCAGACTCTAGCCATGTCCTTTTCCATTCAACCTGTGGATCAAATTCGGTCTTGGCTTCTTTCCATATGGAGTGTCTGGATTTAAGGTGTTTAGTTGGATGGTGTATCGTTATAAATTGGCAGGTCATTGTTCCTTTTAATTTTATTGATGGTACTTTGGGAAGCTCTTTGTCTCCTAACTTCTGGGGGGTAAATATGTGAAAGAACAGGTAGCCATTTGGTTGGAGTGCTTTTGACTGTCCCTGTAATTGTTCTTATGACCACATTTAGTTAAACGTCAATTTTTTTGCAGTGAATGCTCCTCATCCATACTGGCGCGCAGTATTCAGCTACACTAAACACTAAGGATAGTGCTGAAGTTCTCAACGTGTTTGCATTACAGCTCCAGCTAGACCCAGCTAATTTAGCGATAATGTTCTTTCGTGGTTTTATTTTGTGTTTTGTTGAATTTTGATGTTGTTTGAAAGTTAACATACTGTCGAGTTAGACACCTAGGTATTTAGAACACTCTATGTTAGAAATATTGATTTCACCGATTTTTAGCTGGAGTTCTCTTTATGCTACATGGTTGTTTAGATGATAAGTCACAGCTGTAGTTTTATTTGCATTAAGGATGAGTACCAGTTTAAAAAAAAGTTTTGTAAAATTTTTAAGTCCTCTTTCAAGGTGTCTTTTAGTTCAAATAAGTTATCTTTGGCTACTAGGCCTATATGATTAGCGTACATGAATTTTCTCGATTTTATAAATATTAATAATATATAAATACTATAAATACTAAAAATTTTAAGATATACAAACCGCCGTCGGAAGACTGGATTATGTTTGTGCTACAACAAGCCGACCACCCAGCAGTCTATATTGGGGACTTAAATTCATACAGCACAGAATGAGGCTACAGCAGTGAGGACGGTCAGAAGGAGAAAACTTCAATAACTGGGCTGAACTAAACCACCTTCATCTACTATATGATGCAAAACAAGGAGATATATTTAAATCAGGTAGATGGGACTCAACCACTTTTCCTGATTTATGTTTTGTCACAACAGATCATTGTAAATTCCCCTAAAAGCAAGTCGTCAGATACTTAAAGAATTCCCAAAAAGTCAACACTTACCTGTTATATTGGACCTGGATCTAAGCTTGTCCAAAGTGAGCAAACCAAAATTAAATAGATGAAATATTAGGAGAGCAGATTGATAAGTTAAGTTTAGTATTAATTAATTTAATTTATAGTTACCATATTACTAATGAATTAATAATAATAATGCGCATACAATTATTAATTCCGCTAGATGGCGTTTCGGTCAGCATCATTAGTGGCGTCTGAGCGTGGTCGATGATGTTATGGCGGTGGCCGGTGGTTGGTGACGGGTGAGTCCATAATAAATTAATAAGGTATGTCAGCAACTTTGTGATACGCCGCGTGTGACGTAGGCTTTTTGGTTACTGTTATCACAATACAAAATACAAAAACATTAATTGTGATTTACAATAAATGATTACTATAATTTTAATTTATGTTTCTGCTTAGGGAAGTGTTTTGAAAGTTGCTCAATATAAAAAAGTCCTTCAACTCCTTTCTTTTTTATTCCTATAACTACTAATTAAAAGGATACTTACTATAACAATACTTTTTACTCCTATAACAATTTGAATATACACACAAGCATTTAAGTTAATATAATATGTGTATATATATTTTATAAATAAACAAATGCAGGTAATTATCCATATGGATTAATTAATTAATTACCTATGTTTATTTGTCATGATTCGTAATGAATAGGTACACAGATAAAAAGAATGGACATAAATAACTATAAGATACAAATTTTTTTAGTTTATTTTTAGTGTTCAGCAGTATCATTAAATAACAATAAATAAATAAATAAATCGGAAATTCAAATGTAACATTAAATTATTTTTTTAAGGCAAGACGTGGTTAACCGCCTTTATTAAGGTTATTACACGATAATTTGAATGTAAATATTACAACCAATAGGATGAGCCGAAAAGCTGACGTCACAAATGTAGACGGTTGGAAAAAATATATGTTAACACGATGAATATAGAATTTTTGCTGTCATACTTATGTAGTTTATTATGGGCGAGTCCGTTTGTGTCCGTTCGTGATGGTCGTTCTGCGCTGTCTTACGGTTTTATTTATTTTACTTTTATTTTTATTTTTGTAAAATTAAAATTGTAATAAATAAAGTCGAAATTATATTGTTAAAGACGTTGCGTTATTTGTTGAAGAGTTAATACAATATTATTGTACTATGTAAATAGTACCAACGTACAAAAAGTACAATAATATCCCTGATTTCCATGTCCAAGTGCGCATATGCGTAGTGCTTTGGTGTCTCGTGAGACGCCATTTGTCGTGTACGCTGTGAACTACAGCATTTTCTGTCTTGAAGTGTATCTATCTATTGAGTAGAATTTATTTTATCGATGTTTAAGTGTTTTTGTAAGTGACAAAAATTGTTAATCGGTGTAAATACTTGGGTTGTAAGCAACACTAAAAGTGAAATAAGCAATACGCTATATAATTATAAATATTTGGTATAGTTCATTCGTTCATTCGTCCATTCGTCCATCAAAAAATAATAGTAAGTACAATGTATTCATACTTATGTGGTTTTTGGGCTCTCCTGAACAATATAGTTTATGGTGCATACATTGAATAGTCTTTAACAGTCGATAATACAAGTGAATATGGTAAAAACGTTTAAATCTAATTATTATGTTAGCTTAAATTTTTTTTATTTATAAATGGTTTTCTATTGATTCTTATATTATATTTTTTTTTAAAAATCAATAATTTATATGTAATAATAAATTATTATGAAGAAATAAATATATGTAACACATACACATTTTTTAAATATTTATTTGAAATTTTTTTTTTCTAAATGAATTGGTTCCTGTGTTTTGTTAATGATATCTAAATATTTTTGAAAAACAATTCACCCAATGACTGTTTAAATTTGCTTACAGACCTAGATAAACTTACATAGTGATTTAATTTAATTGCCCTGTCACGTAATATTAATAAGTAAAAAATAATAATGTTCTTAATATTCGCCTCCTATTCTCTGGTCTTATGTTTTTGTTCATTTTTAATTTGTAAGTGTGATATTATAAACAATCTTGGTTTCAGATTTACTAAATGCCTCAATCATACTTAATAAATCATGTTGTAAATCATTAAAAGTTTTAGGCTTGATAATGAGACTGTCTATAGATTTTCAGTTTTAAACATCTATTAAAACATTATTTTGTACACTGGTAGGTACGCCCAATCTTGGGTTATGGATCCGTTATCTGGTATCCATATAACTTTTCGGTATCAAATCACTTAGAAAGAGTCCAACATACATTTTTTAAATTTGCTGCATTTTTTTTGAAGATACTCTAAGCGAAATATGATTGCGCATCTATCCCACTTTAGCTTAATCTTAACTAGTAGATACTTAATATAATAGTATACTAGTAGATCATTGACTTTTAATGCGAACAAAAAATTCTTATGTTAATTTATAAAGTTTTATTATCGGAGTTTCTTCATGACCAACCTACCTTAACACTATTTCACATTTCTAGATGCTCTACCAGTTAATTAACCAATGAATCAATCTATACATTAATGCAGTTAGCCAATTTGGACCCCTCCTTAAGTTAATAGTAAATTGTATCCTTAACATATTTATGTAATTTATTATTATTATTTTTTTTTGGAATATACCTAATTGTGTTTATAAAAGGGCTCACTCTTAAATATGTATAATAAATAAATATGTACTATTTACCTATTTGTTCGACTATAATAGTTATAATTTAGTTGAACAATTTTCAGAAATATACATTGTTTCATTTGTTATTTTATGTATGATTAACAAAAATTGTTATGAATAGGTTAATCTATTAGAAATTATTGTATAAATAAATAAATGATTTTCTTATCAATACATTTTAGATAATAATTAATAATCAAATAATTTGTTTCTTAACATATCTTTGTCTAATAATAACTTATTTTAAAAAATTTCTCCTATTAAAATAAATTATTTCTATGTAAAATGATCATTTTGTATACATTTTTCTCCATGTATCCCTTCATTTATTTCTTCATATTTAGTCGCGTTTAACTTTTTGACTTTGTGATTTTACCTGATGAATGTTTATTTCAAAATTCGTCGTACAATACACATATCATAATACTTCAGGCGATGCATATTTATTTATTTATTTATTTATTTAATTATTTATTTATATATTTATTAACGAGTATTAACTATTTAATAATTTTGTTTTTACTTTATTATTTATTATAGATATTATTATTTGAAAATTAAATTTTTTCTAAAATATACATTTACTTTTTGTTATTTTAGATTTGATGAACAAAATCTGAATAGAACAATAAAAAGAGAAAATATTACCAACACTACAACATATGAACATAATGATAAAAATAAAGCAACACAAATAAAGTAAGTATTATATTATGTATTTAACAATTGATTGTTTGTGTGTACTATTTTATGATAGATAATTTAATCTTATAATTTGTGTTTAAGACTTATAGCAAACAAATTATGAAATATGTACTATAATATGTATTTAAAGTATAGATAATATGCTCTATAAAATAAAATAAAAATGAATCATAGTAAAATAAAATACATATGTATATATAATACAAATACATCTGTATTCTTGTAATTTATTAATATCTACTAAACAGAAGGCCATTTAAATTTGTATTTTATGAATATTACACTTATGGTTTAATTTTAACATTTAGAAATAACTTAGATTATATTCAAGGAGTCCAGAACAGAAGGGATATAAGTGACAATTTTAAAAAATCTGAGTTAAGAGCTGAACTAAAAATATTCCATTTTATTGTGTGGCAAAGAAATATAAAAAAAATTATTCACCATGCTCTTTGATTTAGTAACAAATACTAGATCTCACTAAAGTAGTCTTCAAATGAAAATGTCATAACATATTAGAAGTAAATAGGTGCAAGGGTCCTAAACAGCTATAAACACTAGGGTGGCCGTTATTTTTTGATATTGGATTTTTTTCAGTCTTACCCCCTAAATTGATTCAAATATGTATATAAATGAAGTATACAAAATTTCATATTGATAGATTAAGTTTAACCCGTGCCCCCCAGCCCTCAAAGTTCAAATATATGGTTCTGTTCAAGTAACAGTTTTTTTTAATTGATTGACTGCTATCTCGTTGTTATCATTTCTTACAAAAATAAATTTCTGACATTATTTATAGCAAATTAAATTGTCTATAACTTTTGTTCTATATAGTTATATAGTTGTTATATAGTTTTTTGATTAACGTAATATTTATTAGTATAACTGATTATGAAACAATGAAACATGCAAGCTTTTGAAAAACGTAACAACTAAATAATATTATTACAAAATGACATTTATATTTTAAAGTATATAAATAAAAATAATTATAATGGTTTTATAACTGTGCTTTTTAAACTGTTCGGGTATTTACGGCGATAATCTTCGACAACTTGAAGCACGTATTGTTTTTGATCTTCATTTTTTGTTAAGACCATATTATACTCCTCCATGAGCTTTACCCCTCTTTCTGCCGTATCGTTTGTAACACGAAATGTATTTACAATTTCAAGGCCTTTTTGAAAATCTTCATTTTTATCCCACATTGATGGATGTTGCTATTCCAAATTGCGAAAAAAATGAAGTAGATTCTTTATAAATAAAATCATTTATTTCTTTCTTCATGAATTGAGCTACTTCATTTAGCGACACAATGACTCGTTTATTGATTTCAGAAGTTAAATTATTTANACAATTTCAAGGCCTTTTTGAAAATCTTCATTTTTATCCCACATTGATGGATGTTGCTCCAAGAATGATGTTGCTATTCCAAATTGCGAAAAAAATGAAGTAGATTCTTTATAAATAATATCATTTATTTTTTTCTTCATGAATTGATCTACTTCATTTAGCGACACAATGACTCGTTTATTGATTTCGGAAGTTAAATTATTTAATTTTATAGCATCGACCAATTTAATTTTTGTCTCAATTGTTATATTAGGATCAAAAAATGCCAATGCTGCTGTTTCAGGTGCTAAATACCACAAATGTCCACATAGTTTTCNTTACAATCAAATCATTGGTAGTAAATTACCTTCAAAAAGACAGGCATTACGTGTACTTTTTTTTCATTGGGATGGTAAGCTGCTCCAAGATTTAACAGGAAAAGAGCTTGTTGATCGTTTACCAGTAATTGTTTTTTTTAAAAACTCTGAAAAGTTGTTAAGTGTTCCTAAGCTTATATCCAGAACTGGTCAAAATTAAGCGGAAGCAGTGTTTAAAGCACTTGAAGAATGGGGCCTTATTGATAATATACAAGCTTTATGTTGTGATATAAAGGCTTCGAATACAGGTCGTCTAAAAGGAGTATGTATAATTTTGGAACAGCTATTAGAACGTGATATTTTATACTTTCCTTGCAGGCATCACATTTACGAAATTATACTTAGATCTGCATTTGAAGTAAATTTTGAAGTTACATCTGGTCCAGATATTCAAATTTATAAACAATTTTGGCCAAAACTTAATGTTAATAATTATAACACCAGAATAGAAGATATAATTGTCAGTGGAATATTAAATGATGTAACTAATGTTATGTTATTTTTTTATATGGACCAATTACGCAAATATCATAACAGAGACGATTACAGAGAATTATTGGAATTAGCTGTGATATTTCTTGGTGGTGCCCCTACTCGTGGCATATCTTTTCAATGTCCTGGTGCAATGCATCATGCTCGTTGGATGTCCAAGGCCATATATTCATTAAAAATATTTATGTTCCGTAAACAATTTAAATTAAAAAATTATGAAGAAGAATCAATCCGTACAATTTGTNAACTTTAAGAAAACTATGTGGACATTTGTGGTATTTAGCACCTGAAACAGCAGCATTGGCATTTTTTGATCCTAATATAACAATTGAGACAAATTTGATGGCTGGGGGCCACGGGTTAAACTTAATCTATTGATATGAAATTTTGTATACTTTATTTATATACATATTTGAACCAATTTAGGGGGTAAGACTGAAAAAAATGTTATAAAAAAAAATCACTTATATGACGAAGGGCTACCCTAATAAACACACTTATGTATCTTAATTGCCAAGTGTTTAATCATTTTTTACCGTTTGAACACAAGAACAGTTGTAATATGACAATATACTATAATAATGGTATTAAATACAAATAACTTTAAACTTGATTTTCTTGAATCAAAAAAATGTCACTTATATTCCTTGTATTCTTGGCGCTTTAATTTCATAATTAATAGTTACTTGACTCTATAAATAGTTCAAACTCTTGATCTCTCCACCTTGGAATGTAGTAGCAAATGCCAGTAGGCAGTAGGCTATTATAGTCTTTATCTTTATCTGTAGCTCTGATTATTTTCACCACACCGCCCAGTCATGTTGCAGCTTCAAGATTTATCGTCAACAGGATTGCTGTATTGTCAGAGATTAAAATCTTTTTTAACCTTAATAACTAGGTTTTCCTCATCATTCTCAAATATTAATGAAAATTTCTAAAAATTATATTTCTAAAATACCATCTAAAGCCAAAATTCAACAAAAAAGGTCTCTTGTCATATTTTGATTGAATCAAGATATTCAGGAAAAATTATGTATACAGTATAAAGAAAAAATGAAAAAATAAATAAACGTTATTGCAAAATCAATACATTCCTCGCTTCACTCAGAATCTAAATTGAACTTTTATTGATAACTTTTATTCTTTTTGATTTTTTAAAAACAATGGTTTTACACATAGAGCGCTTAGCCCTACCAGGCCTCAAATATATTGCGGCATACAAGCTTCACTTGATTATAATATATTTTTTTAAATTAAATTATTAATTAACGTATATTATATATTTTTCAGATATATTTATAACTCCTAAACTATAGAAGAGCAATCAAATACGGACATTAAAAACATAAATTGATTCAAAATTATAAAAGTTTACTTTTAGTACGCAATATGGAAAAAAAACAAGACACCGTTGTTAACCATGAAGAAGATTTCGATTGTGATATGTCTTTTAAGTGTAATATATGTAAGAGTTCATATTCTTCCCGGAAATTTTTAAATGCTCATAAGTTAATTCATTACAAACAGAATACTAACAAATGTGAAATCTGTCATAAATTATTCTCTACAAGTAGCAATTTATCTACTCATAAGTTGGTACACACAGGCAAAAAACCTTTTAAATGCAATTTATGTAATAAATCATTTGCACATAGTAGCAATTTAACTGTTCATAAGTTAACTCATTCAGATCAGTATTCTTACACGTGCAAAGTTTGTACGATGACATTTAAAACAAATAGCAATTTACTTTCCCATTATTCAATACATACTAGTGAGAAACTTTACAAGTGTGATATTTGTAAAAAATCATTTTTTAAAAAGGACCAAATAGCTGTTCACATGATGAAACACACAGGACAAAAACCCTTCAAATGTGATATTTGTACTGTATCGTTTTCTATAAAGGGCAATTTAACTGCTCATAAGTTCACTCACTTCAATCAGAAAACTTTCAAGTGTGATTTTTGTAATAAATCATATTCTATAGTAGGTAACTTAAATAGACATATCTCAACTCATACTAAAAAAAAGGCTCCCAAAAAATAATACTTTTTTTGTTTATTTATAAATGTATAATTTGTATATTTCAATTATTTTATATATACAGTGAAACCTCTGAATAGCGGACACTCTTGGTCACGAAAATTTTGTCCGTTATTCAGAGGGAATACATTTTTGAAATGAATTTGTATAATAATGTACTATGTATGTAGGTATGTATGTATGTATAATGTTATTACTTATTATTTATTGTAAATTATTCCATTTTTATATTTATACAAATTATTATTTAAAGTATATTTGTACAATCAAAATTATGTACATATATTTTTAAATTATTTTTATTTGAAAAAATCTGTGAGCTTTGTCTGTTTATAATTAAACCGTCCCTGTGCAATCTCAGTAGTAATATTATTCGCTTATGTTACAGCAGAAGTAAAAATAGAACTGTTCTTTACCTCTTGATAAAATAAAATGAATTACGTTCTTTACAGCAGACAAAGCATTCTGTAAACTAATAACTTGATATTTTGAAGTTTCTGCTTCTTCAGTCTCGTCTGCATCCTCACTTTTGGGCTCATCAGACTCATCAGGATCATCGATGTTTGTTAGATTGGTGTCGTGAGTGGACACCAGTTTGTCTAATTTAAAATATGTCTCTACTTCAACACTGCTGTCAATCAGTGTGATGAGAGCTAAAAGTTCTTCATCTATTACAGATTGTTCTCCGGTATCAATTGTTTGTCCTAATTGTTCATCGTCTTGGTGACTGAAACTACATCGCAAGAAGCATTTTTTTACAGTTTCAGGCTTGACTTGGGCTTGAGCAGAAGCCACCCAATACACAGCGTCCAAAATATTTATAGCACCAGAGTCTCCAGCATCCAAATCAGCAACAGCTTTTTGTAACAGTTGCTTACGATAGAGCTTTTTAAATTGTTGGATTATGCTTTGGTCCAGAGGTTGGCAGTGATACATCATATTTGGGAGAAGAAAGACTAGCTCGACATTTGCAGTTTAAGATGGGGATGAGGAGCTGCATTGTCGACAAAAAGTAGTACTTTTCTTTGACTTTTTATCATTTTTTTTATCAAATTTCATAAGCCAGTCTGTCATAATCTGTGTCTTTATACAGGCCTTTTTATTCCAACACCAGTCAACGGGGAATTTATTAACTTCTAATTTTTTGAAAGTTTGCGGTCGTTTTGCCTTACCTATGACGAGAGGACATTCAAACTCACCTATCATATTACAGCACAATAGCACAGTCAATCGTTCTTTTTCCGAGAGTACATACGAATACGTATTATTTTCAAATAAAGATTAAAATAATGTCCGCTATTCGGAGGTTCTCCCATTGAAAAGTAGTGAAAATGTCCTCGTTCCCCAAAAAACGTCCGCTATTGACAGGTGTCCACTATTGGGAGGTGTCTGTTAGTGGAGGTTTCACTGTATATTAGGTTTTTTAATTTGTTTGATTTTTTTTTTTGTAAAAATAATTAAAACCCAATGTGCTTGACGCGAGTAACTTTACACATTGTATAAATACCTACCATGCCATGATGCCAACTCTAGCAAATTTCTCTTTATGAAATTATGGGTCATTCTTTTATTAATATAATATAATATAATATTATTAGTTATAATTAAGAATAATGAATTCAATGTTGGGCCATAACATTTTCTTTCTAAAAATGAGATACTGTTAATGTCCATTGTTTATTATGATAATAATTTCAATTTATTTTATTACCTAGTTAGTGTATTTTACACAAGACAAAAATAATAAACTTGTCTCTTAATTATATTAATAACAATGTTAATATTACCATATCAATTTTATAATCATAACAGTTATAATAAATATTAGTGCTTTTTTATACCAAATATTTAATAAGTATTAAACTTTCTTCTATAAATCATTTCAATATATTGTCATGGTCAATAACTTCTGAAATATTCCTTTTACAACTTATTATTAAAAGGTCTTCTAATTTATTTTTTGTTATTGTTATCCTTATTTTTGGCTTGACAATTTTAAGTTTTGCGAAAACTCAATAATTGGGCTAGAAACTGGAAGCATCGGTTCAATTTTTAGCGCTGTATTCAGTACTAAAAATACTGTACCAAATTAGTGTCGTACCCTGCACACATTTTTCATATTACCCGTATACTTGTATGATTTAATTATGTTGATTGAAATCTATATTAGTAGAACTATTTCTTCTTCACTATTGTCTGTTTCAGTATTGTTATAACACTACATTTTTTCATGGAACAATCTAGGTAACATTCCAGTTTCTTAAAACATTTTGTGAATTGGACAAAATTTTAAGTATTGACATTTCAAACTATCTATATCTAAGAATATATTGAAAACTACAAACTTCTACAAATGCATCACAAGGTATATTTTTTTTAAATTTTTTTTTATTTCATTTATTATTTTAATGGAGAAAAAGTGTTAGATCTTTGTATATATCAATAGCTCAGTTTATTTTGATTCATTTGCATTGTTAACGGCTGCTAAAAGATTCAAATCTGATGTTTGTAACAAAATATTTAATGGTGCCAGACCATTAAATAATTTTTGAAATTATAATGCAGTAAATACAAATCGTTTTGATAATAAGTAATCAACCATGCATATGTCTAACTTAATGGTCATCCCGAACTTTTGGTTTTTCTAACATGATCCAACGTATCTATTACATTATCATAGGTTTCAAGAATGGCTTGTAATGTTCTGTCGTGTGACATACATGTAGTTGTACTGACATGTTTAAGATAGTGACCTTTTTTTTCTCTGAATATATCTTGTATATAAATTGTAGGTAAAGTACCTATTATATTATGTATGTTATTATTACATTTTTACTTTTGTTTAAATTAAAAACTTTTTTCTATTTTTAAGTGTAATTAAATACTCTTGAAAATGTTCTGCTTTATTTATTTATTTATCTATTTTAATGAATTATAACAACAAACAAATTATTAATTATATAAATAATGTAAATACTGGCTTATTGATAATATTGATTAAGTATTAATTATAAATGTTTACACTTAATATTAGAAGTTTAAATGTAATTTTTATGAACTAGGTAACTGTTTTTATATTATTATTTTGAGTGAAATTTGGTTGATTGACAATGATGGTTTTGAAATTAATGGTAGGTATAAAAATATATATATATATTTTTTTTTGTACTTTCAGTAATTTAAATAAAGCTGATGGTGTTTGTATTTCTATTAATATGTAAGATACTTAAATGTAAATATTTCTGTAATTGATAGTTTCAACTCACTTAAAATATCTTTCACTTTTAATTCAATAAATTATATTGTAACTGGTTTATCTATATACCTTTAATAATTATATTATTTTATTTTTAAATAGTTTATTTGAATGTCTTAGTGTAAATTTAAATAATAATTATCATATTATTTGAGGTGGCTTAAATATTGATCTTTATTCCAGCAACTTATCTGTAACAAATTATATAAATAATTTAAATGAGTTTGGTTTTTATTAATGTATTAATATTTCTACTAAAATGTATAAAAAATCCAAATTATACATTGTTTATCTATTTCTAAAAGCTATTGATGTTTGTTTAATTAATTTATGTATTCTAAATTTTAGCATTACTGGCCATTTCATTATAATAATTGCAAACTCTGTTAAAGATTATAATCTATCTAAATCGGAATGTACACAAAACTATACAACATGGCGGGTTAATTTTAAACATCTTGATATATTAATTAATACAATATGCTGGAATGAAGTTTTGGGGGTAAACTCTTTTAGCCGATAGTGTAGTTAATTTATTTAGTAATTATATGAAGAAAACTATAGTCATATATCCTACAAACACAAAACATGTTGGTAAAAAATAAAAATTTGGAATAATATTTATGGTCTGTTAGTGTCAATTAGGCACATAGCGAAACTTTATCTAATTAAAAATAAGTACCCTTTTGATTGTAATATTATATAATTTTATAATAAGTACAGAAACCTGTTGCAATAGTTAATAAAATGAGCAAAATATGGTCTTCAATAATAAATTTAAAAAAGCTTAATAATTTTATTGTGTTTTTTTTTTGTCTGTTTAACTTTATTAGCTTATTTAACTTGATATTAATGTTTATTTTTTTTTTTATATATATATATATATATACATGCTAATATTAGTATTAATTTTTACTGTAGTACTTTTTTCTTGTAATATTAGTGTAATAATTATTTTTATTGATATTTAAATTATTATTATTATTAAATATATTTCTGAATGAAATAATTTGTTAAATTTTGATACCACTGGGTGGTACAATTATCTAGATGTTTTTTGTATGCTCTGCATCATCAATAAAATATTATTCTGATATTCTGCACAAGGATGGTCAAAAATCAAAATAAATAAATTGATCAATCTAATAAACTTTCAAGTAAACAAACAACTTTGTATAGGATTTAAGTTACGAACTAATGAAAAAAATAATTCCACTTAATCAACTATCTAGTTCAAAAGTAACAAAAATTAAACTTAAGTATAGCTTAAATTAAATTAATTTGGATTAATAATAAAAGAATATATTACTTGAATTTTTACTAAGTACTACTACTATTATCTATTGTATTTGGTAAATTTAATTTTTAGCACAAATGAAAAAAAAAAAAACCTATTTACAAATGAATTTTCCAAATTTATTCCTGAAACTCAGACTTACTAGTCCGTGGATCGAACATACAAGAGAACGAGTCCAACGTCGTTCCGTCTTTTAAACAAACTAAGTCTGACTAAATAGTCAAAGTCTTGTCCAAGTCTAATCTTACACTGGAACGGCGGGTTGTATATATACTGCTAATTTCAAGGGGCGCCGTCCAACATGGATCTAATAGGATCTTTGAGAGAGCAGGCGGTGGAAAACCAAAAGCGGTTCCCCCCCTACGTCTTGCTAGTCATGTTGCCTTTACCAAGGATGGCTGTGTCTTACAACAGCCGATCCCGGGAACAAGCTAATAACTACCAATTATAAACCGATTATAAATGAGTATAAAAGTACATAGGGCGTCCGTTTAGGAGAACCGTCGAAGAATAGAAGCAATCCCAGATTACTACAGTAGATAGGTAACATTTTGGTCTTTAGAGCTGTTTGATTCTTAAATTTTACAAAAAGAAAAAAATCAGAAAAATACTTTCCGAGAGTGAGATGAGTCGTCATTGATCATTCTGTATATTATATTTTGTTGAAGTTTGAAGTGGTGTAAACAAGCTCGTGTATTCTTGGGCACTCTTGTCGCGATGATTGGCGGCGTTGTTCAAAGTCTCCTGTATAGAACGAACAAAATAATGCATAATGCATTACAGTATACGTAGGTGTAATACGTATAGGACGTAAGTATGGTTGGAAGGTACGGGTACTTGTAATATTTTATATAAATCAGCATCGGCGCCGTTGTTGGAGTGGTTTTCGTGCGCGGGCGTCATATCGGTCGTCTACAGCGTACAGGTAGACTTGCGTAAAGTCGTAAAATATAATATTCCGTGAGATTGTTCCCGCGGACACGTAATGTTATTTATTTCGCTATCATTACATTATGCGGGTAGCTATCCAACTCGACCGTTTTATGCGGTGTGTTAGAATATTACTTAGGGGACAGTGTCCGTTAATAAAATACCGAGTGTATGATTCCTGGGACTTCGTAGCGCAGTTTCATGTATACATTTAACATAATCATGTAGAAATCATGTACCCGATCACAATTTTAGTGGCGGTTACGAGACTTTAGTCTCCGCGGCCACGCCCATTCCATTACTCCACAGAATTCGCTGCTATATAATTATTGTTGTCCCGGCAAATTTCGTAAATATCAACTCGTTCAAGAACTATAATATTATACAGTACATAAACGATTGTAAATTCGTTTTTAAAGCGTATAGGTAGTGGATTTTTGTGTTTTTTTTTTTTTTTAATTTTCTATCTGCAGTAAACGACTTTTCTATCAGAAATTTTGATCCGATCATCAATTTTAAGGGTGTGGTTCCGGGTATTATAAATTCTATACCTAGTTGAAAATTCTACACCACAAGATTCATTACGGGTTGTTCTTATGACACTAGAAAAATGTCGAAAATTCGTAGCGAGGATTTTTTTTTTTTTTGTTTAGTTTAAATGTTGACGAAAACCGTAATAACCGCGGTATTCCGAAATAATCCGTTTAACCTTTAACCTAACTTCGCTCAGAAAAGGTGTTCGTTAGCAATAATTTGTAGTTGCGCACTAAATTAAATTACTCGACATTCTATTTAACCAATTTTCCACGTACAACTGTCGCACTCCAAGATGCGGAATGGTAATAAAGGACATGGGGTACTATATAATTTAATGGAAAATTTCAATGTATATGTATACTGTATAAACTATTATATACATATATTATGTGCAACAAATAAATAAATAGGAATGAAAAAAAAAAAACCAAGCTCGTAGAGTGTGTGGAATTACGTAAATTTCGATTTAAAAATACAGATATACTTCGCACGTGAGTGGGCTACTGTTGTAGGTGAGAAGTTGGGAAGGTATTAGATGGGTGATTTAATATATATATATATATATATCGGTACGCAACGATTAACCATTGTTAACGAATAACGATTCTGAGCAGAGTTCGGTTAATAGTGTTGCTTTGTCAACAATATATAATATGTTACATTATGGTAAAATAATTACATTTGTATTATATATTTTCTTTAATAATATTTATTTAATATTGTACCTATATTCCCTTTTTACTTGCGATTTTTCCCGGTTTTAACCATGTTTTTCCCATTTATTGGGAAAACTCCTCGGAAAATCAAAAACAATGACCTTCCTATAGCAGGTACCACCCCAAGGAAATTCCCTATCAGAAAAGATGTAATACTTGATAATCCGGAGTAAGGTTTCTAGTAGAATTTTTGTACACAGTTATAAAAAAAAAAAAATAAACTTCTTTATAAAACCAATATATTCTTCGATACACTCAGAATCTAAAAATCACCATCAATAGAACAACAAAGGCGAACAAATAATACGCGACTGAATATAAAATCAAAATGAGAAATAGTTAGAGGTACTTAACAATTATTTACACAAAGGAGTAAACCAATTTTTTTAATTGTTTTTAACCAAGTTTTATTTGATATCTAAAAAATATCGTCAGCTTTAGAATATATTCTTTTTAACCCTTAAGCAGGCACGTGCCTTTTTTTAACGTTCGTAGTCGCGTGGGGGTCTGTCCGTCCAATCGTGGTCGCCGGTCGGTTATCTTGTAAATTCCGTTTAAAAATCTAATGTTTATGTTGGTGAGAAAGGTCCCCTTCGTCATTATTTATATTGAAAAATCGACGTCACGACTGTTTTCGTTTGAGAAAACGAAAATGAGAATGTTTGAATTCTCATTTTGCTCCTTTTGTTTTGACAGCGGCTTTACAGACGGCCGACTGTATCGCGGAATCCTGCAGTCTCTGGCGGGTGTGCTGCTATTATATTTACCGATTTCCGCGGATCGGCCCTCGCGTCTTGACCGACGACGGGCCCCGTCTACCCGCGATCGAGCTGTCTGCGTCCGTCGTTTTGGCCGCGGGCCCGTAGCCCGTGTTCCGAGGTAGGTACCGCACCCTATTCGTTTCTTCTCCCTCCAGCGACGATTCATCGATGGCGCTCCATCGCTCATCGGTTGTTCGGCGTCCCCCCCCCGCTCATGACGGCCACAACATTCGCCGCGGCACTCGCGAATTCGGCGACGGACACGTTGTTGACGTTTCGTCCGTGCGCGCGCAACAGTCTAATGCTCCGTAGTGTTTTCCCATTTTGTTTTTTTTTTTTGTCTTTTACCGTGTTAAGAGGTTGCCTATTATCCGTTTGTTTGTACGGCGAACCCGTCGATCGTTGTACGCGAAATAAAACCAACAAAGTGCGAGTGCCGTCGCGATAATCGTTCGACGCGAATGCTGGCCGTCCCGGATTGAAACACTGAAAACGTCGTCGCCGGCCACGGTGCGTATACCTGTACCGACTTGTATAGCTATCGTAATAACAAAATCAAAACTGCCGCGGTTTACGGTAAATTTATAATATTATTCCATGCACGCGTACGACTCGTACGTTTTTAATTATTTTGCACACGTTGACTACTGCCGGCCGGTTCGCGGGATTTCGTCTCGTTTTCCGTATTTTCGAAAGAACCTCGGGATTGGCCCCACACCGACTTACCATCTCTACTCGCGTAGCGTTTATTTGCGTCCGTCGTTTTGGACGCGAGCCAGCCGGCCCTTCCTCGAAGTTCACCGCCGCGCACTGTTCAATATTGTCTCGCGTATGATTGGTTCTCAAAACGGCGTGGTGATAATACTATAATATTCTGTAATTCTGTAGTGTTTAACCGTGTTGACGATAGAATGCTTTTCGTACTACAATGTAAAGTTTAAAATACTTGATGTGCGCAACAACATGCTAAGTCAGGTACGGCCTGACGCACGAGTGGCGTAATTGAAAATGTTTCGAGGGGGATGGGGCATATCAAAAAAAATCTTCATGGCAATCCCGTGACAGGTGAGCCTCACACGACCTCCCGATCCTCATCAATATTAAATAATTCATAACCCGGACTCGGGAAGTTTTTTCATTAAAATCGTGACGTCCTAATCACGTTCGAACGCGTATAGTATGTAAAGCTTAAAGTGAAATTTACCATTTATTTTGACATAAACTATTAATGATATTGCTTATCTAGTATAATTATAAACTATGAATAGTTTGGTACTTACCGATACAATTAATCATTTATAATTTTTAAATTTCATAATAGTTCTAAAAATTTGCATTTGAAATTCCAATTTGTATAATTTAACACGAAAATATACTAAATAAATACGGCTCATGGGGGGATCTATCCTCCGTATCCCTCTCCCTGGTCTGACGGAACCTTATATTATGTTATCATGGCGACAGTCCGTCCGTTCGTCTGTCAGAGACAATTACGATCAATATTCAACGATTTGCGTTTTCAATTATTATCCGCGGCAATAAAAATACTTAATTAATATATTATACTTAATATTATACTTAATAATAATTCTTACCTATGTATAATATTAACAGAAATAAAAATTAAAACATAAATAGGTATAATAGTGTATAGATATATAATGTTATTCTCAAGACTATATATCTATATACCCTATGTTATTCTCAAGACAGGGTAAATTAATGAATAATATTAACTCAATTATGTTAATCGAAAAAGAGTAAACAACTTAATTTGAACATTTATAGTTAATTTTTTTAAATTTAGCAAGGTTATATTTTTTTTTACAATTTGTTGTTATCATAACAAAAATGTCCAACTTAGAATTGTTTTTATAAGGATTGCTATTAAACACGAGGAGATTACTTTAGGAGTATCAAATTATATCTACTTGTTTTAAGTTGTAGACATTGAGTGAAGCAAATGGAAGCATGGTTTTACAAAGGTATTTATTTTTTTTTCTGTGAACAATTTTTCTACGAGAGATCTTGCTCTAGTTTTTAAGTGTAGCACCTTTTCCGAAAATAAATCAGTGTGGGGAGGTAGTTTAGAGAGGTCATTTTTAGATTCTCTCAAGAGTTTTCCCATGTGAAAAAAAAACTATGGAAAACTGGGGAAAACTTAGGACAAATGGGAAATCGATACATTAAAGAAAATATATAGCATCTATTTAATTATTTTACCACAATATGGCATTATGCATTGTTTTCAAAGCATCACTATAATATTATATTAACTGAACTCCGCTCAGAATCGTTTTTTCGTTAGTAATGGTTTATCGTTGCTTATAAGTTGCTTATACATTAAATTGCGTATAAAAGTGGCTGTACCCGACTCCATTATCCTAGGATGTCTTTTTAACTCGCATACACATTATTGAGTAGAAAAAACCCAACGAAAATTATAATTTAAACAATACTTATTTAAATAGTGTGTAGATTGTAAATTGAACGTTGTGTAAATAAAAAAAAAAAAAACCCCGAAACTAAATTGACGCGACGTAATTTAAATTTAACTCGTTATGTATTATGTTAAAGTTAATGCAAACAAAATAAAAAACGGGGTTAACAGTTATCTCAAATTGTCAACAGTTAAAATTAACTTTACTTTTTTACTAGTTAATGCTCAGCTTTGATTATTTTTAAGTACCTATGTATAGGTTCTTAAAAAGTCATACATATATGACTTGAATATCTGCTTCAATATATTGTCAGTTTGGTTATCGAAATATGTACTGGAGAAATGATGTACACATTGGTATAATATGAGTATTGCACATTTCCGCGACTTGATTTTAAATTAACGTCGTTCCCAATTACCTCAATTTTCGTTTACCCCTACATCGATCCAACGCTGTTTATCATGACATTTATTATTTTATTTATGATTTTAATATCGTTCTTGTTTTTCGGGTTTACATGACATTTTATAAGGTTTATTATAGCATAAATTAATAATAATGCATTTGGTACTTACCTTTTTTAATAATAAAGGTCACATATATACATTTATATATACATGAACTTTAGGATTTCTTAAAAATTTCTACTTTGTTCGTGTAGGTATACATTAAAAAAAAAAAAAATAAAATGCGGTTCAAATACGTGTTTTTTGAATACGTTAAATTATTTTATTCATCCGTTTATTCCCATATAATTCTGTTACCGTTATACTATTTTGAAGAGTTTTTCAAAGACGGTTTTCTACGTAAATTATAGTTGTTGAATTTTGATTTGGATACAGGTTTGTAGGCCATGCAATTATTTTCCAGTATCGTAATATTATATACTCCTTTTGTCAAAAAAAATAAAAACATTTGCAATCATATAAGTACCTATAATAGCTATATGCATTTGTATTGAGTTGTCAACTTCGTACTTTAATGCCTGTGTCATCATTAGGGAACGGATTTATATATGCTTAAAGTCCATAAAAAACGCTTAAAAACTTTAAAAAAAATCCTAAAAATCACTTAAAAATAATTAAAAGAGCAATATTGGTAGAGGGGTTTAAAAGTCCCCCTCTCTAATGGTTCTAACTTATTAAAAATGATTTTTAACACTACAAAAATGATTATTACAAAGTTTTTTTTTCAAATAAATGTGTGCGTGTTATTAAAAAAAAAAACCATTATGTTAATCACTTGTAAGTTTTAAAAAATTGTATTTAATAGGGTTCGAGCCGTTAAAAGAAGGACTTTAAAACGTTTGATTTTTAAATATTTTTAAGTGCTTTTTACGATTTAAACCCTTTTTCGCAGATTTTAAGCGCATAAACATCCTAATCCTAGTCATCATACAGGATGATCAATATAACGTAAGACCCTACGTAATATATTTATTTTTTGTTACCCTTATGTTCATGATAGGTGGAACAAATACCACGTTTTATTTGACAATTTTCAAATGACAACCTACAAAACGATAAATCTATAAGTGTATTATCTCGTCAACGGCTTGAAGTAAACTAAAAATGTCTACGCCAAAATGTAGTTAAACTCTAATTTCGTCTATATTTAAGTAATTTCTAAAATAGATTGCTATTTGAAAATCAAAACGAGGTTAATATTTTCAACCCCAAAAACAAGGGTGGCAATAAATAATGGTAATGTAACACTGTTAATTTACGAAATAAGCGGTTCATGTTTGTGGTTTAAAAAAAAAAAATATAAAAAGTTAGTGTTTTCCGAAATAATGAACGTCTTACATTATGTTGATATTGTCGCTATACGAATCATATTTTAGAATAGAGTTTCGTGGTGGATTTCCGAGGGAGAGGATTATAAGTACAACATATTTTGTTTATTACGCAAATTTTGATTTAATTATAGCATAATATATTAATTACTTATAACGTCGTTATCACCGTCTTAATGCATTATTAATTAAAACAATTATACAAAATTAAATCTGTAATGACCGCGAATCAATATCCGTAACGGAAAGAAAACCGGTTTTGTAATGGTTGAAAATCATTGCCTATCACACATATTTATATTTTCATATATTTATAATAAAATGCAATACATGATATTATAAGGCTATACAAAAAAAAAAAAAAAAAAAATGTATATTTAGAACATAAACTCAATACTTACAATATTTTATTTTTACGAACTTAATTACAATAATGTATATTTACAAAGAGGCATAATATAATTAAATGTATGCCTTAAAAAAATTGGGCTCAACTCGAGATTCTTAAGACAATTATTTTGTTTTCCAATAATGAGGTACAGTTTTCCGTTTAAAATACATTGACTTTTGATTCTAAATATTATTTATAATACATAAGGTCTAAGGCTTTATAAAATGCAGCAGTGAGTGAAGTATTTTGTTAAACAGACCGCTAACTGCAGACGGTTGAAACAAAAAAAGAAAGAAAACGGCCTTGTTAAATGGGAACTTTTACCTCGTTACAGGGGGACATAAGTATTTTCCTAGGAAGCTCAAGTAGAACTAAACGTTTATTTTAAAAATATTTTTAGAATAAATTTTAAATTTATTCTAAAACGGGTGTCAAAACGAAAATTACATTATCCTTATAAGAACCCCCCCTAAAAGTATAATAATAATAATAATATTATATACACAATGTACATTTTTTGGTATTAAAATTATATAAATCAATATTATATACGAGATTAATTATTTTTTAACATATATTAAATTACTGCAGATTAGTAATCATAATTAATATGTGATTATAATTTTAGTTTTAATCAAAAAACCGATTGACAGCCATAGCAAACGATTTCAATCAATACAGTATTGATCTCATTAACCGACAATATAGCGAAATTACGTTACTTAGAACGTAAATTATGGTATTTAGGTTGAATGTTTAAATTATAGTTTGAACACAAATAACAAAACTTTAAGAGAATATTTTTAACTGAATCGGAACAAAAAACTAAATTGAAAATATAAAAGCATTATTTTTGTAAATTTTCCTGTTCTTTCTACGTTTTTTTACTCTATAGCACTTATTTTTTTTTCCACTTCGTATGACTTATAATGAATCACCAGTTGAATTTTCAAGCATTTTTGTTTGGTGTAACAATTATATCCATAGAGTGCATACCAAATAAAAATTACGTACAATAATTAGCAAACATAAATAAGCAAATTGAAAATAATCTGTTTAAAAATCATTCAAATGTTTTTAAAATTTTACTACATATTGCAAGGCAAATATAAAATATAAGTTATCTGTACCAATTTCGGGTCTTTACAAATATTTTTAACTGAATTTTAACAAAAAAAAAAAATTTTAATTAATATAACCATTATTCTATTCTATGTTCTTTTTACGGTTTTTTTTTCTGTTTTGCTCAATTATTAAAAAAAACTATAAAGAAAACGACTTTCTTACTCTCAAATTATAAATTAAAAATGCATTCAAAAAGGTTTCTCGTCGTTTTTCGATTAGAGCAATTTCTGTTAGAAAACTTAATGCGTATAAATTTAAAATAATGAAATCGGTAACGGTGCAACCGTTTTTTTTTAGAAAAAAGCAGTTGTACAATTATTAGAAATATTATCTTGATTTAATTTTGTTATTTATAATAAAACTCTAATTTTAACATAAATATCAAAATGTACGTCCTAAATTACGTTATTTATTTATTTTTTGTCCTAAAACAAGGCTTAAAAATTAGGTCATTTTTTCATTTATCATATTATAATTAATTTATAGTTTTTACAGGGTCGTAATATTATAACATACAATAAGCACACACGAAATATTTTGCACACATCACTATTACTGTATCATACTAATAATATATTTGCGCTTAATGTATCGTGAATAAAAAAAAAAATATATCACTTTATTATCACAGGAGGTATAAAACAATAATTTGTGCAATAATAATAACAACAATAATAATAATACTATATAATAAATAATAATGATAAGCCAGACATACTTCACACCGTGGGTAGTCGTAGGCTACTGTTCTAGGTGGAAATTTCGGATGGTATAAGATATATAGGTTAATAAAGTATATATATGTAAACATACTGAAGGAAGCAAAGATAAATCAAAGCAGTGGTCAAAAAACGACGCTGAGTGAAACTTTCGAAACTTGTTATGTTATTTTAGGGTTAACAGTCGTGTCGGCGAGGTAACACACATAAATCAACAATAAAATAAAGTCAATGTATCTGTAATATAGGTATACTTATCGACATTTTTAGTCAGTTTTTCTTTAAATTTTTGGAAATTAAAGAGACTTTTTTTTCAAATTAAGTATTCGTCCGACGAAACATCCGCGTCTTTTGAGGTACAAAAAAATCGTTAGTAGTTATATCTAACCGAAAAATTCTATGAAAAATTGTATTTTCGTGAAAAAAGAAAAAAGCACACGTCCAACGCAATAATGTATTACTAGTATATAGGTACGATAAACGGGTCGGTATTGCTGCAGGAATTCTATTATATTAAAGCGATATATTTTTTTCAAACAGTTTGTGTCGGATAAATATTAAGTCTAAAAATTCAGTCGATATATTATCATCACGACTTTTGACTTATTATGACGGATTGTTTAAAATAATACTATTATAGGTAATAGCGTGTACAAATATTACATATTATTTTAGTGGAAGACAATTATAACGTTATATATGACACTCAAGAAAAATAAAGAAAAATGCATTGGAGTTCTTAAAGTTTATTACGTCTTACGATTGGAGTTAAATAATATATATTGTGTTATTTTTTACATACCTACTCGTATACTTACATTTAATTAAACGGGTTTTCAACAGACGAAAATGATAAATTGTTTAAACGTCGAATGCTCATTGTTTGGATATCCGTTTGATTTTTGTACATTTGGAAGTTATTTCTTCGGCAGAAATCAATAGTATTTATCGTTTTTCATCGAATACAATTATTATTATTATTGTTATACAGAGAAAAAACACAAAAATTGAGATCGTTTTAGAGAATGGAAAAAGTTATATATATCATACACATCCGGCCGGGGTCGCGATCTAACCTTTGTTAGGCTTGTTATAGTGTCGTTATTATTTATTATTGTTGAGTGGCAGAAGGATGGGGGAATGATGGATTGGAAAATATTACATTATTGTATAACATGATTTACGGCGCGTCAAAATAGTAATTTTATGGTATAACACAATAAGCGTGTTGGTCAACATTTTGACGACGTCGACGGCGGCCTCTCATCGCGTAGGTTCTTCCGGCGCCCTCTGCGACGTCTCCGCGAGGCACACGACATGCGTACGTGCGGTATGGGTGGCGGCTCAGGCGTGCGCGGCCATTTCGGACGCCGCGGCTGTTGTGGCGTCGACGGCTGTGTGACGGCTACCGTCACTCGAGTGGCCGGGGTTCGCGCCACGTCTCTGTCGGGTCGTCGCCAAAAGTTGAAGGTTGTCGTCTTATTTCCCGGACGTCCGGTGAGACGGCGGCGGCGGCGGTGGTGGCCGGTAATTAAGTCCAGCGTCACGGCCGCAGCCGGAGGCAAACGTTATTCACCGGTGTTGCTTCGCTCTCCGATCGGTTGGATGACGTTGGACGACACATCACCGTTCTCCACAATGGACGTCTCAATGAACCTCCGCCACGGCATGGTGTTGTTGCACACGCCCGGGCCGCGCCACCAGTCGTTGACGTTCCGGTAGTGTTTGGTAGGCGCGCCGTCTACGTCGCCGTCGTCATGGAGCATCGCGCACAGCCGGCAGAAAAATTTGGTGTCGATAAACTCGCCGGTGCCTTTCCACCGGAAGTACTCGTTGTACAGATTGTCGTCCGCGTCCAACCGATGCAGGTACTCAGCCAGCCGTTTGGGTGATTCGTAGTCGTCCACGTGTACGTACGACCGCTCGGGCGCGATCCGCTGGTAATCCTCGCGCCGTCCGCCCATCACGATCGGCAACACGTTGTGCCTAAAGTTAAGCGTGTCAAGGTATCATCGTTACTAACTGCTAGTTTTTCGTGAACCATGATTGCCAGGGTTGGGATTTTATAGCATTTATAAGGCTTAAGGTGATTCTTTTAGGTGGATCGTTCATTCATTTAAGAAACAAGCGGCTCTAAAATATTGCATTGCCATTATTTTTGTCACCCCTATTTTCGTAGGCGGAACGCCTACCTTATTTTTTTTCTCCTTCGCCGTCTTTCCAACAATTTGAGGTTGGCCGCCTCCACCCTAATAAACTTTCACTTGACCCGATATCCCAATCGTCGGTCTAACCAACCGTCTCTTTTTCAGTCTTCCGAAACCCCTCATTCCTCCTACGTATATTTTTTTCGTTACAATTCTTACTGCTTCTGATTCCTCTCTTTCTATGATATGCCCCAAACCATCTTAGCCTATTTTTGCTCATTTTTTCTACTATCGAAGACACGCCTAAGTTGTCTCTTAAGAACTTATCTCTTACATTATCTTTTCTCGTCACTCCACTTATCCATCTATGTATTCTTCTTCTGCTACTTTCATTGATTGTTTTATTTGCTGTAATTGCTTATCTATAGCCCTTACCTACTCCTTCGGTCTAAATTTTAAGCTATTATAACTTATAAGCGGTTAATCTGATATTAGTGTTAATGATAAAAAAGTATAACTCTATGTATGCAACGGTTAAGAGGTGATTTAAAAAGTATAATTATAATATACGCCAAGACATTAAACATATTAGGAGGGCTATAATTTGTTGGAAAATATTTTGTCATAAATGGGTTGTTTGGAAACGTATTTTGTCGGAAAGTTTGTTTTTGGAAAAATAATTCTTTGGAACAGTATATTTTCGAAATAATAATTTATCAGAAAGTATTTTGTCGGAACTGTTCAATATAATTCATCATAAACACTCCATGACTGCATGTTATCGTTGTTAGGTAAAATTTATTTTCCAACAAAATACGTTTCCGACAAAATATTTTCCAACGTTTTACGCGCTTCCATATATTACATTATTCTCATTTCGTTATTAATTTTTTTTTTCCCAAATTTTGTTTAAAGTATTTCATAGATGTAAACGTTTTTCTAAACTTTTTATTTGAGAGGCAACCCTTAAAATACTATTTACATTTGCCCTTAATTCAAGTGAAAACTTATTGAGTACTCCCCCCCTTCCTACTTAAAATTCTCGTCTACGCCACTGCTAATATCACCAATGTAGATTATTATCGCATAGTAGTATACTCACTGTAGTCCGTTTACGAAAAACTTTTCGGTCACGTAATCGATGCAATTCGAGTTCTCGAAGGCTAAATAGAATTTGTAATCTTGGTCTAACATTTCGAAACACTTGTCCGACCTGGGACATTTGAAATGTCCACATACGCCGTACACGTCCACTTGTATGTATTTGGCCAGCTCTCTGGCGTACTGCAATCTCCCGTTTTTCGCACCACAGTTCGACACGAACCACGCGACTTTTTTCGTTTTGTTGAACGCGTAATTTCGGTTAAGTTGTTCGACTTGGGTTACCGACGGATCGTAGTACGCCCATCGTTCGTAAGGGGTGACGATGTCGCTGTCGTGTCTGTACGTCGCGGTCCAGTTGAACACGTCGTTGTAAGTTATGAGTTCCGTGTGATACGGTGACTCGAGAAAATACAAAATCCACACCTGTAATATAACAATAATGTTATGTGCATATTGAATTTATTGACATTTTAATAAAACCCTCGATAAATCCCATATTATTATGGGAAATTTATTTATTTTACGATCATATTTATAAATCATTGATGAGTTAAATAGAGCTTACGACTTCCTACGGGTATTTAAATACACGTGCATTAATCCGTGTATTTAATACTATCAGTTTAATAATACACACGTATTTGATAATGTCCGTGTCTTTGATAATTTCTGTGTATTTAATAATACCTAAAACAGTGGCCCACCCGTCCCAGAACTTTTTTTTTAAAACTAAATTTTGGAGTAAAGTACTCGAACATACATATTGTACATGACTATTATTAAATGTTTAATACACATGTATTATTAAATACACGGATCGATACACGGGTTTCATAATTACACGTGTATTCGTGTATTTAGGTACACGTGAAATCATAAGCCCTAGTTATAAAACTTGTAACCGTATATTATAAACTTTCACATAGGATATGCACTCGGGTAATAGTGGTGGATTTAAGGTAGGATATTAAAGAAGATTTATATTTTACCCTTGACATTTCTTCAGTCTTTATTATTTATAATAATATTGTAAGACCGTTTTATTTTTATTTTTTTATACAAATATCTTAAATTTTTAACCATAAAAATCAAAAATACGTTGGAACTTATATCACAAATATAAAATAAAAACCGGAACATTGTATACATTTTCTTATTGTTTAAAACAAAACTCATTCGGACTACCTATAATATGGAAAGGAGGCTAGTTGAATATACATAAATAATAATTATAGACTAATAATAATTACTGATGATTTAATTATTTGATTTCAATCATAATAGTATGGAAAATTGAAATATAAATTACTTACTAAAATAAATAAATTAAAAATTAATCATTCGATTTGTATATATATACAATATATATATATATATATGAGTGTATTATACTTTAAGACTTTTTTAGCGGCTCCCTCTGGAGTCTAGACTAAATGAGTTAAAACTCGGAAATTCGAGTTGTTTTGTAGGCAGATTGAAATGGTGAAAGTTGGGTTGATTTTAATATGAATTTAACCTAAACATAATTTTGCGGTAGGAGGGTAAAAACGATATAGTAACAAGGACTTACCTTTTTGGGATTTCAACTTTTAACTTTCATCCCTATCATTATTACGATTAATTAAAATTTTTAATATGATTTTTTTTTTTGAAGTAATATAATAATTATTCTAGTATAGTACCTATACTCTATAGTTTTGTATTACATTATTATATAGTATTTGGTTATTTATTGTTTTGTAAAGTTCTATACAATAAAATATATGGGGGGGGGAGAATTGCTCACGGATGTTAATTTTGTTTTGTTTGGCCTAGGCACACATGCAATACACTATTATGACATAATTTCTAAATTCAATTATAATATCAATTGTCATCCCTCCTTAGCGAAATCTTAAATACGCTACTTGATCCCTATGCTCGTTATTAAATCGAATTGTCGATCTCACTTGGTGGTGGGTTTTTCGGTGACCGGGGTGCGAGAAATGATCGCGGAATAAAATTGCGTCCACGTCCGGGGCTTCCGATTTTTTCGAAGTTATCGTGCATCTATTTACCGGACACTGTTTAGTAGTAAATATGCTCTGACCGTCATCTACCATCCAATTGCTAAGGCCGTTGTAGAGTAAGATTTTCTTCATCGGCTCGTTATTATATTGGTAATTGGGTGGCACGAACATGAGTTGATCCTCAACACGATCACTGTGTTTTTGTTCTTTGGGCCACACTCGCGTGGTTTTCTGTCCGGTCTTCGGATCTTTTTGGGCTCTTGTTGGCCTCAGCATACCGTCTGTAATAAACAATAATTATAATTAATATGGCGATTAATTTATAGAAAAAAAAAATAAGGCTGATATACGATATACTGATGATGGGTGCATTACTCTTTTAGGAGGAACGTTTGAAGCGATAGAATAAAGAGTAATTAAATTTTTATATGTACGCAACGGTCAACCATTGCTAATGAAAAATGATTCTGAGTAGACTATTTTTAGTCTTATGTTTCCTTTTTTCTTCAAAGTAATCCAGAATCAATAAAAATTCTCAGTTTGTCCCATTTATTAAGAAAATTACAAGTGAAATCAAAAAAATGATCTCTTTGATGCACTAATTAGATCGAAAATTAAACAAGACAATTTCTGTAAAGTTTTTGATTGGAGCAAGATTTTTGGTTGAAAAGTTGTTTACAGACAGATTGTAGTAAAACCAATACATCCCTCGTTCCTCACTACTTTCAGAATCTAAAATTTACAATTTATACCGCATGTAATATGTAGCCGCTAAATACTAGTGGTGACTATTCCTATGCAGAGATTCAAGTGTCGCTTCAAAAACACATACAAAATTACTTTTGGGGGTGGGTTGATAGCAAAATACGGTTTAGTGTAGTACCTAATTAAGTTTATAACACGGTAAGGTTGATTTGTCTCCAGGTTTTTTGTTTTCTAGTTCCCTAAACTAAGTATAAATTATATATTATGTATAAGGTATGAAGTTGGGCCCTCATAAATATTCTCAGCAACACTTATGTTTTTGAGAATAGCCGCCATTGGATATATACACAATATTACAATGTTATACGAAGTTTACGCTATAATTCAACTTGCATATTGAATGCCAAAAATATTTAAATACTGTTATTACAGGTTACCTTTAAAATACCACGGCAACTGTGATTTAGGATTATCTGGTTCCATCATTAACAAATCAGGTGTCATAGATACCACTGGTAACTCCAAGTATTGTGGGCTCTGTAATCACAATTTTTATTATAAGTTTATTTTCGTTTGAAATAATTTTTTTAGTTTTAACTAATATTTTAAAATATATTTTTAAACATATTTTAAGATTATTGCAAATAAACCACACAGGTTACACAAACGAATAAGATAGTGTAATATAATTAACTCGATTTATCATTGGTTTTAATTGTTATCGACTAATCATAATATTTTATTTAAAACGATAAAATTTATAATATTTAATATTATACAAATGTGAAACAGAGAAATAATTCTGTCATTAGAAAATAAATACGTTATACGTACCTATCTAAATGAAATGCTCATATAATCGGCGTAGGGTTTAAAAACGTGTGTAATTTTTATGTTTGGAAAAAAATTACATAATAATAATATACTCATCATATATTTTTAATGATGGGGTCGCTCATTATATGGTAATTCGATTATAATGATGTGCTTTCTAAGGTTTTTTTTTAAGGCTAGCCGGGAATAATGTCTATCCATATGTTAAAGTATGTCATTTGAAAAATGGAAACAAAAAAGCGCAGTGCTATATGGTAAATAATATAAGAATGATATAAATTTCCATGTCTCGTCCGAGGATCGCATAGTCATTATAATATTTTAATGTAATTCTTTAATCTCGCCGACCGCAGACATGCAGCGTACAAACTCTTTTCTTTCCAATATCCTTACAGTTAATAGAGATGCTGCTATTAGTCTCTTAATCCAAACTTCCTTCAGAGTCCCCTTTAGCGTTACTCGGTCATTTGTCTTTTTTAATATTTTTTTCTCTTTGGTTGATTTTTTAGACAAATATCCCCTATTAATCGGTTAATGTGTACTACATCCCATTCTTTACCATTAGCTTCTTCTCTTAGCCAGTATTATTTAACTTTAATTTTAGTTTAGATTTAGTACTAGTCTTATTAACATTGTCTTTTATTTTTGGACTCGTCCTGTAATTGAAATAATTTAAATAATTTAAAATGTGAACCAATATCATATTCGAGGTATGAATGTGTGAAAAATCACAATTTAAAAATGCTCGCTTAAAAATTAAAATTAAAAAACAAATCCGACTTAGTTGCATAGATAACGCGCTTATTTTTAAGTCATCCTTATTGAATACAGATTTGCTATATTGTATATTTGTAAGATAGATACAGCACATATTATGTGTATAGCGTTTTATTAAATTATGTGTGTTGATTGTGTCAAAGTTACGAATTTTATTTTGGGGGTAGAGGAGGGTGAGAGTTCAATGAATATAATTTAGATGGCCAAGTCTGCATACAGTTTTGTAGCTGCAGAGTTGTCTGACATTCCAATGAACTTTTAAAACAACGATGTCAATATTGCCGATGTGGCTAGACTCTGCAATGATGTTAGTTGTTATAGTTTTATTTTTATACCTAACATTTACAAAATCAAACAAAATTTCGAAAAAAAAAAAAATTTTACATTTAAGACATTATAATTGCTTCATTTTTCGATTAAAAAAGTGTAAAAAAAATGTCATCGAACATCTTAGGTTGGCCACTCTACCCCGAAACCTTCTCCTACGACCTAATACGTGTTTGTTAATGTTTTAATAGTTCTATAAAATATTATAACCGTACACAGCTTACCTGTTGGTCGTTGTAATCCGTTCGGACCTCGTCGGCTTGCAGGTGGGGCCGTTCCGAAAAACGTCCGTCCTTGGCCAGCCAATTCGCGGTACGACCATTGTGCAAAACAATGACGAATAACGCCAAGACTAAAAGCCCGTACAGCAAACGGCGTATCTGTCGACCCGTCATGTCGATTATTCACCCCTTGGCACTGTTATCGAATCCACATCGACATCCTGAAACGTCGAATCGCGTCATTTTTCAGTGTAATATAGCAAACAAAAACGAAATGCATAATATCTTATCAATAATGTTTGACGAACAATGCACCGTTAATACGAGTAAATTCATCGCCCCGCTACTCATATTTTGTTATAGCTGCGCACATATTATTATTATATATTATTTTGCTAAACAATAGCGATCGTCATTTTTAATATTACTAATTCATATTTGATAACATTGTTAAAAATGATAATTGCCTGTTGGACAATATTATCTTCAATAAATTATAATTAATAATAATAATATGTCATTAAATATGAATAAAATGTTTGCGATTTAAAATCGTTTATTCCAGAAATAATAAAACCAGAAGAATTTAGATGATTTTCATGCTTTAAGGACATGTTTTGCACATTTTAATATATCTAAGTTAATATTTAAACCCTAAGTTTTCATTATTTATTCAAAAATAATTAGTAGCGAAACTAGGAATTTTTGAAGGGGAATCACATGGCTACATATTCGTATAAATTCGATAAATTTATAATACTTAAACACAGATAGAGGGGAGGCGGGTGTTCAAACATCTGAAATCCCTGGTTGCGCCATTTTTAATAATATAATATACTTTGGTAGCGGTGTCGTGTACTATCTACGCAATAATAGTTATCTACGAATTTTAATACATGATTTCGTATTCTATGGTTAAATCGTAATCTTACATAAAAAACGTACTTTTAGATTTTGAGTGGAACTTTTTTACCAGAAATTTTCCTCCGATTTACAATGATAAAATTTATGAAAGAAAATCTGACTGGGGTGGTAATTTAGAAAGGTCATTTTTCAATTATCTCATTAAATTTAAAAAACTGAAAAAAAAATACGGCGGGAAAATGGAAAAATATAAGAAATGTAGGTATAAGTTAAAATATATTAGGGCCTTTTTTTTTTTTGTGCAAACTTTTTCTACCACCAATTTTGCTGCAACTTATATTGATAGCAAAGTTTCTAAAAGGAAATTTCACTAGGGGGGTACTATAGTGAGGTCATTTTTTGAATTTACCAAGAGTTTTTCCAGCAAATGTGAATTTATATTATTACATATTGCCGTTTTGTTGAATTTGTATTCCAAAAAAAAACATTACCAATTCACATTTCAGCGATGCTATATAGTTGTTAGATTAATGTACGATAACGAAACCAACTATTACAATGAGGATACGGAGGGTGGCGATACACTCATTGAAACGCACTCATACTACTGATCGTTTACGTCTAACACAAGAATATCGGGCGTCGACAACGAAATTAGAAATTGCCTATATATTGCTCCTTAGAAAACGATATGTACTCCCGCGACCCCGTAAAAATAGTATCTTAATTATTTATGAGTAACATTATATTGATGTTTATTATTCAACATTGATGAGATACATAAAATAAATATTACTGCGATGACCTATAATACACCATAGTAAATCGAAACAATGACATCAATGTGACAAGTAAATGATTATGAATGTTTTTACTAATGTCATAAAAAAACGGCAATGGTCTAGTTGACCCCCGCCAAGAAAGTATTCTCCCGCCAATCAGGTTTAGATGACGCCCACCATTTACATATATCGTGTTTTCGATGTTCTAATCTGTTATGAATTGTATATACTGCAGATAAAAAAGGTACAATAATTGTATACGTTAGGTATTTGTGTGAAATTCACTGATTAGATATTTTAAGAATAATGTTTGATAAAATTCGTGTATCAAATTAATGATGTAAGATAGGTATACACTATAAAGGCGGGTAACGTGTATAATATTATGGAGTACCTACCTATCTCAGTTATTCAGTAGTCGTAATCACTAGAATATATAAAATATAGTGAAAATACTGTAATACACTAGTACTAAAACAAAAACATGCATTTCCGACAAATTTTTAGTGACGTGCACGATAATTCTTTGGCAATAATTTTTTTGCAAATTGCAAATATTATTCATAAAACTAGGACTTATGACAGTGGACACGGAATGGTTTTAGACGTATAAAGAGGTCGGTGGCGATGTCATTTAATATTATGTCGAGCAGAAAAAGGTAATAGGTAGGACCAATAATTGGATTCGAGTGTCATAGGCGTAATTTTACTAAAATTCAGGGGTGCAAAGCTCTGAAATTTAAGTATTTTATAAGTACTTAAAAAATAAAGTACTGAATTAATAAATAAAATGAAAATTTAGAAGAACCGTATTTAATACGATAAACCGAATGCAGAAGTAGACAAAAAAAGACTGACTTACTACGAATGATGGGTGGGGTCACTGTTATATGTGAGAAGTTGGGAAGGTAAAAAAAATCAAGAGTTTTGCCAGTCACGGCGCTCCCTGAAGTCGTAGCACACCAGCTATAGCTAAGGTAACCTAGTTATAAATCCGGGCCTGTGTTGGCTATTTATGTAGGTGAGAAATTGAGAAGATAGCATATAGATAAGAATATAATTTATAGGTATATTTTATATCTGTACGCAACAATTAATCGTTGATAACGAAAAATGATTCTGAGCGGAGCTTGATTATATATGTTTTGAAAGATCGTAATAATTATGATTGTCATTAAAATTAAAACTCCTATACAATTTTTTTTTTTTTATGCTACAAAGTACGTCTTTTATTCTCCTGTTAAATTTTCATAAATTTCTGTTTAATTTAACAATTTTATTCACAGAGTACCTACCAAATAAAAATTACATAGAAACATCAAAAAATTTAAATGTCTATAAGTAGTTCAAAAACAGTTAAAATCGTTTGTAAATATAATATTTTTTTCGTCCAAATTTCAACTCTCCGCGAATATTTTTAACTGAATTACAACAAAACACAAAATTGAAAATAATACATTTCTTAAATATTCCTATTTTTCCTACGTTTTTTCCAGATTTTCCCCATTTATTATAAAAACGCCTGAAAAAAATTTAAAAAATGAATTTTTACTACACTTGATAATCAGAGGAAGATTTCTGTTGAAGTCTAAAGTTGTTTAAAGATAAAAAGAAGGCCGTAATATATTTTAACTATACCTAAATTTCTTTTATAATTTCCCGTTTTAGATACCGAGTGTAGCGAGGAAGCTATTGGTTTTACTAAGATTATTATTTTTTTTTCTTCTAGTCTATGGACACGTCTTTTCCTAGTAAACTTGTTCCGATTTTTACGTGTAGCAACTTTTCTGAAAGCTCAAGTTATCTAAATGGTACCTTTAACATGTCATTTTTTGATTTTATATGCTATTTTTGAAATAAAAGCACTTAGTAAGAGAAAACGTAGGAAAACGTACAATTTTATGATTTCATTATTTTAAAAAACACGGACGACGTTTTCTATCAGAAAAATTGATTTAATTGAAAAACTACAAAATACCTTTTTTTGTTGTCTTTTTGATAATCTTTCTTACGGTATCATTGTCAAAACTTTTGAGCCACTTTTAATCTTTTAATGAATTTTAATTTTTGGGAGTTTTTTTGTGTAATTCGGTTATAATTACACGCAAAGACTTGAAACTAGGTTATAATACTTATATTGGACTTTCCTGAACGTGGTAAAATTTCCAAAATCATCTGATGACTTTTTTTTTTTAAATAAGCGTTTAGAAATCAAATTTAAACAAAATCTTAAAAATTATGTATTACCGAACTGTGTTTGGAATCATCTTTCATTAAGCAATGGTTTATCGTTGCTTACAGATATATATGAAATAACCTTATGTATCCTACCTTTCTAACTTCACACCTACAACAGTGGCTGCTCTCATTCTCAGTATTAGCTCTATTTTTTTCCAGTTTTTCAAATTTGATGAGAAAACTGAGAAAACGTCCTCTTTAAAATGCCTCCCCAGTAAAATTTCCATTCAGAAACATTGCTATCAATAAAAGTAGGAGTAAAATTGCTGGTAAAAAAGTTGCCCACAGAAGAAAAAAATCGTAAATTATATTTATCGTATTTCGTAAATTTTCCCGTTTTTTTAAGTTCCTTAAAGTACCTTCCTATGCCAATTTTCTTTCAGAAAAGGTGCTACTCGTAGATATTCGAGTAAGTCTTCTGGTAGAAAAGTTGCGCAGATATAAAAAAAATAAATAAATAAATAAACATCTTTGTAAAACCAATACATTTTGCACTACGTTCAAAATCTAAAATACATTAACCATCAATTAAAACCGTTAATTGTGAATATTACGTTAATTTTATTTCTTAGATTTATTATTAGGTAGGTACAACTAAAATTGAAAATGTTCAATAACAAATTGTTAATACAAAAGTTAAAAGTAATTTTACAATTATTTTTAACTGAACTATTCTTATAAAACTATTTTATATGCATAATATTAAAATATTTTATGTAGTTTTTTTGCGATTAAATTAAAACCCTAATATCTAATGTAGTGAGAATAATTTGTTTGGTACGTATTTCATCGGGTGGCTTGGATAAATCTAATTCTCCCCATTTCTCCTAAATTTGGTTCCTACTCTGCTTGTGCTAGGTTTGTATAGTTATGTTGTACACAGAATTTAAATTGTTGCACGAAAAAAATAAATCTAACTTATTTATTACATTTCATCTAGGAATGTCATTACCCGGTACCGTAAATTATCGTTCAAGACATCAAAAATATTTGTTGTGTGCTTACTTTGTTTTTCTGAAAATATTCTACATTTGTCCGTTTCTTAAACCCAACAATAGAATCATAAAGACATTTTGAGACTCATTGTTACATTCACAACGATTACAAGTATCTTGAATTAGTTAAAATATTTATCATCGAAGTTTAAAATCAATATTTTCACATAAATAAACTTTTCTTTGAACTTTGAAGTCTGTACTATATATTATTAATTAATTTAATATAAAATTATTATAATCACTATATTATAAAGTATAGATCGGACAACTCTCAATATTAAACTGAAATCAATATCAAACACTACGTATACGGTACATAGATATGTATCGTACATGTAGTGTTTGTACAAATGTTTTAAAAATGTCATAAAGAGGAGGTGGTGGAATTTACATACTCGCAGTATAGAATAAACAATACACGATAATTAGTAGGTTTTTGTTAAAAAAAAAAAACAACACGAGTAAATTCATTTCAGTTATATTTAAAAAATTATACAAGTATATCCAACTACACAAACTAAAATGTGGTCAATGTAGTAGTACCTATATGCACACTACTATACTGCATGACAGTTTTCGTTGTATGCATTGTCGTTTTATAATTTATACAAACAATATAATATCAGTGATTTGACATGGTAAACATTTTCGGGACATCACCTAAAATTGCAGTTGAAAAATTAAAAATATTTAAGTATTAGTAACTATGATGGTTCGTTACTATAACCAGTAGTGTATCCAAGAGTTTTCAATGGAAGGGGATGTAATTAATAATAATACATAATAGAATCTTCTTCTATTATACTTAACCCGACAATGAGAATTTAAAAGCCGGATCCACAAAAGTGAATTTATAATCAATAAATCAAGATATTTCTTTTTCCTATAACTTAGTTGAAGTATATAAATTTAAGATAAAATTACTTAATACACACTCATAGTTGTTGTGTTTTAAGCCAATAAAGGGGCGGATACAACCCTTAACCTCCCCTTTTTGTACGCCACTGTACCCGATACAGTTGGTTTAGTAGGTTTATGGGTCATAATATTTCTCATCGGTCTGATTTATAATTCATTGTTATATTCCGCACGCAACGCGATAATACGTGTAACGTATGTATCGCGCACAAAAATACATCAACGATTTAAAGTAAAATTATCAATAATAATAAAAATAATATAACTAATACATAAAACACAGTGTTGGCCCTATGGGGAGGGGTGGTAAGCGGTGCGGTCGCACAAATTATATATTCCGAATATAACTTTATCTATAAATAATCATAATAATATTGTCCCAATAGTAAGCAAATTTCGACTTATGTGCCGTGTGATTTTCTTAGGACACGGGTTGTTATCGACGAAAATCAAGATGGTACCAATTATAAATAATACAAATATTAATCAATAAAATATTTGTACCTAAGTAGGCATCTACCCATTTTGTGGCCAATAAAAAATACAAATTTGATTTTATTAGTTTATGTATAGGTAAATGCAAATTTAGATTTCTAATAAGAGTGCAAGACCTAGTTTATAAAATTATACTGAAATAAAGTATGTCCGTTAGAAAATAAAATTAATAAATGTATATGGGCCCCGCAATCTATCGGGCCGGTACTGATAAAACATTAATACAATTGTTTAATAAAAATAGTGAAAATAGAGAAAAAACGAATATCCCTATTTATTACGGAAACAACTATACGTTTATACCTATATTTGTTAAAAATACAAATTCTGAACCCTTTTCAAAATAAGAGTTCTACTCGAATTCGGGCATTTAAGATTAGAGTCTAGACTATCTGAATAGTAAATACCATTGGAAAGGTTAAACCGATAAATTAAGCATACCTAATATGATAGGTTTTATTTAATTGTAAAATTATTAAGTTAGTCGTTTATTGGCAATAATATATATACAAAGAGATCAACATAACGTAAGACACTCATGATCTCAGAAAGTATTTAATATTTTCGGAATTTTTTTTTTTTAGAACATTTAAGAAACGAGCAACTCTTTTACATTAGCGTTATTTTTTTGTCATCCTTATTTTTGGGAGTGAAACCACTACGCAATTTTGATTTTTAAATAACAGCATGTATTAAAGACGAGGACGTTTTACTTAAAATACATTTTAGTGATGACATTTTTAATTTCCGTCGACTCGTTGATAAGATATTATATTTTTAAGTTTGTCGTTTTCTTTGACAGGAGGGCAGTAGTGGAGTGCACAAAGCCGACATAATAAGTATCTATCGTTATATTGATAATCCTATAAAAAAATATCATATATTTCCATTTAAAATGTCGTTAGCATAGACGCATAACTGTCAAACAATGCCCTGCAGACAATAAATATATTACGGTATACAAAATAACAACCACTATTTTCAACTTTTAAAACGAGAAATATAAAAAAGAAAAAGTCAGACATACTTCGTAAGACGGGTAGACTCAGGGTCATATTTATATAAAAGACAACCCTAGGCTAATGAAAAACAAGCCCCTACTTCTTAGAAAATAAGCCTCCTTCCAATTTATTTACCAATTTTATATGTCTATAGAAAAATATATAATGGATAAGTTTAAAAGTATTTTCAATTCAACTTAAAAAAAAATACTTCACTTTACTCAAATTAAACAATTTACTCCTCCCAACTTAATTTAAACACACGTAATCCTATATGATTCACATACGTCTGAAATACATCATTCTTTTATATAAAAGATCCTAGGTATAAGGTACTTAAAACTTTCTATCTAATATAATATAAAGGCGAAATTATTTTAAAATCTTATTGGGGGGGGGAGTTAATCTTGGTAATTGACTTACGTAAAAACAAAGTAGACAATTATTGTTATTATTATTATTATTTTTTTGTATAAACTATAGAAATAAACAAAAAACAGTTTCAAATTTCATTTTTGAACACAATGAGTTCAACATGACATCAATTTCCATATAATTATTTGACTAGATGTAATTTGAAGCCATAAAAAAGCAAATATTATAGGAATGAACCATCATGATTACTAATACTTAAATATTTTTAATTCTTCAACTGCAATTTTATGTGATCTTCAGAAAATGTTTACCATGTTATGTCACTAAAATACTATTGTATGTATAAATTATAAAACGACAACGCATGGATGGTTGTAAACTACCCAACGTCATCATTTTGGTCTTTTTATATATATATATATATGTGAATGCGTTTGTAGAAACACAGAGTGAATATGAGTAGGTTATTTACCGCAGACACCCCATCACTATATATTACCTGGGTTAAAATATTATATTTGTATTATTATCTATTTTTTGTGGGGGGCTTTATTATGTTAACTAAGCCTATACTTACTTTACCTATATGAAATAATAATATATTTATTTTTTTTTTTATTTTCAGAATAGCTCGAGGAATATAAAAAATTCAGGTGTTTCACTGCATATCTAATGACCTAGTTATGAGCCGATTATTATTGTCACTCTGAACGCGGGGAAAATTATAATATTTTTGAAGTAAGATTATTTTTTCAAGATTTATAATTTATAATACGATGTATATCTATTTGACGTTCTGATCCGTTTAGTAAAATTAATGAAAATTTCATTCATTTCACGAACCGGAACTTAATTTTTTACATATCGCGTAATTAAATAATATGGATAACTTTTTACGAAATGGATACAGAAATTTAGCATTACGGAACTATATCCACAAAATGAAACAATGATAAGCATAATTGTTTAGAAATAGTTGTAAAACTTTATTAAAATATTAAATAGTATAATTAAATAAATTATTATTACTAAAATTAAAAAATGAATTAAAGAAATTTAAAAAACCATGAATAAAATAGTGATGTTTGAACATGACGTGGTGGTATTATGACGACTATTGCATATAAAACGTGATTTCAAGCAGTCGTATTGTTTTGTTTCACATTTGCCCAACAATTATATCTTTGAAAACCTTTTAATCTTTAGTTTTCAGCTAAAGTTTAATCAAGTTTTGCAACTATTTCTAAAATATAAGTAGGACATAATTCGCACGATGGGCGGGCTACTATTGAAGGTGAGAAGTTGAGAAGGTAGGATTAAGAGAGGAATTTAATGCTTATTGATGTTACACTTGAAAATCAGAGCAAGATTTCTAGTAGAAAAGTTAATCCACATAAAACGAATAAATACAAAAAAAAACTCGAAAATTACGAATACCAAAATATAACTAAAACAAATTTGAACATTTCACCACATCTAGGAATGTCCAGTATTTTGTGAAAATTTCAGATCCTTACGATTATTTTTAACCGAATTTCGATAAAAACCGAAGAGCTGGTACTGCTAATTGATGTTTCACTGTCCTGTCATAGGTGGGAATTTGGAAAACTAGGATACATTAAGTTATTTATACAATAAATCATTACTAACGAAGAACGATTCTCAGTGGTTGAGCAATTTTTTAAATTAATTTACAACAAAATACATATTACTACTTTTTTACTCTAGAGCCAAATATATGAATTTTCCTTGACTCGAAAAGAACAAAATTCATCAAAAACTTGCATTCCGGTCAGGCGTATTTAAATGCTTTGCTCCCTAGCTGGGGCCACTGTTACTTTAGTGCTCTTCTAAAAGAACATATTTTTTTAACAACATAGAGGAATTCCGAGCTACACAATATTTAATTTTATACTGCATATTTTTTTAGACTATTTTATATCCTATTAAGCTATTGTAGGTTAGGGTCAATATTAAAAAAAAAAAAAAAAACTAATATTTTATCTGTCTTTTGATGTCTTTTGTTATGATGCCCATTTTATGTGATTTTTTATATTAGACCAATATACTAGGTTTGGCGGCTGCAGCTAGTTCATGCAGTGTTGTACGTAGGCTATACAGATTACAGAGCGAAAACATATACACGACAGTGTTCTTATTATTAAACTATTTTTGATTATCTCCAAGATTATATTATTTTTATATAGTACAAGAATATAATTTTGTATACATTTAGAAAATAAAAGAGCTGATGTTGGGTTCGTGTGCTGCCACTAGATGTTAAAGTTGGGACGGCGAGATACATAAAATTATTTAACTTAAACCTGTAACAAACGATGAACATGAACTTACGAAAAATGATTCGGAGTGAAGTTCGGTTGTATATATTTTGAAAGATGGTATTATTTACGATTTTTTTTTTTAGCATTATAAGTACTTCGATGAATTCATTATAAGTTGAACCTCCTTTCAAATTGTCAAGCATTTCTGTTTAGTTTGACCAATTTATCTACAGAGTACCTACCTATCAAAAAAACATTTTGTACAAACCTCGTAAAATTAAAATTTCTATAAATAGTTCAAAAATGGCTCAAATATTTTGAAAAATTAGTACGACTGGAAAAAGCAAATATAAGTTTTCTGTTAAAATTTCAAGTCTCAACGAATATTTTTAACTGAATTTCAACAAGAAAAGAAAATTAAAACTAATAAAATTTTAGTTAATTAATTTAGTAATTTCTCCCGTTATTCCTTCCTTTTTTGGGGGGGGAGGGCAGTAGTATTGCTCAAGTATTAAAAAAATTACTTAGAAAATCAAAAAACGAATAACTAACAAACTAGATTGAAAATGCGACAAAATATGATACGACGTAGATGAAAATATAAATAACTAAATCAGTGTCTTTGTCAAATGTTAATTTCAGTTTCTGATGATCATATATAAATAATGTCTATGCTAACTAAAAATTAAAATACCTACTAGTATTTATAGAATTTATTTATCTATTAAAATATTAAATAATGCCAAAATGTAAACATTATTTAGTAAATATTATAACTTTTTGAAAATAATATTTTGTAGTTTAAGAAACTGATAAGTGTTGTGGGGGGGGCTTCGCGCAATTTAGATGTAATACCGTGTAGAGGTAAGTGGGTATAAATTAATGTTCATTGCCACATCTAAAAAGAGTTACAGTTCGGCGCCACTACGACCGTGATCTAGCACCCCTGAGCATCCTGTTTACGTTCATGGCAAAACAATAAAATATAATTATTTTTCAATTGTACGATATTATACTTATAGATAAAAGTTGGAGTTTTTAGATTATAAAATGTGTAGGGGTGAACCAGCATTTAAATTATATCGTATAAACTAATTGAATTTGAATAATTGAATTAGCAATATTTTTCTTTTTAATGTTTTCCATAGTTATTCGTAATAATTTGTAAAATAAATGTTATTGAATTATGGTTAAAAATGCACCCATTTAAAATGTTATATTTATGATTAGGCACATGAATAGGTATAGGATAAATTAATAGCAAATTTGTAAAACCGATATTATCAAGTGTTGAATCATTTGTGAAAGAAAACAGTTTTTTTTTTTTTTTTTGGTTTATCGGAGTGGTCATTTTTTGATGTTTTCCTCTTGATTGTCTTAATAATTTGGAAAAACATAAAAGAAACATGGGAAATTTATAGTAATGGTGGTTTCTTTATTTTTAATTTTTTTTATGTATCGGTTAATACTGCAATTCAATTTTTCCAACGAAGAAAACACTCCTCGCCGCACTCGGAATCTAAAAATCTCAATATTGAACAACTATGTGTTTTTTTATAACACCTTTTTTTTAATTATAGGTAAACTATTAATGTATTGTTTTATAGATTTATTTACCAAAAATCAATAATAATAGTTAATCATATTTTGAATTTGTTAAAAAATACTCTTATCTTCAATTCACATAATATTACTATTGTTAATTATGATATTTTGTTTTGTATATTTCGATTAATGAAACACCAACATTTAGGTAAGTACGTTGCGAACACGGTTAGCCGTCGTTATTTAATTGATAGAATAGAAACCAATATGATATTTTTTAGTAGAGGGTTATTAGTTATTACATAAATAACTTATTAATGTGAGTGCGTCTTACTCTAGATGCGCGTTATTTATAATAAAATCAGTTTTTCGATAACTTCACGAATTAAAATAAGAAATTGCCTATACATGACTCCTATGAAACGGTCTGTATCTACACAAAAGGCTATTATAATTAGAGATGGTGCTAGAGAAATGGACAAAATCGACAATTTGCACGTTTTCAGCAATTTTGTTCGGCCTAATTGTTTATATCCCGTTAGTATTGGATATTAGAACTCAATGTTTACTATTACCAATAAGACTGAATAACCACTGTAATAACCCGAAAATACTGAATAAATTAAAAAATAACTATAAATTTAAAGCACGACTTTTTAATAACATAGAATTTTTTGAACCTTATTTACTATCAATTATAATTAGAAAATAAAATGTTTAGGCTGATTTATTACAATTTAATAATTATTAATATTATAAATAAACAGGTTGATAAAATAATAATTGTAAATAGAGTCCGTATATATCATTTTTATTATAAAAATAGGTTATAGCAGTAATTTTCATCGGCCCATTCACGTCAATATAAGTAGCAACCCATTGGGAAAATCCTAGTGGGCCTATCTACCCCTATATGTGTAAAATGTAAATGGTTATTACATTAATAACTTATTAATGTGGGATGTAGGTGTCTTCAGATGCGTGTTATTTATAATAGAATCGGTTTTTCGACAACTTCACGGATCAAAACAAGTAGTTGCCTATACACGACTCCTATAAAACGGTTTGTCTGTATTGCACACAACAGGCTATCAGTATTTATATATTATTATCATTAGTATTTAGGACGGTTGAAAAAATTAATATTTGTCAACATAATAAGTGTACCCATTAGGCGTATCTCTACTCACTTTGGGATCAATAATCTTTTTACCAAAGTGGCCCACCCACGTGCGAAGTATGTCCGTCTTTTTACGGAATGAACCGTATAAATATTCAATTACACTTTGATGGTGCACGCATGGGATAAAATTATTTGACTATAGGCAAGAAGGACTTGTCAATTGTTAGTATTTTAGAAATGTATTTAGGAGTGTATTAGTTTTACAATGAGGTTTATTTTTATTATTTTTTTTTTTTACTGTGTACAAAGTGTCTACTAGAAATCAAGCTCCGATTTTCAAGTGCAGTACATTTTCTGAAAAGAAATTTTATTTAGTTAAGACTTAAAGGAGGTCATTTTTCGATTTTCTAAGCGGTTTTCACAATAACTGAAAAAACAAAGGAAATTTACGAAAATAATACGTTTATTATTTTGCAATTTTGTTTATGTGTTGTAATTCAATTAAACATATTCCTAGAGACTTAAAATTCGAGACAGAACATTTATATTTGCTTTTTCTAGACATAGTAAAATTTTTATAACAGTTGTGTCAATTTTGAGCAATTTTTAGACATCTTAATTTTGCGAATTTTTTGTCTAATTTTTATTCGGTAGACACTGTGTTGTTAGACCAAACAGAAATGCTCGGGGATTTAACAAGAGAATTATTATAAGTCGCACTTTGAAGTAAAAAAAAAATTGAGTGTATTGAGCGTTATGTAGAATTTTTTTTTATAAGAATTTTAATATCTTAATTTTTGACGAAAATAGTAAATATTACGGTCTTTCAAAACATGTACTTTTATAACAGAACTCAATTCAGAATCATTTTTAGTTAGCAACGATTAATCGTTTCGTACAAATATACATTAAATTCCCTCTATATCTTATCTTTCCAACTTCTCATCTACAATAGTGGGCCACTCATCGTGCGAATTATATTGGTTTTCTTTCCTCTTTATTTTTCTGCCTAAATTATAAGTACCTATATGTCTTTTTAGAATGTAATAATTGTTGTATTGTAAACTATAGAATATCAAAGGCATGCCCAAGAATTTTGTTTGGGAGGGGAAAATATTAGTAAATAATAACGATCACAAATAAATTGTAGAAACGTATTCTTAACCCGATAACAAAAGCCGGATCCAAAAAAGCCAAATTATATTCAATAAATCAAGATTTTCCGTGTAACTAAGCTGAAATATATACACTTCGTGAGATTTAAATACTAAAAAAATTTTTATATTCATTGTAAGCTAGGAGGGTAATATAACCCTCCATCTCTCGTCCCCTGCGCACGCCACTGTCCAATATCAACTTGAGTCCTTCTTCGGGACCAAAGATATAATGTACGTATAGTATAATATATAGATAAATACCTCGGAAAACAGCGAATATTTTTTTTCTTTTCCATTTCGAGATTTTCCATTTCCATTTTTTCACCCGAGTACGAACCGCGAGCACACTCGGAAGTCCATATCGTGCTGCCCTTCGAGTCGGAAGTGCCGCCGCCACTGCCACCGGACGCAAAAGTTCGGTCGGTTCCGACTGTGGTGCAGGTGATGCTGTGTCCGTCGCCGGCGCTACTATCGCCGCGCCGGCGAAACGCGCGTGATCCGCAAAAGCGCGCCGCCAAAATCCTCGTCGTCAACCCCTGTGGCGGCGGCGACGGCCGACGACGACGACGCAAACACGCATCCCCCACTGCTCCTAACACACCGACACGGTGGCGGTAGCAGAAAGAAAAAGCTTTGCGGGAATGTTAACGGGTGGCGTCGGCGGTGAACGGACGGTCGGTAGCGAGCGCTCGCGCGCGCGCTCTCGTTCGCCGTATAGTTAGCGAGCTATCGTCCAGGGCAAAATCTATAAGGGCCACCCCACCCGCGGCGGTCGACGTCGACGACCGCGACGATGTTTTCCAGCCGCCGACTGTTGCGCACGCGCGTCGCACCACCGTTAGATGCGAAAACGTTGTTGAAAACCGTATAATATTTGTGTGTACGCGCGCCGCCGCCGTGTGCGTCGCCGAGTTGCCGTGAAACTCGCGATTTCCGCCGCCGCCGCCGCCGACGCCGCCGTCGATATTGTACTACTATTATTATTTCGCGGCGTGGGGCGCGTTCGATCAAACGACAAAAAAAATTCCCCTCGTTACGGTCCACAGCCGCGGAACGAACCCCGTTTTTACCCCCGAACAATGTACAATATTATTTATTTCGTCATTTTGAGGTTATTTTGCGGCAGTCCCGTTTTGCTTTTGGTTCGAAACAGTGCATAAATGTATATTGCATTGTATACAGGACCCCGCGATACTATAGCCCCAATTACGTAACCTGCAATACCGTTTTCCGTCATAAAATTACGAATTTGCAAAATCATTTTCAAAATTCTACCGGTAATTATTACTACCTACCTACCTAATGACAGTTGCTGGATACGAGTTTTTCGATTTCCGGTATGATTTCTCATCGTAAATATTAAATATATTAACATTATTTTTCATACGAGTAAACTATATTCAAAACTCAAATGTTTCAGAAAGCGAAAAAATCGGAAAAGGGTTCAAAATGCATTTTTCTTACGGAATTGAGGCTGATAATTTCAAAACTACCGTCGAAAGTTAAGATTTTAGTTGTTATCGATATTCTTTAATGCTTTTTTGTTTTTTGAAGTTTAAGTTTGAAACATTTAAAGTTTGACGCTGAAATACGGATAATCTGAGTTTTGATAATAGTTAAAATGGAATATGTTAGTTTTCACATTATATGGATCTTGTGTTTTTTGACACGGGTTAAATTGTATATCTTAACTCAAATGGTGCATTGGAACTTGTTAGTTTTGACACAAACCACTTTCCGATTAAATTTAGTCCTGTTCTTATGCATTTTGAAACGAACTGATAATTACACAATCAGAATCTGAGTTGCTTACTCATGTTCTCATTTATTTTGTTTTTTTTAAACATTTTTTTGATTCTAACCTACCTAAGTATAAAGAACCAGGAATATTAATTAGCAGACTTATTGTCAGTTGAATTATTTTGTCATGTATGAAGGAGAACACGGGGTTGATTTTTTTAAAATATTTATAGATATTAATATAGATAATTTGTTCGTTTGTAAATTTATTGATATTAATAATATTATTATAAAATATTGAATGGGTAAAAGCCACAAGAAGTATATACATATATATACTCTTCCAATTTTAATGTCCCCTCCCCGTTCGTAGTTGATTTTTTTAAGTACAAAATACACTTACCAAAACGGAATAAATATTTTTCCATCGTTGTGTATAATAATAATAATTACGGTGCGCTGCGATAGCGTGTCGTATACACGTGTGTGCTCCGCGGGCAAAAGTTTCACGTTTATAAATAACGATAGTTATAGCGTTATATAGTTTGCGTAGGCGTATAATATTCAAGACAATTGGCACATTTGTTAAAAACTTAGTTGAAAAAATAAAATAAACAAATGTTGAATAGTCGAAATTCGCACTCGGTTCGTGCGCGGGCAATATGGCCACTTATTTTTTCACTTGCATGCAGACGAAAATATTAAATAGGTACACACATTACGTTTGTAGTCTGCAGCAGTATTCGAAGGTTTTAAATATTCTCCTTTGTTTACGTACACACGTGTAATGGATACGTTCTAAACGCCCGTGTGTTTAAAAAAAGTTTTAAATACCAACGTAAACAAACAAAAAAAAAAAGTTTTAGTAAAAAGATTAACTTTGTAAGTGTAGGCGCGTATTATTATACCCGCCTACACATACTATTTTCGATTCAAATACATTCGTATGTTTACTATATTATAATCTATAAATTAATTATAATACTGTTCGAAACTGTAATATTTAACAGACAACTCGTATGATAAGATGTTTACGTACGAGCGATATTTTTAAAAATATATCCATGGATTTAATTTTTTCGTACCGTCGTTCGATATTATTTCGTTTTAACAAAACGGGTAAACGCGAACCGAGTCCCCCGGGACATTCAATTTTTACCCAGTCTCCCCTTTCCAAATTTCCCGCGTAATATTATTTTGCGTGTAGGCAGGAATCCCCGAACCAGATTGGAACCATAATTATTTTTATGTTTTCATACGGTTTATGCGCGAAACCATCCCGCGGTAGCGTATTATTAATTATTATCGATAATATTATACTTTGCAAATCGAATTGAAAACCGTAATTTCTTATAGCTAATTTTCATTAAAAATAAGCGGTTTTTAATTTATATTATTCTAATGTCTTTATGTGTATGGCAGATATGAGAGAGAAGGAGAGCTGCTCTTCGGTCGTTCATCGTTGGTTCATATTTTTCAATCAGACTTGGAGAATCGCCAATCCAATTTTGCCAAAAGATAAATTCTGCTTTTTTATTGATTGAAATTTGCCAGAAACTCGTCTATGATTGTACAAATTTAAGGTAAGTTGTTTTACGCTATACTTTATAATCGTGTTTCGAATTTAAAAACAAAATAGTCCCAAAAATAATGTGAATATATTTTTTTCCGTCTTAAGCCTTCATAATGTTTACTATGTTAATTTACGTGTATAAGTATATATAAGATACTGTAAGTTTAATATTCACCTGATAAGGACTTGATTCGTAGGGATGACGATGCTAAATTTCCAAAATCCCCACTGATCTAGTCAATATCAATTATACTTAATACATTATAAATGACTGCCTAATTATTTTCATGTCGGTATTTTTAAATTTAATGCACTTAATTAATACTTAAACAAAATCCCGCTATTGATAAACACTGTATGTATATTTTTTTTTCATACAGAGTAATTTTTTTATTACGAACCGGAAATTTTCTTGGAGGATTTCAAGTGAATATGATTTCTGTTTTTTTAGTGATTTAGGGAATCATTTAAGCTTTATTTTGAAACTGTGTGAGTTTTTCTTGTGGGGATATATACATTAAGTTACTAGTTTACCAGAATAAAGAAGGCACGGAACGACTTGGACCTTAAATAAGAAATTTGATATGTCCTCGACGAATTTGATGGGGCAGTGTGTGATCGGGTGATGGTAAATTTGATGGAAAAAATAATAGTCTGTAGGGCTAGTGTAGGGGGGTTCATATGCCCGATATTGTTTTTTGCGTTTAAATCTAAACTTTTGCTTAAGAGAATGATAGGTTTTTTATGTTTTTAATGAGAAATAAATTTGTTTTTTAGTAGTTTAAAACCAGAAGTTCTTTTTGAAACTCGTTTTATTAATCTTATACACGCAATAAATTACCTGGTTACATGCTCTTTCTCTAAACGTTTGACATACCTTTATATATATATACATACATTACATATTATACCGTTTGTTAACTATGTTATTACACGCATGGCGAATAAAAAATATAATGAAAGTCAGTTTATTTCGGTAAGTGGGTACCTATAAAAATTTAATGTTTTATTTTGTTTTGGTTGTTTTTTTTAAACGATATTATATAGTACAGACGCTCTGTATTTGAAAGAAATTGACAAGTTCTAGGCATTTGATTACAGTTTCAGCATACGTGTATCCTTTGAATATAATAATGTAAGACTGATGGTTTACAATATTATTCAGAATAATAATATTTGGATACTATTATTTCGTTTTCGTTTTTGTAAACAGCATATTAAATAGAACCAACACGAGAACACTGCCATATAATACGAGTGTTACAGAAAATGCTCGTTCGCTATTGAAATATTCGCTGCACCCCTCGTCTGTTGCATACACTACACGCATACACACACACACACACATACGTATACACATATATAAAGAGGGTGATTTTTTTTTATCATAAATCAGCAATTATCTCAAAGAATTTTAAGTGAATTTGATTTCTATTTTTTTTAATTATTTTGGAATCGTTTAAGGTTTATTTTAAAACCATTTTTAATTTTTACTCCCACTCCATATACCTTAAATAAGTGCAAACTTTTGATTTTCAAATATTAAACCCTCCCCCCCTTTTGAACACAAATTTGAATAGAGAATATTTGTCTAAAAGTTTTGATATGCATAACACTAATATCAGATTTACCGTTTATGAGTTATAACAGTTTAAAGTTTAGACCGGAGGAGTAGGGAAGTGTCATAGATGGGCAATTTATTACACAGATAACATTATATAGATCTGTATTCAAAAGTATGCATCTATTTAAGGTACATGGAGTAGAGGTAAACAATTAAAAATGGTTTTTAAATAAAGCTTAAACGATTCCATAATGATTAGAAAAAACAAAATCAAATTCACTTAAAATCTTTTGAGATAATTGCTGGTTAATGGTAAAGAAATTACCTTGTATATTATATATGTATATATAAAAAACTATACTTATTTTTGATTTTTATTCTCTTTATGGTGACAATTGGGGAAAAAGTACTTTAGGTGTATAATATATTATGTTAAATGCAAGCTACGTGATGGGATACAAACATACACCCACCCTAAATCACGGTCTAACGAACGTCTAGAGTTGAAAACAATTCCCAATAGTATAATATGATGCGTTTGTAGAACATACGTGCCCCCTCTCACCCTCATTAACTATTAATCGACTGAATTGCTGAATTATTTTAGAAAGATTCAAAACAAACTATCATATCCACAACCAAACAACAATCTCTCATAGAATATCTACCTTAGTATTTGTCTTACTTCGTAAGAAAAACTATTGCTAACAAAAAACGATTTTACTGTTTTTCCTACGTTTTTCCGGTTTTCTTCACTAATTATAAAAACTCCTAAGAAAATCAAAAAATAACCTCCTCAAAGTACCACCCCAGTCAGATTTCCATTCAGAAAAAGTGCTACACTTAAAAATCGAAGGATAATTTCTGGTAGACGTTTTGTACACGGTATAAAAAAATTAAAAATAAAACATCATTGTAAAACCAATACATTACTAACATGCATTTCTACAATACCAACAATTGATAAGTCCTTCTTGCCTAGGGTCAAAGAATTATGTCCGATGCGTACACATTGTCAAGTTATCGTAGCCGGATATTCTTTATATTTTATATTTCCGTAGACGTATATGTATAAAATATAAATAATATTTGGACAATATCTAAGTGTAATTGAATACGGTTCATTTCATAAACAAATATAGATCCATTTAAGCGTGTTAGGGTGTTACCGAAAAATTAACTATTACATAAAATGTTCGAAAATACGCACGAAAACTCCAATTACAGTAATTTGACTACGTAATGCTAATGTGAAATGTAAAAATTAAAATACATGATGTAGGTGCAAATATATTATCATATTATAGAATAAAATACTAAGAAAAGTTGTTCATAGATAAGACAAATAAAATAAACATAATGCTATATACATCATACATGGTGTTAATGTAATTTTAATAACTTGTAATTATATTCATGTGTGGTGCAAGCTTATTATTTTAAATAAATAAATCATTGTAAAACCAATACATTCGTCACTGCCCTCATAATCTAAAAACAAATTTGAAAATATTAAAAGCATTATTATTTCCGTTAACTTTTCCGTTTTTTTTTTACGTTTTCCCAATTATGAAGAAAACGACAAAAGACGCCCTTCTTTATACGCACTAAACAATATTTTCTTTTCAAAAAATATGCTATGATTGTAATTCGAAGCAAGATTTCTTATAGAAAAATATAATTTAAAAAATGAAAAATGTTTATTTTCTTTTTTTTATCCCTTCGAAATTTGTGTTCAGTGGTTCAAAAAAAAATGTTCAAACTTAATATTATATATTTTTTATGCCTATTTAAAATTAAAATTGTTGACAAAAATCTTAAAAATTACGGTTTTTTATTAAAAATACCAGGTAATTCATTTAAGTGGGTACATTCATTATCTTGGAAAGTATTAACATTTTCCCGAATTTGTTTTCTAGAATATTAAAGAAATAAGCTCCTCTATAATTGTATACTAATGTTATTTTTTGCCACCCATATTTCGGGGGGTAAAACCACTATACCTAATTTTGATTTTCAAATGGCAACCTATATTAAAAATTCCATAAATAGATGGAGTATTTGTTGAAATAAATTTGAGTGATGAAATTTTTGATTTCCGTTGATCCGTTGACGAGATATTTCACTTTTAAGTTTGGGTTGGAAGAGAGTAGTGGAGTGTCATTTGTGTAGCGGTGCGGCGTGCAATGTGTTATTAATGCACCACTACTCTCCTCCAAACTAAAATTAAAAGTGGAATATCTCATCAACAACTTGATAGAAATAAAAAATGTTAACACTCAATTTATTTTAACTAACACTCCATCTATTTATGGAAGTGTTAATATAAGTTGCTATAAGAAAATCAAAATTAGGTAGTTGTTTTACCCCAAAAAATAACATAAATATAAAATTGTAGATCTAGTTGTTTCTTAAATTTTCTAGAAAACAGATTCCGAAGAAAGTTAATTTTTCCGAGATAATGAGTGTACCCGCTGTAATGAATCACCTGGTATGTATAGTTGAACATTGCTTAGAATCGTTTTTCATTAGCAACGGCTTACCGATTAGCCTACAGATACTTTATATAGGTACTTAACGTAACTTTATGTATCCTACCTCCTACCATAATATGTTTGGGGGGCTAGGCTCCTAGACCCCCTGATATATACTTATATATATAATATATGCGATGGTTGGCAAGTTAATAAAAATAATTAATTGATTAAGTTAAGTTAATTAAATCAATAAAGTCGTCAGTTAAACGTTAAAATTTAACAAAGAAATAATTTAACACAGTTAAAAAGTTATTTTTCGTTGTAAAAAATCAACATTAAAAGTATTCAGTATTAAATCATAATTATTTATATTTGTTTTCATTTATGTAGTTAAAAATAAACTAAATCAAACTATTTTAGCAAACACTAAATAGTAATCCAAAAATCGCAGTATTGAGAACAACTAATTATTACAACTGAATTTCAAAAAAAAATCATTTGTCTTTAACTCGTTAACATAAATGTATTTTAATTGAATATTAACTGTAAAAAGTTAAATTAAATAAGTTTAAAAAGTTAAATAAAAATAATTATTATTATTTAACTTTAACTTTTTAACTAGTTTATGCCTATTATTACACCTATATATTCATAATATATAGGTGTAGTATATGTAGTATAATATATTATACTACATATAATCGCTGAGCACATAGCGAAAAGAATATAATGCTTGATTAATTATTATAATAATTATATATATTTAATAATTATAACAATAAATTTTTTTGGTATATAATATAGAAAACATGTATAAATATAATTAATAAATAACACTTAGATATTATATAATATATGATATTATTAAAACAAAATATTTAATATGTGTATACATCACGTATTATAAGGAGAAAACGAAAAAAAAAATAAAAATAATAATAATTACACGAGTAGATACATGTATATATTTATAATATTATAATTATAATTTAAAAAATATATACTTATAATATTATATTATTATAAATACATAGTATATACTCGTATATTTATGTGGTGGTTTGTATTAAATTAAAATAGATACTTCAAAAATCCTAATAAAAATACAATAGCTAACGTTTTGTAGTATAGATATAGCATATTATCTGGTCACATCGAATTTTAACGAATGTTGTTAGATTTAAAGAGATATAGAAAAACATCATTAATATTTATAAATATATCAACAATTTCTGTCTCTTAAGATCAAATCCGCATTGCTGGGCGTCAAAAGGAATTCAAATTCGGTGTTCAGTTGTCCATCGAAGTCGATGTGAAATTGTTTGACCATCTACGTAAAAAGAGCAAAAATTGTTTGAATTAATATGACGCAGGTTCGTTCGTTTATTTGATATTAAAGGTGCTAAGCTACGTACTTTTGCCAAGACGATCTGTAGCTCCAATTCGACGAAACGTTTGCCCGGACACATCCTTTTTCCGCATCCGAACGGCACTACGAGAAACGGTGACTTTCTCGTTAACTCGTCCAACCACCTTTCAGGTTTGTACGAGGATGCATCAACGAAATTATTGTCGTCCAAACACGCCAACCACGTATGCAGCAAAACAACACTCTTCATATAAGAAAAATAAAATAATAATAATAATAATAATTCGTACAAGTTTAAAGAAGAATTCTAAGGAGCATATATGGATCAAAAATGTGGAATTACGACAGTAGTTATTTAAAGAACCGGATAAAAAATCAGTCTTAAGAATGCAGAAACGTGACCAGCTAGGTTACATATCATAGAGATCTAATAAAATAACGAAATGAATTATAAAAGGTAAACCAGATGGCAAAATACCACATTTTCTTTTTAGAAATGTAGCGATGTGGTAGTGTACTATATTGTCTATATTCAAAGTAATGCTTTCCATCTACTGATATAATAATAGTGTTTTGTTATACCGTCAAATGCTATCGGAAGTTTACAATGAACTCTCCCCCTTATTAATTGGAGGTGTAACAGTCTCTATATTTCCACACTTCCATTATAGGATAGTCGCCACTGAGTGTGATTATAATACTAATAAAATATAATAACTTAATATAATATTACCCCTGTTGGCAATTGATAATTTTCGTATTCGAAATCGGATTCCAACACTCTTGCGATACACGGAGCCGTGGGCAAAAGTCTATAAATATATATAAATGTAGGACACGAAAACACAATAAATTGATAAGTATTTTCAGGAAAATAACTGATGGCCGTCAATAACGCGGGGTGTTTATACCTGTGAGCTTCGGTTATACAGGCATGCAAATACGTGGCATTATGCAAATGTTCGGCCGTTATTGCTGTACCCGCCGGAGCTAGTCGCAACACTTCGTTATATATTTTTTCCTGGACGTCCGGATGTTTGGCCACCAAATACAACAAAAAAACCAGTGTGTTTCCCAGCTGCGATATACATGTACGTGAGGATGAAAAAAACAACAAAAAAGAAACAATAAACGATGGAGCTATTAGTTTGTTTATAACAACGACGACGACGACGCGACGTGTAAATATAGTTTCCTTTCGGGAAAACCGCATTTTTTTCTGAAGGGAGTAACAAATTGCAGTGGATGGTTGGTGTGTATAAAAAAAGTATCTCGAGATTGTAAAATAATCCGTGTTCGTGAATTACCGCACAAAATTGCACATATTTTGTTTTTTAATAGTCGTATACTTGTATACAGAGTGTGTATTTATACTTTTTTGCCTTCTACCCCCTCAGTATTTATGGAATTTAACTTACGTTTTTTTTTTGTTTTACTGGTGTTTATCTATTGGTCGGTAGACGTGATGAAATAATAAATATCTAATCACATTATATTATAATAGCGTACAAAAACCTAAAATAAATAGGTCTACAATATTATATCGTACGGTTTTAATTCCAGCGGCGATGTAGTCGATGATCGCGGCTTTCTTGTCCCGGTTGTCCAGTCCGGGAGCTTGCAGTATGGATACGAAAACACTGCGCACGTCTGTGCAGGACAGCTGCTCATCTATTAGCGCTGAGTCGACGATTTCGGATACGATGCTAAAGTGAAACACCGTTAGAAATCGAAACGTTTACTCATTTCGTTTATTTAACGGTTTTTTAGAAGTTGTACTTGCTCGTATAGGGCGTCCTCGCTCGCTACGAAGTCCTTGTACGCTCTCGTCGGGAACAGTTTCCACAAAGGAAGTCCGTAGAACGCTTCCTGCGACGCGCGAAATTGGCTCGTTACCGAGTCTGCCAGCCGCGTGGCTGTGTCGCTGACCTCTCCATCTAGAAACCCGAATCTCTTGCCCAAAATCAGCGTACATGTACCTGCCGATTAATAAAAATATAGGTATAATACGATTAATATTTAAAATTAACGTGATGAAATCTAATTTTTTAGTTTGTAATGCTGTGTGACTATAAGCCCGCATTAAGGATTCAAGGGTTCAAGGGGGAAATCGCTAACACGTTTACATTAATTTTCAACAATAATTGTGGATCACAATTATTCAAATAAAATCAATTGTATTTGTTATTCCTTTTTTCAGTAGTCTAACAAACATATTTCATGACTTTAAACCGTTTTAATTTGTTCGATTCTTATACAAGGTTTCCCGTAACTTTGAGTAGATTTATCAAATAATACTTGTTTCGTTTGTTGTAACTAATTCAATGAAAAAAATATTGATTACTGTTAAATACTTAAATGTAACTATGATTTAAATTCGCAACACACAACCATTAAATTATTCCATTGTGTAATACTAAATATTCAAACCATTTTCCAGCTTAGTATTCTACATTAATCATAATATGAGAACGTTGAAATATTATTGATGGAAGCATAACTTTCGACTATTGGTGAAAAACTATATGGATATAAATTAAATTTCTCCTCTACTACCTTCCCGACTGCTTGTCTACAACAGTAGACCAACGTGCAAAGTGTATCCGTCTTTTTTCCTCTGAACTTAAAATCACGAATTTAATGAAAATAAGTTGATACATTAGCATTTTCTGAATAATAAACAGTTTACTCTATATAATAGCTATTTTTAAATTTTTCAAAAATAACAAAATAAAGTTATTTTTTAAGTTTTTTAACAAAAACATAAAATTAATTGGAATATTAACATTTATAGTCTTAAACCCTGTGAATAATATAAAAAAAACAGAATTTTATTATGTTTATTATCTCCAGAGATATTACAATGGGTATATAATAATAATAATAATATCTCCATGGGACATCTTGTATATAATTTGTTTTTTGTTCATTAAACTGACAATTTCATTTTCTATTTGTATCAACACTAACCATCTAAAATTCATAACATTGTCGTTCGAAAAATGACTTCTAACTAACGAGAGTCTTTACGTTTAAAGTACTTTTGGCATGATTATATGTCAATTAAAAATAATATCGGTTGATAAAAATGATTGATTAATTTTGCCCAGGTTCAAAAATTGTATACAAGTACTTTTTATAGGTGATATAATTCAATTTCCTGATGTATTTTGTAATTATATTATACTATAATATCGTTGATTCGACGTGTAATAATACATTTATCATCAGGCAGATGTTTTATTTTTTTATCGTGACATTTTTTATACTAAATAAATGATTTCACACGTACTTTCCAACCCCATTCGGTTACAGTACGATTCGAATCCTTTTACTACGTTGTTGCCGTCTCTCGCCAAGCCGATCAGAGTATTGAAATCGTCCGCCAATTGGTTTACTTCCGGTAAGAAACGTCGAATTGTCCTAGGACTAGTAAGTTCCGGAGTTAGTTTGTTCCTCAATTTGGCCCATACTTCACCTTGTCTGAAATACGGTAATTGCATTTGAACAGATAATTGAAAGAACCCAGTAATACAGGTTGTGTACTATAACAATAATATATAATAAGTAGGGTCTGGATTTAATGCACTAAAAATCATCGTAGAATACTCTAAAAAAAGCTAAAAATGTCTTTAAAAAATAGCATATCATTTTTTAAATTTATTATTTTATTGGGTAAATTATAATACTTTTATTTTATTTAAAAAAACAACAGCAAATTGAAAAATTTGACTTGTGACTATAGCGACGATAGTATTAATTGAGGAGCTGTTTGGACTGATTGACTGAAAAAACTGAACAGTATGAGTAATATTTTGAATAAGCTAAATTTAAATTATTAAATCATATCATAGATTAAATATATGAAGCATGGTATATAGTATTGTATATAAATATATAATAATAATAAAAAAAAGATAAAAATGTTCTAAAAATGAAATAACATTGAAAAATGCAAAATAAAAGTTTTTCACCTTTGAAGTCTGTCACATGAATCAAATTATATATTTGGAAAGCATTGTATAATATCACTCAAAAAAAGATGCATTTTTCATTGAAATCCGGGCCCTAGTTATAGGTAATATCATAAATAAAACTAAAACTAACATCACAACAAATTAATACGAAAAATATATAGTTTTAAAATCAGAAAATGATTACTTATTGGCTGGATATATAAAGGAAGGGGACTTCATTATTTCATACCTTATGGTGCAAATAATAGAGAAAAATCAGAGTCATTAGAAGCAGAGAATGGAATTAAGATAAAGGGATGCGAGAGCGTTCATTATAAATAGATATATGTGCAGAAGTTTTATTAATGATAATAAGAGAAAAGGACAATCGACATAACGAAATAATACACATTAGAAAATAAAATAAAAATGTTTTACAAAATAAATAATTATGTAATACAAGTATGAGTATTATTTGTATTCAGCTGAATAAGTAATACAAATGTGCAATGAATATTATCTTATAAGTAATAATTTATTAATGCTAAATCGTTAGTACAATTTTTAATTCGAAGCGGATCGAGGGATGTATTGGTTTTTCTATGTTTTAATATGAATTTTAATTTTAATTTAAAAATTCATATGACACGAGATCTTTTTTATTGCATTTTGTATCTAGTTACTGCGAAAGTAGGTTAAGTATGTTTTCATAATAATTAGGGAAAACCAGGAAAAGACAAATGTATGTTTTCTATCGAAAATGTTGCTTCAATAAAAAATGACAAGAGAGGTTTTTTGTTGCATTTTTAATTTAATTGGTCAATACAGAAGTCGTTTTTGACTTTCAGTGTAGTTTTCGTAATTCCTGAGCAAAACTAGAAAAAACGTAGAAATAACGGGAAAGATTTTTTTTTGTTGCAATTTAGTTTAAAATAATCGAAGAAACTTTAAATTTTGACAGAAAATGTATTTATGCTTTTTCTAAACGTGTCAAAATGTTCAAAATCTTCTGAAAATATTTTTGAGCTATTTATAAGCATAAAATGTTTGTTATGAGTTTTTTTATGTAGATTTAACTTGATAGTTACTATGTGTGACCAAACAGAAATGCTTGAAAATTTAACAGGTTCATTATAAATTGAACTTAGCGATGAAAAAAAGTTGAGCGTAATGAATTTTTTTTTTTATATAATCATTTTAAGATCAAGTTTTCATAAAAATCATAAATATTCAAAGGTTCAAATCATGTATAAACAAACTTCGCTCAGATTCGCTCGCTTCAGTTTTTCGTTCGCGATGGTTTTTCCATTGCTTACAGGTTTAATAATTTAATAACTTTTTGAATCCTTCCCACATAACTTCCCACATACAACAATGGCGCACCTATAGCAGTATCAGCTCTTCTTTTGTTTTTTTAAATTTAACATGACCAATGGGGAGGATCGAAGCCCCTTTAGGTCTTTCCTGGGTACATCACTGATAATAGATTATAATAAAATATAATTGAGAATTATAAAATTAGAACAGATTTAAAGGTCAATGGGGGCGGACATGACATCCACATCCCTCCCTATCGTAAACACGCCTTTGCTACCCTTGTGTCAAATTTTTAACTATTTTTATTTTAATTATTATTAATGAACAAGTATTATCATCATTGTGGAATGTAAATTATATACAGTATATTATTTAGTTTTTTTTTTTAAAAAAATATCATCTAAAATATTATATCTGTAGCACGTTATTTATTTTGTACACATAATTGCACAAAATATAATTGCCACACCGTTAAATTCAAATTTTATAAAGCACTCGTAACGTAATCATTTTTTTTTCACATACTACAAATGTTCAAGAACCCTCTTCTTATGCAATTATGTTGTATTTTAATCCCGAATAGGCTTAATAATATTATAATAAGTACTGCAGTGTATTCGAATTACACAAACAAAATATAATTATTCATAATATTATCCTTCTATAAGTACTCGTACTCACTCGTTAACGAGCCCGGTGTTAGTGTAGCGATCTGGCCTGGATTTTCTGTAGTTGGCCGTTACTTCATTCGGGGGTCGGATGGGATATTTTCCACTGTGCCTGAGTACCCGTTCAATAAAATCTCGGTCTTTGACACTGATAATTGGTATATTCCACAATGCTTCTTCACGAATTATATTTCCGTACCGGATGAACATGTCTGTGTAAGTATTAACAGATTATGAATAATCCAATATTTACATAATATCCAAATATTTAGGTACAGTCATAGACGATTAATCCGTATATAAGGTGATCTGCAATAAGATCACGGTAAGACATTCGTTATCTCGAAAAGTATTTATTATTTTTTTTAAATAATTTAAAAATAAGCAGCTCAAAAATATTACATTAACATTATTATTGATCATTCTTAAGAATGAAACAACTAATCAACTTTTGATTTTAAAATAACAACCTATATTAAAAATTGCATAAATAGCTGGCGTGTTAGTTTAAATACATTTCGGTGATGAAATGTTTGATCTTCCGTTGACAAGATATTACACTTTTATGTTTAGGTAGGGGGAGAGTAGTTTGGATTCAATTTTTCGAGTGGATTGAAATATATTAATAATGGTTTGTATTTTAAATATAATGTCTTAGAAATTGGAATTGATTGCCTGTGTATAGTAATGAAAGAAAATATACTATTTATTTACTTATAGAGAGGGACTATTAAACCCGTATCAACTAAATTAAGTATGGATAACTATTTTTTGTTATCACTGTGTGACTAAACTAATCCATAAATAAAAAACAACAAAATTATTTACCTTTGTACGCCAAATGTACCGCATTCAGTTTGTATAAACAGAATTTCCAATAGATCCATCTTGTACCGAATATAGGCAAGGACCTTGGCCCTGGAATATCTGCCAAGGTTTTACATGTTTTCGGTTGAGCGTCTGAAACGAAATCAAAGCAGTAATACTATTATAATTTTATATACGTCATTGATTACCCATCAAGGTTTAACTTGGCCTTGAGATAACAAAACCTATCAATTACAAAGAAATTGACTAAGGTTCTATATGCCCAACATTCAAAAGATCAAGAATATTAATTTAAAACCAATTCCATTGTGTTTTCGTCTGGTTGACCAAATGACATTATTACTATATCGTCTTCTTCTCGGCATTCGTTTTAGTGTATAACCTTTACCATTTTATCTATAGGTAAACTAAATTACTCGATAACTATATAATATATCTGGGTACCTATACATATAATATATACATTTTATAACACATAATTATATATATATACATTATATCTGTTAAATGTTGTTATAAACAATATTTAATATTATTTTCAATAATATGATATATTATACGTCATTGAAATATAATTAACAAATAACATATTAGATACAATATTATGCAAATAATTGTATTAACATATATTAATATATATAGCAACGTGCAGATAAATAATTCAAGAATTACTTAGATAGGTACCTATATTACAATGAAACATTGGAATGTATGTATATTCTACATAGGTAGAATTATGGAATATTTTTTTTTTTATGTATCATATTTTAAAATAATAAATTAATGTAATTATTTAAAAAAAAAAACCATAAGTATACTATATTACAAATAAGGAAATTAGGATGACGTTCGAATAGCGTAGGCCTTTATTCACTTATTGTTATGTGTTAGGTATTTACCGTTAGAAGAAAAAAAATATGTATAAGGAGGTATTCTTCAACGTTCCGGTAATACGTCAATATTATAGTAACAAATTATTCATGGTTGAGAAAATCGAACACGTAGGATAGTACGAAAATATTCTTCGACCTGATGCCTATACTGTGTAAATGTCAAGTTTATGGAATTTACGTGTACGCACATAATGCTAACAATTACGGTAATAGTACCGTTATAACGGGCTTAAAACAGTATTCATTGCAAACCACTAAAAATACTTTTTCAACCAGAAAAACCACGGTATTAGGCACATAGATATCAGCAAATAATTAAAAAACTTATAAAATATTAAAAAAAAGAGCTGATACTGAGAATGAGAGTGGCCACTGTTGTAGTTGAGAAGTTGGGAAGGTAGGATACATAAGGTTATTTTATTCATATCTATAAGTAACGATAAACCATTGCTTAATGAAAGATGATTCCAAACGCAGTTCGGTAATACATAATTTTTAAGATTTTGTTTAAATTTGATTTCTAAACGCTTATTTTTAAAAAAAAAGTCATCATGTGATTTTGGAAATTTTACCACTTTTAGGTAAGTTCAATATAAGTATTATTACCAAATTTCATGTACCTACGTGTATTTATTACCGAATTACAGCAAAAAACTCCCAAAAATTAAAATTCATTAAAAGATCAAAAGTGGCTCAAAAGTTTTGACAATGATACCGTAAGAAAGTTTATCAAAAAGGTATTTTGTGATTTTTCGATTAAATCAATTTTTCTGATAGAAAACGTGTTTTTATAAAATAATGAAATCATAAAATTGTACGTTTTCCTACGTTTTCTCTTACTAAGTGCTTTTATTTCAAAAATAGCATATAAAATCAAAAAATGACATGTTAAAGGTACCATTTAGATAACTTGAGCTTTCAGAAAAGTTGCTACACGTAAAAATCAGAACAAGTTTACTAGGAAAAGACGTGTCCATAGACTAGAAGAAAAAAAATAAACAACCAATAGTTCCCTCGTCATCTAAAATGAAAGATGTTAAAATTAAACATAAGGATCATCATAGTGTTTTTCTTATTGGTAAAAAAATAAAAAATAAAAAGTTGAGCGTAATTAATTAGGTCTTTTTTTTATTTACGAAAATCGTAAAAATTGTACAAAATGAGGCATTTTATAATATATGTATAACTGAACTTCGTCCAAATTTGTTTTTCGTTAGCAATGATTTATCGTTGTAGACAGAACCTCATCTATCCTAACTTCCTAACTTTCGACCTACAACAATTCCATCACACCCATTAGCAGTATCAGCTTTTTTTGTTTTTTAACTTAATTTAATGTAGATATATGTATATACATATTTATTAACTTTGTAATGCGTAAACATCCTAACTCTTGTAATAATTTACAAGACTTTTTACTTTTATTTAGTTTGGCCGAAAGTCTTATTAATATATAGAGACTTACTCAGAAATTAAAGTGCTTCAAAACCTAAATTGAACAATATTATGAATAAACAACTAAATGCATAATACTATGGAATTGAATTATTTAAGCAATGAGTATACACGAGTTTTAAACATTATATTTTAAATTAGTCATTTTTCTGGGTCGTTATACAAAAGGCAACTATATAAACTTTAAGAATTTTGAAGGTTTCAGTTTTATTTTCAAGATTTTTTAAACTTGTCAATTTCATAATATAGCTCCTTAAATTTTTAACCAAAAATTAATGAAGTCTCATTTTATAATACCTATAAGTTTCTTAAAAAAAATAAATAAATAAATAATAAAGCATTAAAATTTTTATGAAAATAATAATAATTGCAGCATTTAGAAATACGTTCAACCGAATATACTCAGATTAGTTTTATATTGGAAATTATATTATTAAATTATTCTATATATTATCGAACCTTCCCAACTGCCCATTTACTTTATATACTCATTACGAGTGCTATAGCTATTTTATAAACAATGTACATTATACAGGGCGTGTCCCACGAAGATTTAACCACTGCTATATCTCTTGATATAATAAAGATAATAAAACTTTACTTTTTTTTACATTACTCGCGTGAATATTTATATTTGAATTAAATTTTGGTAACACAACTAAAAAAAAAAATGTTTATTTTATTATTTTCGACAAATTTGAAGATAGTCATGTTATAGAGTTTATTTTTCTGAAAATTCTGACGTATTAAATTTTTTTTTCCATTAAATTCGTGATTTTTAATAATTTTTTAAAGTTGAGAAAAAAAAAGTCTACAGTCATGAAAATAATAATTCATTAGCGAATGGGATTAAAGCCTGCTGTATAATTATAGGTACTTCCCTAAACTCCCTGATAATTGTTATCAAAAATAATAAAATAAAATAATTTTTTTTAAATTTTTTACCAAAACATAAAAATGAATTGCAATAACAATACTTTTAGTCCATATCTCTGTAAATAATATTTAAAAAAACGGAATTTGATTACTTTTATTATCTCCAAAGTTATTAAAATGGGTATACTAAATACATTACTTTAATTTTTATTATTAATATTTATATTCGTCAAAGAAGAAAGTGTGGTTTGCAGAAAAAGTTCCTTTTTTTTCGCGTACCCCTTATATGTATTATACGTCACCTACCACTTATGAATAAAAATTTAACTTTTCATAATGTTTATACATTTATTTCAAAATTATGAGCATAGGACAGTAAATTACTACAATATAATTGACATTATAAAAATTTGGCTTTCTGCGTACTACCATGTGACGTACCGCGTACCACAGTTTGAGAATCGCTGGTTTAAAGTTAGAAAACTAATTTTTTTCTTTTTAGTGGTAATATTTAATGATATTTTAATCAACTAGTTTTGCATTTAATTTTCTGGCGAACTATGATAACGTAATAATAATAAACAAAAGTCAAATAAATTTAAAAAATCAACTTTTCTCATAGTCGAACACGTGTTTTTTTTCATTCGAACGTCATACTAACGTTGTACATTATTTTTATATACACATTTACTTATATTAAATATAGAAAAAAAAAAACCAATAAAATTTCATTCGGTGTAGTATAGTGGTCCATATTTATATTTTCAAGTGTAATGTTCGAATTGAAAAAAATATAAAACGTATACGATTATACAAATCATATTTATCACTAATCCAATAAAAGTTAGCGTATATTGTTGAATTTTGTTTAAAATTGAATTTTTTTTTGAAATTTTAGATTTCAAGCGAAGGTGAATGTATTGGTTTTTTATTATGTATTTATGTGTATGTATATGAGATTTTGCTACAGTCAAAAACTCTCTTGTAGCCTTATTTGGTTCTTTGAGGGAATCATTTTTTGATTTCTCTCGTAATTTTCTTAATTAATGAGAAAAACTGGCATAATTTTTGATGATATCTGGGTTACCTTGGAAACTATTCGGGAAAAATAGGATTAATAATATTCTGCTCAGAATTTTTGTTTGTTAACAATATGGTTTATAATTGCATACAAATATGAATTAAATTTCTCTCTCTTTAAACATAGCCAGAGACGGATTCAGGGCCCAGCCCCTCCAAATTTTTTCTCTGATTTTTGCGTGAGAAAATAATATACATTATGTATTATATTATATTTTAATTGTATTCATGTTGTAAAAAAATTGTTGGGCCCTCCCCAGATCTTAGCTCTGGATCCGTGCCTGAACAAAGTGATACATCGATCAGTGGTATCAGTCTATTATAATATACCTAGTTGAAATTATTGAAGTCATTCTCAAAATTTAAGTCTTTTTTAAACATAATATAGAGAATTCATATTAATACCTAACTATAGGTAAAATATTTTGAACCAATTTGGGAAAATTTCGATATACCCCTCCATTGAAAAATATACGCGTACATCACTTTCATCAAACCGAAAATGAATCTTCGATATAATGGGACTCAGATAGTGGCACGACTAGAAGGGATTGATATTTTGAGTATCTGGACACCCCCTTCCATCCTTATTTATGTAATATAATTTTACTAAAATGCGTTAAAATCATGTTTTTTCTTTTAAATACGTAAACATGCAACAGCCCCGTTCAAAAAAATCCACGTTGCGCTGATCTCAGGTATTTATACAAATCGCTACGATTTTAGAAAAGTTTTAAGAGTTCGTGACTCGTTTCCCGGTTTATTTGTATAGTATACAATAAGGGGATTATATCATAATATTTGTTTGTACAGAGTTTTTGGACTCTACGGCGACATCATCGTAAAATGCTTTCAATATCAAAAACCGTCGAAAATAATACGTGAGCGAACAAACAATAAACAAGGAAATTATGCACGCGGTAAACAAATAACAAAAAGGTTTTTGGTACAGCTACGGGTACTCTTTTATACCGATCGTTTTAAATTAAAATGTTTCTATAATTGAGAAAAAAATTCGTAATTCAAATTTTCTGCTCATTACACGCCGCGATAAACAACGGTCTAATTATGCAATTAAAACAAAAACTGATTGTGTAGGTACTATCAGTAAATATTATTATAATGTACTTACCGGGCCGGTATTCGATATGATGCATATACGTTCCGATAACGTACTTGGACACGAGTCGTATGAGAGCGGTAATACACGTGATCAGTTGGCAACAGGCGTTTTCGATTTTGTTCCAATATTTCTTCTGTTGCTCCATACCTGCAACCGTGAAAAATGACGACGATTTGAGAATTTGAAAAAGAGCGAAAGAAAGAAAAAACGACGTGCGGTGTATAATTCGTGTTATTGAAAAGAACGGGCGGCGGCGACTGCGCGGGTGTAAAATAATATTCGATTAAAATAATGTGTCGGGACGAAAACCGACGAGGGGAAAAAACACACACGCATACACGTCAGATACGGAACTTATTCTAGCAGGACAGGTTAGTGGATTGATACGAAATTTTAATGTACGATAAGGATGACCGCGTGATTATTATTCGCTTATGGACATAATTTTTTTTTTTTTTTTGTTTTCTGAGCGAAACGACGAATTTATTAGTTTAATATTAGGTTTATTATTATGATGCGTTTTTTTTGTTTTTTTTCTGTCTGTAAACAATACTAAAAATCTATCGACTTCGTGGGTGGTTTCTGTTAACAAATGTTTGTCTAGTCAAAATTGTAGCCAATGAGTCGGGGAAGTCATTTTTGTTTTTATTTTTCATATAGTTTTCTTCATAATAGTTGAAAAACCGGAGAAAAAACAACAGAAAAACTGGGAAATTTACACGGTAAGAATTTCTGTAATTTTCGACTTTTGTTTTATTTTTTTTTTTTTTTTGTTAATTATCAACTAAGTATTTAACTACATTATGTATTAATATTTATTTATTATTAACGTCAAATTACGCGTGACGATAATATTTCTTGAACATGAGTAAAATTAGATTTTTAAAACGCCCTTATTATCATTTATTCTTATTTACTCTTATCTTTTTATCGGCTCATTTTTCGTTCGTTAGATTTTTTACTTATACTCGAATTAACGAGTACTAAATCAAAATTTGTCGAGTCGATTTATCGACCAACTCTAAATTAAACATAAATGTAGTAACCCTAATAATACTGTAGTATTAATATAACAATCTATTTTTGCGTATTCAAACTATTAACATAGCAATATTATTAGAAATATCTGCATTTGAAGATATTTATACGTAGAGGTTAGAATTATTTTTTTCAAATTAAACAGTCGAGTTCTGGACTAAGTCTAATATATTTAGTATTATATAGTATTTATACTCAATTGAAGTATGTTTAATGTGCACATAACGTGTTACTAAAATGTAAGCAAAATAATAAAATTATGCGGTTCACGTTTATAACTGCCGCGCAAAACTAAATGATTTTTATACTCGAGATCTCGATAACATTGTTATACTCACCATTATTGTTTGAAAAAAGATCGAGACACTCGTAATCAGGATAAAATTCCATTGAGCGCCGGGTGGAATATACTATTATGTAAAGATTTTTAAATAATCTTGTTATTACTTATAATATTATCTTACTTATAATTTATAAGTATCATGATAATAGAATTTTATTAATAATTTCTAGTATCTTTGTTTATTTTTATTACATAAAAATACATAATAACTTTGCAATGTTCGCAATCGATCTTTAATAGGTTTTTTTTTTTTAAACTGTGAATCATACGTTTTTAATTACATTTATCATTACCGTATATGGTGACATGTATGGTATTTTAAAGTTCACATCATTATTATTATTATTCTCCAATAATTATTATTAAATCACGTAATTAATATCAACTTATTAATATCAAGATAAAAACAAAAAAACATCATCAGATGTTGTCCGTAATTCCTTAGATAATAAGTATAGAAAATAATAATATTTGTTTAGAAGTAATTTTTTAGATTTTGGATACAACGAGGAATTGGTTTTAGTATGATGTGTGTTTTTTAATTTGTCTATCCGTTAACAACTTTTCTACCAGAAACTTCGCTCCATTCAAAAAATAACATGAAAGCTTTTGTATAGCATTGTGGATCTAGTTGGTACATTCATAGTGTTGTTTTTTGATTACTTTTTATGATTTTTTTAATAGTTGGAAAAACCGTATGACAAACGAAGGATAAAATATGTATGACATTAACGATTTTTGTTATTTAATATTTATTTATTTAATACGGAACAACCCAATTTGCATTAAACATTGTATTCTTATGGCTAGATAATTTATGTTACATTAATTACATTCATTATTATATTCATTTTATTTTTTTTTTAAATTACATTTAGTATTCATATTATATCGTTACGCAAACGTTTTGATTAGGTCAGGTCAGGACGTTTATTGTTATAATGTTTATATTTACAATATTAAAGTAATCAATTGCGACATTTAGTTTATTTTATTTTACTGACTGGATCCAGTTTCGATTTCAGTAGGTGCATAATAACATTAATTACAAATAGGGGTGGATTCAAGGAGAGCCATTAAGGGTTGAAGACCTCCATCCCTTAACATGCAGGTACTTTAAAAATAGAACTTAGGTATACTATATCATATATGTATAAAAATTATAACTAAAATTAAAAGTAAATTTTTAACGCAAAGCGAATTTTGTTTAGCCCTCACCCACTCCTCTCACTTATATAATTCTAAGATCTATACCCGAATGCAAGTAATCAAATGTATAAAATATATATAACAAGTGTGTATTATAACCATCATCAAAAATTAAATTATAACTATAAGAAACGTTAGAATAATATTATAATGGGGTGATTTACTGGCGCGTAGTCTTGGAATAAACGCGAGGAATATAAAATATAAAACTATTATTATTACGAATGTTGTGGTTATAAGCTCTAAAGTCAAACAAGCTAAGGGCAGCAAAATAGTCATCAAATATTATTATTTAGTAATTTTATTATTAAGGATATTGGTAAATGAAAGAGTCGATAAATATACCTTCGCACAACATCGACTGCTCGCATGCACGTAATTTCACATATCGAAACGCGTACGATTGAAATGTTTATGGTTTTGTCCAAGACCAGACGGGTTCGTAAATCGTTTTTTAACTCCGTCACGGAAAATATTCCGTCTCACATTTCGAGTTTACACACACGTTACGCTATAGTATAGATCGTATAAACATTTCACGCCGGTCCTCAGTATAAATATATACGGACAACTGATGGATTATTGAGCTTTTATTTCTTCCTACGACCGCGCAATCGTATTTATACAGGACGAGATGGTTAAAAAGTGCAATTTACTTTTTTGTTTTCCTACTATATGCGTTCTACTTGTATGTTTTGCTATTTTTTTTTTTTTTTTTTTTTTTTTTTTTTTTTTTTTAATAACAGGTATACTGCCAACATGGTGAAAACAAACGACCGCGGCGACGCGGCAATATGTGTGATTTTTTCCTCATAAATAAACATTAGTGGATATTCAATTGGTACAAAAAATAATCATCACAGTAACTATCATTCAACTCTTATATAAAAGTCATACGCTAAAACAAAATACAAATACAGATTGTATTTTTTTTAAGAACTTTCTAAAATAATGTATGTATTGTATATTGAGTTGTGTACAGATCGTATCACAAAGATTCAAAAACACCACGAAATACATCGATTTATAATCAAAAACATAAAATTATCTTGATATATATTTATTTGTTTGCGGGAAAAAAGGACTTAAGGAGAAAGTAAATTTTTAGCGGTTTTTTTTATCTAGATTGCATAAGTGCATATATTTCCAAAGTTAATGTATATATAGTGTACTCCATTTATGGTCGAGCGAATTTTCAAAACATAAATTTAAAACTAACACGAAATCAATGATATTATTAGTAACTATACTTATACTGTCAATCGTAATAGTCTGGTCGTTTATGTTTGCGGCGCGTGTATAGAACCGATCGATACAAAAATCTGGCCACCATGATCCAGTGACATATTCCGAACGCGATTTTATTTTTAGCGACGAGATGACGTCCCAGAATTGTTCGTTCGGCCAGACCATTCACATTGGTTCGGACCTTAGTCTAAGCGCGCACCTTTGTACGCGTGCGCACGACCTTCAGACGTTTACGACGTCGCGAACGTAAAATAATTATTGTAAACTGTGGTTTAATCGGTGGTTTAATGCGGTATCGACCGGGACTGACCGTACTATTTTCGATCCGTGTTATTATGACGAGAACTACGGATTTCGCGATTACAGGAGGGGGGGGGAAATGTGTATAAATTTATCCCCAATAAAAATTGCGTTGTGGTATATAAAACTATTCAAATTTGGTTCACGTACACGTAAAAATAATAATAAATAATATAAGTTCAAAATTTAAACGGTACTTTGTCAATATGGTAAATTATTGTTAATCGATCGAAATCTGTTTTCAAAATTAAATTTGGTCCACCCCAAACCGAAAAAGACGCAGAAAATAAATTTTAGTGACGATATGGGCCCTTAAACACTGCCGAGAAAAAACAAACGCCAAAATACATCGCTTGGTCAAAAATCATCACTCCGTGTCTGTCGTTTTATAAAAATATAGTTTATATTATACAATTTCGTAAATTTATATTTTACTTAAAAACAATCTGCTCTATTCACCGTGTATCCCTTATGTGCACAAACAGTGGAGTAAAAAAAGGAAGATTTTGGAGGTTCAACCCCCCTCCCCCCCGAAATTTATGATTGTTACGGCACACGAGCGTATTTATGAATCTATTTGATCTATGTATTAACCCAAAAGCTTTTTTATAAGCTTTATTTGTTTGTTGATTTCGTAGACGTCATAATATAGAACTTGTGCCTATCTTGATCGTTTCGGTATATTTCAATAAATCCGCCGCTTTGTGAACCTTGATTTCGAATATTTCATAAAGTCAACTTTGAATGTTAACATAAAATTCGCTAAATTCGTGAATTAAAAAAAAAAAGTCTTAAAATGGTTTGATAGACCTTTTTTTTTTTTACATTAATTTATAAAACGTATATACTTTTTGAACAGGAAAAATAAAATAACGAGATACGGTGGTCGGTCGTACAGTAGCGAATTTTTGTGTAAAAAACTATTCGACGGCTAGGCAACCACGAAAAGACAACAATCGAAAACCACGTGTCCTGTAATATCGTAAAATCGATCTTAAAACCATAACGCACTTACGGTTTACGACAAAGTTCCGGTCGGACGATAAATTATAATTTTTTTGAAAATCTGCGCAACCACCTGTCCGATTCGTTTTACAAAATGTATTCCAATAATTTTATTATGAATTCATTACAGGACTATATTCGAATGACATATTTCGTTTTTGAGGGATACAGTGTACCTAACGAAATTGAACTAAGTGTATACACTGTTTATGATTACTACAAGTCGATAAATGCCTATATATTATATAGAAACTATATGTTTCGATTAGATGTAGCCGTCTTATTAAGAGCACTTTTGCATTTTATTATTAAAAAAACATGTCTCACTGGAAAAACTCTCAAAACTCTCATAGAGTGGTCCGATGTTGACGATTATTTTTTCGTTAAAAATAGGAAGACTTATTTTTACAGCCCGCATTGAACTTCCGTTTTTTTAATATTGTAAACCCAATCTTTATAATATATCTTTAAAATGTTAAGCTACCAAATTGTATTGGCTGTTGAATGTCGTTGTTTACCAAGAAATAAATAGTGTTAAATTAACAATATTCCCACACGAAGTCATGTTCGTCCGTAAAAACGGCCATTCTGCTTTCCCCTAAATAGGTATTATCGGACAGTATAAATTAGTGTCGAAGTCTTATATTTAAGGTGGTTATTAAAATTTTAACGCGTACGTAACGACTAATTGCTAGTGAAAATTCATTCTGAAAAATATGTCTTTACAAAAATTACATTTTAGGCTTTTTTCCGCGCGTAAATTTTCGTGTACCGACCGTTATTTGAAATTCGTATTCTTCTGTTCTCTTTTACTTTCATCTCAGCTATTTGGGGTCTTTGTAAAAAAAAGAAAAAGAAAAACCGGAGTTCAATGCGGACTGTAATATAGAACGTGGTCGTATGTCGATTAAAAAAGATCTATGTTATGACTAATAAATATTCCCGTGAAGAAGTCACGTATTCGTCTGTAAAAACGACGTACCCCGTATCCCTTTAGACGGATGTGCGAATGGGTGAGGGGGCGGTAGATTGAGGTGTAAAAGTCTACAGACGTATACTGAAAACACGATTGTTGTCGAATTTCGCGAAATCGAAAGAAATCCGGGTGACCGACGGGGGAATGGGGAGGGGAGGGATGCCGTTCATTTAAAAACTCCGCGTGAATCCCGTAATATATTTCGTTACGATTTCATGGTGAATTTACGACGGGCGTGGGATATGGCATAGGCAGTGTAGGTGGTGTAGGTGTAGGTGGTAGGTACTCACCGCGTGTGTGCCGGGATTCGCTGACGTTCGCGCGTGAACAAAAACAACGGACGGCAAGTCGACAAAAGTCAACGACGGCGGCGGAAATTCGAACCGCTGGGTACGCGACGGCGGCGGTGCGCGCTATCAGAACCCATCGGAAGCCGTGCGGACGAGCGTGTATACGGCGGCGCGCGTGTTCTTCGCGGGCTCCGTCGGAACGTTGTGTCTGCCCGCGCGGCGGCAGTCTCTGGTCCGGCACACGCGTGCGGCGTACTGTCAGACGACGGCCGCGGCGGCGGCTGCGGCGGCGGCTGCGGCGGCGGCGGCGGCGGTCACAACGATGATAGGTTAACACCTATCATATTATACACATATATGTATATATATATATATATACGTATATACATATATACACATATATTATAATATAAACGCGGTGATAGTATTATATTGTTATAGTTAACCGACCACGACGGACACTTAACAGTCTGGAGAACCGCTCGGGCGCGCGCGCTCGCGCGATGTCGTCCGTGATGTTCGTAGGCATCATTATTATACGCGCACGAGTGTACAGGTACGATGTTATAATAATATTATTAGGTATACAGTGATGGTCCGGTGTTCATTGCGGACACTTGTACATTATATATATATATATTATTATTATTATATTATGCATAAAGTAAATAAATATATAAATAAAATAAATAAACGAATCAATGCGTCGCCTGGAGTGTTACGATAAGCGCATTGTACGACCGGTTTCGAATTAAAAATTCATCATCGGGTATATCACAGTCATAAAACATAAAACAGTCACAGACATTTTGACTGTGATACACCTGATGACGAATTTTTAATTCGAAACCGGTCGTACAATGCGCTTATCATAATACTCCAGGCGACGCATTGATTCGTTTATTTATTTTATTTTTACATATAAATTTTTGATTTGTATATTTATTTACTTTATTTGTTTACGAGTATTAACCATTTTAATAAATTTGTTTTTACTTTATTATTTTATTATTGTATATAATGTATCATTATGATATTATTATGTACAACACTAGCGCATTCTTCTTTTTCCCCTCCACACTCGTGGTCGGTATTACATATTACTATTATTATTATTATAATATTATATACGCGCTCAACCCGTCCCGACGCGACTTCCTTTAATTTCACACCAAGGTCGCGACGACACCGCCACTCCGCCCACGCCTTCGCCTACGCGGCCTACAGGTACGTATAATAATATGGTACGTATGTACAATAGCGGCCGGTCACTTAATATACCAGTACACGGATGTGTGTAGAGTGAGTTTCCGGAAAATTATTCCAGTCGGGGGGATGTTTCGCGTCGAATCGCTTATTTTTGCAGGACCCTCCCCCCCATCTCCCCTCAAAAGCAAAATTTTTCACTTTTCGTGATATTCTATAAAACAAAGTGTAGTCCTACGGCACTAGTGCAGTACTAACTGCAGTCTTATCACCGGTGTCGTATTAGCTCAACGGCAAAAGGGAAGAACGTGTTTTGTAATTTTCGATTACGGGATCTCTGCCGTGTTCTGTTTTTTATTTTTATTTTTACATTTTCCCTCCGTAGTTATGATAAGTCTGAGTATGTTTTCTGTGAAAGAAATCGGATTGTAATAGAGACGAAACGGTCAATACCGTCTTTTTTGGGTTTTTTTTTTTTATGCGAGATGTTGTACTATTGTACATTATAGTCCAGGTAAATTAGACTCAATTTTGACAAATAGCAGGAAAAAAAGCAGGAAAGCTGAATTTTGGTATACAACTTTATTGAAAAGTACTTAGTAACATACTAAAAGTCCCCTAAGATTTGATTACCGCTACCTCCGCTAAAGCGCGCTTTGTGTAAGAAAAATCAGTTGTTCTCAAATAACTCGGTTATTTTTAAGATTATAAGAATAATACCTACATACTGTATTATAGAAGAGGTACCTATAAAATTACCTATAAAAAATATATTTACAACATATTTTCTGGGAATTATATTTACCTCGATAATCGCATATGAAATATCATAGATACTATTATTCTTACTAAAAATCCAATATAACTGTGAATCAAGCCTTAGACGATGCAGATTCTTTGGTTGTTAATACTGCCATTGATTTACTAATAATATAATTAACTAATGAAACAGTTGTAATAGTTGGTGAATATATTAACTTATTAATTATTCTTATAGGCCTGGCCCCTATAACCAATAACATTTTTTTCATTAAACTAAGAAAAGGTACAATTGAAAGAAGAATTTATTCATCTAACGCTTACAATCACAAAAAGATACAAAAAAACCAATTTTATTCATACATACATTTTTTAATTGTGACACGACTTCCTCATTTTTTAGAAAAGGTAAAGTACAGTATTTTAAAATTGTTGAGAAGCGCCCTAATTTATTACACTCAATAGAAACATTTTACGATCCTATTGCAAGTAAAGATAGTATATGTAAAGCAGGTGAAATGTCTATTCTTGCATTGTATAATGCCAGTGAAAAAAAAACTAACCTCATTAACTACCGTTATCAATGTTTCGCAAAAAATGTATCCAGCAGTAAAAATATCTTATTAACTCTTCCACCTTTTGAAGCAGCTGCGCGAGAAATTAATTTCGAGTTTACCATCTTATTCAAATATGTGGTTGAAAATTGAGAAATTAGTTATCAAATCTTAGGGAACTTTTAGTTTGTTACTAAGTACCTTTCAATAAAGGTGTATACCAAAATTTAGCTTTCCTAATTTTTTCCGCTATTTTTTTTAATTTGCCTAGACTATTATGTATTACAATTTTTTGTCCGAGGAAAATAAGCACTTAAACTATGTTCTTGACTTTTGTATGGGTGAGGAAGTCGTTTCTACTTACGGATAGGCCACTGTTATATGTAAGTAAAAGTAGGATACACTACAAAGTAATTTATTTTATATATACAACGAAGAATCCTTGCTTGCGAAAACCTAAAAATCAACAAAAACTAAATCATCAGCATTTGTTGTTAGTTTTTTTAAATTGTATACAAAAATGATTAGGAATTTGTTTAAAAAGTAAAATAATAAAATCTTAATAATAACAAAAAATAAATAAAAACGGTTGCCAATGACAATCTTATTTTTAATCTTTCAATCTTTTTAACCTAAAAAACCAAGTTTTCTTCGTTATCTCGAATAATAATGAGAATTTCAAAAAATGACCTCTTCCACCCAGAAAACATTTCCTTTTAGAAATGTTGCTATACTTGATAGTCGGAATAATCTTTCTGGTAGAAAAAATGTTTATATAAAAAAAAAATAATAATAATAATAAACATCATTGTAAAATCAATACATTTCTCGCTCCACTCAGAATCTTAAATATCGTACGTTCAAATTTCGCACAATGATGAGCATTTATTGATATCAATATTAGGGCGGTAGCAAGAGAGGTGAGCATTACTTACGCCCCGGGCGCAATACCTGGGAGGACCTAATAAAACCCCAAAAACCTATAAACATTACGTTAAAAAGAAATATTGCAATACAAAAAATTTAAAATTTATAAAATCCAATAGTGAGATAAAACAATATAATTCAAACATGCGTTTGATTCTAGTTTATACAAGTCATTTAGCTTTGAGTTTTCATTATTTATTTTTTATTTTATTCAATATACAGGACAAGCCCAAAATAATACAAGTAAATAAGTAGACAGGTTACAGGTTAAAGGAAGGATCCGAGGTAAGAACGCGCATAAAGCGAGAATTAGAATTAATTATAAATTACAATTCATAAGGACACATTTTAAAGTTTTACGTGGGGCGAAACATTTAGTTACTACATTCCTGGTCGATATAGGTACTGTTTATTATTAGTAGTATTATTGATACTGTGTACCTAAATTTTCTTTTTTAACCCTTTTTATAACCTAACCGAATTTAAAACACACATAGTACGGTATATCTAATTAATCTTAATCATTTTGGTAATCGATGGCTAGCCGAGCAGTAGGTATGTTGAATTTTGTTTAACGCTATCGCCATTAAACACGGCATCGCCTTCAACCGTCATATTATACACACGTTTGCTATTTTTTCGTGCCTGGTCGCTTTGCCGCAATAAACGTAATTTCGTGTTCGTGCATTTTTTAATTAAATACGCACGTGACGCGTTAATTTTTTAAAATAATAAATCATATTTATACTCTAACCCCTCCCCCACAATTATTTGCTGGCTATTGACTTGTAACTAAACTAGTTTAAGTGTTCGACCAGACATCCAATTAAGTTGATGAGTTAAAACTGGAAAACAAATGATTTTGTTTGAAACTAAATTTTGATCGACTGTTCTCATGCAGTGCTGCATTATTACAATATGTTTGTATCAGCATTACAATTTACTGTGATAGTTTGATTTACCTTAGGTATTTTTATATAAAAGCAACTTAATATTGAATACTTTTAATGTTGATTTTTTTTTATCAGAAAGTTAAAGCAAAAAAAAAAATTACTTCGTTAACATGTTTTTGTATTTCAGTTTTTAACTCAATTAGTTCAATTTATTTTTTGTTAACTTTTATCTGATGGATTTTTTGTTAATTTCACTTGATTTAATTGAGTTAATTATTCTCATTAAAATGCCCACCATTGTATTATTTTTTATTGTAATTATTGTATACACGAAATTAAAATATAACATAGGTTACGTCCTATAACCGAGTTTGCGTAATCGTTCATATTATAATTTTGCAATTGAATTTTATAATAAAACATAATAGTATTGCAATAAAAAGAAAATACGTAGTGTATACACGCTATGTAAATTATTATAATACCGTATAACTACACATAATTTATAACTATAATAAATTGACAACAAAATTTAATTGTAATTCATTGAATGAGTTTTACACGACGATAAAATGGACTTTTTAATTTAACTATTTAACTATTCTTTTAAACATTACAATTTAATTGCTTTAGTCAACATTTAAATTGCATTTGTGCAACGGCTAGAGTTTGTTAATTGAAACATGCATTGTTAAATTATTATTTTATCTCTGGGTAAATATTTGTTACGATACGGTAACAATCTGATGATAACGTAAACTAGTGGCGTTGGTGTTATAGGGGGGAATGAGGGTTCACAGTCCTCCTTTGCCTTTGGCCTTTCAAATTCTGAGTATAGCGAAAAGTTATTAGTTTTATTAAGATGTATTTTTTTTCGGAAAACACTTTACCTATTAGTAGAAATCTTCTAATTTGTTTTGATTTCATACCTTAAAAGATGCGGATGGTAATTTATATGAAAATTATTTCTAGTTTTCCAACAATTTGTCTATACAATTTAAAAAACTAACAACAAATGTCGATACTCGTATATACGTTTTATTTTTGTTGATTTCTCAATCGAATATTTTTTTTAAGCGTTGGTTTAAATTCAAATTTATAAGAAAATCGTAAAAATCGCGGCGTTCCAAAATGTTTAACCGAACTTCGCTCGGAATCGATTTTCATTAGCGACGATTTGTCATCGCATGCATTTATAAATTCAAAGCGGGTTTTTTTTTTTTTTTTATCTGTGAGCATCTTTTCTACTATAAATCTTGCTCCGAAAAAAAATAACAAGAGATCTTCATTGTTGTATTTTGGATCTGATTCGTGAATTTTTATGAAAATCGTAAATATTACGATATTTAAATATACGATCTTTCGAATCATACACATACGAACTTCGGTAAGAATCGTTTATTGTTACTTACAGATATAATTTAAATAACTTTATTATGTATCCTAATGTATCCTAAATTATGTATCCAAATTCTTATCTATAACAGTGGTGCACACATCAGCAGCGTCAATTCTTTTTAAATTATATTACATGTAGTTCGTGAATTCTAATATATCAAAATATGGACTTTACTCGTATTTTCAATTAAACAACTAATAACGAAAAAAATTGCATTCAAATTTACATAAGTAATGGTAATAATATGCAACGGAAATATTATGATATTTCCGTCTCTATGATTAAATACGTTTATACAGTATGTATAATAGTATTCCGTTATGCGTCTATTGATTTTAGAGATTGTTTTAACAATGAAATGATATTTTCATGATATTGAATGAATTTTTGATTAATTCAGTTAATTTGAAACGAATACTGTACCTATATATTAATTATTATGCTTTTGTTTAAAAAAATCTATTAGTTATTATTATACATTTTTTCATGATATGGTGACAACTAATACTATATTATTGGATCTTCAAAAAGTATTTTTTTTTTTTTTTACAATGATCTTCACGCGTTATGATTTCTTTTATACCATAAAAAAAAATCGATCCGTCTGTAAATTTCTTTTTAAAACATTATTATTGTATAAATAATAATGATGCCATTATCTAGCATTATCTCTGTTTCTCGGTTTATATAGAAGCGTGTGAATGTTTTATTAAAATCGTGTCGACACATCACGACTAAGACGATGATAATAATAAATGCCAGCGACCACCCCGCCGTCATCACCACCGGTTATAGAATTTCGACGAATTTCATTTTATCGAATAGGGGAAAAAACCAGACGTCGTCGTCGGATTTTAACCCTTCAATTTCAACACGTGTTTATATAGGGGATGTTACAGTTCATTAATCAAACACACGCCTGTTGTCCAGGTGACTTCGAGACGAGCGAGTGTATTCGTATGTGTGTAATGCACATAAATAATAAATATACATAATAATATATGTATATTATATATACAACTGCATTGAAACCGCGTTTCCTTTGTGTGCAATGCCCTATACTCAGTATACATACAGGGTGGTTCTTTTATTATGATCCAGCGATTTTCTTACAGAGAATTTTAAGTAAATTTGTCTTTTTTCAATCATTATAGAATCGTTTAAGCTTTATTTTAACGTAATGTTCATATTTGTATTTTCTATGCGCTTTGTATACCCAAAATGAGTATTAATAACTTTTGATTTTTAAGCGGTAATACTCCACTGCTCATTTTTAATCCAGATACGAAAAAATAATATTTTTCTAAATCTTTTCATCATATGCACATCATGATATTATAGGATTTTTCATTTATGAGTTAGTTGATAGTTTAATGAATCGTCCTGTATATACTCATTTTTTACCGAAAACGGGTTCTGGCCAAATGTAATTTAAAGGCGATAAAATTATAAAACGTCGCCATAGAATGATTGGATACAAACTCATAATAATAATAAGTAAAACATAAGTCACTGTGTATTGTATTACATAATATTGGGAAATATGTTATTAAAGATTAAACAAAACGCAAAGAAAACAAATATGTAAAATGTAAATACAAATTGAAAACATTTACCATACCTGTTGGTTATTGATATTCCTTAAATTTGAAAATTACTATTATAACAACAACAAATACCTAATAGCAATTTTTTTTCGACAAAATATCTTTGATTTCGTGGGGTAAAACGATTTTCGACATCTGGATGAGATGACGCAATTAATTACTTTTCCAATAATTATTTAAATATTATAAAAAAATAAAAATAAACCTCAACAATTCCTTAAAGAAATAGGCTATTATGCCCAATATTATTCACAATAATGCACTTATATAATATTCCAAAAAAATGATTATTGAAACAAAATGAATAATAAAATGTTTTATTCTCGTTCAAAAATATAGTGTAACAAAATGAACATTGTAGGTAAACGATAAGTGCATTGAAACCTCAACCCTATAATTTTACCTATTTACGGGCGGTTATTAATTATTATATAAACAATAATGTTGCATAATGAAATTTAAAAAAAAAAAATGACACATTTGTGCATTTATAATCGAATGTTTCATTCATGATAAATAATAATGTATTAACAACAAATGATGACGACCATAACACGACTAGACTACAGAACAACTAACATAAAAATATAAATAAGATATTTAAATATTAGTTACTATGTATCTTTATTTTATTATTTTTTAATTAATCTTAGGAGAACGGTACACACGATACATATTTTGTTTTCTGCATCTTACAAACGAACGACATAACAAATTCGATAGCAATTAGAATTTATTTTGCGATGTTAGTTTTAATATGTATTTTACGTCGATTTTTTCTTGATACTTTAATTTTAATTGAGATATCACAATTTAAAGATGCTTATATCTCACTTAAAAATTTAAATACTTAACAAAAAACTAACGTGCAAACACAGATGTTCAGATGTTAGATTCTTACCTAATTCGGTAATGGGTAAATTCATTCTAATAATCGTTCTAAAACTAACAGCAAACAATTTGTACTACAATTTTCTGTATCATGCGTTTATAAGACGGAGACAACAAAATTAATGTCTAGAGTCCAGGCGTTCACTTAATAATAAAATCAATTTTCATTTTCCAGCAGCTGCTTTAGTTGCAGTCGTTATTAGGAATTGGTATAACCGTATCGTAATTATATTTATATAATATCGATTATTACGAATTGGAGACTTTTTTTAAAAATAAAATTCTAACCGGATAGCAATAGGTATAATTATTTATTCTAATAACAATTAATTGTTTTATATTATAATAAATAGTAGACACGCTTACCTTTAGTCTTTAGATATCGATTGACGCAGAAAAAAAAGCAGTGTCTTTTTTAATTATCAAGCAACTATACAATGCATAAAGCTCATATTTAAATAAAATAACTACTAGACTGTAAATTCGCTCTACACAATCTACTGCACTTTTCTTATCACTCACGCATATCTGAAATAATTTATAAGTCCATCTAGAATAATATTAAGTACTTCTATAAAAATAATAATAATTACACCGTTCGATTTTAACCTACACCAACACCATTATATTATACATATAATTTGATATTTATTATTGAAATTATAATTCCGATTGACGATAATGAAACAATTCGCTGACGTTAGCTAGTAAATTCTTGTTTAACTATACCGAGTTATCTGGCTCGAGGTCGGCACAATAAACAAAATACTTTTCGATAAAATTGTCTATGAAAATAATGTTTTGTGATAAGACTGTCGTTGTCGACTTGTCGTGATTAACTAACGTGATCAAAAAATTTGAATAAAATAAATTAATACAATAATAACTAAACGTTTCGGGCGTTTCGAGTCGTTTTTGGGAATACTCGATATTTCGAAATGTACTATTTTGTGCAAAAAAACGTATCTTGTATTAGTAACTCTATAGTTCATAATATATTGTATACATTGAAAGTATATTATTGGTTTTAATACGCAGGCCCGGGAGTAAAGTGATGTATGCTCCTACCTATACAGTTCTAGTCGTTGACATTTTGTCAATATTATATATAGTCATATAGTATATCAATAGGCCGATAGACGACTTGTTGATACACTTGTGTATGAATAGTAAAAAATATTATATACCTACTCAGTACAGTACTCTTCATATACATATATATTGCATATATGTTACGATTGTTATGGTAAAAGTATGAACGCTAGTTAAATTTAGGCTTTACCATATAATTTAGTCAAACTTTGAATGATTTTACAGTTCAGATTTTTATAAACGTACATTGCTGTATTATTACAAGTTGTAACTGGAGATTTTTATCAGTTCGGTGCAAAAACGAGAACATATTCTGCAACGTTAAATACCAGTTAAATGAACGTTGAATTTCAGCTAATGTTTGTTATTATCATGCATTAGATCCTTAAATATTATACTATATAATATATAACTGCAAAATGATTAAGTATATATTTCAATGGCAGATAGGTTATAGGCGTTGGTTAGAAGTCACAAAGGTGGGATACAACTTTCGGTCTAAGACTTGCGGGTCGTGAATAGGAAGGACAGGGACATACCTCCAGGCCGACGAATCCACGAACCGGACCGTGAAAACTCGGAACACGGGTAACTTTGGTAGTTAAATTAGTTAAGCTTTCATAGTTTAACGATCAGTTTACTATTATATTTGTATACATACGCAAAATAGGTATATAAGCTGACTAGTCATTATGTTCTCCCCTAATGCACATTACCATTGTAAGGCCTTCGGCCACTATGTAAGATATCGTAGTTCTGCACTGCTATACCATCTCGCGTATATAAACTTTGTTGAATGACGTAAGAACCATTAGTGAGTTTAAATAAAATATTATAAATTAATAATTAACTAAACCAATCTACATTTATTTTTAATACTAAGATCTTATATAAACCATCCACGCTGTAGAGCTACGGTTAAATTTATTCAAAAGACCATAATGTGTTCTCCGAATATTATTTTTACTTAACGAGTCATCTCCGATCACGTTAAAATAGAATTACTAATTGTTAATCGTATTATGTAGTTTATTAGTTATTAACTGATATGCGAGCCTACCCCACGAAGGGATAAACAGGATTGTACATTTTAGTTGTATGATTAAACAATAATAACGACGGCAGCAATGGGGATGTATTGTGAAAACAGGTCCTCCACTGATGTCGGTTCAATCTCGTAAAAAAAAAGGGGGACGAAAATGCCAGTTTTAATCGCATTGAACCCAAAATTTGTTTTTGTTAATTATTAAACGTTTGTAAACATTTATTATTTAAAAAAAAAAATGGTGTTTCAATGTTTATTTAGGGTTATTTTAACGTAAACCGTGGTAATGTAATAATAAATCAATAATCAATATTTTAAAATTAACATTAAAATAATATTACAATACTACGTACGTAGTACCACGCGCGGTACCCTAATGCGAAGATAATGTTTTAGAATCGGCAATAATTCCACGAAACGAAATTGATATTTGTCAAGCGGTATCACTATCACTAGCTACTATCCTTAAATGGTGAACTAGGTGTTTATAAGGTGTGACTGTTTTGTGAAAAAAATCGTATAACAAATCGGTGTAAACGTCGATCAAAAAATGCACTGTATGTTGCGTACTCTGTGTTTCGCAAATAATGTATTAAGTCAATCGATACATGTGTAACGTCGTAATATAATTAAATCGACGCAGGCAAATCGGTCGTTAAATTAAGTTTAAACACGTAAGGGCCATTAATGTGAGGACAAAACCGTTTGACTTTCACAAAAGCGTTCTCGCGCAAGAGCGGACGTCACGTATTGACTTGCCCGACCCGGCCGACAAGGTTATGGTAGACGTCAGAAGCACCGGTCACTTCCATACGGAGGAGCGGTGTATGAAAAGAACCCAGCCCAAAAGGCATTCAGGAATTGAGCAATCGAGCTAAAAGTACAATCCACGAAAACATAGTTGCCGCCGAGAACACCGTGCCAGTCCGTGTTCGGCAATTTCAAAGTACACATTCTCTATATGCAATATACGTCTGATCTAACCCGAGTCTGATGGCAGTGCGTCGTTTTGTTTTAATCATTGGTACAATTTTAAAAAATTATTGAAAATTTTATAACATATACATTCGTTATTAGAGCATAATACACCATTATTTGTTCGCCTCACTCAAAGGCTGTAGTTTTTCCAAACGGCACACAACATAATATGCAACTCGAGACCCCACAGTTGCCAAGCCTACCCTAAGAAATATCAGTTTTTGGAATAAAAATATACATCCTATTGTACAAAAGTTATTTTTATCAATTTTTGTAGTCATATTTAATAATAATAATATATAAGCTTATAATATTGTAATAATATGCGAGTATAAAGCGAGGGGAAAAAATCAAACGATTAGTACCTAGGGAAAAAAAATAATATTTCGGACTTTTACCAACACTAAATTTTTTATTCTAAGATTCGACAAATGTCGTTTGTCAAATTCCGATCTATAAATATCATTCAAGGTTTGACCAAACTGTTTTGTTCCCCAATATTTCATATTTTATTCATACTTACTGTAAAATGTATAAATATAATCGATTATAATTTTGTTTTTTTTTTATTTTACATTAGTAAATTATACATCGAAACCTGGCAGGTATTTGGCTTTTATAATATATTGGTGAATTAGGATGAATTTTTTTCGATTTTTATCAGAAGATCTAAAATCTAGCCGATTATATATTATATTGCACTATTACATTGTACACATTAATAAATTATGCATATAAAATACACTAATTAAAGTTCCAAACCGCGCAATGCAAATAATACTGTTTTTTTTTGTTTACAAGCTAAAAGTCCATTGTTGAATTCTCTCTTTTTTTTTTTTTTTTTTGATTGCGATATTATGCAATAATTGTCTGAAGTAAACAAGTGTCATATTATCATTTTTAAAACCTGATGCCATCGTATTCATCAACCGTGACAATTTATTAGATGAGCCAACATAATGTATCACAATAAAACTTATCACGATCAAAATTCTTATTTAATGTATTTTTTTTTCAAAAATTAAAATACTTAAATACCGTCCAAATTCTGTCAACGTACGAAGTTTTTCTACACCCACGCGAATGCATTCCCGTTTTACTATATATTATATCATATAAAACTGCTTATGCCGTAAATTGTTTGTATACACTGTCAATAATATTTTTTTAAATGTAAATTTAAAAAATACGAAATTTGTCGTGGGTGAACAAACGATCAACTTATGATGTGATGCACTATGTCATAATTTAGCGGATTTGATTAATGAAATTAATTGATCTTTTAGTTCGTTACTTGATATAGAAGAAATCATTACATTGTTTTAAAGAATGGACTAAACGTTAAATTCGTGGTCCAAGCACAGGGTATATTGGAGTATAACAAGGATAATTTTAAGTATAAATTTAAAAAAATAACTATTGCCATATCAAAACGAAATAATTTAATTTAAAAACATTATCCAAAATTCTCGAACGAGTATTTGATATTTGACAATTTGTCATTTCAGTCAATTTTGTTACTAATACAATATCAAATCGCCGAAAATCGTCAAAAAAAAAAAAAAAACAATAATCCATGAAATTTGGGATGAAAAAAGTCAAAAATATTATCGGAAAAATAAGTGAACATAATTTTAGACTGTGAGCGGCAGACGCGGCGTTTAGGGAGACCATAAGGCCATAGCACCCCTAAACATTAAACTACTTATAAATAATAATTTATTTCAGAAATCTGTATAGAAGTTCAGAGTGTTAATAAATTATAATCACGGCTTTTGCAAATAGTTGCGCTATCACATTAAACGGTCAGGGGTCATATTGACCGACGGACGTCTGGTCATGTTAGTTAAAATATAATTTTTGGACCAAAAGGATATCACCTCCCCCCACTAGAAGACGAAACAAATCCTTCACTGGTGAGCGAAGCGAAAAACGTATTGATTTCACTATAATGTGTGGTTTTTTTTTTTTAAATTTTTTATTCTGTTTGTTCACAAGTTCTCTACCGAGAATCTTGTTCCAATCAAAAAAGGACATTTTTGTTAAATTTTAAATATAGTTGGCATATTTATTCATTTTTTTTGTTTTTCAAGCAATTTTCATAATAATTTGAAAAATGCAAAAAAAACGGACAAATTAACGGCGTTAACGATTTCATTATTTTAAATTTGTTCGATTTAGTTTTTCTACCAGAAATATTGCACCAAAATTAAAGTGTAGTATACCTTTTATAAATAATATGTTATTTAGTTGACGTGTAATAATGTTATTTGTTTATTTTAATTCCGGTTTCTAAATGATTATGCAATAAACCGGAAAAACGTAAGAAATACTGAAATAACATAGTTTCATAGTTTTCAATTTTGTTTTTTTATTTGTTTCTAATTTAGTAAAAATGTTTCTTAAAAACCTGAAACTGTCACAGAATACTTATATGGCCTTTTCTAGACGTGGTAAAATGTTTAAAATGTACTTTAGATTTATGAGCTATTTATAGGTATTTAAAATGTTCGATAGATTTTTAGTTTTTATTTAATAGATATTATATCGGTATCAGTTCTTTTGTAATATTCCGTCTATTTCTCTGTATAAATTATAAGTAGTATTAAGATTTCACATGGTATTCGTGAAATTCCTTTGCGAATTTTTATTATAGTCTGTGTTATGTATGTTACACCTATACGATATTATTTTCAATTTTATACTTACCTACAGTGTACAAGACATATACAGCAGTAGAATATTATGGTCGGCGAAAAGTGACTTAAAATTAATTTTATTGAAAACGAGTTTGCCAAAACGTTCAACCGGTTTTTCGACATTTTTCAGTATAAGTGTTTTCGTACGATTATATTGAAAATACCAAGTAAAAATATTCAACCTAAGTACAAACAAGACCACGGAATCCATTTTACTGGCAGACAATAATATTTTGTACAAGATTTTAATATCGTTCCTATATACAACGGGGAAAAATGTACATAAATAATGTACCTATATATAAGAAAAATAGCTATGAATGTTTATTTAAAAAACATAATATTATTTAAAAATTAAAAAGTTAAAATTGAAGCGTAGATCGCTTTTCAACCGTATAATTACAATATTTACCTGTTAATTTATCTTAATTTCTAGACTAGCGAAAAGAAAGTTTTAATTATAAATTTAAATACTTCATAAAAATCAGTGAGTTTAATATTTGTTTAATATAGTACCGATTTTCCCGTTTCTCTATGTTTTTTTACGTTTTCTGGGACAACTCTTGGAAAAATCGAAAAATTACCTACTTATAGTACCTTCCCAATCAAATTTTCCTCAGAAAAAGTTTTATCATTGTAAATCGAAGCAAAATTTCTAGTATAAAAAGTTCATACAAGAAAAAAAAAACATCTTTATAAAACCAAAATACTCTCCACTCAGAATCTAAAATATTATGCTAATTAAACGAAAAACAGTGAACATATATTTATTTGATGTATATCTGTACGCAACGATTAATCATTGCTAACAAAAAACTATTCTAGTCAGAGTTCGGTTATACATGTTTAGAAAGACCGTAGGTAATATTTCCGATTTTCGTCAAAATGTGATATTAAAATTCTTAAAAAAAAAATACTACATTAAACTCAACTTTTCCTTGTTGGCAACTTATATAGTATATTATATAGTACAACTAATATAATGAAACTCTCTTTTCAAAAATTTCTGTTTGGTTTAACAATTTCGTTCAAAGAGTACCTACCGAATATAAATTATGTAAAAACTTCCAAAATTATAATGTTTATAAATAGCTCATGAATGGCTCAATTATTTTGAAAATTTTACTTCTTCTAGAGAAAATAAATATAAGTTCTCTGTCTAAATTTCAAGTATATGAATATTTTAATTGAATCGGAACAAAAAAACAAAATTTCAAATAATAAAAAAATTATTTTTGTAAATTTGCCCGTTCTTTCTACTTTTTTTTTTTTGGTTTTGCTGAATTATTAAAAAAAAACTACACAAAAATCAAAAACCTTCTTTCTAATTCACCAATCAAATTAAGAATTTAACAAATATGAATTTTTTGTTGATGATGCATTATTTCTGGTAGAAAATATCGTTTATACAAACTTCAAATAATGAATTTGGTAACGCCATGGCGTGTAGTAAATATATGCCGTTTTCCTTATTATTTTCTATTGGGTTTTTCATATTTATTTCGAAAGCCCCTAAGAAAATAAAAAATTAATGTTTTTGATACACTAATTAAACAAAATTACTCTTTAGAAAAGGTTCAATACTTTATACTTCGGAACAAGAGGAAAGTTTTAGTAGGAAATTTATTCACAGTCGTAGACAAAAATATTAATAATAATATAAAAACATACGTCATAATAAAACCAATATATTCCTGTCTATGTCAAATTTCAATATATCGATTTCTAATGATCATGTGTATAATTTCTACCTATGTTAATTAAAAATGAAAGTATTTATTTACGCATTAAAATATTAAATGATGCAAAATTGTGTTCAAGAAATAATATACTACATGAAAATAATATTTTATAGTTTAAAAAATTGGTACTTTGTGTTAGGGTATTAAGTTTAATACCGCGTAGAAGTAGTTGGGTATAAATGAATGCCACACATAACAAACAATAAGTTCGGCGCCACTGTTTCTACGTATCAAATTATTTATATCGATATACCATTTATTCAGATAACTTATAAACAAATGTATAGGTAGCCAAACTATTTGAAAATCAAAATTTATTTGATACCAGTGATACCAAATAGTTTGGATCACTCGAAAAACTTTCGATTTTTAGAATAAATGATTTTTTTTTCGGTTCTTCCCTACTAAGAATTTTTAAATTATATTTTTAAGTAACTGCGTACAGTGATATTTATAGTCAACAACGACGATACGAATTTACACAGGTTTTTTGTATACATTTTATGACACTGCGTAAAACGTTTATAACAACCATTATTGTTGTTGGCGTCTTGCACGGATGGGAGGAGAGGTAATCAAAAATAATAATATATAAATCAAATTAAACTAAATACCTACTCGTATAATTTCCGTAGTTCTTATCTGACGTTGAACCTGTTTAATAATAATACACACTATCATAATCATAGCGTATATAGACATAGTATATTGTTAATTAAAACACATAATAAATAATTATTATTATTAATAAGTGTCAATTATAATAGCTTTTATCAAACAAGATAGCACATTTTTCGTTTTTTTTTTCAATATTGGTCAGCCGTACCTAGTTCGATTGAAAGTCTGTACCTACAGTCAGTTATTTCTATTCTGTTTTATTAATACATAACCTCTTGATTTTATTGCAATATAACATTTGTTTAGAGCTATACGCGTCGATCTTCAATAACAATTAATAACAACAACTTATTTTGGATACCTGTGTGAAAAGAAATCGAGATTACCTTTTAAGCTTTTGTATTATTTTCGTAAGTATAATATGATTATTGTGTTATCTATATTACGAAAGGCTCATACTCGTTATTACAAAAATGTATTGATTCTAATAAACTAAATAATAATTTGTTTATACGAGTTGTATGGTACCGATTGAGTGTCAATAATAATTCGTTAATTTGTCGAATTCACTCGTACTCTTACCTAATAATATGATAACATTGATAACGTTTGAGTGCAGTCGATTGGTGCTATATAATAGTACACTCTTGCACAACTATTTATTAAGAGCATACTATGTTCAGTGTTTGTTTAAAAATTTTAAAAATACATACATAATTCGACACAATAACATGTAAAATAATCGTCAATTGGTCACGGAAATTTTAAAACATTTACCAGTAGAACGTAAATGTAAAATTATTATAAGTACTTGGAACAAATATTAAGAGGTATTCGAGTTAAGTACTTACCTACCTATAAAACAATATGATAATATATTTATTTAATATTTTCGATTAGGTATATTATTTGTATGTTATTGCATGTGTGTCTTAAATAAATCGAACAATATTTGTTTCAAATACTTATTGTTGAATTGTGTTTTTGACGAACTCGTGGCTTGAATATAAAAAAAATCAAAATGAAAGACTAATTCTTAAATCTTAAATGCAGAAGAATATTTTGATACAGTTTTCGATCAGACATATTTCATCGAATGACTATATCTAGAACTTTTTATAAGCATTTCGTGTTTGGGTGGCCAATAAACGGTTTTTTGTATTGAAATTTTTACGATTAAATATCATAAAATGCCAAATATAGTGATATTATTGTTTTCTGCAGTCTATCTACATTCTACTTGTATAACGATTTATTTAAAATAATATTCTTTTATGCAGAGAGTTTGATCATAATACTTAATAATATAATCCCCCTCCCCCAAAGTATGTATGTCTCGTAAAAAAGAGGCTAATTTTGGTACGAAAAAGAATTTGTCAGCTTCGCCGAATAAAAAATTGATATCTAAATGGGTGCTAAGTTTAAGAAATTAAAAAAAAAATACTTGATAATAAATGAGTTTATACTAATGAATCATTTATAAATATATCATTTCAATGATACAATATTATAAATAAAACTTAAAACTTCCCAATTCAAAAACTTAGTAGTAATAAGAAAGAAATATTTTGTTTTTTTTAATTTTTGGTATCCACTCAGATATCAAGTGTTTTTTTTTTCGGTAAAACTGACAAACTCAATTTTTCTTTGCCCCAAACTTAACACATTTTTCACATTGAGTTTTTTGGTAAGATTTCATAATTTTTGTTTACGAACCTTTAAAATAAAATAATATTTAGTTATTATTACATCATTCATCAATTTGTCTTGCAAGTGGTTGTAGTAGTGAAATAAATAGTGTACTTACGTTAATACACTTTCCCATCATTCAAGACAGTTTCTTAATAATTTTTCTCGTACCCAATTATCAACTTTAACACTATCTATTTGTTCGAAATTTTAAAGGTCTAACTCGATTGGAAATACCCTAGGTTAATGATATTCTATCAGTCAGTCAATCAGCGCCCAAAGTTTTAATTTTTAGAAATTATTTTACCTATAGCCGCAGTGACATATATCCAGGGATATTGTTGGGGAGGGGGAGGGACTGATCAATTACACATCACATTACAAAAAACCATGACTGTAAATTGAGTATTTAAAGAAAAAAATACCTAATTAAAACAATTATTTCATTCTTTCTGAAATTTCGAGGGGGAGGCCTCCTGGATACGCCATTGTATATAAGTATCAAGTGTTGAATACTGCTTATAGTTGATAACCTCTTAAGTCCCCCGATATAAACACTTTTGCATCCAATATATATTTATTTTTTTTTTTCTAGCTTGTTTACAACTATTATTTTGTTTTATTTTTACCATTCGATAATTCCAGTACACAATAACAATAAATACTAATTTAATACGACAACGACTCGATTAAACGATTAAACGGGGGAAATGATTCGAAAGCAATATAACTTTACTGTATAAATGGGATTGAAACTAATTCACCGGTTTTTTTTTCTTTTTTATTCTCGGTTTTAATAATTGTCTATACTTACTTATATAATATTGGTTTATCGATCGTTTACTGCCGCCATATCAATTAATAAAATAATACAATTCCGGCTTATTGCTCAATCGTATATAGACGGAAATAATTAATTATATTATTTTGAAAACAACCCCAAAATCTTTTGTCCATAAATTATACTGGTCTTTCTCTCTTTTTTATCGATCGTTTTACGTGTTTATAAAGGGCTTTTAAATGTTTCAGACACTACAAACACGATTACGTTGACAATTTGAATGTTTTAATTTTTTTCCATAGCTCTAAAGGTTTAGATTAAATATCATTAAGCCGTTCAAAGTTATATTTTTAATAAAACCATTTTCAGTCATCTTCATTTAAGGTACACAAGTAAAACTCACTAACGGTAATGCATCACGTGTTGATTGTACCCGTCCACGCGCTTATTTATTTTATTAACAATTATGCGAGTAATACAAAACATAATATTACTCGTATTATCATATCTACTAACAATACATCCAAGTGTGCGCTTTTGAAATTAATATAATAAACGTCTAATATGAATGCAACAATTAAACAAATTTTTAAAAAAATACGTACATACTTCGCACGATGGGGGAGCCACTGTCGTAGGTGAGAAGTTAGGAAGGTAGGATATACATGAAAATTAAATGTGCTAATTGTACACAACAATTTATTATGCACAAATATTTTAAGAGTAAATATAAAAAAAGCTAATTTTGCTGATAAATGTGCCACTATATTAGGTGAAAAGTTGGGAAGGTAGGATACATAAGTAATTTATACCTATAAACAACGGTGAACTATTGCTAACGAAGTACGATTCTGAATGAAGTTCGGTTGTACAATTGTAAATATTTTAAAATGCCCTAATTTTTACAGTTTTCGTTAAAATTTAACAAAATTTTCTTCCAACTTGTTTAAAATAAAAACTAAGTACTACATTATGCTCAACTTTTTTTTAACCACTAAATACAACTTATAATGAACCTTGTTTGAGATTTCCAAGCATTTTTCCTAGTTTAAATAATTTTATCCACAAAGATTACCGAATAAAAACTAAAAAATATATAAAATAGCTATAAACAGCTCAACAATGAATGTTTGGAAATATTAACTACGTCTAGAATAGGCCAATATAAGTATTCTGTGAAAATTTCAAGTATTTACGAATATTTTTAACCAAATAAAAATACAGACATATTTCGTTCCACGGTTGATAGTAAGAATTTAGGAATTAAATAATATATATGTAAGCAACGATTAATCATTTTTAACAAAAATCAATTCTTAACAGAGTTCGATTATACATATTTTGAAAGGCCTTATTATTTACGATTTTTATCAAAATTGTATACTTAAATTATTTTTAAAAAAAAATCTCCATTAACCAGAAAGCTTCATTTTTCAAGTACTAGATAAATTTAATCAGAAAAAAATAACCTTTATTTATCATTTTATCGGGTGTTTACCAGTTCGATATCGAAAAATATCGGTAGCCCTGTCGAATATTTTTGGCATTAAAAAAATATAGCAGTTACCCTCAACAAAATATATCAGTTGCTCCCAATCAAATATACCTGTTGCCCCTAAAAAAATCTCAACGTATAAAATAGCACGTAAAAATAGGACAATTTTACTCTTTTAATAAGTAATGATTCTCTATAGTTGGTTAACTATTTTTAATAAAATAATAAAATAAAAACAAAATTATCAAAATGGTTAATACTCTTAAATAAATATAGTAAATAAACATATACATTTTTTATTTATATATTTATTTACTATAAGTATTTGTATTAATTTTTTGTTTTTTTCGTCACATGTACCTCCCCTATTTTATGCCAATTGTGGTATTATTTTTGTGTAGATAATATGTTGAGGGCATCGGGTAGATTAGGTTCAGAGCAACAACTGCATCCGAGTTCCGTCCCAATAACCTTTTTATATACCATTTCCGTCCAGAGTGAAAAATAAGTATATACCAATTCCGTTCCGATTAAAAATGTGTATTTACCAATTCCGTTCCAAATAAAATTGTTCTTATCAATATTAAAATACATAAATATTAAATAAAAAAAATTCAAACGTAGTATATACCTTCATAAATAAATATTTGTTATTGGATTAAATTTATACAGACATTTTTCTTATCAATGTTAAAATATAGAAAAAATTCAATTAATATTAACGTATTAATGTATACAAATTCGATTATTTAGTGCAATAACTGAAAGCAATATTATCTTTATTTCTAAATAATATTAAATTGTTACCGTAGTCGTAAATTGTATACTATATTAATATAGTGTATAAAATGCAAAACAAGACGCGGAACTCGTACATTCGGGACGGAATTACTATATCCACTTTAAAAACCCGAGCAACTGGTACATTTTCCTTTAGGTTGATTGAGGGAAATTGATATAAAAATAGGTACTTTTGAGGGTAACTGATACATGCCCCATTTTATTATAATATGACATAATATATATATATTGTTGACAAAGCAACACTATCAACTGAACTTCGCTCAGAATTGTTTTTTCGTTAACAGTGGTTTATTGTTGCTTACAGATATATATTAAATTCCCGTCTGTATCCTACCTTCCCAACTTTCCACCTACAAAAGTAGCTGCACCCACGTGCGAAGTATGTCCATTATTTTTTCAATCGATTTGTCTTCGAGGGGGTCATCGATTTGAAGAAAAATTTAATTTTTATTTTCATCCCCTAAACACAAAAAAAAAAATAACTATTTATTCACTTGAGAAAATTTTCAATGTATCATACATTCGTATCCGATGAATAATTTCTTAGTTATAGCCTTTTTAATTAGGCGTGAAAACAATTAATTTTCAGTAAAATAACACGTTATGCGATAAGGAATTCCAATCGGCACAGTAATTCTTTACTTTCTATTGAATATTAATTGTTTTCTCGCCTATTTTCTATAAATTAAAATGGCTATAACTAAGAAATTTTTTTATTTTAAACATTTTTCGAATTTCTTAGGGGTTTTCTCATCAAATTTAAAAAACCGTAGAAAAAAAAACGGGAAAATATAAGAAATGTAGGTATTAGTTAAAATATATTACGGCCTTCTTTTTTTCTGTGATCAACTTATCAACCAGCAATTTTGCTTTAAATTTTAATGGTAGTAATGTTTCTAAAAGGAAATTTCACTAGAGAGGTATTTTAGAGAGGTAATTTTTCAATTTTTTCAGATTTCCCAGTAAATATGACAAAACATGGGAAAAACGTGGGAAAATTGGGAAAATCGGTATAACATTAAACAAATATTATTAAAGATAATATATAACGCCTATTTAATTATTTTACTAAAAAATGACATAATATGTTGTTGACTAAGCATCAACTGAACTTTTTTTGTAAGCAATGATTTATCGTTGCTTACAGGTGTATATTAAATTATCTATAACAGTGGCTGAACCCGTCCCCATTATCCTAGGACGTCTTTTTTATAAGTTAAATGTATGCAATACTGAAAACTATTAAATTTAATCAAACCGTTGAAGTTTTGATGAAGTATTAATTTCCTTACCTCGTCCATCATCTGCGTATAAATGTGATCTTGTTTAAATATTCGAAATTGAAACAATTCGAATTCGAACAACGCTGCCAACAAAAACCATTACCAGAGAAAATGTCTTTCGCATACTTATTAGTTTTTTGATAATAACATGTCTTGTTATGTTATAATAATATTATATAATTCTGACAATTCTACGTTTTTAGAATTATTAAAGTATATTGTTAGAATCAATATCACAATCAAAATTTAAGAGATACCTATTATGCTATATTAATTTATTCCTAAGAAGTTCGATAAATCATATTTCCTACACATAAACTATAATAGAATATATGACTCACGTATAAAACAATATTTACAAATTATTAAATATTTGTATGTATTTAGGAATAACAATCATAGTTTAAACAATATTAATATCTTTAGTATAATATACTAGGTATGATGTATATTATAGATCATTGTGATCCAACCGTGGTAGCGATTATAGGTCTTTATTTCTCACAATGGTATTTGATATTTTCCGATATTTTTTTATTATTTTTTGGTTTTATGTTTTATGAAAATCACCTAAATATAAGTGTAGGGTATCGACCGCATTAGTATTTTACCTTCTCATAAAACACATTAATTAGCCGTCTCTTTTGGATTGGAAGGATTGGTGTTTTCCTCGGTATTGGGCGGTTTGACCATTTTGGTTATAGCTATCAACGTCCTGAGTGCTCGTTTTCTGATGACCTCATCCTTCACCATTTCTAGGGGGCGGAGGAGCGACAACAAAGTGAGCTCCCGGATGGCCGGGTCCGTGAGAATCTTGTTGAACACTTTTTGCGTCTCTTTGTATATCAATGACGAGGTATTGGTGTCCCGTATGATAACCGTAATCATCTTGTATATCATGCGCATCGAGTAGAACGCGAAATCGTTGGTACCGATCACATCAATAAAGTTGAATAATGCCCGAGTCGTGTCCGAGCATACCTCATCCGTGCCCATCACCTTGGCCGTTGCCAACGTATTTTCCACTAAAGGCATTGCATCCTGGGAACTGAGCGCCTTCTCCCAGATATTTGACTTATATTCTTCGCAGTTGTAAAGTACCCCTGTCTCCTCCTCTTCGGATACCGACTGCTGGACACTTTTCAAGTCTTCGTACATCTTATCTTCCACATCGGAATCGGATACCGTCTTCGGGATGGGCTTGGACTTTTTGCAACTCGCTTCCTGTGCACACGTGACTTACGGTTATTATTGGTTCCATATTATATAACATAATAATATATGGTACCTGACAAAGTTGAAAAATATGTGGGAAGCTTATGAGTAAGAAACTACAAAAAATTGATATTGGTAAGAGACAAATGGAACGAAGTGTGATGCAGCCTTGGACCTAAATGGCCCAAAAACTGAAAGAAGAAAAATATTCGATACATTTACTGTTAATCTTAACTAGCAGGCTGTAATGTATATTCCAGACAGGAGTGGATTTAATCCTCATTGAATATTAAGGGATGGTGACAATATTTACTAGTGAAACACACAAAAAAAATATGAGGTGGTTATGCAATTTGGAAAACAAATTACACAAACGTTTTTACAGAATACATTTAAAAATACCATAAATGCAAATTATATTATTATTCTACCGAAAACATAAATGTGAAAAATAATATTGACAATTTTTGTCAAAATTTGATTTTAACTCTTATAAAAATATCCAAATATATTACCTACATTACAATCAATTTTTTTGCTGATCACTAAGTGCGACTTATAATGAACCTTCCTAGCTACGCTTCCGAATCTAAAATTGAAAATAATTAAACTGTTATTTCCGTAAATTCCCTTTTGTCTTACTTTCTACTTTCTAAAAGCGAAATTAAATAGATAAAATAAATTCAATTTTACGTGGTGTACCCCTGTTTTCTCCCCATTTTCTCGGCCCTTCAAAACTAAAATAACCATCTTTTTATTCATCCGTGTCACCATCTAGTGAGATTTTTGTTCTCAAATTATCAAGTGCGATCCTAAAAAGGGTTTAGGAATTAAATTTCGGAAATCCGACTTCAATATATGTAGTACACGGACCGTCGGACCTGTTCATTCGCTTCTAGGGATGTAAATATTGTCAGACCTTCGCACGTGATTGATTCGGTCATAGATCAAGCACAAGCACAAAAACATTTACTTTTATATCAATGGATAAATGCGCAGTTGCCCAAATTGTCATTCATACTTCACGGCTGTACGCATTATTATTATACAATAGTTTTTTTTTTATTATTATCATTTACCTGTAATGTCAAGCACAATATTACCACGATGATAGCGTAAAGTTTGAAACCTCTCATGGTGTGTATTTATATAAAAAAAAATTAAAAAAATTAAATTATATCTTATAACTCTATTTATATAATATTTACACTCACAGGTACGACGAGAAATATAACAAATTCAGATGAAAAAATTACTCAGTTTTATACCCATCTTGCAAAAACGGTATCGCCGCAAGTGTTCCGAACATATGTTTCGGCGGACAAATTATATTGGAGAAAAAAAAATAAAATTATTACCTGTACGTATTTTAAACAAATAAGCGTCAACCTGCGGCATTTAAATGCTTTATTATTACGCGTTTTTTTGAAAAAAAAAAAAAACCTAAATATATTATTGGGAAAATTGGAAAAATATTGCTCCGCACATCTGCGGGTAATAACGTAGTAGGTATATAAGTGTATTATAGTTACGCGAAATTATTAGACGAAATAAATACCAACACCTATTCATCGCGATTTTGACGAAGCCGAAAACCGAAAATACTGTGTATACCTGCCGTTAAATTATACAATAATATTGTTTTATTTTATCATCGTTCGCGTGTTTTTAAGACCACATCACATAAGTTTTTGTTCACTTGAAACGGATTATTGATAATATCCCCGATAAATAAACGCGACACGAGACTAATATTATATTTTTCGATTATTATCGTATCGTATTCTGTTCCCCAGTTTAATATATTATTATTATTATAATTGGGATTATGAATTTAATGTACTTGCGTGTTTTTTTCTTTTCGTTTTAGTTTAAAGTATAACACTTTTATAGTTTCGACGAAACCGTTCCATTTTTACAGTCAGATAAATTGCCCAAGTCAAGTATTATTGAATCGCGCATTCATGCCTATACAATTTTAGATACCTATTGTCCAGCTTAAAAATATGTAAATATTTAAAACAAAAATTAAATAGTAAATAATTTTTTTTGCATATTTTTGAAACTAAATGCGTGTTTTTAAATAACTTAAGAATTTTAAAAGTATATTTCGTAAATTATTTTTAAAATGCGCATTTGACTAAACATTATATAAATAAAGGTTCGACCTGCTGATTATATATAGTCACTTTCGAGAAAACTGCAAAATTTGCAACCATGATAGACACTATATCGTATAAACTGTCGGCATAAAGTCGTTTTTTGATTTCCCTAGTAGTTTTTTTAATAATTGAGCAAAACCGAAAAAAATCGTAGAAAAAACGGGAAAATTCACAAAATAGTACTTTTATTATTTTAAATTTTGTTTTTAATGTAATTCAATTTAGTTTTGACAAAAAATTTGTGTTTCTTTCTAGACGTGGTAAAATGTTTGAACTGTTATAAGACATTTTAATTTTGAAAGTTTTTTACGTAATTTTTACTTGGTAATTACTCCGTGAATAGAATGATTAAACTAAATAAGAATGATTGAAAATTTAACAGAAAGTTTATTATGCACCATACTTGGTGGTCAAAAATAAAAATGAGTGTAATCTAGTATTTTTATTTTTTTATAAAACTTTAGAACAAATTTTAACGAAAATCGTAAATATTTATGGTTTTTTCAAAACATGTATAATTGAACTTTTACAAATCGTCGTTCATTACCGATTTATCATTACTTCCAGATATAAATTAAATAACTTTATGTATCCTCCTTTCCTAACTTCCCACCTAAAACAGTAGTTTCCAGTCCTCAATATGAGCTTTTTTTTTTATTTATATATTATAATCATTTGTACAAATTTTACAATAGTAGTAAATAAGTTAAACAAAATTTGTTAGGGTTTTTGCGATACCTATACCTAATTCATAATTCTTTTCATTTATTTGCAATGTTACACAAATTTTAATTACTATCCGCCATATGTTTTGTATCGCATTGGAAAAAAAAACCACATAAATTATAATATATTTGTTTTTGTAATTTTCATTAATTTTACAAAAACAAAATATTTTTATACGTAGTTTTACATAACTCACTCGTATATATATTTTTATATTCGGTGGTGCAACAAGACGAATATTGTTCAGTCATGCGTATCAAATAATAAACACATGTCTATAGGTATACTTAAGTAATACTTACTTATTATCAATTGGTATTAGGTACCTTGCTCTAACTTTCAAGTGTAGTACCTTTTCTGAAAGGAAATTTTATTTGGGCTGTTTTCATAATAATGTTAGGAAAATCCAGGAAAAAACGTATAGGAAAAACAGGAAAATGTATGAAATACATTATTTTCAATTTTGTTATTTGTTGCGATTCAGTGAAAATATTCGAAAGGACTTGAAATTTATATTTATTTTTTCTAGACGTGGTAAAATGTTCAAAGCATATTAGCCATTTTTGAGCTATTTATAGATATTCTAATTTTTCTAGTTTTTTCTCGTAATTTTTATTGGATAGGTATTTGGGGATTAAATTGTTAGACCAAACAGAAATGCTTCAAAATTTAATACAAGGTTCAGGATAAGTCATATCTACTTTGAGGACAAAAAAAATTCAATGTGATGTAAAAATGTTTTATAAGATTTTTAATATCAAATTTTGACGAAAATTGTAAATATCACGACCTTTCAAAACATGTATAACTAAATTCCACTCAGAATAGTTTTTCATTGGCAATGGTTTATCGTTGCCTACTTCCCACCTAATATAGTGACCATAGACGCCCGCAGGAAAATTATTAGGGAAGGGCAGTGGCAGTGTCTTAGTAAAGTTTCAAATGACCATATTTTTTTTTTTTTACTTATAACCCTAAATAAGAAGAGGGGCATAATAAAATCAAATATCAATAAATTATATAAATTATTTAATAGTCAAAATTTTAAAATCCAGGGGGGCGATGCCCCTTTTACCCCCTACCCCCTATGGGCGCCCTTGATTGGAGCACACCTATCAGTTGTATCAGCTCTTTTTTACTGTATTGTGTATTGGTATTCTTATTAAAAATAAGAGAACGACTTTTTGTTTCATTGTAACTGTTTTATAAGACCATTTTCACATTCTAAAACGATAACGCTGACATAATAAACCTATTATATGTATAGGAAAGCCTAAATGATATTCAGGTTCAAATATTCAACCTACATTTGAGTAAATTGAGTAGCATTTTAACATGTAGATAAACCGAGGCCCATTTGAAAAATAACACTTACATATTACCTACCCTTAATGGTGCCGGTATAATGTACTTATTATATACTGTTAACGATCGAAAGTTCCACCCACAAATTTCATAAACGAGCATGTTATATTAGTTTTTTAAATTTGTATTCTAATAATTATCGTATAATACCATTTTTTATCACGCGAAAATAATAATCAGAATACACGGAAATTAACCAAAATTAACTTACAGCATAAATAAAATTACATTAAATGGAAGGAACTAGAACAAAGAGCATGTACTGAAAATGTTAAAAAATTAAAAAGAAAAATGGTACAAAATTTTAAAATTAATTGTAGATACGACTATGGTTTTCAGAAAAAAAATCTTGCTCTTAGAAGTAATTAAGAAAATATCTCACTTTTAAAAAAAATCTTTGATCTGATTTTACTTATTATTCATTGTAATCCGATTTTAAAAGAACATTTAACATCACTTAATAAGTGGATATCTAAAATCAATTACTACCCAACAACTATACAAAATTAATTATTTATATGATAAAACTAAAATTCTAGAAAAATTAAAAAAAAAAAAAGTAAATATTATGCTATATTATTTGATACTCTGGATTTTTTACAAACCTTTATCACAAATTATAAGATATGTATAAAAATAATGAAGTAATAAAACTAATGAAGTACCTAATATTTTAAGAAAGTTGTATGGATTTTATAGAAACATAAGAAAAAGTTGAAACTAGTTTGGCTTTAAATATTATCGATCAATTTATATTTATATTGATTTAATATTATTATTAAGTTATTAAATTTATTTATATTCATTAAATTATATTAATATGTATTTATATTTGTATTAATTTACTTGTGGCTGGCTTGGATATAAATAATTGTTGAGGTCAGGGTTTTGATAACGGAGCAAATATGACAGAGGAAATTATAGGCGTTCAGGCAAACATAACTAAACATAAACTAAATGAGTTAGCAATTTTTATACCTTGTACAGCCAATAGTTTAACTTCATGTATTCTACCTTTATAATTTGTTTTTTAATATCAACATTAGTCAGTGATTATAATCAGTTATATCATAAAATAATGAAACGACTTTATTTATTTGAAATGTCAATATCGAATATTTCTTTTTCTTAGAAGATTAATAAATAATATGAATAAAAATTGAATTTAAATTATTCTTGTATGTTACCTAAACAAAAAGTTTCATGTAAATTTGATTGGAGGGAGGGAAAAAATAATGTAACCATATTCTTATATTTTACCTAATAGTTTGCCGTTCCTGGCCCCTACTCCAGCGCTACTGAATATTCAGTTTTTTTAAGTTTTTTTTGTAAATCCAATTTTGGTGTATTTTATTCAACATACATATGATGTATTATAAACGAATACAAATTTAACATAATAATTATAATAGTCAGCGACGAGTTCATCTCCATACCGAACTCCGAATTGGGTCGAACCGCGATTTCGGTATACACCTAGCAAATTATTAAGATTATAATAATAATATAATGCGGTTCACGCGGTTAGTTACTACTTAGGAGTACGTGGTTCTGCGTGCATACGCCGTGTCGGAGTGGTAATTTATAGGTCAACTATTAACAGTGTAAATAATATATAAAAAAAAAAAAACAATAGTTTAAAATATAAAATACACGGGTTTAATAACTGTTGAAATTTATTTTTTGACGGAAGTAAAACATATATACCTATAGGTAGTAAAATGACGATAACACGATCGCATGCGCATTGTGTAATTAGGCATATATATTACAATTATAACAATAATATTTAAATACCTATCGGCTTGTAACACGCATAACTGCGCGAGTAAATTAGCCGTTAGGTATACAAGTGTCTGATTACAAAACTATAAGTCCCAATATAAGTACTCGTACAGTATATATTATTATTAAATATTGACGTCATGTGAAATCGTGCAAGGGATTCTATTCAATAATCCAAGGGGAGAGATAAGCAATGTATTATTTTAGATTATAAGTGTATTAATATTTTCTTCTCGGAAAAAAAATTTTCGCCTAGTAAAAACTCGGCTAATACAACTAACACCACTCCGTTCAGAACTATCTTTTTTTTGGTTTACAATGGTTTATCGTTGCATAAAGTATACAAAATAAATTATCCTGTATAATATCCTACCTTCTTAATTTTTTATGTCAATATGCAAGTACGGAACATTCAGAGAATTACTCTGGACAGGTGGGTGCTATACCACGGGTCAGGTCATAATATAATTTACTCGAGCGAGGAACAATTAGATATTATTGAGACCGGTAGTTAGTATCCACTTGAAGAACGAACAAGTAGGTAGGTATCTCCTTCCCTCGGATCCCGAGGCTGGAAAAAAAACCAGCTGTATGTAAACTGCGGCAAAAACACATTTAACATTATACAAACTGCAGCAATTTATTTCATTTACTTATTAGGTATACACCTATATACATACCGATAAGATAATCATTGATCGATAACGTTTTTACGCTACCTTGTAACATGTACGTATTATTATGTAGGTTCCCTATCGTCACATATAAAACCGAATAATGACTAACGAAGTAACGACACACATTTTCATTTTATCGGTGCGCACATAGTCAATTGAGTTTTTTGAACAAATGGGTGAATATAAAAATAAAAAAACAATTTTAAAATTATGAAATAAAAAAAAACTTTATCATTTAACTAATATTAAAAACTGTTATCATATAATCCAAAAAAAATAAATTACATAATATACTAATTTAATACATTTTCGTTTATCGTATCGGTATATATAATAGTTAATTATATATAAACTTATATTTATATACTCATAATTAATAATAACTAATAAGTATAAAAAATAAATTGCCGCGGTTTGTATAATGTACCTTATCGGTTTGGCCATAGGTTGTATAGAGTTAAATTTGTTTTTGCCGCAGTTCACATGTCGACTTGTACAAAAAAGGAAACTTGTACACAGTTTACTACTTCCCGGAAGAACCGCGAAAACACTGCATCAGCCGGTTATTATTGCACGAGTTCAAGTATATAGGTACCTAATAATATACCTGACCTGCATAATTCCGGTTTGTCTTTCGACACGTAGCACGATCGATACGATCGTTGGCGTGTTGAGATTATTTATACGATTGAATAACAGGGATTAGGTTTTTTTTCTCGTCCGACGTTGTATATTTGTATTCTCCTTTTTTATTTAGATACAATGTATTTCGTTGGTGTGGACGTCGGGACGGGAAGCGTTCGGGCGGCGTTGGTAGACGATACGGGAAGAATTTTAAAAAAATCAACTAGTGACATAAAAACGTGGAATCCTGAACCAGATTTCTATCAACAATCGTCCGATGACATATGGCGATGTTGCTGTAAAGTCATACGGGTTAGAAGCGTATTAATATTTTAAATTACATGATATATAGAAAAAAACCGCAGTAGTATAAGAGCTTAAAGATTTGTTTTTATTGTTATTGTTTTTCCGTCGTTTACTCAGGAAGTCACCGGTGATGTACCTTCGTCGGCAATCGGAGGTGTTGGATTCGACGGCACGTGTTCTCTGGTCGCTGTGGACGCAAACGGACTTCCGATATCGGTGAGCAAAAATGGTAAGAATATTATCATCTGTTGTCGGTGACATCTTTTTTTTAGGCGTCGACGTATAAAGTAATAATAATATATAATATATAGAAGAACAAGAACAAAACATAATACTGTGGATGGACCATAGAGCTCATAAAGAAACGGAATTCATTAATTCTACAAACCACCGGGTTTTGAAGTTTGTGGGCGGTAAAATATCATTGGAAATGGAAACGCCCAAACTGCTTTGGTTGAAAAATAACCTGCCAAAAGAAACGTTTTGGCACAGAGTCGGTCAGTTTTTCGACTTACCCGACTTCCTGACGTGGAGAGCCACGGGCTCCTCAAGCAGGTTAGTATAAACCTGGTTATGCATATACTGTATATCTAAAATAAAAATATTATATTGTTTTATGTTATGAATTTTAATCTTAGATCACTGATCCACATAAAAAAAAATAATGTATCCTTATAAATCATAAGAATTGTAACATACGACATTTTAAAAAAATCATAAAATAAAATATAGTTTTGGATTTTGAACTCAGCGAGGGATGTATCGATTTTAGTATAATGTACCTATGTTTTTCGTTTTTAATTTTTTTTTTTTTTTGTGTGTGTCTGTTAAGAAATTTCTAGCATAAATATTGCTTTGATTGACATCAATTTAGCATCTTTTCTGAAAACAAATTTTATCTATAATTGGTGCATTGAAGAAATTATTTATCGATTTTCCTTGTAGTTTTCTTAATAATTGGAAATAACTACTTCATTATTTTTGATTTTGTTTAGATTCTGAGCTAAGTAAATTTCATGATTTTACAATGATGATTTTTTTTTCTGTGAACAACTTTTCTGCCAGAAATTTTGTTCTGATTTACAAGTGTAACACATTTACTATAAAACTTAAGTAGTACTTTAAGAAGGTCATGTTTTGATTTTCTCAGTGGTTTTCATAATAAATGGGAAAAAACGTAGGAAAAACGGGAAAATGTACAAAATGTATTATTTTAAAATCGATAATATTACAGCCTTTCCAGACATATGTATAACCAAACTCCGCTCAGAATCGTTTTTCATTTAAAATAATTAATCTAATTAATCATTGTGATATACATTAAATTCCCCTCTACCTTTTCAACTTCGCACCTATTACAGTATCCTACTCATTGTGCGAAGTATGTCTATTTGTTTTTGTTTTTTTGTTTTTTGTTTTTGTGTGATTAAAAATAATTGTATTTAGAGATCTGGAATTTTCACCGAAAACTTACATTAGTCTTTTATAGACGGGGTAAAATTTTCAAAATATTCTCGCGATTTTTGAGCTATTTATAAGCATTTAAAATTTTTATTTGATTTAATGTGGATAAAATTGTTTTTTATTTTGACAGGTCGCTTTGTACGGTTGACTGTAAATGGACGTTCTGCAACAAGGGAAATGTGACGGATGGTTGGGATAACACGTACTTCGAGGAAATCGGCCTCGGTGACCTAAGTCGAAACGACTGGACCACAATAGGTGAGTAATATATTATAAACTATAGTATAGGTATTTATTATTACATAGTGATTGCATGTCGAAATAAGGTATATAGTAATTTTTTTAATAAAAAACTAAATGTTTTCCTCCGAAGGCAACCAAATTTTAGAACCCGGGCAGCCGTGTGGCACAGGGCTAACCGCCAGAGCGGCACAAGAGATGGGACTGGCCGTCGGGACACCGGTGGGCACAGCTTTGATAGATGCGCACGCCGGATGTTTGGGAATGATCGGAATAGGTCTGAAAAACCCAGTAGACTTCAAAAACCGATTAGGTGAGCTGGTTAAATTCATTCCTAAGTATAATAAGTTGTTATAAGATGTTTTAATATGATAAAAATATATCGACCAAATTTTAACGAATTTCATAAAGAGGACATTTCTTTATGAAATGTAAAAACCTGATAAAATTAATTCAGACTAATAAAAAGGTAGTAACATTTAGATAATAGTAAACTAAGTTAAGTAAGTTATTATTACATGTTTACAACGGAAAAAAAAAATCATTTTTCCAACTAAAAATATATAAATATATAATTTTGTTATCGGTTGCTGGAATCCAATTATAAATATTACGATTATTCTTGTTGATTAAAATCAATCAATTTCACATAAAACAAATTCGGACAAAAATCTAAAGGAATTAAAACTACGATTGTTCATTCAACTCAGTGTTTCTTAACCCTTTTGATAGTGTAGACAACTTTCGAAAAGTCACCGACCAACTTGATTTGAGTGACGACTTTTTCGTTTTGATTTATGTAAACAAAAATTATTACTTTTATTCGCGGATTCACATTTACTATAGATTACTATTATAATTTATAATGTTAACTTAGTGCAATTTTCGTGCTAGACTTTTCTCATCGAGGTTTTAAATGATTCTAAGACGGATAGTGTTGCTCAGAACTGTCGTTACTTGCATCCAATCCTATTCCTCTGATTATTTTTTTGCCATTATGGAAATACTCGAAAATCCTTGCTCGCCCAAATATATTGTAGAAAATATAAGAAGATATCGTATAAAAGCTGAAATATTCCCCGGAATTAAATATGTAATATTGCTTAAAGTGTGATCTTTTACTTCACTGAATTTGATTTTTTTTTTCGTGTAAACAACAAAAAAATTTTAAAAAAATTCCCGTGGACCAATAATGACAGATCCACACACCACCAATTGGGAGAACTGATTAAATTTAACACTCTAACGGAGCATATACATTTGCCTCTTCATTTGCAATCAATAATAATTTAATTTTAATGATTTAACTTGCGGAACGTTTATTCAACCAAAAAACACATTTCATTTATTTCCTAATATTTAAGTAGTTTGGGATTTGTTTTTATTTTATATTTGAATGCAATTCGTTTGTGCTCGTGGTGATGAATAAATAAACAATTTGTTTCGAAGAAATCGCTTTTTTCTTATATATAGGTACGTACCTAATTTATAGTATGCTTGCTCGGCGAAGGACATTTTATTTTTATTGTTCTGCTCAAATTTCGTTTTTATGGACGTTTTTTATGTCAATGAACTTATGGTTCGGAGTAATAGTTTAATATCGGATATCCGGAATTGTGTAAAAAAAAGTTACGTAAATACGTGAACAGAATATACGTTTTTTACCTATCGGATATTTAAATGAGATTTGTTTTTTTTAATGTATAAAATAAATTGTGGATAATCGTAAAATGAGTATTATATTTAATAAGATGTGTAGGTACAATGGAAAAACAAAACAAAAAGCATCGATGTGATGGTAAGAAATTTCCAAAATTGATCATATCTCGCTACAGAATAATATTATTATTGTAAATTTATTGTAAATAAGTTATCTAAGATAACATAACCGACACGAACATTCGAATCGAAAATGCACCGTGGTTCAGTTCAAAAGTGAAATTCAGAACACTCTACAGAGTATAGACGGTCAAACAGAGAGATAAAACGTAATAATTTATAATAATAGTTATTCAGTTAATGATGGTAATTTATAACGTAATAATATTATATTAGACTGTAGAACTATAATCGCAAATATTGCTGATCTTAAACTCTTTTAAATTATAATATTGGTTATACAGAGTGATTTACTAAGCGTGCTTACCCCATTTGTTTGGATAAATTGTTCATGTATTCAAATTCTGATTTTTGGAACTTTTAATTGTAATTAAAGCCAATATTTTCGAATACTTATTTTGCACAGAATTTAAGGAGTATTCTATGGTGATACCAATTTTGATTTTTCAAATGAGAACTTATATTAAAAATGTCATCATAATTAATAGGCGGAGTATTACTTTAAATAAATTTCGGTGTCAACCTAACCTGACCTAACCTGCTGAGACCCGTAGCTTTTACAAAATAGCCTTTTGTTTACGTTGTAAAGTATTCAAAACATTTTAACTATTTTTAGATTATTCATAGGTATTTTCGTGATTTTATATGACTTGAGAAAAATGCTTGAAAATTTAACACAAGGTACAATGTTGTATTTAGTGATCTAAAAAACAAATTTAAAATTAAATTGTTTTAAGATCAAATTTTGACGAAAATTTCAAAATATGTTTTACTTCGCTTTGTTTCACAATCGTTTTTTGTTAGCATTAGTTTATCGTTGCGTACAGATATAAATTTAATTATTCTCTATGTTCTACCTTCCCAACTTCCCACCTACAACAGTGGCTGCACCCGTCCCCAGTATCAGCTATTTTTTTTTAAATTCTAACTATTATTATTGTGTGTTATATATAATACAGTGATGATCGGAGGCACGTCCACATGTCATTTATTACTCACTGACAGGATGATATTCGCGGAAGGTATCTGGGGACCTTACTTCGGGGCTGTGTTACCAGATATGTGGCTGTTGGAAGGAGGCCAGTCCGCCACGGGCAAGCTCATTGACCACGTCATTAGCACACACCCGGCCGCGGGAAATCTGGACGTTCCGGACGGCTCGTGAGTATCGTATTTATTTTTTTGTTCATAAACCTTTTTATTTGTTTGTACCTATTGAATAGGAGAGTGGAAGAATTTCTCAATGAGTTGCTTAATAAAATGGCCACGGACAGGGGACTGGATTCAATTGACATGCTAACAGAAGAATTTCACGTGTATCCTGATTTTCACGGAAATCGATCACCCGTGGCCGATCCCACGCTTAGAGGATCGGTAATACGCAATGGCTACGTTTTATTAGTCGGCGGATAAACTATTATAATATTAAAAATATATCATTACAAATTTCAAAATATAACACAACTAGTAATGGGTACCTATACAAAAAACAGTTGGACTAGTTTAAACAAAGTTTAGTGGAAGGCACGGGCACCCATAAAATCATTTTCAGGGGAGAAACAAATTGGAACTTGTTTCCAAACACATATTTAAAGACTATTGTTTACATTAATTTAATAGATTAATATAGAAACACCAGACCTGTAAGAAATTGTATAGAGTTACTGTATAATAGGTCCATTGGGAGAGTGTCAATTGGTATCCATGGTAAAAAGACCAGATTGATAAGGAGGTGGCTGGCAAAAAAAATTATTTCCAATTTTCCTAATTTTAATACAATAATGATAAATAAATATATATATTTATTTATATTGATATTGCAGGTCATTCCATTTTGTTTTCTATATTTTACAATTTGGCTGATACGGGTAGTTTAAGTTTATATAGTTTTGCCTTCATTCTCTATAATCCCTCTCCGATGTGGATACTTATTTTTCTAGTTTTTCACTTGAAATCAATAAACTTATAGGTTTTATATTGTATAATATGTGCAGGTATTTTTCAGATGGTCGGGTTAACGCTATCCGCTGACCGAGAGAACTTGGCACTGATCTATTTGGCCACTATACAAGCCTTGTGTGTAAGTACTTTTCCTCCTCAATAAATTCAAATAGAATAAAAAAAAAAAAGTTTAAATACCACAAAATATGCAAAATATGTCTTCTTTAATTCAGTCTTGTTTTGAGTTACATGCGAGTAACATATAATAGAAATTCATTAGATACCTACAGCACCATTAGTAATATAGACAATATAAGTATGCTTAATATTTATACTATATTTTACAGAACCTATTGGACCTATAGGTTTCATTGATAGGGCAAATAAACTTGTAGAATTGAAAAATATTGAACCTCCTATGTATATTCATTGTATTATTCATCAGCAAGCTCTTAATGGAAAAGTTATAGGTCTCGAAAATGTTATGTCTGTTGTAATAAAAGCTGTTAATTTTTTAAAATCTTATGGCCTTACTCATAGACAATTTCAGAGTTTTCTTTTTGAAATAGAAGCAGAGTACAGTGATGAGGCATACCATAATCATGTTCGATGGTTAAGTCGAGGAAAGGTTTTGAAAAAAATGTTTAATCAACGAGAGGAAATTAAAATGTTCATGATTAACAAGGGGAAAAAAATTTTGAACTTAAAGATGATAATTGACTGTGGAATTTAACATTTCTTATAGATATAATAACACATTTAAAATTACAAAGACCTGGAAAACTCATATTTGACATACATAATTCTTTTAAAGCATTTGATGCAAAATTAAAATTATTTAATAATCAAATTTAGCGAAGTGACTTCAATTATTTTGAAAGCTGCCAAATATTTAAAAATAAAACAAAATCGTTTTGTTCAACAAATCGATTTATAGAAATGTTAAACAAATTGCAAACCGATTTTTCATCTCGATTTTCAGACGTTAAACTACAGGAAAAATCGTTGCGTTTATTTGAAAATCCACTTAATATTGATGAAAATTATGTTGCTAATTCTCTTCAACTTGAACTTATTAAAACAAATTAATTTTACTGTGATGAATTTCATAAAATGAAAAAACGATATTTTAAAATTGTATTCTCAACTTTCACACGAAGATTTTCTTACTTTAAGAAACGTTATGATGAAAATGGCAACTGTATATGGCTTGATGTATTTATGTGAACAATAGATTATACTATAACCTAATCCCTTTAACATTTTTTAACGACATTTTTTCGATTTCATTTTTATTGTCTATACAATTGCAAAAAATATTATTTTAAAAATAAGCAAACTAAAATGATTGATGTTTTATATTAATATGATTGATATTATTTTTAATTGTGCATATTTTTCTATTCGATTTCAAATAATTTGTTCTAATAAACGTAATAACTTATGCAACTACATATCAATTATTATAGATCCATTCCCTTATTTATTATTACTATTCCAATAATACTATTATGTACCTAAACTATACTATGATTTAGGAATGTATAGACGAGTCTTTTTCTTCATAGATAGATGTTAGAAAAATGACACATTACAAATAATTGACTTCAATATTATTAGCCTATACATATGTGTCGCATGCATACATACAAAATTCGATTTTAAATTGATAATATTGTTTTTTATTATAATATAAATTCTTAAAATTTTAACCGCCATCAAAGTGTTTTTTGTTTAGACTGAATAAAATCGATCGAAAATTAAACGACCAATAGTAACATTATACTAAACAAAAAAAATTAGAACTGTTAGATCCGATAAATTATCAAAATATCTGGGGAGGCGAGAGAATGGCGAGAGTTTTTCTCGGGAGGTTAACTCCCCTCAGCTAAGTCTCTTTTATCCCCCTTCCAAAACCCCTATGAAACCACGTGCACACGACACTGCGTCTTATTTATCGGTACCGCGTTTCAGTACGGTACCAAACACATTATAGAGTCCGTGGAAAAGTGCGACTCCGTGGAGGTGCGGGAAATCTTGATGTGCGGCGGGCTCAGTCGTAACCCGATATTCGTGCGGACACAGGCCAATGTCGCGGGCCTTCCGGTGCGCTCGTCCACCGGCGAAGACCCGGTGCTGGTCGGCGCGGCCATGTTGGCCGCGGCCGCCGGACGCCGTCAAAAGCTTAACGAAGCCGCTATCACGATGGCCGGCGATTCGCGCACAGTACAACCGTCGCAGCGTCTCAACACGTACGTATACTAAAAGGCTCAGTCAGATCAGAGCGGTAATAACGGTAACTGCAGTGGCAGCGAAAACTCGTGGTCGGGTTCACACTAGGATACTAGATAGTACTCGCCACTCGGCCGTGTTACCAAAGCAAGTTGCTAATTTGTTCCCGTTTATTGTGTCGTTAATTTTGTTCAATGCGGCGATTTTCGTTGAGCCACTAGAAAACGGTTCTGTTCTCACGGCTGAGTTTGACATGATATTATACGTCTTGTTCTCGTATACCTAGTAAACCGACGAAGGCATCACTGGCGTTGCAGATTAGTAAAATCTCGATCATAATATCTTATCAATGAATTACCACTGTCAGTGGCATATCCGGGATAAGGAGCTTGAGCAATGGAGGGGCCCTCCCATTAGTCGTGTTAAATACAAAACAAATAATAAAAAAAAACTATTTTGCATTCAAAAATTATCTATAGAATCACGTTCGATTTATGTTGGCTTTTTATAAAAATCTACAAATCGTCGAAGACTAAATAGTTGTGCGATAAAACGCTTGTGATATGCGCCCGCCCTTAAGACCAAACTGCAATCTCGATCCATTTCCTTGTCTAAATTCGTTTTTATTCTTTTCGTTTTATCTTTTATTGAGTCACTTATAATTCTTCAATGATTATCAAAGGGCAGTTTTTGAATAAAAGTGTTCTAAAGACCAAACAGAAATAGTTGGAAATTTAAGAGGGATTATTATAAGTCATACTTTGATTTTAAAAAAAAATTAATGTATTGTAGAATGTTCGTGTTAGCAATGATTAATTGTAGCATACAGGTGTACATTAATTTCCCCTTTGAATCCGGGAGATGGTAATTTAAAAATACATAAATATAACGTATTTTGCGTCACATCTAAAAATTAATTTTGGCGATTTGCGCCAGTACAGGAAACGAATAGAATATGTAATCTGCACCACAGATTAACTGGGATTTCAACTTAAATTGTTGGAATTTACCAGATGATAATAATTTACTGATATTGCATCCATATTATATATTGTTGTATTCTACTAATAATAAATAGAGACGAAATCGATTACGTCTAATCTAATACAAATTATACATAAAGTATGTATACTTATATACATTTAATTATAATGATAATATTACTGACTTTTCTTATGTTTTATTACTAACCGAAATTGTATTAGCTATTTAATATACATAAAGTACTAACTATTAAAATGAACTTGATTGATTAATGATTAAAAATACAATATGTTAATCTGGTTAAAAAAAATTGTTTAGTTATCTTAAAGTGGCGCGAATTACAATCTTAAGAAGGTGAACAATGGCGCAAATTTCAATTTGTGTGGGTACAAGATGGTGCAGATTACATAAAGTCCTTTCATTTAATTTTATGTGGCACAAATCGCAACCTTAAAAAATGATGCGAATTACTAAAATTAATTTTTAAATATGTCACAAATTACATACATATATTTTTTTGGGGGTTATTTTTCACACAAATTAGTTAAGCTTGTTTGGTAATTTAAAATTTCCCTACCCTTGGAGTAATTTTGTCAAAAACTAAAAACAGGGTCTTCTATTTTTTTTTTTTTTTTTGGGAACAAGGGGTGGGTTGCCGCCCACTGCATATACATATTTTTTAATTTAATAACATATAATAACAACAAATAATTTTAAAAAAAATCTTGTAATTTCAGTTCTATTTTAATAGCCCAAGAAAAAAAAAACAATTATAATTAATACCTATGAAAATAAAATACACAACAAATTTTAGTATATTTTACAGCATTGTACATTTAATTTGTATAATACATACGAGACACGTTAAGAGATGACTCATTATTTTTACTATTTGCTATTTAATAAACATATTATACAGTATTTTAATTACTAGAAAATAACTGTCCTAAAGAAAACAAACATTTATAAGTTTACAGACAAAATATTATAATAAATACTGTATAGCGGGTGTAAATAAATCACAAGCTTGAGAAATAGTAAAAGTGTATGGTTTTAATATTTTAATATTCTTGAATTTGTTTCTAAAACAAAAATGTTTGTTTTAAAATAAATACTGCAAGAAGAAAACATAATATTTTTAACACAAACAAACCTATCCTTAAATTTCAGAACTACATAATAAGAAACATTATTTTTACAGGTATCACAACAAAAAATACATGGTTTACTTGGAAATGCTAAAGAATCAGCAAATGTACAGGGAAATAATGTCGAAAAATTCATGAGAACAAAGTATATTTTCTTCAGTAAAGTACAATGTATATTAAAATAATAAATTTTTGTATATAAATCATACATTAGTTTCAAAAATGTTTGAACAAATAAAATAAAACAAAATTATTGTTATAATAAAACCTCGAATAAAATACAAGATAAATAAATATTTGTACTGTGGTTTTATAATTTACATCTACCAATATTATAGTCATGAATCATGAATAAGAGGTATTTTACATACTGTTAATGTTATTTTACATCATACATTATGTTAACTTAATAAACTTAAAAAAAAAAATAGTTAATAATCTAAAAAAAGTTATAACACTATTAACTCCTTGTAAATTAACATTTATAATTCTTTGTAGGTTTTTTCGCCAGTCTCTTGGAACGTCTAACTGTGGAATCTACATGTTCAACAATTGCAGATTTTACAGTTGCAGAAATCTTTTCCTTGGACTTTGTTTTCTCAATGTTTGTATGATTATTAATCTTATTTGTCGTATCACTAGTATTTTTCTGAGTTTTGACAGCCAGGTCTTTTTGGTTTAATTTAGATACTTTTACTGTATACGGAGTGACAACTCTATTCTGGACACTTTTCTTATGGCTTACATTATGGTCTACAATTTAATTGGAAAATAATTTTTCAGACATTATTATTATAATATTATTTGTACAACTTACCATTGTTTGAGTTTTTTGGTGTGATAAATCCATTATTGGATGTATTTTCAGGAGTTTTAAAATGTATATTTTTACGCTTTAAGGGTTTTTGTATTATAGGATCTTTAAGTGCAGGTTTTAATGGGGAGGCTTGCTGATCACCAAGAACTAATGGTGTCATTCCCGACCTACGAGCAACATATGATAATTCCATGGTCTTCAATAGCATAGGAGTAAAACGAACAGGTTTTTTATTTGAAGAAGTTGGTGTACTAGAAATAACTAAATATTGAATCATTATTAAAAATGAATGTATCAAATACTGTAAATGTGTTGGTTTTAATTACATTACTATTTTTACTGGAATGTAGGTGGATTGAAGGAGTGAAGGAGTAAAATGTAAAACTAAAGATTGTGTGATACAATTAAGATTGGTGTGAGAACTGTCAGATAAGATGTATTAATGATGTGGGAAACCAAATAAAGTAGAGATAAAAGATAAATAAATAGAGCTAAAAAAAAAGGATGGAGATAAAGAGGATATTTCACTAGAAAAATCAAAATAATGTAATAATTAAAAAAAAAAAAAACATACGACAAGTGTTATTGGACGATTTCATTTCATAAAACTTTGAGTGATTTGAATCTTTATCTTTTGTCTCAAAATTATTTATATTCTTATCATATGGCTTTTTGTCTGTGTTTAATAAGAAAAGATGTATGATAATATTAGTATACTTCATTCGGTCACAAATTAACAGTATAATTTTAAATATTAAGTTCATAAATATGTATAAATAACTATGGTAGATGTATATTATATGTATTAAGAATAATATTATATAGACATAAACCATAAAAGAAATTAATCCAAACTTACTTTTAGACTTAAGTAAATTAACACATGAAGAACTGCCAAGGGGACGTTTCACTTTGGACACTCTATTGATAATTTGTTTCGCAACTGGTTGTATGGGGACCCACTTGTTGTTTTTTAGTATAGCAAGTTCATTGAATTGGCCTTCTACTTTTTTAACCTAAAATTAGACATAGGTACCATAAGCAATATAGTACATAAAATAATATTTGTGTTACAATAAAAGTCACTAGACACTAATTACCTGCAATAATAACATATCCCAAAAACCATCCAAATCATCTGTGTTTATAGGCATTGTTCCAGAATTATTATCAAACTCTTCTATCAGCGAACGCATTTGCATAAATTTGTCAGTTGTTAAAAGTTTTGTTTGTCCACAAACAACATCTATTTCATCTTTGACAGACTAAAACAATTGTTAAAGATTAGTAAAATATATAAACTAAAAATTATTTTTATTAAAATCTAAAATAAAATGTAAGTAATTTATTATTATTATTATTTTTTTTTTTTTTTGTAAATTAAGTAAATTAGTATTTATTCAGCAATATAAATGTATTAAAACCATGACAAAATATGAATACAAATATTTTCTAGGTTAAATATAATATCAAATCAAAACCAAATTTTATTTAAATACAAAAATGGTTTTAACACATCAAATGTTCTATGTTAATCTATAAATACATTTGAAATTTCTTTTAAATTGATGAATATTAACTTGTATAAAATCATTTAAAAATAGTTATATCATCCACAAATTGGGGAGATTACCATAATTAAATATTTATCTAAACATTCCTAAAAAATTTACACACTAACATTGCATATCCTAAAATATTTATTTAAGTTAAAAATACTTCTGGAATATTGCTGCCATTTTCAAAAGATATCTTGGTCCAGTATTCTATTTTATTATGTAATTCAGTAGTTTTTTCATCCAATTTTTTCCTATAACATAACAAATACAATATTATTAATAAATGAATACTAAACAAAGTAAGTGTTATAATAAATAGGTATATACATTCTAATCCGTACAAAAATAAAACTATATGTATTAAAAACAATTAAATACCTGTAGACATCTGCGACATTATTAAGGTCATATTTGTTATAAAGCTCAGATAATTTTGGTGGTTTAACTGCGATTGGTTTCCACTTTTGTCCACGAGTCGTGCAAACATAGGGACTTATGACAACTTCTGGGATTGGAGGTCTAGGTAATAATTGGTCCATTGTATTATCTAAATCTTCGACACCATTTTCTCCTTGTAAATTTCTAATCATTACCGTTGACTGTTTTAATTTATTAGATGATGGATCATTATTTAACTGAGTATTGATGTAGCATGCCTTTTCTTCTAATTCTTTTATTTCTTTAATTGTACTAAGTTTTACTCGCAATTTCTCAGCAGGTTTCATTAAGGATGTATCAGCAGGAACACTGTTTAAGTTACTCACTTTGAGAGCTTTAGATTCATTTTTTTGGTTTATTTTAGATGTCTTTTTTTTCACTCCTTGATTAACAACTACTTCTAACTCTTGGTCTAAAAATTAAAACAAAATTATTAACATCTAGATATAATATATACCAAATATTATACAGGTACAATTAAAATAACATATTACTTGAACATTAAGTTTAACTTACTTTTGATTACATCTCCAATTTTCTCTAAATTCTCTCTTTTTTTCCCAATAGGAATTCTGTTTTCTTTCATGTTATAATGAGGTCTATATTAACAGTAAAATAAAACATATTTGTTTTAAACTAGGTATTAGATAATTAACATGAATTTGTTCTTTATAATTGTCTAAATTTTATTAACAAAATATTAAAATCATTTTAATGTTTAATACAATGTTAAATATATAACAAAACATATACAGTAGTCACCCGATAATTCGAAAAATTCCATAAATCGAACTAAATGCCTGGTCCCCTGAGAAAACTTCTATATTTAGAATAAAATACATGTATTTCAGTTTTCTAGATAATTCAAAATATCTGCCGGTGAGTGTAGATACTGTACAATTCAAATTTTTTTTTGCCAAAGCCTCTATAATTTGAATTTCTTTATTATGTACATACATATGTATAAACTCAAATAAATTCATTGTAACGATTATGTTACAATACAGTACCATATAAATAATTTAATAGACACTCATAATCAAACTAATAATGACGATGATAAAATATTGCAGTTTGTCTTAAATCAATAAATTTAAATTAATTCTTTGACTTCATCATAATCACTTTCATAATAAATCTTAATTATATCATTTTATCAAAATAAACCTCTGAAATAGGTAAACAGTTGTTGAAATCAATATAACACATAAAATTTATCACCCCTCTTTAATCCGAAATAATTGTTTTTTTTCCTCCAAAATTCAGTAAATCGAAAACTTCTATAAATCAAATTTTGTTAGATGTATGTATGTGTGTTTTGTCAAGGGAAATGTTTTGAAGAGCTCAACGTGTTACCGAGAATTGTATCGCAATAAGAAAAATGCAGCTCAACTGTCAACACTAGACTCATTCTTTAAAAAATAAATATTAATACGTAAGTAAATCTAATTAATAATAAAATTGTGCAACTAAAATAATTATAATACGTACATAAATTATGTGTATTATTTTTTGGTAGGAACCTATTATAATACAGTGAATGTAAAAAGTGTTTCACTTGAAGTTTTTTTGGTTAACATCGTTTTCCAGGAACCTAACCTTGATGTTAGGACTTACTGTACAATAAAATTTAAAATGTCAAAATTAAAAACTAGCATGGTTTAACTTTATTGAAGAACATTTTTTTAAAAAAAATTTACACACCTACAACCTTTAAAAATACTTTTCTCTAAATTTCAAAATTTCTAGATTTCCACAATTTATGTTCTAAGTAATAATGCTTTGTTGCTTGACTGAGACAGTCAATTTGAGTAAAGTGTCTTCTTGACACAAATTAACTTTTTTTGTTAAAATCGTTTTACCAATATTAAAATAAATAAATGTAAGCAATAATATTGGTTATATTCTCAGTGATCATATCAAATAAATGTGATTAAATGTTATGGTCGGTACTTACCCAATATATTTGAATTAAACACCTATTAAACAACTAATTTATAATGCATATCTATGTTGGTATTTATGAGTTAGGAATAGATAATAAATTTATTTTATAAACATTCTGTACCTACCAGGATACCTACCTACTTTATGGAGATCAACACATGGCATACAATGGTCGATATAAACACAGTACAAAATGTTATTTTTTATATTTTCATTAACACATCTACAAGGTTACCTACATTTACTTAGATAGGTACATTTATTCTGAAATAATTTATCCAAATATTGGTTAGAAAAATAAATATTAATTAAATACTTAATTAATTGGCAACCTGTAATGTAAAATCTAGACAGTTTTTTGATTAATTTAAAAAGAACCAAATAGGTATTAGATACCACATAAAACTTTTCCATAACCGAAAGGTCAATATACCAAGATTTCTTTTTTTATCTACTAATGAAATGTTTTGAATTCTATGTACAAATACAGGCACTTAAAAATACAGTCGATTAAATATACATAAAATATAATTATTTTTCGTAATAAAAACTTACTTTTTCGCAGTCATTCTGAGAAAGTACGAGCACTAAGGTAACAAAAGGAGTTATAAAACAACGTAGCAACGTATACAATCGACAAACGGAAATCAAAAAAAATGTTAATACCTATTATAAAAATTACGTTGATAATATAATTTTATAAATGGCGTTCACATTACGTTGAGAAAAAGGCAACAACGTCCGACGCCAAAAAAACTAATAGGTAAAACACATTCAACTATTGAAGATCAAAACAAAATAACAATAGATATTAGGCGCTTGCGACCAGGACAGTATTTTTTTTCGAGTACAGCCAAGCCGTTGTCAAAACCGTTAAATTGAATTTCGGCCAATCGGCGCCCATCTTGGATGACAGTGTTAGTAGATAATGCGGCAAAAAAAATGTTTCATTCCGTGTGAGTCAGAAACTTATATATTATGTGGTGTTGGTGATAATAGTAATGGTATTAACCAGTGTTTCACATTTTAATCTCACCCACGATTCAAGATAGCTTATAGTACTATGTATTATAAATATGGGTTGCAGCACAGAATTATGATTAAATAATTTAACTCTGGTTTGTAGCCAAAGGAGGATTATTTATTATTTGTATTATCCACCTTGGTTGGAGCCATAGATAATGTATATCTGTAGTTGTACCATGGCTTACATTCCGTGGTTATAGCTAAATTTTTAATTAATAATTTTTTCTACTGTATGTCTCAGACCAGATTAGCTAGTTAACCTAACCAATCTCGTTATTTTCTTAAATTCAGCAGATGCCGGGTTGGTTCAGCCCAGGGCGTTAGACTATTCAGACTGTTCAGCCGCTAGAATTGTGTTCTTAAATTCACTGTTTCTTTAATCCACTAGAGGAGAGGTAACCAAACTGATTATATTGTCTATGGTTATATCCCACTGGACCTTAGATCATGATATTTTTAATTATATCCTGAGTTAATTATATTATGATCACTGATATAGATAATAATCTAGATTACTAACTGGTGATAACAGCAGATGCCAAAAAAAGCCATGTTGGTTTTAGGCTCTTCAGTGTTATCATAACTACGTAATACCTAATCTATCATTTAGCGGGACGTATTTCAAATCAAATCGTACCAATTACCACAGATATAGTTAATAAACATAGACTAAATTTTATTACCTACATACATAAAAACATATTACAATGAAAAATAAATTATGCACGTAAATCATTAATCAAAATGATAGTATAAAAAAATAAGAACATTTATAATTATTAATTAATAATAAACAATATTTGATAAGTAACAATTAAAATAAAACAAATCTGATTTAAATATGATCTAAAAATAAATTATATCCAACACCCTTAAAAAAACAATACAATAAACAAATGAGCAAATGCATTTTAAATGTTATGATATTTTAACCTAGTGTCTTGACTTTTGTTTGCAAAAGTGTAAGTAGTGTATGTAAAATGCCACTAACTTGTGCTTGGATATGCTAATAGCTATGTCATGATATAGTGGTTTTTTTTCAAGTATGTATATGTGTCAGTAATTTTCAATATAATCATCTATGCATACAATTTTATTGCAGTGTAACAATTATTTTATCAAATCTTTTTTGTATAGATTTCCAAATAATAATATAGCTAAAGAAAAATGGATAGCTACTATATAAAAGGCAAAATTTTATTCCAACATATCACAGGATGTGTAATATTCATTTCACTAACAATGATTTTGTTCAACGGCCAAATATTATAAAATAATAAATATAATATAATATAATGTAATATAAATCATTACGTTAATTATTCTTGAAAATATAACTGTGTTTATGAATTATGATAAAATTTATCTGTGTATAATCACAATATAAAAATTGATAAATTACCATAACCTTTAACTAATATGGTGGAAAAGCGGTGTCGCCCGGCTTGCTTGTGAATTTTTACTATAAAAAAATAGTTAGAAATTTAGTTTATTATCTATATCTGTGATCAAAGACGTCTTTTATCGTGTTTGTATCACAATCCAAGAAGACGAAATGGCTCCTAGGTTCATGACGACCAGGATGGAGGAGGACATTTTTGTATGGATGATTTATTTAAAATAGTTACAAACAAATGTCGTCAGAGAGCGTTGTTTTAATCCGGCCACGCCGAGTACCTATCTATTTTTTTTATCTATGATTATGGACCTACGGGACCATACCTACTGAACCTAAAAGTTATTTGATAACTGCCGATGCCGACTACTCAAATACTTGGTAACTCGAATGTTTATTGAACACGCAATATGATTCAAGATTGAACGGGTATATTATATTATTACTGTTATAGGTTTAATTCAACTTCCCGTGTAGACATGGCGCACAGATGATCGTCGAACCTACCTGTAGTTTACACATAACACAACTCATTGCCACCTGTACAACTGAGACGACGCACTACTGCAGCCAGCTAATAAAACAAAAACGCCCGTTGCCACTGCTGAACATGATCGTCGACAATTTTGATTAACGTCATTAACTACGAGTATGTATAATTTTACTGTGATAATAACATGATGGCCAAAAGTAGAACAGCGATTGCAGATTTGAAACAACTAAAAATCAATTCTGTCGAATAACTTCCTCCTTAATACACCATCTCTGTACGAAATCAACTAAGGTATCGTTTACTAGTCTATATTAATACTGCTAATTGTGGACTTTTTACCTTTATGTATATACACAAGAAACAAAAATGGCCTTAGACAATCTTATTGATTCGGTGTCACTTTATGTGCCTCGTCACATTGCTTTTCATGGGGCAATTTTTCCGTTTGTTGTTCTCTATTTCTTATGGTCGTACATTTGTTTTTCTTTAAATGATATTGGGGATATTTATTTTATTGGTATTTTCGCTGTTGCTATCGCCCAAGTATTATGCTCACTCTGCTGTTACTGGTCTGTATCGTTCAGATGTCTGCTGTCATGTCGACGTGTCACTTCTCCAAAGACAGCTTCCTTGGTCAAAGTAATCCCAATACCGAATAATGGATTTACAGAATTAGTGGTATTAAAAAGGTTCAAAGATCAAGACCTACAGACTGTTACATGGTTTAGATACCATGAAATCAAATATTTGTGGAATGATGATAAGAAATGTTTTCATTCTTTACAATTTCCAATTTCTAATACAATTGAACAATATATTAATTGTAAGGGATACACTAGTGACGAGCAATTGGCAAAATCTATACGATTATATGGTCTAAATGAGCTTTATATACAATTGCCAAAGTTCAATGATTTATTCATTGAAAAAGCTACTGCTCCTTTTTTTGTTTTCCAAGTATTTTGTATTACGCTGTGGTGCTTTGATAAATATTGGTACTATTCTATATTTACATTGGCAATGTTAGTACTATTTGAATTTACTTTGGTCAAACAACAGTTACGTAACATGGATGAAATCAGAAAAATGGGCAATAACTCAATTGATTTGTTTGTATACCGTAATAAAAAGTGGCAACTCATATTAAGCGATGACCTAACGCCCGGTGATATTGTTTCTATTACCCGAGGTCATGATGACCAAACTGTTCCTTGTGATTTATTACTATTAAGGGGCTCATGTATTGTAGATGAAAGTTTATTGACCGGTGAATCCATTCCACAGATGAAAGAACCTATTGAAAACATTAGCGACTATAGTAGAAATTTAGATTTTGAAACTGATAAAAAATTGCACATTTTATTTAGTGGCACTAGAGTAGTTCAACATACTTCACCTATAAAATCAACATCAAGTATACGTGCTTCTCCCGACAATGGATGTATTGCTTTTGTTTTACGAACAGGTTTTAATACATCACAAGGTAATTTACTCCAAACAATATTATTTGGTGTTAAGCATGTAACAGCAAATAATCTGGAAACTTTAGCGTTTATTTTATTTTTATTAATTTTTGCCATTGCTGCAGCAACATATTTATGGATTAAAGGAACAGAAGATCCAAACCGAAGCCGTTATAAATTATTCCTTGAATGTTCTCTCATACTAACTTCTGTTATACCACCAGAGTTACCTGTGGAATTGTCATTGGCCGTGAATTCGTCGATTTTGTCACTTTCAAAAGTCGGAATATATTGTACTGAAGCATTTAGAATTCCCTTTGCTGGCAAAGTAGAAATATGTTGTTTTGATAAAACTGGCACATTAACCAAAGACGATTTAATTGTTGAAGGTATTGCTGGTATTAACAATGAAATGATGCCAATGGTACTTGCTCCTGAACATACTATTCAAGTTTTAGCATCTTGTCACTCATTGGTTCAACTAGATGACACCTTAGTAGGTGATCCCATTGAAAAAGCCTCATTGGATGCTATAAATTGGTTACTGTGCAAAAATGATCTTATTGTGTCAAAAAATTCAAAGATGCCACCATTAAAAATAATGAGTAGATTTTATTTTTCTTCATCTCTAAAGAGAATGTCTGTTTTAGCTTCTTATAAATGTCCAAAAACACAGAATAAGGTTGTGTACATAGCTAGTGTGAAAGGTGCACCTGAAGTACTAAAGTCAATGCTAAAAAGCATTCCAAGTAATTATGATTGTACATATCAAGAACTGGCCGGAAGAGGAGCTAGAGTATTGGCACTAGCTAGAAAAGAAATGAAATTTGATCCAGATGATGTGAAAAATTTAAAAAGAGAGACCTTGGAGTGCGATTTAGATTTTGTTGGCTTTGTAGTAGTTTCTTGTCCTTTAAAACCCGATTCAAAAAACGTTATTAAAGAACTTCAAGAGTCATCGCACATGGTAACTATGATAACTGGAGACAATCCATTAACTGCGTGCTATGTAGCTAATGAATTAAATTTTACAAGATCTCAGAGTTCCATAATTTTGACACTAACTGAAGTCAGCAACATGTGGTATTGGGTAAATGATAGAAACAAAGTTCAATTTCCATTGATTGAAAATATTAAGAAACTAGTTGAGTCATATGATTTATGTTTAACAGGAGACAGTCTTGCTTATTTGAATAAAAATCATAAGGATGTATTGAAAAAAATTTTACCACATGTATGTGTATTTGCTAGAGTTGCTCCAAAGGAAAAGGAATTTATCATTATAATGTTGAAGGCGTTAGGGTATTGTACTTTGATGTGCGGAGATGGTACTAATGATGTTGGCGCTTTAAAGCACGCTCATGTTGGTATAGCTATACTCGCTAGAAGCTTTGAAAAATTGAAACCTAAAAAAAGTTCGTTATCCAAAATAAGAAAATCCGGAGAAAATGTTAGCGATCAAATGAAACGTTTAATGAAAGAAATGGATGAAGAATCTGTGACCGTAGTGAAATCCGGGGATGCCAGTATTGCTGCTCCATTTACTAGTAAATATTCATCCGTGGCATGTGTATGCCATGTTATCAAACAAGGTCGTTGTACATTAGTTACAACATTACAAATGTTTAAAATATTAGCGTTAAATGCAATTATTGCTGCTTATAGTCAGTCTGTACTTTATGTTAAAGGAATAAAGTTTAGTGACTCTCAAGCTACTCTGCAAGGATTGTTGTTGGCTGTTTCATTTTTATTCATTTCAAGGTCAAATCCTTTAAAGATTCTATCCAAACAACGACCTCTGCCAAATATATTCAACATTTATACAATACTGACTGTGATGTTCCAATTTATAATTCACTTTTTTAGCTTAGTATTCTTAGTCCAGAAAGCTGGTACATATGTTGAACTTAAGAGTGAAAATACTACTACATTTACTGAAACATTTAACGAGACAATTACAAATTCTTCACTGATTTTAAACGATAGTCTATCCACTGTGACAAGTTCTCCAGAACAAGATATTGTAGAAGAATTTACTCCAAACATAGTAAATAGCGCAGTATTTATTATCTCCATGGCATTACAAATAAGTACTTTTTCTGTGAACTATCGAGGAAGACCATTTATGGAAAATTTATCAGAAAATAAACCATTGCTGTACAGTACAATTATACAAATTTTGGTTATATTGTGTTTAAGTATGGGTACAATTGATGTACTAAATGTGCAATTTGAAATTATTCAATTCCCTTATGAATTTCGTTTAGTTCTACTTAGTGTACTCGTATTGGATTGTTTTGGTTCTTTTGCAGTTGACAGAATATGTTTATGGCTATTTGGTGAGGGTAAATTAAAAAAAATACCTATATAGTAATTTTATTATGAGAAGTAAGTACATTTTTTAAATGTTGGAAAATTTTTTTTTCTTCAAAATCATTTATTTTGTACTGTTAAATGGCCAAATGTGATTATAAACTTTATATTATTTAAAAAATAGAATAAAATTTAATTAAAGCCTTTTTTCATTTAAATTAAATTTATGTATTGTTATAATAAAATACAAAATTGTTTCTAAATTTTAAACTTCTGAAAATGTCAACATAGAAAATCATTAGTATATTTATGTTATTAGTGTTTCATTGTAATATTACTATACTATTATGTTGTTGATAATTAATATAAGAATGATTTAATTTTTATTTAATGACTATTATATTTTGTTTATTTAAGCATTAATGTTCCTTTCAGTTTTTTACAATAAAATTGGCACATTTATTACATTATTATTTTTCTTTAATAAATAATTTATTATTTTGATGTTTCTTACTAGATTAATGTAATGTAATTAAAGATAATAATCTTTAATAATACTACAATTATTGTTCATTATATTGTATTAACAATATGTATTTATATAAATATGTACTTTAAATAATAAATATAATAATGATCTTACTATAATTTGACTGTTGGAAAAAGTAAATGGTAGGTTTAATTATAAATAGAAAGGTTTAGTACTCTGTCTAAGTATCGATATAATAGTCAATGAATACATGAATAATATAATAAAAATCCAAAAGAATCATTTAAATATTATATTTTAATTTTTACAACCAGTTTTACAAAATATATTCAATTTAAAAATAGACAAAGGGGTTGTATATACTTTGTTTTCTAATATTGATTTAGTTTTGTTTGTTTTTATATAACCAGTGGAATAGGTCTATATATTTTAGTCATTAATAGTTTGTTGGTAATCATATACTTATAGTATTTTTCTGTTACCTGAATATAACTTTTATGATAAAAACGATAAGAGGTTCGATAAAGAAAAATAAAATGTGAGTGGTGTAATTTTTTGATGCAATTGACGTTCAGTAAGTTTTAAAGCAGCTGTAGACGAACTTTGAAAAATGTGTAATATTTATTTGTCTTCTATTATTTTATGTCAATAAATATTAAGTATATTTTTATATGGGAAGACAAAACATAAGCAAGCTATCCTATGAGGTAAGCCGTTTCATTTACTAAAATATTATATTATAATGTTAAGTTCTCAAGTTTATCATGTATTCATTAGTTAACTATAGTATTTACTTAGTTAAAATTAAATGTAAATGTCAAATTACCTCGGAAATTGTATACTTGTTAGTTGTTTAATATGATACCAATATTTGGAAATGGTAGGTACTCTTGAAAAGAAAACGTCTGGTCACCGTATTATACTGTATATAACATTATAAATATCAATGGTTTTTTTTTTGCAATGATGTATTAGCATTAATAATATCTAATTATGAATTATTATCAGTGGTGTAAATATAGGAGAATGCAGAGAATGTTTAGAGGGCCTTCTACCTTTCTAGAACTTGGAAACAAAATAATATTACAATAACAATAACCAACTGATTTCTCTGAGTTTTCTAATTAAATTAATTATTAATTTGTATAATAACTTTAAGAAGCGAAATTGAACTATTTTAACTATATAAGAAACTGTTGAATTATTAATAATTAAATACGATATACAATAATTTTCCAGAAATAGACGTTCATTATTTTTATTTCGACAATATACTTATACTCAATTTTAGGGCCTTTCATAGACGTAAATAAGGGGAGAGGTGCTTGGGTGGGCTTAGTCCATCCTTCAGCCTCTCAATACTACGTACAATAAAATGAATTTAATGATTGTGTGAACGATCATTCTCCTCAATGAGAAGAATTAATACTTATTTAAAGTCAAATATGACGCAAAACAGATTTACAAAAATTTAACTATTCTTAACATTGAGCGAAAATTATCAAACACAATTAAAAATGATTATATTCTTAACCAATTCGCAGAAAAAGATAGAAACGTGCATTTATAAAAAAACAATTCTATTTTATTTAAATGTACTTTGCTGGTCGATATTTTAAATTGTATTTCTTTATTGGGAATTTTGGTATTCATAATTTTAATATATTTTCTTGTTTATTAAGGGTGAGAATGTAGTTCCACAACCCCTTCCCTCTATTAAACATTTTAACTAAATGGTCTTTATTGAATTTATCCAAAATTTAACCAAAAAAAGACTGACATACTTCACACGTGGGTGCAGCCACTATTGTAGGTGGTTAGGTAGGATACAGACAAAATTTAATTTATATTTGTAAGCAACCATAAACCATAGCAAACTAAAAAACGATTATGACCGCGGTTCAGTTAATATTGATGCTTTGTCAACAATATATATATATGACATATTATGTTAAAATGATTAAATAGGCATTATATATTTTCTTTAATAATATTTGTTTAATATTGTATCGATTTTCCTATTTTTTCCGGTTTTTTCACATTTGCTGAGAAAACTTGGGAAAATCGAAAAATGACCTCTCTAAAGTACCTTCCCAATTAGATTTTCTTTCAGAAAAAGTGGTATTATTGTAAATCGGAGAAAACTTGCTGGTAGAAAAGTTGTACACAGAAAAAAGAAAGGCCATAATAATAATTTACTAATATCTACATTTCGTACATTTTCCAACATTTTAACCATGTTTTTTTTCCAGATATTATGAAAATCGCTTGAAAAATCAAAAAATAACCTTTAAGTACCATGTAGCTAAAATTTACTTTTAGAAAATAAGCTACACTTGATACATCGGAGCAAAATGTCTGGTAGAAAAGTTTGCACAACAAATCAAGGGATATTTTGTGATTGAAATAGTTCGAGCGATGGCTTGGGACCCTAGGTACACCCAAAATGGACTTTTATTTCCTTGTTTAGGTAAAAGGGAAAAAAATACAAACTATTTATTTCAAAATTTACAGTCCCTAAGATGTCAATAGGAATGTATTACCACCAGACTATGACAAACATACTTTAAAAAGACAATATATAGTTAATTAACGTAACATATAATATCCGCATAATATCAGAACTTCATAAAGCTATAATTTCGAAACTATGTCAGTTCATTCAATTCTTACTTCATCATTGTTCTCCAGGTACACATGTTCAAAACAAAAAATTAAAAAATCGTTTCACCCAAAAGATTATAGAAATGTAACATTTTAGAGCTGTTTTTTTCTTAAATTTCCAAACAAATTGTTTTTGAAAAACGTCAATACTTACCAAAATAACAAGTGTTCAACGACAAAATAATCACCCTGTATAACAGTATGGTTTCGAACTTATTTAACGGTGGGGACTTATAAAATAGTCCATTCGAAATGACGCTCATCGAGCTACTGTGCGAACTTAAAATATCACGCGCAAGACGAAAAACCGCGTTATTCGACCTACCGATTTATAGATAAAAAATAAATAAATAAAATCTGTAGCTAAACAATGTAAACCTTGTTGAAATTTCGGGTTAATAAAATTGGAGGGACGGGAAATAACTACAACGTTTTTCGATGTGGAATCAGAAAAACAATCGCGACGGTTACGTGAAAGGTCATCGCGCGATAAGACCGTCCGTAAAAAACCGATAGGCAAAACGGGCGATTAATGAAGTTGAACCGATCGCCTCGGGCCAGTCGTCCGGACCGCCTGCTGCCGTAAGTACATTTTTTGTTCCCCCGTGTACCTTACTGTCGTTTCAAAATGACGGCCGCCGAAATCCTATTTCCGGGCACCCTGCACATGAACGAACTGTCCGTCGTCCGCGTCGACCTCACCGCGCCGCCTTTGAGCCGAATCGCCGAAGGTACGTATACTTAAAACATACCTATACAGTATACCTACGTAATACAAGCAATACATCTACGGTAATATTAATGGAATTGGGAGCGGCGATTTTCTTCAGTCTTTGTCGCGCGCGCACCATAACAATTTAGACGCGTTCTATTCCCAACGTACTTGATTGGTCTACGATACGAATTCTGAAAACAAAAATTTTAATTTCCAAAGAAATTAAAATCCTAAAAAAATGGGACATACTTCGGATGATGGGTGGGCCGCTGTTGTATAGATGAATAGTCGGGAAGGTAGGATGTAGAGGGGCATTTAATTTATATCTGTACGCAACTATAAGCCGTGACTAACTTAAAACGATTTAGAGCGAAATTCCTTTTATACGTGTACGTACATTTTCCCGTTATTTCCGATTATTATGAAATACCGTACTGAAAATCAAAAAATGACCCTCTTAAAGTACTACTCAGATAAAATTTACATTCAAAAAAAGGTACTAAACTTGAACATCGGAGCAATATTTCTGGTGAAAAGTTGTTCACAGATATAAAAAATTAAACAAAAAAATAAACATAGTAAAACCAATACATTCATCCTCGCCACATTCCGAATCTCAAATCTGTTTTCATAATTCTTATTGCTTCACCAAACCAATCAGCGTGTTGGAACTCTTCTAAATTCATGTGTTGGAAATGTATAAAACGAGACGGAAAAACATCGCGTTCAGTCCTATAACCTGACGCTTTTGTAGTTTTGCCACTATATGTCTCCATCACTTGTCACCGGGGTCACTTGTCTCGCCTCTATAACCTTTTATTATATAAAATATTACGTGTATTAATATATATATATATTCAGCTGAATGTAATTTGTAAATGAAAAAAATTAAATTATCGATTTTTTATTGATATCTACCGGCTATTGTAACGTGCTTCGGACGATCGAACACGAAAAAGTAAAATACACCGAAATATTAGAATTTGTTGTCGTTAATTTATATATTGTTTTATGCGTTTCGATGCGAAATGTTTTAGCTTTTGTTTTTTTTAGATTTTCAAATTTAAAATATATGTTTAACAATTAATTTAAATTTGTTTTTGTATATTTAACTTGACTTTCGGACATAATACAATAATAAATACATTGAATCAGTGGCGTGCCCGGGAATTTTCATTGGGAGGGGATGCAATCAATAATAATCATGATTTGTGAATAAATTGTAGAATTTTTTTCAGTTATACCACTTACACCTGACCCGACAATGATAAATTAAAAGTCAGATGCAACAAAAGCCAAATTATATTCAATAAATTGATTTTTTTTTCTCCTATAATTTGACTAAAATATATAATTACTAAATAAAATTCATAAATTGGTACTCATAGTTTTGTAATTTTAAGCCAACGGGTCAGGAAGAGGGATATGACCCTTAACCTCGATAACCCGCGCTGCAAGTCACTGCATTATACAATATATTATATTGTTATGTCACGGTAGCACAATAATAATACAGTGTTTTTTTTTGTTTTTTTTTCAACATCAACCAGCAATTTTCACAGAGGATTTTTAGTTTTTTATCCCTACTCCTTAAATAAGTGTGTACTAAAGTTTTTAAAATAGGAACCCCCCCTTTTTGAAAACAGATTTGAACAAAGAATATTTTTCTAGAAATTTTGATTTTCAAAACACTAATATGTTATAACTTTATAAAGGTAATAACTAATAATAATAATCGCATATATTTTTTTGAATGATAACTCTTCTCTATTCCTCCTAATATCCTATTACTAAACTTTAAATGATTTTAACTATCATAAACGGTTAATTTAATGTTATAGTACTATGCATACCAAAATTTCTAAAACAAATATTCTCTATTTAAATCTGTGTTCAAATAAAGGGGTTCCTGTTTGAAAAACAAAAGTATGGTATATTGTATTTATATTTTAAGGTATATGGAGTAGGAGTAAGAATTTAAAAATTATTTTAAAATAAATCTTAAATGATTCCACAATGAATAAAAAAAAAAAAAGAAATAAAATTCACTTAAAATCCTCCGAAATAGGTGCTTGTTCGAAATAAAAATAAATCACTGTATTCGTGTTGGCAAAATTGGTAAACAAATGGATCGCTAAATTTTTACATTCAAAACAAAATATCGTGAGACGTTAACTGATAACTACTGTAGTTATAAGAGATACGTGTCGCAATATTTACATTTAGATTAATATTCCAAGATTTACGAACTATGTTTGTGTGCGTTGAAATATTGTCGTCGGTTAAATACCATTTATCATTTAAATCTTTGTATTTCGAAATAATATAATCGTTTTCTTCGAGTACCTATGTACTCACGTCGTTACTGTGTGGCTGTATGGTCGTTAGACGGCGGCGAACGTCCTCAGGAAAACTCTTCGACAACAGCTTAATTGCGTTACGTTAACATAGATAATGTAATTTGAGTAAAATAACGCGAAATCGTTAATAAATTATAATTAATAATCAATACAATAATGATTCAACGGTTCATAATTTAAGTATATGTATACTGCAGGCTGTAACATCATGTCTGTAAGGTGGTCAGACATCTAAAATAACTTGTTTTGCTCGATATTTTTAAGTTGTTTTTTCTCGTAATAATTATACTAAAGCTATGTTTTTCTATAGAATATAGATTCTATATACAATTTTTTTAAAAACTGAAAATAAAACAATTAAAAAATCCAAGAGGGGAATTTTATAAAAATATAGTTTGAAACGAAATATTATTACAAATATTTACTAATGATGGATGTTAATTTTCTACAATTTGTTTACAAGTTTACGATGATTTAAATTTTTTTCATTATCACTAATACTAAAAATAATACAATCAATTGATTCGCCAATTTGTACTTGAAAAAAATGTTCTTAAAACTTATCTAGAAACTTATCTAATCCTTTATTTGGTACCTATTCGGCAAGGTACACTGCCACGCTAGAGATTTAGAATGTCCTTGCGTCACTATCGCGTATTTATTGACGTAAATATTAAATCGATTAATTGACAATTGATGAGACGATAACAAATGTCGTAAATAGAGAATCGTACTTACGTATAAACGTGCCTTAATTAATTTCAGCCATATTACCGGAATTGTCGAAGAATTTTGAACGGGCGAGTGCCGAAGTGGTTCAATGTCCAAATTTGACTTTATCGCCATTCAATTTGTTTTCAGAAGGTAATTAATTACAATACTCTAGCGTTATTAAGAACTATAATGAAAATAAATTTGTGCGAGAACGGTATGAGGGATCGGGTCAAGTGAAAGTTTAAGACGAGAGTGGCCGACCTCGAATAGTCGGGATGAAGGCGAAGTAAAAGAAGAAGATACTTTAGGTATAGGTTTAGTATTATGCCTTTATGCCTGCATTATATACTCATAATATTTTATAATCACAGTGTGCTTGCATCTATGCGTTTTGTATGACATAGTAATGATTAGTGATGGCGAATTTGTAACATTTTTTTCTGCGGGAGTGGGTTCTAAAAAATGTTTGAAATATAATTTGTAAATTTGCGATAACTGCAGATAATTATACGAATAGTTAATATAATATAAATCGATGGGAAATGATGCGAAGTGAGTTTATTAGTGATGCTCGTTAAACGATCAAGCTTTTGAAACTTTTTTATCGCTACCTCGCCGTTATTTTACGAATGTTAACCAAGTGAAGTGTTTACAAACCAAGTGTTTGTAATAATTATTTAACAATAACTATTTGACTACAATATTATATATAATCAAAAATATATCAGTATTACTACTACAGGATTAAGTGGTGACGAAAACGTATTCGACATCGGCGATCTTGTCAATGTAGTGCCCGCAATGAAAAGAGAAAAAATATACGACATGAAGGATTTAAAAAAGATCATCGCTTCCGATCCGTTACATGTCATCGGACCATGTGCCGGACCTTATCCTTCAATCGGAGTGGACAGCGAAGCGAGTATTATAATAATATTGTTAAATTAAAAATTAAAAACAATAAATAAAATCAGTTACGCCGCGGTGTGCCGTAAATATTTGCAGTTTTCAATAAAAGAATTTTCCCCGATTTTTCCGAACTATTATGAAAACCCCTTAAAAAATGTTTACATATACATACCTACCAACTAAATATTGAAATTATTTATAAAACTGTAGGTTATATATGTATACAGGCTGTTCCGCGGAGATATACCCCTTAAATATCTCCGGAGATAATAAAGACAATTTACTCACTGGGATGAGAACTACAAATATTTATATTTGAATTAAATTTTTTTTTTTTTTTTCAGTAAAAAAAAATAACTCATTAATTCTGAAGAGTTTATTTTTCTGAAAATTTTCATTCACATATATTCACACATATTTTGTATCCGATGAATAGTTTCTAAGTAACAGCCGTTTTAAATTCTACTAACCGTGTGAATACCGATGTTATCTAGGGAACAACCTAACCGCATTAAGCGATAACGTCAGTTTTCACACGGATTAATAGAAATTTAAAACGGCCGTTACTTAAAAACTACTCATCGGATATACATGTGTGATCCATTAAAAATTTCAAGATAATAAACTCTACAGAATGGCTATCTTAAAATTTTCCGAAAATAATAAAATAAATATTTGTAGTCTTCATCCCTGCGATGTCTTCGTGGAACAGTCTATATGTATAATATGTATGTATATGCAGTGCAAATATATTAATTTTGTATTATTATAGAACGTCGTAAGAGTGAAAATGACTGCTGCAGGTGATTGTATTGAAAACCGTTCGAAAACTTTTACGATGAACGAGTCTACCGGAGAGTGTGTCCACGTGTCTATGCCCGACGATGAAACGAGATTTTCTCTTATGGCCAATTTTTTTACTTGTAACGGTCAAACAGGAAAGGTACACAAAATCGTATTGTTACTGTATGCATCACTCTTATTTAGATTTGATATCAGATTAATTATAATAGGTAACATAAATAATTTACCTACCGTGTGTAAATTGACCAAAAATACGTGTTTCGGTAGGTTTTGAAAATTGTATGCGAAGTGAGAAAAGGTCCGTTGAGTTTTACCGCGTGCGTACAAGAAGCATTGGCGAAAAGTTTCGGTTCCGAGATAATTGGTAACTCGAATACATTAATAATAATGATTAGATTTAATCATCAACTGTTAAATACCTAAATAGGTACGTTTTTGAAGGTCGTATAGTAATATTACTATATTATTATTATATTTGCATGTAGCGTTGGGTGGAGTAATGTTCGTGGAAAAAGGAAAAGCCAAAGTCCACGTGTTCAAGCCGAACCTGGCGAAAAAACCATTACAATCGGAACAAGACTTTGAAAAAATTATGATACATTTTATCGAAGTAACTCCTCCGTCTGTGGGTCTCGGATGTATCGTATCTTACGACCCAGTAATTTCATTTTTATCATATTTTTTCTTATTATAGAAACTCAATCATAAAATTCTTTACAGGCGAGAGTAGGTATCGCATTATCGGATTCACGATTAATTTGCCCTAATAATCTCTTGCTCCCCTTTGGATCCACGTCTCACTCAGTATAGGTATGCTCTTCAACCGTTAAAACAATGATACTTTATGTTCGATTTTAGGGTTTGAATTTGAGGCCTCACCATTTTCACATGTACACTGATCACAACAACCAAGGAGGACACTATCACAATGACACGGAACCGGAAACCATAAAATACACCGGATATTTCAGCGTTGCTAAAAATTTGTTCAAAGTGGACCAAACCCACTGTGATGCGTAGAAACGAACCACATCTTGCAACTGAAATTTTAAAAAACCGGCCTAGTGGAATCAAATACCACACACAACATAACCATTTATTATTATTATTATCAATATTTATTTATTAATACCAACGGTGCAATTAAGTTACAAGAATATATGGTAGAACAATTACAAATATAGAATACCTGTTATTGATACAGCGGGAACACGTAAAAGAAAAAGTGTGGCTAAAACCAACAATTTGACATATTATAATAAATTACGAAGTATGCGGTGAATAGGATAATAATTACTGTTATAAGCAGTGAAATGGAAAGGCACATAAAACAGCATGCAATGTTTGGTTGGGTAGGTAACTAACATTTACGACTACAAATAAAGATACAATGCCGACATGAATATTTACATCCCCATTTTATAATTTATTAATACTACCGTAACGCTATTTAAGTACATGCTATGAGTAGCCGCCAAGCTATATGTTAAATTATTTGTATTAAATTATCGCACTTCGTCAAATACAAACAATTATAAACAATTTCTAATATCTATACTAATGAATTTAAGAAATTACTTATTAGCGCTTTTTTGATATCGCAACTTTTCTAACTTGAGTTTTTTTTCTCTTAGCGAGGTTTCTACACGTAGTTAACGGAGGGTTTTTGTTGGGATATCAGTCATTTTTTTATTAAAATTTGGATACAATTAATCTAAGTTTTTTTTTTTTCAACGAATGAAAAATTATGGAAACAAGATATCTTTGTTGTTTTATGGATTGAGTAAATGAATATATGATGTATGGCTATCAATATAGCTTAAGAATGTTGCTGGAAACGCTAGTAGTACTATATTACAGCAATAAAAAAATTGTTTTTATTTGCCGCGAACAGCTACCGTCGCAAACAGGTGGTAACAACGCGTACATAATATACATTTTTGAATTGTTGAAAAAAATTGCGTTTCCAGTAAAAACTATGCTAATACGTTTGCGTATTAGTCAGACTGTTATCATCCGATCAACTTGAAATTTAAAAAGTATCATCTAAATAAAATATTGATCAATCTGTGTAAATTTCAAAACGATCAGTCCATTAGTTTAGGCTACAGAGAGGTCGGATCATTTTCCATAAAATTACATGGGTTGAAAAGGAGTTGGCCGTCTCGTGTAATATACTGCGATCAATGCACGACAGGAGCGTCTCCAGACCTTGACTATGAGGGAGGGGGGAATAACTAAAATTAATACTAATGATTGGAAAGAAAAAAAGACGGACTTAAAACAGTTATACTAATTATAGGGATTTGTGGTATCTAATTTAGTATTTAGATAAAAAAAACCATTTAAAATTTTAAAAGACATACATCGCACAACATGCAGCTACTCTTGTTGGTGAGAAGTTAGGAATATAGGATATAGAAGGGAAATTAATTTGTATCTGTAACTATAAGCAACAATATACCATTGTTTACTAAAAACGATTCTGAGCGGAATTCAGTTGAAAGTGATGCTTTGTCAACAATATGTATGTCATATTATGGTAAAGTCATTAAATAAATAATATTTCTTTATTAATATTTCTTGTTTTTTCAACGTTTTTCCCGTTGTTCAACATTTTTTTTCCTTGTTTTTCACATTTATTGAGAAAAATCCTGGGAAAATCAAAAAATGACCTCTTTAAAGTACCTTCCCAATCAGATTTCCTTTCAGAAGTTTAGGTTGGAGGAAAGTGGTGATGCAGTATTAACAGGCCAAGTGCCGTATCAATACACAAATGATACTCCACTACTCTCCTCCAAACCAAACTTAAAAGTGGAATATCTCAGTCAAGGCATGACGGAAATCAAAAACTTAAACACCAAAATTTATTTGAACTAATACTCCATTTATTTAAGTCATTTTTAATATAGATTGCCATTTGTAAATCAAAAGTAGATAGTAGCTTTACCCCCAAAAATGTGACAAAAAATAACATAAATATAAAAATGTAGAGCAGCTTATTTCTTTAACGTTCTAGAAAACAAATTCTGAAAAAAGAATTTCTGAGATAATGAGTGTCTTATCATAGATTTATTATCCCATATATAAAATATATTACTTAAAAAAAAGTTGTGTTCACAGGAAAAAAAGGGCCGAAATATTTTCAATACCTACATTTTGTACATTTTCTCGTTTTTTGAGGAAACTCCTAAGAAAATCGAAAAATTTCCTCTTTATAGTACCTCCCTATCAGATTTCCTTTTAGAAAAAGTTCTACACTTAACAATTGGAACAAGATAATAATATTTTTAACTCAATAAATAAAATTGAAACTTTTCTCCAAAGTAAAGTAAGGTTTATCTTGTAGCTTCAACTCAATGTCCCAAGTTTCTATAGCTACAAGTATTAAAATTTTGGAAACAAATGGAAACCTCCAACCTATCCCAGGATTTTTTGATTGGTTTCATTTAACACTTGTCAACCTATTTTTTTAATTTTTTTTTATAAGATTTTCGATGTTTTTGCAACCAAAATAGTCAACTTGTCCTTTAAAACTTTTTAACAAGCATAACTCTATACCTTATGTCAGACAAAAAAAAATAGTCGAAAAAATGTAAATCAAAGTTATATTTTCATTCGTAAAAATCGTATCTATTTTAATTTTAGCGATCACCTGAGTATTAAGTTGAAAGCGTGTTCGAATGCGGTCGAGCGTATTTATATAATAAATAATATTTGTAAAACGTCCATAGCTTCCCGTCCCGCCCACCATATTAAAAATAGTTAGGTACCTACCTATAGTTCTTTGTTCTCCCAAATTCAATAAGGATACTCATGGCTAGTGTGTTGCTATGGGTATTCAAACATTTAAGCTAGACATACAAAAAAAAACCTCGGTTTTACAAAATTTCATACAGTTTTTAATTCTTTGTATAAGTAAGTACCTTACCAATGGGCTACAGTATATATCTACAATACGTACACTATACGCTAAAACTACACTACTATATCTATGAAACCTACTAGGCAGGAATATTGAATACGAGGGATCCCTTATTATATTATAATTTAAATATCGAAAATACATAACTTTATATTCTGAGTGTAGTGAGGAATGGTATATTGATTTTACTGTATACATGTGCATTCTTTTTTCAGTCTGTGGACAACTTTTCTAATAAAAATCCGGTTCTGTTGTGGGTAACAAATTTTGTCTAGTTGGCACAAACAAAAATTATGAAAGATGTCCGACAAAGATACTGTCTCCATCACTATTTAATATCTACAGTGACGCTATATTTGAAGATGCCATCTTACATGAATATATGGGAAAAATAATAAATGGGAAATTTGTCAATAATTTAAGGTATGCTGACGACACTGTTATTCTCTTTGGCAGTAGAAACACATTATGATTTTCAAAGGCCCACGGACAAGCTTTCCCAAACATAATATCGGTATGGGTTGGAAATAAATTTCAAAAAAAGACTGACATACTTCGCAAGTGAGTGGGCCACTGTTGTAAGTGGTAAGTTGGGTAGATAGGATACAGACGGTAATTTAATGTATATCTGTAAGAATCGATTAACCATTGATGAAAAAAAAATAATTTTGAACAGAGTTCAGTTGATAGCGTTGCTTTATCAACAATATTTATGTGATATTATAGTAAAAAAATTACATATGCATTAAACATTTTCTTTAACATTGTACCTATTTTCCCGATCTCTCGGTTTTAACATGTTTTTTTCATTTATTGGGAAAATTCATACAAAAATTAAAAAATTATCTCCTAAAGTACCTCCACAATCAAATTTTATTTCAGAAAAAGTGCTACACTAGTAAATCGAAGCAATATTTCTGGTAGAAAAATTGTTCACAAATAAAATTAAAAAAATAAGATCATTGTAAATCCATAAGCTTCTTATCACTCCATTCAGAATCTAAAACAAAATTCATGGTATTACCATCTGGTTATTAACCGGATCAGACAAAAAACTGACCTTAAACAATACAGAGGCAGAAAGAGTGTATTCTTAAAAGTACCTACCTGGGAAAAATAAACAATAGGTAATGGTGACATTTCCAAAGAAATAAGATGTAGCCTTATAGGGTAGAGATTGCCAGGACATCAGTCTTTAAAATGAGAAAAATCTTTTCAAATTGAAATCTATCACTAGACCAGTGCACATTTTTGCTAAAATATGGAATGGATACTTGGACATAAAAAAAGTTTATGAAAAGTTAAAAGCATTAAATTAGAATATAGTTTTTCTATTTATCATTTAACTTTATTAGTTAATCTATAATAGTATCCTCCTAACCATGACGGGGAAATATGTTCCTTTTGAATTCTTTTTCTTCCATATCTACTTTCCCATGTACGGTTTTGGTACTGTAAATGGAAATGATTGACAAGTGTATAACTCTTGAATTAAATAAATGCTCGGAAAGAACATAATAATTTATTAGACAATGATTTTTAAGATTGTTAAAACAAAATATCCCTACTTATTTACAAATTATAAATTTACAGTACCTATATATTATAATATGTATATAAAGGTAATCTAAGTATTATTTAAAATTTAAATGTTTATATTCTATAATTATTACTAATAATTAATATTTATTATTTAATTAAGGATTAAAAATATCACATAAATCTTAATTATTAAGTTAATTTTGCATCAGAAAATTAGATAATCTCTTATTTTATTTATTTAATACGTTTTCTTTAACGATTACATGTATTGCACCATAATAAATGTTATTTTATAACATTAATAAAAATAATAATTTACAATCGTAATGTTTTATTATTATTATTAAAAAATAATAATCTTAACTATAATTTGATACATTTTGTTTTTATTTTAAACCAAATGATAAATTATAAAACTTAATAAATTCTTAAATTGCATTAATAAATGTGATCTCTATATGATAGATGAATAGGTACTATTAATGTAATAAATTATTATAAAATAAAACCACAAATAGGTAAAATATTTTTCAATGCGCCCAAAATATTAGACTAAAATACATTCTGAAAATACATATTTAAAATACTTTTACTATATTTACTTAAATACATAGTTATATTATTAAACATGTACTTTAAAACTAAAGCTACAAAAATAATATTTTTATTTCTTTAACAAATTTAGGTAATATAGGTTAAAAACATTCTTTGCATTCAAATTGTACACTTTGAGATTTTGACAAAGAGTAAGAGTTTAAAATCAATGTAGTTTTATTTACAAGATAATTTTAATTTTTTGTTTTAAATGGAATCTAAGATTTACAAAATCAATAATATTACAAATGGTAAATATATAATAGCAGTTTTATAATAAAAAAAAAAAAACAAAAACAAACAAACAAAAATAACTAATATTTCACTAATTAAATATATTGCATAGGTAAATAAAAATAAATTAAAACTAATACATTAGGCAAATAAATTAACACAGTGCTTTGATAATGGTACACAACTGAAGAACACACACACACATTTGTTCACAAGAATTGCTTCAACCCAGTTGTACATTTAAATCAGTATTATTATCTAATAGGGTACATGAATTAAGTTGGTACTTAATTTAATTTAAAATTGTTAGAGTATAGAATAAAGTCAAAGTTTATCATATAAACTCAAGAATAAATAATCAAATCAATTGGTAATACAAAAACAAATAAAAAAAACATAAAAAATAGATGTATGAAATAAGAAATATTTTTGACCAGACAATAACAATAAAAAAAAACACCATACAAAAATTGTTTTCGTAATATAAGCCTTAATACAAATTTTAAATTAAAACCTAACCTAAAGAAAATACCTATTTGATATTAACCTTCAGTGTTCACTGATTCTCTTGCATGGTGGGTACGAACATGTTTGTTATGATTTGACTTGGAACTAGTAGTTTTCCCACATATATGACACGTGTGAGGCTTATATCCAGAGTGTGTTTTTATGTGATCTGCCAGATAATAACTCCGAAAAAACCTAAAAATATATATAAAAAATAAATAAATACAAATGTATCTTTTTTTTTTTTATTGTATGTCATTCATACAAAATTATAAAATTATACAGTTAATTTAAGAAATATATTTAACTTAAAAAAACAAAATTCTACTAAAATATTATTTTATCAATCAAGTGTTCATAAAATCAAATAATAAAATGTGTATATAAATCTATACATTTAAAGTTAAACTACCTGAGTTATTTAAAACATTTTTTTTTTAAATAATGAGTATTTTTGTTTTTTTTTTCTGGTTAATCAACAGTAGTGGGAGATCAGTTTTTCTCATTGCTATCCCACTACTGCCAAAATTATTAATGAGTATTTAATGATAAAAAGATAGCCTGTATGGTGGCCCTTATTTTTAATAATGGATCCCTCCCTATTTTGTTCATTACAGTGTAAAAGTAATTTATGTGAAATTTGGTCATGATAACTCACCTCCTTCTCATGCCCCAAGGGTTGAAAATGAGGAAATAGCGTAGTTTTATGGATTTTCGCAAAATAATTCAATAACTATATCATCACTAATCATAAAATGATATAAGACTTTAGTAGCTCTTTTTAATGTCTATATAATTTACTATTACACCATTATAATTTACTGTAAAATTTGTTTTTCCCAAGCAAAATTTAAAATACAAAATAGTTCACGTATTTAGTTAACCAATTTTTTTAAAGTTATTTAATTATATCTGTCAAATGGCTGAAAATATGAATTAATGTTTAATATAAAAATGATATAGAATTTAATTTCCTATAAAAAGGTATTATTCTTCCATTCAGTTGGATTCATTTCCCTAAATTTCATATTTAACTCGAATCTTTTAAATAAGTTTGGAGATTGCAGATTAGAATACATCGAAAACCATTAAACATTTTTATTTAAAAATGTCATTTACCGTATTTGACGCTTGAAAAATGATTTGTATTTCACAAAGTTCAGGAATCCGACAGCCTGGTATGTACCATTAAGTGAGATAGATGGATGGCTAAGAGGATTCATTATTTGAAGATATTTTTATTAAGATCAAAATCTAAAGTGACTAAGACAGAAAGAAGTGTGCTGAGCAGAATTCAACAAGTCTCTAAGATTTTCTAGCTTTAATACAAATTTATTTTGTCTAGATAATTTATTTAGAGATGCAAAATTTACGGAAGAATATAATAATAAGTTCACCAAAAGCAATTTATAATACCAGTTATTTAAAAAAAAAAAAAACTGTTTTATAATTCCTAAATAAAAATATTTAATGTTTTTCTATGTATTCTAATGGTCTTTAATTGCCTTAGGTTATGTAAAAATAAAAAAACCTATCCAGGATGCTCGAAACAATAATTAAAGGATCCATTTTTGTTGTAAACAAATTCAAATTCAAATAAAAAAAAACATCAAATTCATTTTTTTTTTTCAGTAAGATAATAAGTGATAATATATTCATTATCCACTAATATATCAACATGAATCCTAGTGTAACATTAAATCAATAGTTCTACTTAAGTTTTTATTAATAACATATTTTTTTAGAAAATTAAATTCTATATCATTTTTATATTAAATATTGTTTCATATCTTCAGTCATTTGACAAATACATATAAATAACCTTAAAAAAAATCAGTTTTGCTAAATACATGAAATATTTTGTGTTTTTCATTTTTCTTGGGAAAGACAAATTTTACAGTAGATTGTATACTAATAAATTATATAGATATTAAGAAGAGCTACCAAAAATTCTTATATAATTTTATGATCAGTGATATATTTATTGAATTATTGGCGAAAAACCACAAACCTACCCTATTTTCTGATTTTCAACACTCTTGGAGCACGGGAAAAGGCAAGTTATTATGAACAAAATTCACATAGTTTACTTTTACATGGTGAGGAACAAAATAGGGAGGACCGGACATCAAAAATAATAATGTTCAAAAATATGGACCACCAATAGTGTATATATATTTTGATTCAGAGTAAAGCAAGGAATGTATTGGTTTTATAATGATGTTTATGTTTTTAGATTTTTATTTTTTTATGAAAAACCTTGCTACCAGAAATCTTCCTCCAATTTATCAAGTATAGCACCTATTCTCAAAGGCAACTTTATAGTTAAAGTAGATAAATTTTACTCATTTTTCAATTTTTTTTCAAGCGGTTTTAATAATTGAGAAAAACCGGGGAAAAAAACTGCAAAATTTATGAAAATACCAAATGCTTTTATTATTTGCAATTTTATTTTGATGTTGTAATTAAATTAAAAATCTTCATGGACTTGAAATTTGGATAAAAACATATATTTGCCTTCTCTAGATACAACCAAATTTTCAGAACATTTGTGCTTTTTATAGACATTGTAATGTTAAGTTGTTTATGTAAATTGTATTCGGTAGGTACTCTATGGATAAAATTCTTAGACTAAAGAGAATGCATGAAAACTGAACAGGAGTTTCATAATGGGCCATACTTTAATGTAAAAAAAAATTAGTTCAATGCAGTATATTTTTTATAAAAATTGTATCAAATTTTGAAGAAAATCGTAATTATTACATGCTTTCAAAATATGTATAACCAAACTTCACTCCGAATCATTTTTTGGTTAACAATAGTTAATCAGTACATACAGATATAAATTAAATTCCTCTCTATATCCTACCTTCCCAATTTCTAACTTACAACAGTAGCCCACACATCGTGCGAAGTATGTCCATCTTTTAAATTCTGAATGGAGCAAGGAATGTATTGGTTTAACAGTGATGTTTGTGTTGTTTTTTTTTCTTTCTGTGAACGACTTTTCTACTAGAAATTTAGCTCCGATTTTCAAGAATAGCGCTTTTTCTGAAAGGAAATCCGACTAGAATAGTGCTATAAGGAAGTACTTTCTCAGGAATTTTCCCAATAAATGGGAAAATTTACAAAATGTCTTGTTTTAATTTAGTTAAAAATATTTGTAGAGATTTAAAGTTTGGACAGAAAACTTACATTTGCCTTTTCTAGACATGGTAAAATTTTCAAAACATTGTAACCATTTTCGAGGTATTTATAAATTTTAATTTAAGAGGGTTTTTTTTATATATAATTTGTATTCTGTAGATACTCTGTTAGACTAAACAAAAATACTAGAAATTATTACAAGAGGTTCATTATAAGAAGTATTTTGTGGTCAAAAAAAAAAATTGAGCAATGTAGAATTTTTTTTATATAAGAATTTTAATATCAAATTTTGACGAAAATCATTTAGTAAAAATATTATTAAAGAAAATATAATAAAATACATAAGTAATTATTTTACCATAATATAACATATAATATATTAAAATTGTTTTTCATTAGCAATGATTAATTGTTGCGTACAGATATACATTAAACTTTCCTTTCTACCCCCGAACTTCTCACCTACAATATTGGTCCACCCATTGTGCGAAGTATATCCGTCTTTTTTTACATTAATTACATTGAGTATTTATCTCTAAAACAATTTTATTTTTAAATCATAGTTAAAATAAAAAAATAAAAAATAAATATGTAACAAATTATATACATAAAAATAGCACAGACAATATCCAACAATGTGAAAGAAGAAAAAGTAAATTACTATTACAATTATATTAAAATATAATAGTTAGTTATATATAGTTTAATTTAACAATGATAGTAAATTGATTATTTATATTTTAACATCTAAAACACAAATTAATGTTTATGTGTGAAATGTACTTACTTTTTGCCACACTCTTTACATTCAAATTGTCTATTTGTCTTATCATGTTCTGCCATGTGTCTCATACAATGTTTTTTCCTTATAAATTGTTTACCACATTCATTACACGTGAATGGACGAACCCCGGTGTGGGCACGGATATGAGCCTCCCATTCGTGTTTAAGATAAAATGCACTTTTGCACTGGGTACACTTAAAAGGTTTATGTGTTCTTGACATATGAGTCCATTGATGCATTCTTAAATTCCACTTGGTTCGAAATGTTCGATTGCATATATTACAACTATAAGGCCTTAAATCTTTGTGAATTAACATATGGGTAGCATAAGATTTACGTAAAAATGTACTATTGCATATGTCACAGGTCATATTTTCAATATCACGATCTTTTGTAGGTAAATATGATGAATCATGTGCACGCCGTATATGCCTGGTTAATGATGTTAAATGTACAAAACGTTCTGAACACCATTGACATTGTTTGGGTTTCACTTCATGAGTTTCTTTGTGCCAATCGAGCTTTTTTAATGATGTGAATACCTAAAAATAAAGATTAACAATAACTTGAATATATAATAATAATTTTATTTATTTATTTTTATTTATTTACCTCTCCACAATGACAGTAAAAATCTTTAGGAATTCCAATAGTCTGATGTGTTTTGCGTGTATGGCTATATAAATTAGCTTTACATCTAAAGCTAAGATCACAGTGAGTACAACTATATGGTTTTATATTGAGATGGCCATTCATATGATCTTGGAGTTTAATTCGACTGACAAAACACTTATGACATTGATCACAAGCATATGGCCTGATTTGAAGATGACGTTTTAAATGTGTAGTCAAAGTAAATTGAGAATAAAATTTCTTTGAACAAAAATTACATGCCAATGGATGAACATTTTGAATATGGTCTCGAAAATCTGATACCATAGGAAAAACTGTATCACATGTTGGACATAAATTATTCTTATCTGAAAATAATTATAAAATACAATTGATATATTTTAAGTTGTGTAATACTCATTTATACCAAATAATATACAATACAATATCAATATAATGTAAATAAAATATATTTAAATAAATATAAAATTTAACCGTGAGCAAGTATCTATTATTTTAAATAATAAAATAATACAGTAGAAACAAAATTATTAAAAATTTTGATACTCATAAATAAATATATAAATAAAAAATGTATATATAAAAATAAAATGAATTATCAGGTATGTCACAGTCAACATGTAAAATTTGACGCATTCATTCATTTTTTTATTTTATTTTTATTTATAAATTTATTTATTTTACTTATTATTTTAATTGTTTTACTCTACAAAAATGGATGTTTTTTTATTATCATTTTTTTTATTGTTAAAGACAAATTTAAGATTTTTTCAATTTTAAAGACCCCCAAGTGTTTTTTTATGAATAGGCACCATATTTGAATGTCGAAAATGAAACAACCATATTTGTATACACACTTATGCATACATAGCATTGTCAGACGCGTACAGCAATGATAACTAACTCCTAAAAACGTAGGTATAATTTTCGGTGTTTGAATACTAAAATGTATTTGTATTACTATGAGTAAACCTAACCTAACCTAACCTAACTTTTAATTTATCTTTCTCTTTTAATACAAATATAGTTATAAAAAAAATCATTTAAAATATTAGGTTTCATATTAAGGAATACTAAAGAATTTAAAACTGTTCATGCACTATAAATGCTCTATTACCCTGTTGTTAAATCTAACTTTGAATTTGTATCATTGAATGGAATCAAAAACGGCTTTTAAACTGGTTGATAATAATGTTCAGTATATATTCTAAAAGTCAATTGCTTACCATTTAAAATTACCTATTTCCTGAGACTCATTTTCTTTAGTAGCTGATTCTATATATTTAGCCATGTGTGGTAGACGTAAGTTATCTGACATATTATTAATTTATGATCTTCTTAATAACAATATTGAATGTCCAGATTTATTGAGGAAGATCGGTATTTGTACGCATAATTATTCGATTAGGAATTCAAATTTAATTTTTGTACCTATTTAAAAAAAAAAAAAATTAGCTCCAATTCTTTTTTTCCGAAAGCTCTTATGTTTTATGTAATCAAATTTGTAATGATAATAATTTCTTTTTTATGTCCAATAAATGTTTTAGAATGAAATCTTTATTTATATTTATAAACTAAAATCCATTAATATATGTGTCACATTATTATAGTTCAGTGCCTATTTTTTTATCCAAGTAAAATTCTTTTACTGTAAATTTATTTTCTGTTTGGTTCTAGATTATTATTATGTTTCTGTATTTAAAGGGCTTGTTCCGTTAAAAATGTTAATAAGTAAATAAGTTGCAGTGAATACAGGCAACATACAAAATATTGTTATTAGCATATGCATGTTAGGGGTAAAATTGTTTACCACACATAGCAATAAGTGCATCTAGTTCTGATCAAAGAGTAATAGTATTAAACAATTTTCAATCTTATAAATATTAAGTAATTTGTATTGACAAATTAACACAATTAATAATATTATTTTGAAATTGAGTAATTTAAAGATACCCAATATTTAATATGTATGACTATAGGGGAGACTATTTCTCTTAAATATGCTCTAATTTCCAACATGTACTCGACAGCTAGAGGTTGATAGTCAAATAATGTGTATGAAAATAGAAACTGAGTTTCCAAAGTCATTGATTTGGATAATATTAATGTGTAACTTAATCTAATTAATATATTATTACATATTTTGTACCTTTATGAATATCCATGAAATGCAATGTCATCTGTGTATAATCTTCAAAAGATTCACCACAAATGCTACATTCTACTTTTACAGATGGTTGCTCAGATTCATCAACACCTTCCTCTATTTTAGCCACCGGTTTTATGTACATTAACCCTTTCTTCACACCTTCTTCCTTTCTATGTTCTTCATCTAAATGTGCTTTACGTGCCTTAACCCCATCAAATTTTAATTTGCAATAAGGACAAATTAGTTTTCCTAATAATGGTTTCACTTCTTTGTTCTCGATGATCTCTTCTTTAGGAATCTCTTCTCTATTTTTTAAACACATTAAATTTCTAGCAGCTGTACTAACTTCATGTACACTATCATCCCACGCAGTACTTGTGTGTGGCTGAGACTCATTGTGGCTTTTCATTGTCCAAATAGATGCAAGTATCGGTTCAGGAGGTTCCAAACTTTCTTGACCAGATAATTCTCCATGGGCTGGCATAAGTTCATCAGTTTGTATATCTAGTGTTAATTGATGTTCTTGATGATTTGATGATAAATATTCTTGATGTAGATCCATTGTAGTAAGAGTACTGTATTGGGGAGGATTAAGTTGGGGATCTGGATCGGTATGTGAAATGCGTGCATTTTCACTAGTGTAAAAATAACGTGACATATATTCTTCATCTTCAATTAGATGACCATTTGACTGATATGGATCATGATAATAATTTGCTGTCATGGACGAACCAGTTTCTTCATGATGGTGAGATGACTCATTTGATTCTCCTTGAAAACTATCATCCGGTTGATCTTCTTCAAATTCATGTCTATAGTTATTTTCAAAATTAACATTGTTATCTTCAACATCTCCAACATCCACATACTCTTCCTCCTCATTATTTTCGAGATCATTTCTGAGTTCAGATAGGACCAGACTATTTTGACTTTTAGGAGATAGACAATTATTTGGACTGTTTCTATCGATGTTATTAACCACATCTTGTGTATTAAAGGTAGCAGAATGACATGAAGATACAGATGTTGAACTACTGTCATCTGATTGGTTTTCTCCTGATTGTTCTATTACTACAGATTTGGATAGATTTTCTGGTATTTGATTCGTTAGTGACAACAGAGCTTTTATGACGTGTTTTTTTGGATGTGTATTCAAATGAGCAGGAAGAGATATTCCAGGACGTAAGTACAAAGTGCAAACTGGACAACATGACTGAGACTCTTGATTCATAATTTGTCACCAGTAAATTTCAGTCTATAACACAACAAAAAAGTAATTTTAAAAATAATAATGAAAAAAACTTATAATTTACAATTACTAGCAGATGACATTATATATCACTGTCTAGTTATATTTAGTGTAAAATCAAATTACCTATAACTTGATATACAAACAATGAACGAAATCTATATTAAACTATTAACAAAACTAACACCCATGTTATATACCATTATTTCATACTAATATCATACTAATATATTATATGCATACATAATTCTAATTATGTATTATTTATAATACATATCAAATAGGTACAATATATTTAAAAATTATGTTTATTAATAAATACAATTAATATCAATCAACAGCATTCACAAATAGAAAGCAATAGGTAAATTACAATAACAATATCTTTTAATTTGCATTAAATTCATATCAAACAGTTTAGATTTAAACAGAGTACACTACATATTAACTATCAATGTTTACCCTAGACACAATTCATAAACAATAAATACATGCAAAATATAAAATATCAAACAAGCACAGGAGGGCGGAAAAGAGTGTTATGATATTTTGTGTAGGCATTTTACATTAATACTATAGAAATATTTTACTTTACCTTTATTAGATGAGGAAGAATAGAAAGCAATTATGGCCTTAACAGCATAGACCTTTTAGCTAATAGGTCTATGCTTAACGGCCACAAAATAGACCGTCAAACCCTAATCATACGACACTGAATTAAAAATACATCGAAATCGGTTTAATAAATTAATTATAATTACTTAAAATCTACACACTAAAAACTAATATTTGTTATTAATATTAATAATATAATACAAAAAAAAAAAAAAAAAAAATTTAGCAAAATTTACATGATGGAGAAAAGAAAATATCAATAGCTAGCAGTGTTGCCACATTTCCAAGGCCAACGTGTACAAACAATATGCAGAATTGCCAAACTGTTAAGACAATTACTAAATACTTAAACCCCGTTTTCTCCTTAACGTGAACCAAATATCAAAATGTTTTATGGTATTAGTTCTCAGCAAGATTTTAGATAATATTATCTTATCTTAAATCGTGGTTCTCGTATTACGTATTCACTTTTTTGATGGTTGATAATCACGGATATAGATAGATCATGACCATTAGCAGCAACTATATTAGATCTACGATTAAAGATAATATACTGATTGCTCAATGGGCTATGTTATAAGCGTTATCACATGGCAATTGAAATTGCTCTTAGGAACAGCCGCTAACTAACTTAGTACGCTATCCATCCGTAAAAATAATGTACTACAAAATTATGTGAATTTATTATATTCCCGCCTAATTTAAAAACACACAACCATTACGATCACGACTAAAGATACAATCATATGCGAACCTAGGGTGTAATAATTATTTTTAGTGTTTTAAAAAAAAAAATATTTATGCACGTTCAAAAGTATTTTTACATTATAATAGGTAGGTATTGTGTTTTACATGAAAAATCATGTCGTGTTGTGTTTATCTATTTGCTTTAATAATGGTTTAAAAACCTGTACGTTTGAGATACTAAAAAAAATTAACCTCAACTATTTTTTAAAAAACTTTAGCGTACCTCCACTATTTTTTTCAAGATAATATGTAAAAATATCATGGCAATATATTATGTCTCTTTCAATTTTGAAAATGCGTGAGAAATCAAATAATAGACTTGTAAATAAATATAACAGTTGTTTGTTATAAACTTTCATTATAACCATAGTATTATAACCTTAGAGTTATAATCGGCATGTGATAATATTTATAACCACGGTTTTTATTAGATTCTGAGCATAACGAAGAATGTATTGGTTTTACAAATATGTTTATTAATTTAATTTTTTTATACTGTGTACAAAAATTCTACCAGAAATCTTCCTCCGATGTATACGATAGAGACTCTTTTCTAAAAGGAATTTTTTTTGGAGTAGTACTTTAAGAAGGTCATTTTTCGGAAAAAGAAATGCATTAACCCTGAAGCATATCTCTTCATATTATTTATACATTATGTTGGTCATCGGACAGTTAGGTATGTTTGGTACTTATGTGTGTTATTTTCAATATGATGAATAATATGTTAATAGACTAGGTAGGTTTTAGATATACCTAAATATTATCTGTTTAGAGTATAACTTCCTGTACAACTAATTAACTTTATTGATTAAAATTTTATGACAAACTGTAATAACTTAATTTGTAGTCTTTTAAATATAAACTTTAAAATATAATAAAATAGTTAAAAAATACCATTAAAAATATGACAACTTTTAAATATTAACACCTAATGGCTATATAATAGGCATAAAAAAATAAACAGACAAAAAACATATTTAACAAAATTTAATATATCTAGTTATATGATACAGAACAGAGAACCATAAACATTTTATTAATTTCTAAATGTTATTAATTTAGTCAACTTTTTCCAAATCCTAATTTTTGAATTTTCAGTTTTCTTTTTCTATACTTCTTAACCTTAATGTAATGTATGTATTTATTATTATTGACATGAGTTAATCCTTATGGTTGGTGAATAATATTTGACCTGATATTTAAGTATCCATTATACTACTATTAAAAACAGACCTTTAAACATCATTTTTTATTTGTAGGTAAAATTTATCGATCACATTCTTTTCATATATATTTTTTTAATTCATAACACCTAATTATGTCTTTTATTATACAAACACAGCTCACAATAAACTGCACCGTTAGATGGCGCTGTTTTTATAACAACAAATTCAATTAATTTCTAATTTATTGTTATTATTACTCTGTGTCATTACTCTGAGTTCAATAGTTCATTATTAATTACTATTACTGCGAGTGAATATAATTCTATTTAATATATTTAATATAAATAAAATGTCAAGTTTTTGTTTTTACGGTAGATGGCAAGTAGCTAAAGTAAAAAGCGAAGGCATAACTTTTCATAAATAAGTTAACTACATCTTCTTCTTAAGCTTTTACAGTCCTTGAAGAACTTTCGTTTCTACCACTACATTTCTCTATTCTTTCCTATCCATACTGTCTGCTATTTTTACACCCTGAGTGCATTTGATTAGATCATCATTGACTCTGTCTGCCCAGCGCTGCCTAGGGCGATCCTTTGGTCTTTTCCCATTCATCTTTTCTTTCAGGACTTTCCTTAAAATACAGTTTGATCTCCATAAATGGCCTACCCACTCAATTCGCTTACTCATGAGGTACGTATTAATACTTGATTTTTGATAGATTTGCTGCAATTCCCTATTAGTTCTTCTTCTGTAAACTTAATTTTCCAAGATAGGTCCATATATCCTTCTAAGCACTCTTCTTTCAAAACAAGCCATTTTTTCTTCATCTCCTTTAGTATTTGACCATGTTTCATATGCGTATGTTAAAACTGGATGTAGGAAACTTGAGTATAGGAATTCCTTTGATTGTTTAGAGAGAAGTTTTGATCTGAACAGTTTTCCCAAAGCATAGTAGCCCTTGTTAGCAGCAAATATCTTCAGTTTGATTTTGTTATGCATATTACTATTCTGGTTTATGTTCACCCCAATATATTTGAAATCTTCAACTTGTTGGAAGAAATAGTTCCCTACTATCAGGTCCAGGTTATCTCTTGCTTCCTCAGTCATGAAAAATATTTTGTTTGTTCTGGTTTACTTTCAGGCCCATTGACTTTGTTGCTTTAATCAAATCATACGTTTTTGTCGTTACTTCTTGTCGTGTATTACCTATTATAATTAAATCATTGTATTTTGTGCTAATAAATAATTCGTAGGTACTCGTAATATTATATTGGGGCATTGGGCAGTTAAGTATACTTGGTATTTGAATATTGGGAATATAGGTAATGGCTTATTTTTATTGTGCTTTTATGGTGTGCATGATAATTTATAGTCAATCAGTCAAGGAAAAATGTCTTCTATCTTTCCTCACCCAGTGTATAATCATTTCGTGTCTATTAGTATCATAGATATATAAAGCAACATGTTTTACATACATACATAAAACAAACATGTTTTATAAATCTGTGATTATTATAAGGTCTAGGTTTATATCACAATCACAGTACCACGAATTAAGATATTATACAGGGTACTGAACGAATTAATGATAAATTAAGCTCGAACATTCTCACTTTTAGCAAAGCTACTAACACAATCTAGTGTATAGAATAAAAATAAAATATATTACTGCTTTCTTTTTTTCTGTGCATAACTTTTCTACCAGCAATTTTGCTCCAACGTTTAATGATAGCCTTGTTTCTAATAGGAAATTTCACTAACGAGGTACTTTATAGAAGTCATTTTTCAATTTTCTCAAGAGTTTTCCCAGCAGATGTGAAAAACTGGGATAAAACATGGAAAAATCGATACAACATTAAACATTATTAAAGAAAATATATAGAACCTATTTAATTTTGTTTTACTTCAAAATGTCATATATTATTGACAAAGCATCACTATCAACTGAACTCCGCTCAGAATCGTTTTTTTCGTAAACAATGGTTTATTGTTGCTTATAGGTATACATTAAATTATCTATAAGGCCCTTCTTACACGACGATACTCATAAGAAACTGTAGTCGCTTGGATACTATGAGATTAGGCAAGTAGACTATTGAAGTTTCCAGTTATCCTCACACACCGTTTATCAAATTAGTGTCGACTCGAGATTAAAATTAATGTTTTTAGTATTTCCCATAGTTGATTTGTTTTTATTATTTTTTAATATTGGTAATGTCTTTAAGTAGTGATTCTAATAGCGATGAAGATATTATTCTTTATCATTATTATAAACTTGTGAGTTTAACTTCAGTGTTTACTTCACTTCAAGCTTTATCCGTCATGTTTTTCCTCAAATAGCTTTTTAACGTGTAAGTGTAATTGTATAGCTTGGGATGCTTTTCTATTTCATTGCCGAAATTTATATTAAAATATTGCTCCATAATGCAAAGATAAAATTACATCATAAAATTAAAATTGTATTACACAAAATATCTTATTAAAAACTCGGGCAACTAGAATAGCGAGGAGACAATCTAGTCGCGTACTCGCGTCAGTTGCTCAGTCGCGTTGATTTCTGTAGCATCGTCTGAACGACGCCATTTAAACACATATGTTCAGTCGCCTAGCTGCCTAGACCCCTAGTCCCATATATAGTATTCAAGCGACTAAAGTTTCTTTTGAGTATCATCGTGTAAAGAGGGCCCAACAGTGGCTGCACCCATCCTCATTATCCAAGAAAATCTTTAAAATGTATTTATTTGTCTAATTAATAATATTGTATTGTATACAATTATTCATTAATATTTGAACATTAGACCAATTTTATGATTCGGCGGAAAAGGAGAAAGTCAGGATGCTTCTTGCTTCAAAAGTACATTTTTGGTGGAAACCGGTCATGCTTTATAGGTACTATACACTATTGTAATCTATAACCATATGTAGGTACTTAATAACTGGTTGTTCATCCGACTGGATATAATAATTTGATAGGAATAATATTAATAATAATAGGTTGGGTTATTTACTATATTATATTCAGTGTTCGAATTGAAAAAAATTGAAGAAAAAGGACTTAAAAATAATTACCATGGTTTTTAATTATTGAACTCAATCTAACCCGTGATACGATTTGCATTAGTACCTAGTTTACAAGAAAAAACAACATACATTAATACTTCCGCGTTCCGTATAAGTAGTTAGATACTATGAATTTATTTATTCGATGTATAGGCATTATCATTAAGTAGGTATTTAATTTATATGTACCTATGTACCTACCTAATATAATTTTGAATAAATTAGTTTCTCATTTTCATAAATTTGAATTAGAAATTGTAAATACATAGTATTTAATTAACATATTGTACCTACGTGATTAAGATCTGACCAGAAACAATAAAAACATACAGCGACAGTTTTAAGCTAAACGTGATGGCCGATAGTTTTTTATTTTTTTGTACGAGTCGGTTACTATAGTATTACTTATTTAGTAAATACATTCATATACTTACGTGTTTAGTTAACTATAGTTATTATTTGATATTAACATATTGCCAGACCGGAATGATATAACTTGTGACATTAAAGAAAATATTAGTAATTTGGAGGAAGTCATTAAAGGCTTTCAATTTTCATTGGACTTTAAAGATCCAAATTCATAGTATAGTTTTTACAATCCCACATCGATTACATATTGTAAAATCAAGAATAAATTATAATGGAAATTTTTATTTGAAAAAACTGAAAGGAATGGAAGTTCTGCACATCTGACTGATTTTTTAAAAAATCAATTAATGGATAAACAAATCGTAGAACTTAGTTATTCTTCTTGTAAAAATGCCCTTTTCTGTTTCCCGTGTGAACTTATTCTTGGTAGAGGACCCAAGCGTGGATCTAGAGGTGGGTACTAGGGTGCTATAGTACCCCCCTTGGCTTGTTGCTATATGGTTAAAACAAATACTGTACGTATACACAATACACACATGCATTTTTAGAAGGCCTGGCATGTTTCTATGAATCTGCCAAATTTTATTGTGAAGATGATATAAGGGTTCGAATTTAGAATTTAAAAGCAGAAATAAATTTGTGGATAAATAAATGGGCTAAAATTTAAAACAATCCATAAATTGTGGTTGAAGTATTAACACTGTGAAAGCTAGAACACTGCAGTGAATTTTTTCTCAAAATCAAAATACTTTTTTACAAGGTTACTAGTTTTTACAACCACAGCGGAGAAATCTCTCTAAACTTTAAAAAGGTTAAAATTTACTTAAGATCCACTAAGCCTGAATTACGTCTGAACGGTTTGGCCATATTAACATACACAAACAGATAGTAATAGATATAAACCAAGTTATTGTCACATTTGAGCGAAAAAATGAGAAAGTTGGAGTTGGAAGATTAGTCGAAATGACCAAATAATTTTTATTGACATTTTGTTCATCAATTATACATAATTGATATTCATAATTCATTAATTTATATAATATTTTTTGTTTATCAATTATTATTTTAATTTTTCGTTTAAATTTATTTTTTTATTATTGTAGATTATTTTTTTTTTTAAAATAAAGGAATTTGTTTTAGATGTGTTTTTAGTTTTCACTTATGATTATCATTTTGAATATTAAGCATATTCATTTTTTAGGACTTAAAAAGGCCATACAATCAGGATGGACTATACAGAATATGATAGCATAATAGCATCCTCCATAAAAATATCCTAGATCTGCCACTGAGAGGACCTACCCACGCAATTCAAACACTGTTTATGTTAATTATAGTTCATTTTGATTGTTGAATTCATCTTATTGGTTCAGTACTTTTCTATGGCATATAAACAGTTCAAGGTACATTGTGACGTATTTGTTAGTGATATTATTTCACAATAATTACACATTTCGACGCAATATTATATTATAATTCCTCGGGATTGGAATACTACAAGTGTTCACACAACTCCCTCAAATTTTTAAATCGTTGGCCTACTTTAATTTGTTTAATTATACCTAGGTAAAAATTCAGATACATTCTGTACTACTATACATTAATAATAATGGGTTTCTTAAAAAATAAACTATTTAACTGTGTAAATTTAAAATGGATTAAGCTAAGTACTTATCAAAACAGCTGTTTTTAATTAAAATTATTGTTGATAAGTAAAACAAAAAATGAAAAAAAAAATGATCTATATTGATCATTTTTGATGTTTCATCAATTTAGAATTAAAATAAAACATTTAAAAAATATTTACCAACAACTAATACAAATAAAAAAATAATTATTCTACAGTAGTAGTATGACGTCAAATTTTAACCCAAAAAACTGTCATTGGCCTTAACTTACACATGTGTTGGTTGCTAAATTAGCATAACAATTTGTGCCAGTCTAATATATTTTGTTTTGTTTTTTTTTCACTGGCGTATAAATTAAATGTATCTCATTAATACAAAAAATTGCTTAATCTTAAATTATATAGTATTATATTTCTTTACTAACCAACAGTAGAAAATGTGTATTAATGCCACTACACTCCAAAAAAAAAACATCAAAATTATAATACTTCACCGTTGTAATAATGATTTGAATAAATACATAAAATTAAAATTATAAATAATGAAAAATATGACTTGATGGTTTGTCATTCGAGAAAAACCCACTGACATTGTACAGTGGCTATAAGTAGTAGGTATCACATAGAATAACTATGGAAATAATATCTTTGAGCTTAAATAATTATACATAATTTTATTATTTATTATTTATTTTTTTTATTGTAAATTTTATTTTATTTATTGTAACTTTCAAGTTACAATAGTAATTTATTATTTATATTAGTATTTAATAATATAATAAAATATAATTGGGTCTTTCAAATGACCAACACACAATTTACTTTTTATTTTTATAATTTTATTGCTTTATAGAAAGCAAATAAAATTTGAATACACAAACAAAAAAATAAATAAAACATTTTATAACCAAGGATATTGTTTATTAAATAATATATAGTGGTAAAATTACTACAATGTATTTTTTTTTTTTTTACTGAAGTAGGTACATATCAAATTATTTGTATCTACCAAATTGGGATGAGGGCTTAAACTTGTAATATATTATTTGGAATATGTTACATATTTTAGAAAACAAAAAATTGAAGATTTATAAATAAAATATTTTGTATTAAAAAAAAACCCGGAAAACACAAAATATAGAGTGTGTGTGAAATGGAGCCGTTTTTAAAATTCATACACGTTTTAAATTTATAAATTTATATAAAAACATTTGTTTTATTATTTTAATAAAAAAATAATATAATGAATTGTGACTTGTTAACATTTAAGTGGAGCAAGCTTAATCTAGTGGTGAAATAACAGATAGTTCAACAAAACAAGTATACTAAATTATAAAATATTATAATACCTATTTTTTTTTTATAATCGTTTAAATGATTGTTGATGATTAGGAACTAAAAAAAAAAAAAAAAAAAACAGGCTTTACCATAAATATATATTTTTTGAATTATATGGCTCCAAAAAAATGTATATAAAAAAAAAAAATTAATAAATTAATTAAAATTACAAAATACTATACATATTTATATTTTAATACATAAAATATAATAACTAAGGAAAACGGTTTTAACTTTTTGTTTAAACTTTTTAAAATATATCTTTATTTACACTGTTAAAAGTTTATTTGTATGGATCTGTCAATTATGTTTTCTCCCCTCCATTAAAATTCTTGCTTCTTATTAATTAGAAAAAAAAAACTGTAAATGGTTTTTTTTTTTGTATTTTATATTTTTGTATGAACATTTTCCAAAAACTATATTTTCTACTCTTCGTGAGACCTGTTGATGATGACTGCTTCTTTACGATCTTCTGATGATAAGGCCTTATCTTCCCATCCCCAAATGTGACTTCCATCACCAGTCCGATCTACACGTTTACGTATCATATCCATAGAAACCGTTTTCAAGTCATAAGCCCAACCCACTTTAGAAAAGAAATCAATAAATCCCGTTGTTAAATTTGCACGGTAATTTCCCAGTTCTGCTGCTTTATAATCCCATGGAAATACATGATGGTAATTATGCCATCCTTCACCAAGAGCACCTAATGCTACACCAATGTTTTCTGAAGGATTGATAAACCTAGAAATTAATATATAAGTATTAAATTAAAATTTATTTCAACAATACATGTAATTATTATAAATAATGAAGGTCAAATAATTGGATGACCAGAATAAATAATGATTGAACCTGCACTTTACCAGTTCATAATTTAATATCAAAAAAAGATAACGCATATATAACATTTTATAATATGTATAATATATTTTTTTTGTGCGTAGTAAGGTTTAATGAGCCAAAATAAAATACAAAAATAAATTATTCAAATACTTGTTTTTGAGTTTATGAGACTAGTTACCGAATTAATATGTTGTCTGTGTGTCATAAATATAGTTATGTAAACAGATTTTACCTCTATTACTTTAGTACTATACTCTTATTCAAATAAGAGCGTATCAGGTGGCAGACGAAAACTGGTCAAAAATCGCGCAAGTCTTATAATTACTAATTTTGTGTTAGGGCCTGTGGTTTGCCTCTGATAACGATGAGCGACGTGGTGTGTTCTCATTTGAAAAAGAATATATAGTAGGCAAAAATAATTTAGATAAAATGTGTTAACTACTATTCATTTTATGTTATTATATTTAATGTTTGATAAAAAATAAAATGGAAAGTTTCCACTCCTTATTTACTATATTTTAACTAATAACATATTCAATAAATACACCCCAATGACCTATCATTTAATTAAGTACATTCCTAATCATTAAAATATAATATTGCATAATATTAATTTTAAATCTGATTATTATAGTTACTCTCTTATAACCCCTATACATCTCATATAACTGCCTAGTACTTAGTTATACATAAATATTTAAATATAATATAAAAGCAAAACTATATTTGGAATACTCACTTATCATATGGTCTATCTCCCCACATATGAGCAGCACTATTTACAAGCCATGTCATATTTAAAGTGAATGTATACCGGAACATAGTAGCCACGAACCACGCATTTGTCCATGTTTCACCCCAAATAAAGACAGGCACACATGTTGGTATTAAGAAACATAAAACCGGCATCAATAATAAATAGTACCTAAAAAAACATATTTTTAATATTTATAAATGTAAAACAATATGTTATATTATGATAAATCTATAATTAATTTGTTTAATTACGTCATTTGGAAGACAACAACTGGATCACGATCTAAATCACTCATATCAATACCACGTCCTTTTTCTTTAATTTCAGGGTGTTTACGACACAACAACCATCCGACATGAGAGAAGAAAAATCCACGTTTGGCATTATGAGGATCAGCATTAGTTTCACTGTACTTGTGATGCATACGATGATCTCGTGCCCATTCATAAATGTGATTCTACAGATTTTTAAAAATACATTTATATACAGGATACATACGCTTATTTTAATGATAATATTCATATCCAGTTGTTAAAGAAAAAATATAAATATTCAGTAATAAAAATGCAATTATTGAATTAATTTAGGAATTTTTATACAATTAAAAATATTTTTTACATTCTTACATATTAAATTTGAGAAATGGAAATTGCTATATTTAGTATGAGACAGATTGTAGACAAAAATGGATGAACACGTATTTAAAAATGTGTCTACAATGTATTATTATTATAGTTAGGTAATGTATTTAAAACTAATATTAAATTGATTTTTTTTTTAAATACATCAAACAAATTACCTCAAAAGCAATTGTATTGAAGACCATTAAAATTATACGCAAAGGAAATTTTGCTTTATATGATCGATGGGCCCATAATCTGTGAGCTCCAGCAGTAATTCCCAATCCAGACATTTGGTATAATAAAATAGCTAAAATAAATTAATATAATTACCACATACACATTGAGTTAAAATCAAAAGCATTAAAATTTACCCCATATTGATGTTGCTATTTTTGCAGACGCAAACATTAGGTATGCACCATATAGTGCAGCTATATGTAAGTATGCAAACAGAGCAACATTTCGCCATACAATTTGTCTTTGATATCTACATGGTTTATATTTGTTATTTTCAATAGTTTCACCCTCTGCTATTTGACTTTGATCATCAACTACTGACGGATCCTCATCTTCACTGAATAAAACACTGGGTGCGCCAACTGGGCGCTTGGTCATATTTGGTGCCATTTTAAGTTAAATTATCTGAAACACAAATAAATAAATTTGAATTAAAACAAGTCAGTCCAAAGAACCTAGGATTTTATTACTATTTTTTTTTAAGTTTCTTACATAAAACAGTGATTTACATTTTTAGTATTTAATTACATTATTAATAAAATTAAAATTAATTTAAATAAAATGTTGTGGATATTGATTCTGTATGTAAATATAATTGTATAATTGGTATAGTATTATTAATTCAATAAGTTTACATTTTATGAATGCATTTTAATCTATATAGGGTATAAGTAATGCTAATACATAATATGGTACTATTGTTTGTACACTAACAGTATCTTATGCCTAAAATATAATCAATATGTGTAGGTATTACAACTATACATATTTGAATAAATAAAAAGTTGTTTCATTGTTTGCCGACTCAGTGTGTTCACAGTCAGCCAACACGAAATATTATTATTATAAATTTGAATGTGTAAATATTATTGCAATTGGTTTTAAAACTACTCGATGATTGATTAAAATGTATGACAAAAGTTATCAGTAGAAAAATGTATTACATATTTTTAAATTTCATATTATGTCAATTAACTATTAATGTGGTAATGTTTTATATTATGAAATTAAAATGATATACTAAAATATATTATTTATAATTTAAAAACCGTATTCATTACACATATTAAAAAAAAGTAATATTATTATAATATTAAACTCTTTACTTTATATCCTACAATATACAGTTGTTTTCAATTATTATTTATTACTGGCAATCAAATGATTTTTTTATGAAGCATGACGAGGCACTTTTAAAAACATATTATTTACATAATCTGTTTTGATAAATATATAAATATAATACATGTACTTTCAATTTCTGTTGTATAATAATGCCACATTTATATTTCTTGTAAAAAGTACATATTATATATAATAATAATAATAATAATAATAATAATAATAATAATAATAATAATAATAATAAAAACCTATTTAACATTAATATAGTTTGATACTGAACTTAATATTAACCAGAAAAATAACTTACACATACTATTAAATTAACAATTATTATAATATTTATTTATCTAAAACATTGAGTCAAGGTTATTAAAACGATTTTTTAGAAAATTTTGGAATTAAAACTTATTTCAATTTAATCAATTATTTATATAATTATTGATTATTAAGAACAGAAAATCGCATTATTATTTTTATTTCCATTGACAAAATCTCTACAAAATCAAACAGGTAAAAGATATGTAAATATTATTAGAGTTTTATAACTTATTTCAAAGAAATGACAATGGCATACACTCATACATTTATATTTATTGTCGTTAATAAGATACAGTAAAGTTGATAGTTAATTATGGTATTCTAATTTATAAAATAAAATGCACATGCACAAATGAAAGATAAATGGACATATTTTGCACTGTGGGCCAATGTTGTAGGTGAGAGTTAGGAAGGTAGAAAAGAAATTTAATATTAATTGTAATTAATGACTAATCATTGCTAACAAAAAATGATTCTGAGCAAAGTTCAGTTATACATGTTTTGAAACTTCGCAATATTTACAATTTTAAAATATTACATTTCATAAATGTTCTGTTTTTTTTTTTAGGTTTTATCCCATTTATTATGAAAACCCTAGGGAAAATCACCTCATTAAAGCAGCACTATACTAGAAAATGGATCAAAATTCCTGGTAGAAAAGTTGTTCACCAAAAAAATTAGTAATAATAAAAATGATTGTAAACCCAATACATACCTCGCTACACTCAAAATCTAAAATAATATTGACATTTCCTTCCTCATTCAAGGTCACAATTGAAATTAATATAATATAGGTATATTATGTATTTTTAATTGGTAATATCATACAAGTGGTAATACTATTAATTTAAAACTTAATTATAGATAGGTAGTAAACAAATTTTTATTCTCATATAAAATACTTAAATGCAACAATTAAATCAAATAAATATATAAATAAATTATATTATTTTAATGTGAAATATTTGTAATTTTAATTTTTGTATTCATACAATTTGTACACGTTTAACACAAATGTGTTTAGTCAAAGGAATATTTAATGAAATATTAATTAATGTTGTATTATAAACACATATGCACAAAATAAATCAATTACACACAAATGTTGTATAATATTATGAGTAGGTACTTTAAAATAAGTTGCATGTTGCATCGAAATTAACTTTCTCTGAAAAATATCTTTACTTATTTAAATTCTAAAAAAAATAATGTCTAGATACATGATAATAATAATTATTATTGTTATTTTAACAAAGGTTGTAGAGGTCATATACATCAGAAACAACTTCTTCCTGCACCAATCCGAATGATAAAATTAATAAATTGTCAATTAGGTAATAGCCGCACAGTGGTGTCTAAATTTCAAAATATTTTTCTGTGCGTATTTGACCTTAAGTTATTATAAAACTTTTAAAATAAGAATCAAATTGAGCTCAAGAGCAGTAAGAAAAAAAATTATTACCTATGTGCAATTTAATATTAAATTCATGTTTAGTAATATCAATAGGAGAAAGCACTAAAATGAAAGAACTATTCAATATATTTGCAACTTGTTACAGAATTATGTTATATAACTAGAATATTCAGGAGGCAGGAAAACAAGATAAAAGTTGAAACACGAGGTAGTCACGTGTTCAATTTCAAGGTACAACCAAAAGTATCTGCTTTCACCTTTCATTAAATAATAAATTTATAATGTGCGATAACGCTATGAGTTAACAGTGAAAGAAGTGGTTGCTAAAAATATATTTGAAAAATGCAAGAGCATGGAAGCAGTAAACGCAATGATATAAAGTGTAATATAGAAAGACAAACATAATTCACACATGGGTGGGCCACTGTTGTAGGTGAGAAATTGGGAAAGTAGTAGAGGGGAAATTTAATGTATATCTTACGCAACAATTAATCATTACTGAGCGTGATTCGGTTAAATATATATGTCATATTATAGTAAAATAATTACATATGTGGTATATATATTTTTTTAAATATTTGTTTAATATTGTACCAATTTGACTACATATCCAATTTCTTTTGAAAACAGTTTGGAAAATCAAAAAATAACCTCCCTCAACTTTCACCCCAGTCAGATTACCTTTTAGAAAAGTTGTATACAGAAAAAATAAAAATAGTAAAATAAACATCATTGTAAAACCAATACATTCATAGCTCCAATCAGAATCTAAAACACATGTACTAAATAAATACTAAGTAGAAAATAGATTTTAAATAATACAGACAATTATTAGAATTTCTCTAAAATTGGTAGAATATTATTACTACACCATAATATTAAGTACTAATTAAATGCATTAGTTCAAAATGTAATGTATTTAAATAAAATAACATGAAACATGATTTAAATTGTATGAATTATTATGAAATATACATAAAAACTATTCAGATAATTAAATTTACTAGGACTAGGTAATAGAAAATTTGATTTTTATTTTTTGTTGTAATCATTATTACCAGTATGAAAATTAGTGTTATCAGATGCATCAATAGAACTTGTATTTTCGATTACAACTATCAAATTTATATGAAAACTGTAGAAAGTTGTCTGATAATTAATACAAATTATTTAGAATTTTATGAAAAAACAATGAAGATTTACTTGCTGTTACAGTACAAAAAGACATGGTGATTGAATGCAAATATATTTAAAACTATTTTTTTTGAAAATATAAATATGTTTTCTAACTAATTCTTTTAGTTACATTGGTAGAATTCTAGATAGCAATTCTTGCTAACAATTTAGAATTAATATAATGATTATTTTATACGTTGGCCAAAGTGAGTAAGTAAATAATTAGATATTTTATAATAAAAATAGCAAGGTTTAGGGTATTATTTAAATATACTAATGGACAATACATTTTTTAAAGGTAAAGGTGGACTTCCATTTATTTAGTTTTATTATTTTTGGGTACAAATTTAAGGGTCTTTTTTTTCAATGTGAGTGCAAATCTGTAAAAATATATTTTAATTTTTATTATGACAATTAGTTTTATTATTATTTAAGATTAAATCGGTACTTACTCATACAAAGTGTAGTATGAAGGTAAGAAAAAATACATGATATAAAACTCAGGTAAAAATTTTAAAAAAAATATTTTTTTTTCGAATAATATATAATTGAATATAATTAAGGGTCTTCCTCTTGCAAGCGCAGCTACTTTTATTTTTATTCTCCGTATAGTCATTATTTAATCTCCTCTACATGCCCTCATATCAATCCTAACAATAAAATAAACTATTTTTTTTAAATGGTTATATTTTGATATTTTTTTTATAAAAAAACACTATATCTATGTATTGATTAATGATAATGTAAGTAATATTTATATTTAAAAATAAATTATGATATAAGGTACTTATTTTTATTCCTCTTTATAATATTATCAGAATTCACGTAAATCATATAGATAATGTAGTAATGACATAATATCTACTTTTGTAAAACATTTCAAATAATACAAACTACATATGATATTTAGAAATTTTTTTTTTAATGCTTATTGCACAACAATAAACAGTTCATCATTAATTTTCAATAATTAAACTAGGTAAAATAGCAACTATATTTTATTCAACATTAAATACCTTGAACTACAAAATAATACACATGTAACTTCATATGATTAAAATAATCATATATAGCCATTGTAAATGTTTCTTTTCTAATTTTTTTTTTTATATACAATACAAAATAACCAGAGATTATTTATGAATAAATATGCATTCAAATCATAATTAAAATCTGTAGGTATTATTGGATAACCAGATTCAACAAAAAGCTATAATCAGAAAATTCTATAAAGTGGAAAAAAAATAATATAAGGACTACCTATGAAATAAAATATAATGTAACTGCAAACATATTTGCAGTACTTAATACTTGTTATGACTGCCTTATTATCATGAACATTTTTTTTTTAAATTTTTAATATTATTAATTACTATTTAGTAGATAAATAAAAAAAATGCATATAAGTAGTTAGATATAAATGTTATTAACAAAAATAATGTTAAAAAAAAAATAAAGCATCCCAAAAACTGGTACACAATCATCTATTTTGGGTCTTTAATTATTAATTGTTAATATCAAACAATTGGATAAAAAAAAAGTAATAGACTAAACTTTATAATATTATATATATATAACGATAAAATAAATAGAAAAACTTATCATATTAATTATTAGTCATATTTATATTAAAAGAAATTTACAAAAATGTATAAGTTTAAATCACCTCCAAGAGTATATAATATCAACTAGTTAACCTTGACTTTTATCAGTTATCAATTTTCTTATAAATTAAAAATTTGTAACCGATAAATATTATACACTTATATATATATATCAACAGTGTAATTCAAAATGTATGTTACAGGCATGTGGTCAAAATACAAATTTTAAAAACTTTAAATCGCCCTCAAGCACAGTTTTGAATAAACTAATAAATTAATTATTCAATCACTAACATTTATCAAACAAACATTTTCACAAAAAAAATGGCTTCTATGTGAATTCCGAAAGTTGACTCTAAATCAAATCCTTCCCCCGACAAAACTAATAAAACAAAATATAAATACATTTTTATTTATAAATTTAAAAAATAAAGGTATCATACATTTTGAATCACTCTGTATATATATAAAAAAACCTATACTTATTAATACTACCTAATAGCAAATACTTTCAGAAAAAACACTTATAAAGAATTCATCGGAAAATACTTATAGATAGGTATCACCCTTCAAATAGAAGCACATCTTAATTTAAAATTCTTCATCAATTCTATGTAAACAGACACACAATGGGTGAGTCACTACTGTAAGTAAGAAAATGGGATGAGAGGCAAAATTAAATGTAAATCTGTACGCAAAGATTAATCATTGCTAACAATTCGGAGCGAAGTTTCATTTATACACGTAGGTAAATATTCCTGTTATATCCCTATTTTAATGAAAATGACTTGAAAAAATCGAAAATTGTGTTCCATAATGTACCACCAAGATAAAAATTTCTTTCAGAAAAAGTATTAAATCAAAAAGTCGGAGCAAGATTTCTGATAGAAAACTTGAATTAAAATTTTTGATTTTTGCTAAGTATTTTTTGAAACAAAAATAAAGATTTTTATTTTTTTAATATTCTTAGGTCCTAATATTTCATTTATAGATTTAAAAATATTAACCTAACCTAACCAAGCATCAAACAATTAATATTGTTAGTTTTTTTTTCTGTTATATTATATAGATAGTATTTTTCTATATTTGATGTGATATGTATTCAGATTCTTGTACAAAATACAATCAATGAGATGTGAGTATACAATTATGTTGCTTTCTGCTATACTAAGAACTTAGAATTTGCCACCAAGCGGTACACAAACTTGAAGGGTTCAATGAAGACAGATTAGAGAAAAATTAAAATACATAATTAGATTAATTTTTTAATGGTAATAGAAGCTGATTTATTTGTATAAAATATTCTACAATATAGAATATAGGTGTATATATATAAACTAATAATTCATAAGTAATTAAATATTATTTATTATTATATCGAAACCTAATACTTAAAATATTGAATTACAAATATTGGCATATAAGTTATATGAATACAAATTATACATCCCTACATAGATTGCCTTTTATATAATATATAAATGATAAATTATTTTATACTTAAAGCCAAATAGATATATTAGTATGTAAATTAACATAGCTAAAATAAATTTTCAAACAAAAGTACCTACTTAAATACAAATATAAGGTACTTAAGATTTAGTTTATTTGAATGTTATAGTATTTGAAAAATTGGTTATAAATAAAAATACAAATAGTAGTATTTAGTTCAATGGCAAAATGCACCAATAGGTATTTATTATTAACCAGTAACTAGGAAGGAATGTTTAATTGATAAACTAATAATCTCATAATATACTTTCATAATACATTAGCAAATCATAGCTATCAACATTTATATTTGATTATTTTTATTATTATAACAGAAATGATACCATAATATTTATTAAGTGTTATTATTATTATTATTATAAGTATCTATTTACAAATTAAATGGATAATAAGTAAAGAATTTGTATAAAAATAGTTAAAACCTTCAAGGGTATAATTAAGAAAGTCAGCTGATCAAAAATTATTTCTTATTGTAAAAGCGGTTTTCTAAGCCAGAAATCTTTGATTTTATACTTTAAATAAGTATGGCCATATATTAAACAAAAATAACTAATATAAAACATGGTTAATAGCAATAGATAGTTATAAAAATAGAATATTAAAATAAATTATTGATGTTATCATTATAGAAATACATAAGTACTTCTTTTATAAAATTTCAATATACATAATATAAATATTAAATTATAATTTAACCAAAATAAGTAAATTTAAATATTTTAACTCACAAACCAGCAACATAAAAAAAAATAAAAAATAAAAAATGAAAGTTTGTAATATAAGCAAATCAATTAAATGTTTACATAAAAAGGGTCAACTGATAAGTATTTAATTCGGCTAATTGACCTAATGATAAATAATATTATAGATAATCATCATTCTATTTGAAAAGCAAATAATATTATAGATACATCACTCAATAATTCCAATCCCGAGAACAAAGAATTTACAAATTCATAATATAATAATCTAGAATACAGGTGGATCATATAATTTTAATTAAATTGTTTTAATTTAAGCTATACAAATTTAATACTTTTATTATTCTAAATTCAGAATAATGTTAAACAAAAAATGTTAGACCATTAATGCAAACAAATTTAACTAAAATATAATAATATTAATTATTTACCTGTTATTTCAAAGGAATGCCGAATATTTGTTTACAAAAACAATTTATAAGAAACAGATTTTTTCGTACTTCGTAATATTAAGATAGTCCGTAATCGGAATGGTAAAGGTCGTAGGACTGAAAACAATACATATTAAATCTAGAGGTGAACAATTGTTTGTAAAATCACACTAAATGAAAAAAATGCGCGATACGATAAAATTGTTAAAGAATACTCAAAACTTGTAATAACACTGGATGAAACAGTAACTGCAACGTCAAAGCAGACGAACGGTGAGCACTGAAAAGGACGACGAACAATATTTATAATGTACAGTGCAATTAACTAGGAAATTGGTGGGAATGGGAAACGAAAAATTAACGGACGACCCCTTTTGATAAAACGTGATAAAAGACATGACGTAATCAGTCTCCCCTCCACAAAATAGCCACACGGTGCCAGGTCATCAATAGAGTTCAACGATGGAAAAACGTGTATGAAAAGCAAAGCAACTATTCTCGACCAAGGGAGTAGATGATTTCCTACGTATTTCAAACGTCGAAACGTGCAACATTACTACACTAACACGGATATCATGAATCATTTATCATTAATACAATAATAATTAATACTTAAAAGCATTATGTAATTTTTAATACTATCTACATCAATTTTCACAACGTAAAAAATCAGTATTTTCTGTTATTTAATCAACATAAGTAGGCAATGTATTGCCCATTAAAAGAGAGGTACCTAATATATCAGGGTTGTTAATTTATAATTATATAAAAAAATATTTCAAATTGTTGTTAGAACTAAGCTTTCAATTAATTATTTATTAGGATTGTAATAGAATATTTTGCATCATCATAAAAATAACACATACAGTTTTCTTAATATTACTATTATGTTCTCACTATTTCGGTCTCACGATTAAACCAACCAGAAATCAATTTACAATTAATTTGATACAGTTTTCAACACAAAAAAGTTGGTTGAAAATATAATTGATATTATACAAAATGCTATAACTAATAGGTACTTAAGTCAACTAATAAAAAAAGAAATAATTACAAAAAGTTTTCATATTATGTTCATGAATAATTACCAAAAAACAATACCATAAATTATTATAATATATAACATAAAATAAAACAGGTTACTATTTTAAATGGTATATTGAACATTTTTTTTTTTTCAAAATAGGTATAATTCATAGTTAAAATTAAATTTTTATGGTCAACAATTATTATGAAACAATGATCAAATTACCATAGTCATAATGAATATTAAGTTTAAGTTAATTTTTTGTATGCTCTTAGAAGCAATATTATACTTATAAACATGCAATTATTGTACATAGGAAATTAAATTGTAAAAACTTGAAGGCATAATTTATAATTAATTGTACGTCTATTAATTATGAAATAACTAGAGTTAATTTATACTTCTAGCAAGAATCTGTGAAACAATATATTTATTTCAGATTTCAGCAAACAAAATATAATTTTATGATAATATTGGTTTTTAGAAGGTGTTATAAAATGAAAAACAAGTCATAAGTACAATAATTGTATATCTTTATAATATGAAAATTGAAATAAATGAAGAGAAATTTTTAATTTTCTTAAAAATTCACATTTTTTTTTTTCAAAGTAAAATATATCTATTAAAAATTAGTATAATTAATGTCTTGTTAAATGAAACTTTTATAATTATTTAAAGGGTAAATAACAAGATATAGTAAATATTAATTGGATTAATTCATAATATTATTAAAATCTAATTAATTTCACCATTTGGAAAAGTATTATGAACTAAAAATAATACTTTTATAAATTCAAAATTCATATCTTAACTAATAATAAATAATAAAATGGCACATTTTTTAAAATGTCTTGCAATCAATTATATGTTTATAAAACTAATGGCAATAATATAAATGTTTAAGTTTAATTTTGTAGGTTCTTTTAAAAAGTTAAAGGTACTGATGGCATTTTTTTTTTTAAATTTGATAATAACACGAAAATGTCTTAAAATTAAACTAGAAAAATGAAGATCAACCTGTAAACCTTAACCTCTATTTTCTACAATATAAAATAACATAAATAAATTATTAGTATACAGGTGTAATAATAGCCACAATTTATTATATGTATATATGATCAGATAAAAAAAAATTAAACAAGGTAACTAGTTGAAATATTTGTTACATTTAAGAAAAAAATGTAATTTTAGCTTCAGATTTAGAATAAACAATTAAGAAATGTATTTATCATTATTATTATATTATGTGATGTAGGTATATTATCAACTATTAATAATATAAATTTTTATAGTACCCTAAAATTCACCCGTGACAATTGATTAGTTCAATGAATTAAATAAAATAATTTATTATAGTTTGGTTATAAGTTGATTAAACAAATTTTAAATCTATAATTATTGAAGAAATATGATTAATTAAGTTTTGTTCTTGCATAATTAGGTAATAAATGTAATAAATATAAATAATACCTAACTGAAATAAGTATTATTGGATTTGTTCTACTATATATACCACATAAAAGATTTACTTGCTTATTATAATTTCACATATTTTGTCATTGCTTATTCAAATAATTATAGCAAATATTATCCACTATTTCAATAGAGTTAAATATATGCATTAAAAGATAATCATTGTGTTAAATAAATGCATAAAGTATAAACTAGGTTGCCAAAACAGCCAAATATCCACAGCAAAAACTAGAAATTGATAACGTCTATGACCATCAAAGATGCTACGCAGTTTTCTAGCTGTTTCGGCCAACACAGACAATCTATGGTAGCCAGAAACTTTTGGCTGTTTAAGCGACGGGCTACGTCCCTAATATGATAATGCGTTCAACGAAAATAACAAAATCGGTGATCGATTGTTTCATTTTAAATGGTAAAAATAATTAGAATAGAATATTAAATTAGTAAATTCGGTAAATTACAATATCTTTCATTATTTATCAATAAATAATGTAAAAATGACTCACCTTCAGTACTTAGTATTTATGATCCCAAATACATCGAAACCAAACAAACACCGTTGATAATTAAAGAAAAATTAAAATAATATCACTAAATCACTCAAAACACTATAAATTACTAAAATTATTTATTATTTTAAAAATAATTTCATCAGTTCTTGATTCGGAAATTCGGCGCAACGAAAGGAAGTTTCTAGAAATTGAGGTTACGTATGTACCATCGATTCCCCTTTAAATCTCCCTGGAATTTATACTGATAGTACTGATAACCATTAACCGGTCGGTAGATAGCAAATTAGCACGGCTTTATAATCATAGATAATATAATATGAGATTAGATCACACTATCACAAATATAAAACACATATTTTATGGCTTAATAATATTTATATAATATTTTAAATTATATTTATTGATGTTAGTATTCTTTTTGAACTATCAAATTCAATCTCATTAACCAATATTTAATACATATTGTCCGACGTCTATGTTCAGTTCGTGATATTTATCGATGTGATACAGTAAAAAATGATAAGAACTGTTTTTGATAACGTGGGTCGGTTGCATACATGAACCACGAAATAGATAACTATGGTTGCACGACGACTGTAATTGATCCATGAACATGAATAGAATTCTAGTCTTCATGAATGGATCACAGTTTTGAGTAATAAAACTATAGTGACGGCATTATGCATGAATTTGAATGATAGTGAAGCAGAATTGAACACCATTATAGACCTCTTACCACTACAGAAAACACTAGATGGCATTGATGGCAGTACAATAAAATGATAATAAATACCTAGGTACTTGATTATCCATTCTCAATTCTTATAAGATATTTATATACGTAATTTAAGTTGGTGAAGTTGTAAATAGTAAATGAATACTCCTATATTTTCCTAATTAGTCCTAATAAGTTCTAATTAGTTATTTTTGTTTTGGTCTTTTGAGTACTTTTGTCATTATGGTCAGCTGTATTTTGTGTGCAAGAATTCAAAAACCAAAGAACGAAAACAGCAGTATAACATTTCATCAGTACCTACTTAATTACTAGTATTACTTCAGACATTTATGTAATTAGCTATAGAGTAAATAACTTAAGAATAATGAATTTGGTATAGTCTTCCACAGAATAGTATTCGAGAAAAATGGTTAGATTTTATGTAGCACAAATGCAACATTCACTTGAATGTTATAAAACCAAAAATCGATTATTTGCTCTGCATTTTGATAAATACGTTAGGAGTATTAGATTGAAGCTTTCTACGATTCCTTCAATTTATATAAAGATAATGAAGTGTGTATTTATTTAAAACAGCTAATACGCACTTAACATACATAACTAATTTATTCATAATTCGTAAAATTGTATCAAGTACCTAACTAAATTTCATATCACTTAATATCTATATTAATTGTCAATTCTATATTAAAAAAAGAGTAGAGTGACTTATCTAGTTTATTAAAAAAATATAATTGAATTTAGGCTAAAAATCTTTATCCAGAAATAAGTGTTTCTTAGCGGATATAGTCTGCCATAGATAAAAAAATCTCTATACCGGCTATACCTATTATAGTTTATATTATCTATTGCGGCCACGAATGTTCTTATCAAACCTGACAAAAAGTCGCGTCCTACCAGCGCCCTTTACAGTTCTTAGTATTATTATTATTATTTGTATTATAGAGCTATACCATATACGTAGGTACAGATAAGTAATAAAAAGTAATAAAAAAAACAATTAATAAATAAATAAATAAATACAAAAATCCCGACTTCCCAACTACAATAGTGGTTGCACCCATCCGAATTATCCTAGGACAGCCTTTTTTTTACGCTTTTTACATGGCCGGACACCCTATGGAATTGGGAAAACCTAATGTCCATGTACGTGTTTGATTTTTAGGAAAAAATGTATGCCCACCAAGTTGACTCTGGCACATTATGCTAGAACTCTACAACTAGTATCAATATTTTGCTAGGAATTTGTTAGGGAAATTTTGGATAAACATAAAAAATGTTCCTAAGTTTTCTAACCTTTCTCATCCCCCAGAGTAAGATTAAATGTACGTCACTATAATAATTTTGGGAATTTATTTCCTCTATTCGCTTGCCGTACTTCACAAACAAGCAATTTTAAATAATACATTTATTATTAAAATATTACAAATTTTATACATACGCCAATGAATAGAAATTACGCTTTTGAGCTGTTATTATTTGTCCTTATCATTTTGTGAATAATTATATTCATGATACATTTATTACTATGTATTATTATACATGGATAATGTATACTTCAACATTTGTCATCGGCATTTATTTCAACGTAAATGCCATAATAATTTAAAAAACGTGAGTTGTCACGTTACGTTACATGTTTAACAATTTCATATTATTCTACATATAATAAGGTACCTAATGCAAATGCTGTTTACATAAATATCAATGTCAGCAAAGAAATTAAAAATGTAATACCCACTTGAATTAATTTGAACACATCCGGGATATAGGTACTTTTTTAATATGGTACTAACTATAATTTTTAAGAATTTAAATTCACACTCTACTAATAAACAAAATTCAATAAGATGTTTGATGGCTGGATAATTTTTGTTTGCAATTTAAAATTGAATGTTAAAATGAACACCTAATTATAAAAGAAAATCTAATACTAAGAATGGATATACCACTGTTGTAGTTGAGAAGTCGGGAAGGTAGGATATACAATGTTATTTAATTTACATCTATATACTAAGATAAACCACTACTAACAAAAAACGATTCGGAGCTAAGTTCGGCAAGATATATTTTGGAATTCCATAATTTTTACGATTTCCGTCAAAATTTGATCTAAAAACACGCTTTTGTCTTTTTTAAATGTGGTAAAATTTTCAATACTTTTGAGCCATTTTTGAGCTATTAATAACATTTTGATTTTACTTAATTTTAGTTTGGTAGATACTCTGTGAATAAAATTATTAAATCAAAGAGAAATGCTAGAAAATGTAATAGGAGGTTCATTATAAATCGTACTTAATGGTCGATAAGAAAAAGTTGAGCTTACAATAGTATTTTTTTTTTTTTATATAAGAATTTTGACGAAAATCGGAAAGATTACGGTCTTTCAAAATATGTAGGTATAACTGAACTTCGCTCAGAATCGTTTTTCGTTATCAAAGAATAATCGTTGCGTCACCTACAACAGTGGTCAACAACGAATTTTTAATTCCTACCTATTATATTACCGTCGTATCAAATATCAATGGTATTGTATAATATTTAATAACTAGTCTTATTATTAGTATAATAGCACCAATCACGAACACAATAATTGTAGTCACGGGCTGTGGTTGTAACTATTATACCTAAACCTAAAAACTAAAATATATGGAATCCTAATCGAATATCAAATCTCCGTCTACGGACTATATAACCGTGAATATTATGTATGGGTGTATAACGATCCAAATTGTATAGCTTCAAAATAAAAATAAACTATACAGAGTAATCTATTTATCACGAACCAGCAATTTCTTCGGAGGATTTTAAATATATTATTGATTTCTATTTTTTTCCAATCATTATGGAATCGTTTACTCTTTATTTAAACATTAATTTCAATTTTTACTCTTCTGCTTATACCTAAAATTATACACTTTGGATTTTCAAATAGAGATGCCTCCCCTCTTTTAACCACAAATTCGAGCACAATACTAATATTGAATTTACCGTTTATTAGTTATAAACTTATAACAGTTTAAAGTTTAGATCAGAGGAGTATGGAAAAGTAATAAACTTCATATCTATTTTTATATAATAATTCGATAACCCAAAATATGCCATTTTGTAGTCTGAATCGTTCAAATGACATTCCTATCCTTTTTTCGTTTTTCTCAATAATATAAACTATGGCCGTAACCACCTTAACCAATAAGTTTATAAAATGAGAACCCCTCTACTCTTTAACGGTTTTATATGCTTACTTTAAAATATACCTATCACTGTATAGAAAAATTATGCTTTGTTTTTGTATATTATCTATATCCTGAGTATCTAACCGTAATGTATATAAAAATAAAAGTACAATTTAAAAGTTTAAGCAATTCCACAATGATTGACAAACAAAAACAGAAATATAAAATGCACTAAAAATCTTTCGTGAAAATCACTGGTTTATGATAATTGGATCTCCCTTTTTAGTAAAAAATTATCTCAAGTAACATATATCTAAAAAATAGAGTCTAGGTCTCTCGCTGCCATTCGACTCGTTACTAACCACTACACCACTACTGACTCGCCACGACAAACTCACTACTTGTCAAATCCATTTGTAATACGTATTATATACGTAAAAACTTTGTGTTTTGAGATGAATAATTAGAAAAGTTATTGATTAACCTCAATGCTTGTTAATAAATATTTTAACCAAATTAACTATAGTGAATAAATTATATGCATGTTACAAATAGTTTCAACTAGTTATGGTGGATTTCAGGTTTTAACTGTAACATTACACAATATACATACGAGGGCTAATCAAAAAGTATTGAGACTGAAAATATTATTCGGGAACCGAGCGGTGAAGAGCAGTTGGATTGGTATCACTTGTTTCTATGATTTCTTCTGAGCCCATTTGTTTTTATAGATCCCCTATAAACTTCTTAAACACTTCTTAAAAACTTCGATTTTTTGTAAAATATATTTTTCGAGTTAGGCGATTTTATAATGAATTCAAAAGAAGATCAACTTGACAGTTTTGGAAATTTTAGAGAATTTGTCTGCATTTATTTTTTTTAACTTCAGAGAGATATTACATTTCATGATTTATGCCAAATAATTTTAAATGAAAAACTGCAGATACTCCGTCCAGTGGCATCATATTTCTCTTCTTATGGATTTATTACAAAACCATTAAACATGAAAAACCTAGGTATTTTAGAAAAATATGTTTAAGTCAAAACGAAAAAATGTATAGAGATTCTACAAAAATGTGCTCAGAAGAAGTCATAAAAACCAGGATTACCAATCCTTTTGCTTTTCAATGCTCGGTTTCCGAGTACTTTCGATATTTTTTGATTAGCCCTCGTATGTATAACATATTATATAATATATTCGATTATGTTATCAAACAGCAGTTTGTATAAATTTTAACAATTTAATTCTATAAATGTGTGTATAATACGTGGCTTACAATAAGATAAAGATACAACTATAATACAGTGAGTTCCGCTTATGTGATCACATTGATTCAGGCCATTTTGATTCCATAAAACATTTTTTTTTCTTTTTAATGATTATATATTTATATGTAAATTTAAAATAGGATAAATTCATTTAAAATAAAATAAAGAAGCTAGGTATCTATTTTCGGCTATTTTTAAGAATCTATTAATTCAATTTTCATATTGACCTGAAATTAAAATCAATATTCAATTAATATACAATAAAAAAATACATATAACTATAATAAAAACATATAATACCATTAAAACGATAAGAATGTTCATAAAAGTGATTCAATTATCCAGTACTTGGTAATTCTAATAAAAGGTTAATTTAACATTAATAATATAAGATTTGGTTTGGGATTTTTATTTTTGATTCTAATAAACGGTTGATTCTATAAACCAGTAATCACATTAAGCAGAATTCACTGTACAATTTTTAGAGCATTCAAAAGCTACAATCTGCTGTCTGCTAAAATATGCTCTAAAAATCAAAAACTGTAAAATATGCATTATACAATTTATGATTTAAATTCTTTACATGATCAGCAGTAATTGTGTTTGATTCTGCTATTTTTTTAATCTTTCAAAAATAATATACGTACATAATATAGTATGGGCCTATTACTAGAGCACTATGAATTTCTAGAATTTGTACGTATAGTATAATAAAGAAAAATTTGAATATATTCCTATTTACGCGTTACATAACGAAATAATCAATCAATACTACTACATTATATTTATATAACCACTAGACAAATGAACTATATTTTAAATTGGTAAATATCAAAGAATAAATAGAAATAAATAATTTTGAGTATAAATAAATCCATAAAGGGGTCTAGGTCATCTCGCTTCGACCGTCTCAGTCGTCTAGCCGCTATTCATCTTGCTGCTATCGACACTCCTTACAACAAACTTACTATTGTACCAGCTACCGACTCGCCGTTATTCTAATTTTCGCCACGAGAATTTTTTTTCGTTTAAAACCTAACGTTATAATTAGGTTTTCTTTTTAGTACGTGGTGAGGTCTTCCCCAGTACATATAGGTCTGTTAAGGACACTCCATGTTAAAATAACCCCTTCTGATTTTTAATCAAATAAATGTCGGCGGGATCTGGTAATAAGAGAGTGATTTTAATATCAAAAAAATTGGTTTAGCACCCCACACAAGTTCCCTCCATAGTTTGACACCATAAAATCACTTTCAAGGGAACTAGCCTGGAATTCGTTTGATCACTGCCAAATTTTGGAAATGGTCCCTTGGATACCTCTAGTCCACTTTCACCAAATTTAGTATCAATAGCAAGAAAATGAAAAGGAGACCTACAGGCCATTTTGAAGTGAAATCCCCTAGATCTTCCGATCTTTTCCGATTGATACTAAATTTGGTGACTGTGGATTAAAGATGACCTATAGAGAGGACTATTTCCAAAGTTTGGCAGTGATCGCACGAATTCCAGGCTAATTCTCTTAGAAGGGATTTTATGGTGTCAAACTATGGAGGGGAATTTTTAGGGTACCAAGCCTAATTTATTGACATTAAAACTACTCTCCTATTATCAAATCATAAGCGGATACTTTTAATATGAAGTGTACTAGTGAAAATTTCACCACGAAAATAATTGAGAAATGATAATAGATTAAATATTTTTGAGAGAAAAGTGTTAAAGAAAATGTATAGACCTATGTATAACCCTCATACTTAAGTTAAGGGAGCGAAGAACAAACGAACAACTGAAATAATTGCACAAAGAAGGAAATATAGACCAATTTTCTAAAAGGTGCAACCGTGTAAGACTGGAGTGGGCAGGCCACGTTTGGTCGTTTGGAAAGGTGAAAATGGTATAGTTAAAACAATACTGTTAAAAAACACAATTAAAAAGAGGTGATACTTGAAACAAATGTGGCAACTGCTCTAGGTGGGTATAATTGGGAAGGGTGAGGACCTGTTTGGACCAGAATTTTCCTTATATTAGTTTAACTGAACGTTTATTTAGCGAGCTTTTATATAGTAGTATTTATTTGTGTTGTCTTATCGTATATAAGATACACAGGTATCTATTATATAATGATAATAAATATAGGTATATATTTAATATAACTGGATTTTTGGTATGTTTTAAAACTAAATTGATACACTGAAATTGTATTTAAACCTAAATAATTTACTTATTACTTAATTTAAAAATTAGTTATCGTAGTTTAACTGAACGTTTATTTAGCGTTAATCACCAAGTACGACTTACTACGACCTACTGTTGAATTTTCAAGTATTTCTGTTAAGTCTAACCATTTTATCTACAGAGCACAATACTAAATAAAAATTACGTAAATAAAGCTCACAAATTAAAATGTCTATAAAAAGGTCAAAATAACGCAAATGTTTTGAAAGTTTTACTACATTTAGAAAAAACAAATGAAAATTTTCTGTCAAAATTTCAAAGCACTATTGAATATTTTTATCTAAATTGCATCATAAAAACAAAATTTAAAATAATAAACGGATTATTTTTGTAAATTCTCGTTCTTTCTAAATATGTTTCGATTTTTCTTAAATATTAATAAAACTATGAAGAAAATAAAAAAACAGATATTGTACTCATGAATTAAATTAAAAATTCAACAAAAAAGGTCTCTTATCGTTTATCTATTGGAGCAATATTTATGGTATAAAACATAAGGCGTAACAATTTAAAATAATAAAATTGTTGTGCCGTAATTTGAAAAAAATCGTGTAATTCGAATTTTTTGGTTTTTCTCATTTATTATGAAAAATACTTTAGATATCACAAAACTATTATCTAAATCATGTGTTAAAAGGAACAAAATTAATATTTTATAATTTTTCGATTGGAATAATATTTCTGGTAGAAAACATAAATTGAACATAATTAATTATTAGAATAATTAATCGGGGACGCTACGTTACCGTAAATATTGATCAATAATCAATTTTAATTTTTTTGTTTTTCCCAATTGTTAGGAAAACTACTTTGGATATCGAAAAATGACTTAATCTGTCAGTGGTGAAATATTAAATGGAACAGAATTTACCTCATGACATTTTTAGACCTAAGCAATATTCCTGGTAGAAAACATCGTGTAAATATAATAAAAATAATGAAAACGGTATACCGCGGCGCACCGTAAATATTTTTCGTTTTACCTATTACCGGTTTTTTCCAATTATTTTAAAAACCTCTTAGAAAATCTAAAAAATGATCTTCTTAATGCAACAACGAGAGAAAATTACCCTTCAGAAAAAATGCTATAGTCTATACTTTGGAGCAAGTTTTCTTGTAGAAAATTTGTTCACAAACAGAAAATAATAATAAAAAGCACACATCATCATTTTAGTATAATCAATAGATCCCTATAACCTAACCGCTCCGAATCTAAAAAGTCAATATCTCACATCATAAGTAATTTTATAATTATATATTACTAGCAGGCCTACTCTTTAAAGAAATTTTAATTTTTACATAATTATATAGATATCCTAAATTGTACATAACATAATAGTAAATCATATAAATAAATTAAATTCTCTAAAACCGACTTTATTTTGTTGACATAGTAAATTTAATATATATTTACCATAGACAATAGACCCTTTAACGTTTTAATTTTAGATACGGCAACGAATAATAGATATACTAACGGAGCATAAACGTTTTTCATAACTCGGTAAATAAACTTATAGTATCAGGTTGATTGTCCGTTACCAACACAGCATATTGCAATGGATTTTATCGATGGACGACGTTGCATTGCGTTGTGAGTAATGCATAGTGGCATAGACATATTATGTCTGTGGTGTAATGTGAAGATGCATTCATACTATCATTAAAGATATATCTTTAATCGTGATTCATTCTTAAGAAAATAGGTTAACAAAAATTAAGTGTCGTTTCTATATTGTTCGTCACTTTTTTTGTATACCAAGGTCTTATACAGTATGGTTGTAATCCCACTTAATAAATAAAATTCTGGGATATATCTTCAGGTAATAGAGATGGAACGAACATGGAGTTATTATATCGTAATACCGATGTGCTGTTTTTATTTCAAATGCAGCATAATTCATGGGCTATTTAAACTCTTCTCTATATAAACTCTCATGATCCATTGGTCTAATCAACATAATGTCATCATGACTATAAGAATATTTTGGGTTATAAGAAAATGTTGAATGTTTAGTAACACATGATATACAAGTTTCACTTTTTAAAATAAAGTATATAAATTAAAAGTACAATATTTGGAACATTAAGTTTGAAAAAGACGTCCTAGGATAATGGGACGGGTGCAGATACTGTTATAGCCAATAGATAATTAAAAGTTCAGTGTATATCTGTAAGCAACGATAAACCATTGCTAACTAAAAAACTATTCTGAGTGCAGTTCAGTTGATAGTGTTGCTTTTTCAACAATATACATGTCGTATTATGGTAAAATAAAATTACATGTGGATTATATGTTTTCTTTAATAATATTTGTTTAATATTATACCGATTTTCTCGATTTCATCATGTTTTTTCCCGGTTTTTCACATTTGCTGGAAAACATTTGGGATAATGGAAAATTACCACTTTAAATTACCTCACCAGTCAGATTTTTTTTTTAGAAAAAATGCTAACATTGTAAATTGGAACAAAATTGCTGGTGAAAAAGTTGAACACAAAAAAAAAGGCCATACTATTACCTACATTTCATACATTTTCTGTTTTTCAAACATTTTATCCCGGTTTTTCCCAGATATAGTGAAAACCTCTTAAAAAATCAAAAAATGAACATATAGATAAAATTTCCTTTCGGAAAATAACTACATTTGATTCATCGTAGCAAGATTTCTGGTAAAAAAGTTTGCACAACAAATCGAGGGGTATTTTTCGATTAAAATAGTCCGAGTGAGCGATAGCTGGGTCTCCCCTTGCATCCATGGCTACAGGCCTGTGTGTGACGTACTGAAAATACTTACAATAACGGATTATATGAAAATAAATGACGCAGTACAGATATTCGTAAAACGATAAGAACCCGGTCTCGATTATCATATTATCACCAGTACATGAAAAAAATAATTACTATACATTTATAACACATACGTATTATCCGATTATTATAATTTATTCTTACCTACGCATGTCATAAAATTTAAACGAAAAAAAAACAAGCAACATTCTGTGTTACACAATATGCGTAGGTATTACAAATAAAATAATGTATGAATTAATGTTGTTTTGTTATTTTGAACTTTTCACTTTAGATAGGTACAAACTTTAATTATTATGTTTTATACAACCAGTAGATAGGTACCTACTCTATAAACCACATATCGATACAATTAAGTAATATAGTAAGTAGCCAATAGGTACAGCCGTACAGTTGAATGTCCATTGAATATTGATTTTATAATATCAATGATGTATTAACTATTACTTAATGTTATGTACAAATATGATATCTCTAAATAGTATAAAACAAAGTCGCTATCTACGTCTGCATGTGCGCTTAGTTCGTCTAAACTACGCAACGAATTTTGGTACAGTTTTACTATCATTTAGAGAATTCCAGAAAGTTTATATAAATAAAGAAGAAAGTCTTTTAGAGAAAAATCGATGTTTTGTGAACAAGTCGTAAAAAAGAAGTATTTTCAGGAGTTTATATTGCTATTTGGTATACAGACTAAACCTTATGATATAAATCAAAATAATGTTTCTACTAAGGAATTGCGTACCTTTAAAAGGTTTACAGAAAAGTCCGGAATAGTATATGACTATTTTCTAATGATAAACCACAGTAATCGTAAATGTGATAGTTCATTTGGATGGATGTTCGTTAGTTATTACCAAAACTATTGAACGATTTGAGCTAAAACTATGCATAGCATTATTGACATTTTTTGTATAGAAATCAAATTATTTTTATTGATTTATTGGTTGGATTCATTTGCCAGGCGAGCTAGTATATATTAAATTAAATTCTAGAGGTGAATTCTCTATTTCTTGAATTGAGTAAAACTAGTAGATAATGTACAAATAGTTTCAATATTTTTAATAAACTATGAATAATAATAATATAAACTTGTTATGTCATTATTAATTATTTATATATTTTAGATTCAGAATAGAGCGTAGAAGCTTATGGTTTTACATAGATGGTTTTTTCTTTTTTTCTCTATGCATAACTTTTCTACCAGAAATATTGCTCTAATTTTTAAGTGTAGTACCTTTTCTAAAAAGAAATCGGGGTGCTTATTTTTCGATTTTCTCAGAAGTTTCCTCATCAAATGTAAAAATCTAAAAAAAAATGGAGAAAACGAGAAAATTTAAGAAATGTAGGTATAATTAGTTAAAAAATATTATGGCCTTCTTTTTCCTGTAAACAACTTTTCTACCGGCAATTTTGCTCCGATTTACATTAATAGTACTTTTTCTGAGAATAAACTGGAAAGGTACTTTAGATAGAGGTTATTTTTCGATTTTCCCAGGAGTTTTCCCAATAAATGAGAAAAAAAAGGAAAAACGAGAAAATCGGTACAACATTAAACAAATATTGTTAAAGAAATATTAAATATTATAATGCATATTTTAATTTATTTTACCATAATATGAGATATATATTGTTGACAAAGCAACACTATCAACTAAACTTCGCTCAGAATCGTTTTTTCGTTAGCATGGTTTGTCGTTGCTTATAGATATACATTAAATTGCCTATAAAACAGTGGCTGCACCCGTTTCTATTATCCGGGACAGCTTTTTTAAAGTGAATTAAATATTTAAAAAAAATTAGAGATTTAATAATTATAACACATATTTTTACAAAATAATTTTAGTAAATAATAAATAAATGCATCATCAATAAAAACAATTATTAATCTATACCTTTAAAATTGCTATTATATGTTCAATCGGTGTGTTTGGTATTGACTATTGAGTCATTATATAATTAAAAATACCAGTTGCCAGTTCATGAGTTGGAAAAATTTAATCAAAACATACTAGAACTCGAAAACAAACAACACGACAAAAATACCGGGATAAACAATAAATATAGTAGATTTTATGTATACAATTTAGTAGGCTATTTATGTCTCAGGCTACAAGATGAAAACGAGAAGTAGTTATAATGAATTAAATTTGATGGGTAAGGAGACGCTATAGAGAATTGGTTATACATATCAATACATCACAACAAAATCGAAATTAAACTAGTTTTATTTATTCTGCGTAAGCATTGTTTTCACATGTTACCCGGTAGTTGAACTGAGACGATAGATGCGGGAAAACGTCCTCTTGAGATAAAATATGAACAAAATTTATAAAAATAAATATGTATAGTATTTTTATTACTTAAACATTTTCGATATGTACATGTATTGTGCCCATTTATAAGAGGTAATTTTTAAATTTGATACCAGTTTTTAGTGTCAACATCCACTATTAGGGTGCCCGCTATTAAGAGGTTATAACTCTTATTATGTACATACATTTTTTCCAGGAAATGTACAGGTGTCCGCTATTAGAAAGGATTCACTATTGAAAGGTGTCCATTAATAGAGGTTTTACTGTATTTAAAAATGTGAAAACTCGTAGATATTTTAGATTTAACATTTTAATATCTAATCTACTTTATAACCCTGTGGATTTTATTGCGTTTGTCACATATGCCACGCGAGGTTTACTCAAATTTAATTTCCTATTAAACACAGTATCTACTCTAACTTATATCATAAATCGGCTTGGAATTGATGAGCCACACTATCTTGGATAAAATCCTACTTAAACACTCGCCACCAATTTATCAATCTTTTTCGAAAAACTTCCAAACTGATTTAGGTGTTATCTGGTGCATATTCAATATTTGTGTAAATAGCATATGCCTTATATTACTCTATGCCACGTCAGGCTTAGACTTAGGCTTTTCTAACTTTTCACTCGGTTTCCGACCTCAAATTAATCTCCTTGTATGCAAAATGTTGCATGTTGTTCCACTTATATATATATATAGTACCAGCCTATACCTATACCTACCTTCTTACCTAAGAAATTACAAAGCTACAATAGGTGATTTAAGGAAATAGGAGTAGGAAAACGTGTAGCTATAAATCAAAGACCTATATGAGAAGAGTCGACCGGGAAATTCCCGAGTGGCCAGTACGCATCCTCGAATTTCGCCTAGGTTAGATTATTAAATCATGGTGCCGTCGTCTGGTCCCTTTTAACAAAAGTGACGTGCGGTTACTTGATAAAGTCTAGAATTACTTTATCGGATTTTCTAGGTACTGTCTAAATACTGCTCACCCACCGCATAATTATTATAGTTCTTAATTGTTGGTGGTGAAGATGAAAAAGCGGAATACTCGAACTCGAACCATTATTCGAACGTTGCATCAGATATTGCGTTAATTTTACCTGGGTATTAATTGAAGGGTACTAAAATACCATGCTTGTGAAAGCGACTTTGACTTTTTAACACCACAAAAATGATTAGTAAAAAGTTATTTTTTTTTAAAACGTACGATATTATTTAAATAAATTATTTTGGGTTAATTATTTTTGTAGTGTTAGGAAAATTAATTTAATAAATTAGAGCCATTAGAGGGGAATTTTTAAATCCTTCTATCATTTCTACTTTTATAAATGTTTTGAAGTGCATTTTTCAGGGCTTTTTTACGTTTTTAAATGCCTTTTTGTGGGTTATAAGAGACATGATTGTTTACTGTTGTATATACTACACTGAATGGCGTCAATACTTTTATAAATAAATACAAAAATTAATAAATATTAATAGAACATTAACACGTGGTAATTGCAAAAATTATTTTAAAAAGACATACCTAGGTACGAATCAATTTCGAGGCAAACAATACGATACATTTAAATTTTAAAGTAGTATATCTAAGTTATTCTATATACGTTGATACCAAGGTCAACTGACAATATTTACCTATATACGTGGATGCTGGGATAAAATTAAATAATTAGTTTCATTCCCACCTTATACCTAATTACTTAATTTGATATAAATACGAATATTTCAAAGCTCCGTTTAAATTACAAAACGGTACAATATTTTGACGGATATAGTTTTACACTCTTACCACATTATTAACCCGGTGTATAACAAAATAGATAATAGGTATAAATATGATCATAAATACGTCATGCACGAATCACGTTATACGTGCGTGTAACTCATACAAGAACTCCAGAGTCCAGAAGATTCACACACACATTAAATGATCGTTAACTTTTTTCAAACACTATACCTACTTCTATATTGTTTAATGAGTGTTAACTGCAGCAGTATTTCGATAGAATTATAGTGGTATTGCTTTCTTTAAAACTGTTTGTCGAAACCTCTTTAAATTAATTATGGACCAATATAGGTAGGTATCTAATAATTATTGTTATTGCTATATAAGTCCCTAAGCCGGCATCATCATATTAGGTAGATATACATTATACTTACACACTTTAACTTATTTTGTTTTATTTTTTTCACGTCTAAATTTGAATATGCCCATTTATCTTCAAAAATGTTAGAAACGTGACTGTAAATAAACTATAGATTTATTTATTTTTTTAAAGAAGAACCTGTATGAAATATTATTGAAATATAATATACAGATATTACCTACCTTAATACGCATACATATTTAAATTTAATTTAGATATAATATTATATACCTTGCGGGCAAATAATAGTATAGTGATTACAATTTATTAGACTTTGAAAAAATAATATGCAATCAATTAAAAAAAAAAAAATATGGTATTATAATAAATAACGATCACGTATTATATAATACGCAGTACCAAGTTATTATAATCATTAATCATTACATCTTACATAATTTTAATGTAAACTGTAAAATAGTATTTTAAGTTAACTTATAGTAGTCATATTTTTGATTTTAAATAACTGAATATTTGTATAGATTGACCATACTATAATAATAAACATTATATATTATTTGAAATAATATAATGGGTTAGGTACCTAATTATAAAATCGTTTATAACAATTGATACCCATGTAAAGCATAACTTTAACGAAAAGTACCTACACGATACCTAATAATTACTAAAGGTAATATTTATATTTGTTGTAACATTTTCAACTTGCTTCTCGTGAATTTATGATTAGGTATTAATTTGTGTTGTTATACCTATCATGTAGGTATTTAGGGCCACTAGAGGAACGAAAAATAGATTTACTTTAATGAAAATTCCTTTGTTAATAATTTAGAAATTGTATTGTTTTAATCGTACAAGTATGCCTCTTGTTGACCTGTTATGAACTTCTAACTCTATGATTTTAAAAGGTTAATTTAGATTGATAACGTCAATTATTGCGTATTTACGGAAACTATAAATACTTATACGTAATGAAAATTTGTATTTCACGTGAATCACGTATTAACGTGATATAAGGTCAGGTTAAGTTAAGCCTTTCGTGTTGGTAATTGGGACAGTTTTGAAATTTTGCTTAAAGCATGGTTATTGTAAATTATTATAAATCTAGGGAGCGAATTTGAAATGTAGGTACTTACAAATTTCTATGTTTATACTCTAAAATACGTAAAAACCTTGTGTGCTTATTACTACTGCACGTGACCTATTTTAGTAGCAAACGTTTTTTTAAAGTTAATTCCAATATTGAACATTTTTACCATTGAAGTTAATTTATTTTCGAGAATATAATTTAGTTTCAATGACAAAAATGTAGTTTCATTATTATCTAATATTTTATATCATCTGATGAAAATATGGATAACCACGATAAAAGCTATTTCTATGACAATAACTAGTTAATGATAGCCGATTGGTAGCCAGACATATACACTAAAAATTAAATTATAATAGGAAACATACAAATAACAATAGGTATATTCGTAATCATAATAACACTATAACAGTAATATCAAACATACGGTGCTGAACTACGAAGTCAGGTACCTACATAAAACATTGTTTCAAAATACTATATTTTTGGGAGATGTATATCGTTATATAGGTATTATAACATTTTTTTTATAGTTACATCAATATTGAATACAATACCTATACCCATCACCCATTATATAGTTGTTAGAATATAAAAAGACTAAAGGTCAATAATGTTATTTTTCAGCCTAAACCTAACTAATTATATAATCTTACATAACAATTAAGAATATTAATCCATATAAAGTATAACTTAAACGAAAAGTACCTACACGATATTAATATAATAATATTACTTAAAGTAGTATACCTTTTCAAAATTTCAAGTACCATGATAATAGGGCAATTATAATATTATAATTAAAATAGACAAGTCTTCAAATTACTAATATGGTACAGTTATAAATTCTAACTTAAAAATTATATTACAACCTAACCTATCAATACATTCTAGAGGCAGTTACTTTATAAAAAAAGGTGGGGGCAGGGACGGCTTGATGGCGGTGAAAATTGTGCACGCGCACAGAGCCCTGCGCTTTGGAGGCCCCACATCTATAGTTTTTATTATAGCTAGATAGTAATTCTACATGATTATTTAGGAAAATACAAATTAAAATTAACGATTTATGAATAATGTTATTGTAAAGATTTATCTACGTTTGGTATTAGAAGATGAAAAAGCAAAAAAAAATGATTGAGGCCCCGCAAAAACGACTGATCAGGGGATTGATATTTTCCAAGCCGTCCCTTGGTGGGAGGGGATGGGTCGTAAACTTATGTATAATATTAACAAAAACCTAAATTTATATAGTGATTGTTTACTTAAATTTCTAATAATATAAGCATTGGTGATAGTGGTGGTAATATAGAAAATTAGTCATAGGAGCAACTAGGGGGATTGCTAAGGATCTTAAGCACCCCAAGTTAAAAATTTAGTACCACTAAAAATACTTGCTAAACTTTTTTATAGTATTGGCTAAATTTTAATTTATCCATGTATTTCGTAACTAGCTAATAAGCAAAAAAAAAAAAATACAGATTACCTACATATAATGAATGTCTGAATAAATAATAAAGTTTAAAAAGTACTGATATTGGAAACGGATTTACTTCTGTTGTAGATGGTAAGTTGGGAAGATAAGATACATTAAATTATTTAATTTATATCAGTAAAAAATTTCCGATTTTCGTTAAAATTTGATTTTAAAACTCCTATGAAAATAAAAAATACATTACACAGAATTTTTTTTTTTTTGACTATGAAGTATGTCTTATGATGAATCTCTTAACAAATTTTCAGGTACGAGTATTTCTGTTAAGTCTAACAATTTTATCTACAGAGTACAGTACCAAATAAAAATTACGTAAAAAACTATTGAAATTTAAAAGTCTACAAATAGCTCAAATATTTCGAAAATTTTACCACGTTTAGAAAAATCGAACATTAGTTTTCCGTCAAAAATTCAAGTCCCTACGAATATTTTAAACTGAATTACAATCAAACAACCAAATTTGAAAATAATGAAAGTCCGTAAAATAAATAAATAATTACATTTCCCGTTCTTTCTATGTTTTGCCTGGTTTTGCTCAAGTATTCAAAAAACTACACGAAAAATCAAAAAAACCACTTCCTTACTCACCAACTAGGTTAAAAATGAAACAACAATGATCTATTATCGTTTTTTATTGGAGCAATATTTCTGGTAGAATAAAGCGTAGGTAATTTAAAATAATGAAATGCCGCCGTAAATTTGTCTTTTTTTTTACTAGCATTTAATACTCTCCAAGAATTTTTGGCACCATCACGATCTCCCTCTATTTTTCTCGATCCTAAACTAGTTCTCTCTAAACTTGTACTCCTATCCTGTTAAGGTCCTCTTTCACAACATATAGCCGTCTTTTCCTGGTTCGTCCTCAAGGTCTCTTTCTCATTGGTTTCCACTCTAGAACTGCTCTGCTTACATTATACACTCCTCTTCGTATCACATGGTCCAACCACTTTTTTACCACGCTTTCATCCTTTTATGAAGTTGATAACGAAAGTCATCCTCATTTTACCCTGCAGTTGTTTGTTAAATTTATCAGTTTTCATTTGTCACTTTTTCAGGGGTTTTCTCAATAATTGTTATAAACTATAATTACTATTATTACTACTTGGAATATCAAAATTAGACCTCCCTGAAGTAGGTACTAAATAGATAAACTTTTCTTTCAGAAAAGGTACTATACTTGGTAGGTTTCTGGTAGAAATTGTATACAAAGTATAAAAAAATTAACCACATTCTAAAACCAATAGGTACATTCCTCGCTACGCTCCAAATCTGAAAGTCATAATATATTTTTATAGATATAAAAAATTATATATGAAATATGTAGTTGCTTATTATAAATGTCGTGTAAAGAGGGTTATAGTGACATTAATTATAAAGCGTTGGGTATAGACTATAATGTGTCTTTATCATATCATTACAATTTTAGCATCCCCAAAGTTGGTTGTCTAGTTGCACTTATTTAATAGGTTCAGCGAAGAAGTTCATAATGCCATCTATAACATTCAATGGGCAATGGTGGATTCAGAGTTGATTTTTGGAGGGCCTCCTAAAAAATAATTACTATTGATAAGAAAAAAAAAGTGGTACTTGGGATGGGTGCAGCCACTGTTGTAAGTGGAAGTTGAAAAGATAGAATACATAAAGTTATTTAATTTATATCTGTAAATACCGATAAACCATTGCTTATTTTTTAATTGGACTAAGATTTCTGATGGACTATTTCTTCAGACAGAAAAAATAAAATAAAAAGACTGACATGTTTTACATGACAGGCGCAGCCACTGTTATTGGTGGGAAGTACAGAAGGGAATTTAATGTATATCTATAATCAAACCATTGCTTACGAAAAAACGATTCTAAGCGGAGTTCAGTCGATAGTGATGCTTAGTCAACAAAATATGTGTCAAAATTTCCTTTCAAAAAATAGTCTATATCTTATACATCGGAGTAAGCTTTATGGTAGAAAAAATGTTCACATAAAAAATAATAATAAACGTCTTTGTAAAACCAATATATTTTTCACTACACTCAGAATTTAAAATAAAATACATCATAATACAATCAATACGTTTATGACTCCTCTTCAGTTTTCTTCTTTGAAGATCTTGTATTATATATGCATTAAATAATTAATTATTTGTGGAAGTAAAAACTTTTTTATAGTCTGTAGTTTATAGAAGCGAGGCCATAGACCCGCCACTGATGACATCTACCAAAAAGCAGATTTAAAGCCATACCTAGTACCTACATAATCTTAACTACGTAAATATATAAGTTATGTTATAATAGGTTGGTATTTTTCTTTATACCACCTCTAATAAGTTGTCTGTATTATTGAAACATTTTAGGACTTGATATTTAAATAAAATATGCACCTAATAAATTTATAAAAACCGTATATGGATAGGACACTGTTTTAGGTGGCATGTTGGCAGGTATCTAAATTAAAAAAACACATCATAATAAAATAAATTCATTCCTCACTATTCTCAGTATATAAAAAATATTATATATTTAAAAGTAGTATGGGTATTGAATTTGTTGGCCTCTCTTAGGAATAAATTATTCAAAAAGTTAAATGAAGTTTGAACTGTTTAACAGTTAAGAACCAAGAGCCACTATAAGATAGGTACCTATAAAATGTCAAAATAATTCTTAGAAGTTTAACTCCATAATGGAGAAATAGTTGAATGATCTTTATAATGTTATGAATTATGATTTTTCTTGTGTTAAAGCTAGTTATTTAAAAAATATAAATAGGTAATGACTTATCAATATTATTAGAAGGTAAATAGGTAGTAGGTACCTAACTATACTAGGTATTATATTTTCTTAATTAGGTAGGTATAACTGTTATTTAACAGCTATAAATTAGATAAGTATAGACATAATAAATAGATATAATAAATAACTATCAGCTTTAATTATTTTAGATAAGTAGTAAATTATTATCTGCTACTTCATTAATTTTGCCATGCCCACTTGAAAATTTAAATTCATTGCGTCTAACTTTTATTATCTATATTTTTAATCAAGCATTTATGTTTAACCAATTATTTTTATCCACACAAACCAAATAAAAACTAAAAATTAAAATGCCAGAAATAACTTAAAAATCGTCAGAATTTTTTGAAAATTTTACTACATCTTTCAATCCCATAATATAAGACGTATTTTCTGAAAATTTTAGATCTTTACAATTATCGTTATTTTCGTAAACTTTCTTTTTTTTCAAACGTTTTTTCCCAGTTAAATCTACAAAAAATAGCCATCTTAAGCATCATGAAAATAATACACTCGAATTTTTATACAAGATTTCTGATAGAAAAATAAAATCAATATATTCTAATATTTAGATTAATTCAATTTTTTTCTATAGATTCAAATCCACAATTAAATAAACATTGATGTAATTAATTGTAATTCATAACAGTCTTAAGCATAACCATATGTTAGTATGTATATAGTTATTATATACCTAGGTATTTTATAATGGATGTTGGATACCTACATCTATAAGATAATATTAATTCATAACCTATTTGCCTATTATTGCTTTTATATTGGTCTTTGGATTCTATTTATCATTGTAGTCCTGAAATAATTATTGTTCAATATTAGAACACATTCAATAAACAAAATATTTTAGAAGTCCAACAAGGTAGTAAAAGAAATCTAGGTAGTGAGTAAGTAGGCCAAAAGAAAAGTGGATAGAGGTTAGTTACAGCAAACGAGTTTTACCTACCTATATATAGAGATGAGTGGCCTAAATAAAAAGATTGCAGTGAATTAATTATAATCTGTATAAGACTTAAATTAATCATCAGAAAATAAAATGGTGTTATTTACTGGACAATGAAAAGAAATTAAAACATTAAATTATAATCGAATCAATAATATTTTTAATTATTAAATATATACAATAGGTAAAGAGTACCTACTATACAAGTGATAAGATAGAAGACAAAATATGGATGAGTGTATATCACCTATATATGACTATGACTATTACATATACAAGGTGTTCTGTTACACTTACCTACAACAGATATTGAGGAGGAGGGTTTTGTAGATTCGGTAGAACCCCCTTGAGGCTTTTGTCACCATAACATATTATTACCTACAACTTAGTACTTAGGAAATTGTACCTTATTACTTCTGTGGATTTGAAATTTGCGTCCCCTCCCCTCAAGAACCAGAATATATCTGCTACTGTTAACCTATATGTTAATTGTAAAAATTATAATTAAAATAAATATTATACAAACTGTGAACTATTAATACAATTTTTAATTTTAGTTGTTGAAAATATATCAAAAAATGTCAATGAAGATCTATATATAATGACCTAACCTATATAGAATATCAGAAATATAAAGAATACCTATATTCCAGCTTTCTTCATCTAGTTCTGATGTATGGATGTGAAACTAGGTCAATAATTAAGGGAGCGAGGAAAAGACAAACATATTTGAAAGAAGAGTACTACACCGAATCTATGGACTTATAATCTACCTATAATTGATAATGGATAATATAAAAAAACAAATTAACCAGGAAGTATACCAACTATTCCATAAAGTCATCATCAATGAATTTCTGAAAAGCAAAAGAATAGAATGAGCTAGTCATATTTGGATATCTGAAGGTATAGCAAATAACATTTTTACACCACTGGGCAAAGATGGATAGATAGGATAATTTCAGATCTTGTTAAAATTCATAAGGCACAAGATTAATTAGAAAGCAGTAAGGATAGAATTAGATTTAAACGGTAAAAGGTATTAAATGGACTGTAAAAACTAGGGGGTAGAAATATCAAATTTTAATTGATACCTGGAGCGGATTGATGATTTTTTTTTAGCTTGAGAAATATAAATCAAACAGACCCACTAATCTGCTCAAATAGAATACAATTTTTGAGTTATTAAAACTCCAAAACATTTAACATTATTGTAAACCACGAGAGACTTCTATTTCATAACCATATCACAAAATAAACACTTTTTTTAATACAGAAAAAAAATTTTACAAATTTCGAAAATTTTGCTTTTTAACACAAATAAATGCTCTATATGACAATTTGATCATAAAATCAAAATACACAATCCATAGTAGATGATTTAAAAATAAACAAGTAATTTGTGTATTTAATATCTACTGAATTTATTTGAATATTTCATACAATAGGTTTATTTCAAATGAAAAAAATGAATGTTTAAAGTATTAAATACCCAAACCTATAGTTGATAACATAAGTTCCCTAAGTATTATTTACAGTATCGCTTATTTTTCAATTAATCGTCTCTGTAAGCATAGGTACCTAATACTATTGTAAAATACTAAAACCATAAGTATTAACGACATTCAAAAGAATACAATTAAAAAACCATTTATATTATTTTATAAATTACATAATAATATAGCGGCCTCCACACAAAGACTGGCCCATCAGGAAATTTCTCGGTGGTCTTTGGTTGATACCCAGCAGTAAAATGCCATAAATTATGTAACTATTTCCTTGCCTATATTGTTATATATTTCTAAATAACTATAAACAATTTATATAAAAAAAATCCATTTTAGAAAAGATATGAATTAAAAATAAGCAAATAACTAAAAATTAAAAATATTTGGAAAGTCAAATTTGTTTACAGATATTTTAAATTAGGAATAATGGTACTTCAAATTAAGTAGGTGTATAAATAAATTAAAAACAATGAAATGTAATTTATATTACGTAAATAATTAATAATGTATGACTTATCAATATTTGTATTTACTAAATATCAATATTCTGTAATCAAATACACTATAACTATACCATGTAACTAACGCATGCACTACGGGAAACTAGAAATCAATCAATTTTTTTTTTTTATGTCCAAAAGTGAATATAGAGGTTTGCTAATGCTGAAATTCCAATAGTAATAGTTATTAGTTTGCATATAGTGTTGTAAGTGTCAATATTCAAATACTATTATAAATACTTTCCAATCAAATATTCTAATATATTATATATTCTGAATATATTTTAATCAGGATTTTTTTTTTACATTTTTGAACTTTATTTTTGTCTGTTAATAGGAAAAATGAGAACATTTACAAAACACTAATTTTTAAATAATTTAATTTTAATAAAATAATTTTATTTTTTTTCAATTTTCGATTTCAAAGATTTTTATTTTCATCTTCTTCAATTGGTATATCAGCAACACTTTTACAGTGTTTTTTCACTCCTAAGAAAAATATAATTTTAATGTTAATCTATATTTTTAATATAATTGTTTTAACTATCAATATTTCAACCTTGTAAACTCTGTAAATACTATCACCAAAAGCAAAAATACCATAAGATCAAAAAAATTGAAAAATCAGTTGAATTCACATAAAAAAAAAAAAAAAAAAACATTCAGACCTTTCAGATCAATATGCAATGTATCTAAAATATTGTCTTACAAAGAAACTGTTAGTAATTTATAAAAAATACTATATAATAACTATGTGCTAATGATGCTACTGTATCTTCATCAATATATAAAATAAAAATAATAATTTGAGACACCTATACTGAGTACAAATTATGGTTTTGTTTTTAACAATATGATATGTGTAAAATACATGTATAACCAATAAATTATCAAAATATAATAGTAATAATAGAAATTATAAATATATTTATAATACAAGAAGTTGGATAAGTATTTCAAAACTTATTATTGATATTTAATTTTATTCCATTGAATTTATCAAGTACAATTATATTTTAAAATCTGTAACATACTTTAAGAAGTAAATTTTATGGGATGTTATGAATTTTAAAAAATGCAAATATAAAAGCACGTTTCTCACAAAAATATTCTGTAGTGCAGTGGTTCCCAACTTTATTTATTCTACGCCTCTTTTTAAAATTAAATCTCACACCCCTACCTCTTAACAGCATTCTGAGCAAAAAAAAAAAATTCAATAACAAAGATTCCAATAATATAATATTCACATAAATTGTATCTTTATACAAATTAACCACCCGGGCATTTGCTGCCAATGATACCTGATAACCAATAGTTATTTACTTTTAATCTTTTCCCTACATTGTAAAATAAAAATAATTTAATAAATACAAATTTTGTCTGCTTCTACTGCCTCCTTAGTAAATAATGTGTTCAGCCCGCCCTTTTGGTAAACAATGCCCTAGTAGCTCACGGCATTTTTGCTTATGAAGACAGAATTTATATAACATATTATAATATAGTTGTTCAAATTTACCTCCTAATGACTGGTATTGGTCAGAAGTACGTTTACGCATTTCATCAAGATTTTCACCTGCCTGTGCCCATTCTAATACCAATCGTCTACCGTATAAATGAGTACTCTGACACAAGGACTCCATAGCTGCTTTAGCATCAGTTTTAGAATTGTACTCAACAAATGCGAACCCTCGATGAGTACCAGTCCCAACCATTTTTTTAGGCATCCTCAGTCCTTTTAACTCTCCAAAAGTTCTAAAAATAAATAACAGAACATTTCATTTTCATTCTATGACAATTTATACAAAACAACTTACTTAAACAATTCAACGACTTCTTTATAGCTAGCTTGGAATGGTATATTCCTTACAAGCAGTTTTGTACTTTCTTCATATGATTTACTCTGTTTTCGATCTACAACTGTAGTACTTCTATACACAATAAATTAATATGAAAATAATACAAATAATTTAAATTCCACATTTTACTAACTGTAGTGTTCTGTTTGATCTTTTAAGTTCAATTGAATGATCATCTAACATTGAAAATTGCTTGGATTTTAATGCATCATTAAGTGATTTCTGGCGATAAAACTGAATGAAACCATAGCCCATTGATAAAAGTTGTCCTGGTTGATTAGGGTCTTTTCTTCGAGCAATTGTAACATTGGCAATTTTTCCACATGATTCAAAATGCTAAAATTAAAATCTAATAATGAAATAGCCAACTTTATATTTAATTTTATAAATTACTTTTGTAATATTTTCTTCTGTAGTACTGAAATTAATGTTTTTAATAAATAATGTAGTATCTAATTCAGGTTCATCAATATCATTTTCAAGTTTTGTTTTGCTTAGATTTAAGTCATTTTCAACTGAAGAAAAAAAAAATAAATATTAAGAATTTAAACCTTAAAAAAAAAAACTATTTAAAACATTTCACCATTTTTATTTTCTGGAACATGTGAGAAAACTTTATCTGGTGCCCATTCTAAATAAAGTGGTAGATGTTTGAATTTAGAATATGCAAGTTGACGAAATGCGGTTTTCGCTTCAGAATTCTGTACAAATTCTATTAAACCTATAAAATCATAGCACTTTTAAAGTTGATATATATTAATAAAATAAATTTAGTGATAAATTACCTGTAACTCCACTTGGTGGTAACACAACTCTATTCACTAAGCCATACTTTGAAAAAATATCTTTTATTTCCAGTTCAGTTGTGTTTGCTGGTAAATTTTTAACCAATATCACATTTTTACTTCGATTTAGAACTGTCTAAAAAATTTAAAAAAATAATAAATTGTACATATAATAAACACAATTAAAGTTATGTAAAATTTACTTGATTAAAGATATCTAATTTAACACCATGATTTTCGAGGTAAGTTTTTGTATCAGAAACTATTTGTGATTCACCAAGAGCTAATCTCACAGCAGCACTATCACCAGTAAGTACCTACCAATATAAATAAAATAAGTTACTTAAAATAAAAATAATACATTTTATGTAGTTTACATTTTCTTTAGTAGTATTATAAGTCTTAGCGATAATGTCAGCAACTGCATTTTGGCCTAAAAATAGACTATTCCAGTTATGAGATAGTCCAGCTTCAGATTTCAGTTTTGCCATTTTTTTCTTTTTGAATGAACTGCCTTCATTGATTGTTTCTAAAAATATAGTTAGAAATATTATTTAATATAATGTATTAATTTAAACCTAAACACAATTTATTATTAATTGAAATAATAGACTATTACCATCTTCAACATTAACTTTAGCCTTTCCAGGTAATAAATGCATCATTCGCCCGTGAAATATTGTACCATCTAATTCAGTATATGCTTTAACAGCATGTTCAGGCATAAGATATGTAATTAAACCGTATCCTTTGACTTGACGGGAAATTTTATCAACAGGAATTATAACTTCAGTAACAGGGCCTGAATAAAATATAAGTAAGCATGTGTTTGAAATTGTTTGATATTTATTTTGTTGACTTTAAGTTTGTAGGATAAAATTACCATATTTTTCAAACAATATTTGTAATTCTTCTTCTGTAGTTATAAAAGGTAAATTTCGAACAAAAATACGACCAGATTCTGCAATACTTTCTTCGTGAATCAAACTATCAGTTTGTTTTTCCCAATCAGGATTCCTTTCATTATGGTGATTATTTTCTAGTGTTATATCATTTTCATTTTTCATAGAATATAATAGTATTCGTTTTCCATCTGAAATTAACAAATCACAATTATATCCTACTTACAATAGTTCATGAACTATTTTCATATACTTAAGAAACTTTTGTTTTTAAGAAGACATTGTTCAGCATCACTTTTTTTTTTAAAACCAATATAAGCTACGCCTTTAAACTGACGAGGTATACGTATAGAATCTAGTTTCAGTGGTTTAAAATAATCTTTTAACATGGCTTTTTTCACTTTGCATGGTAAACCACGAATTACAATTGTATTATATTCTGTTTTAACTCTTGGCTTTATTGACACTTCAGTTACAGATTTTTTCCCACTTTTTATTTTTAAATACTAAAAAATATTATTTCATACATTATACATACAATATGTTCATAATTATTCTAGCCAATGTAATTATTTTACTAGTTACGATTTTAAATTTTTTTTAATAATAAGAGTATTCTAATTTTAATTTTTTTTTTCCTGTAATTATTAAATCATTGACATTTTTTTAAAAAAAACTGAAATAAAATAATTTTTTGTCATACATTTGAAAAAAAAAAACATTTTTTTTTGAAAATCAATGTTGTACATAAATATCTTACACTAGGAGTTTATAAACTTAAATAATTTTAAATTTCTGATTAATGGAATAAAAGATAATTTTTATTTGTATACAGTTATAAATTATTAGTATTCAATCTCTAACAAGTCACACCTTTAAAAATTTAGAGATTTTACTATTATGAAAACAAGGTTGATGGTAAAAATATAATTATTCTTAAGTGCACTGTATTAATTATAAATATAACAAGCAAAAAGTTATTATTATGAAATCTAGAAGTTTTATAGTCTTCGTTATTATTGTCATAGGAATAAACCAAAAAACCATGTTATAACATTAATAAAAAATGACATACTTCAAAGTCAGATATATCAGCATTAGCAATATTGTTTGTGGGTTCTTCATCTGCTTTTTCTTGAGAGGCTGACTTTTCAGCTTCAATTTCATCTTCATCTTTAATATCATTAAGAATTTTTTCTTGTCCGTGAACTTCCAAAAATTCAGTAAACATAGGATCATTTAAGTGCTAAACAATTTTGTATTTATTTAGTATTGTTATTAACAGTAAGTAATATTGATAAAAACTAAATTGTATATAATACTTAAAACAATGTGTACCTTTTTTAGTTGTTCTTCTACTTCAGGTTTTAGTTTACTTTTTTTTTTTTTCTTAAGTTCATCTTTAATAACTTCTTCAGATTTAAGAGTATTATGTTGTTTTTTATAAGCATTACTGTCAGGTGCATACTTACTCCATGATTTTGGCTTATTTTTATCTCCTAAAAATATACATATATATAAATATATATATACATATAAAACAAATTAAAAGGATTTTTATGAAATAAAGAAAATCAAAAATTTGTATTAATACTCATATGAATCTATATAATCAAATATCATATTATCCATTATCCATATTTATAAAAATAATTGTTTAGTATTTACCTAATTGATTACATTGTTCTACTTGTATACGTGAAGAATTGAGAAAAGTATTATTGAAATATTCTTGAGCTGCTTTAGCTTCTTCTTCATTTTGAAAGCCAATAAAAGCGAAATTCCGAAATTTTCCGTCTTTTGTGTATTTTAGCTGGACATCTGTAATAACTCCTTTATGGCTAAACGTTTCTTTTAATTTATCCTCGGTTATCTACAAATAATATTACAGCTATTAAACAACGTTATTATTAATTCATCATAAACCAGCGTGACTTACAGCTTTAGGTAAATTTTTTATTATTAAACGAGTCATTTTCGAAAAACAACTATAAAAATATCTTAAAGTATGTGGCTTATATCAGTGGTTTATCATAAACATAATTACGATTTAAATGTTTTGATAATCCCACGTGTCCTAAAATTTTGATAACAATTGTGAATATAACCTAAAATAAAAACATCCAAGATTTGCTAACCGGGCTTAACATAGACAAGTTCAAGACCATTGACTAATTACATGTTTGACGTTCAGATTAATAATTTGCTTTGAATGTTTTGATCTTTAGATGTAGCCGTTATTATAGGTCTCGGACTATCAGTTATATAGTATATAATTATGATTTACTAGAAGTATTTTAATATAATAATAATATCTATGATTTTGAATCAAATTGGTATTTAATTTAATGAATTATTATCGTGTATCATAATACAGTATTATATTAATAAGGATTTACAAACAAACTTCAAATACTATCTCTAGTATTTGCTTCTATGCTTAGAAATATACGTAGGAGTCATAGAACAGTAGCCGATAAGGTACTACTAACTAGTAACCAGTAACTGCAGACATCTGACTTATAAATGTAGACAATGAACCTAACTATAGTAACTATTAACGTCTAATAATTTAGATAAATATTTATTAATTTTGTAATCCCGCTTAATATCGTGTTATTAGTTAATTATTATCAAAAATAATTGCAATATTTACGTAATCTTGATTTTTTTTAATAACTAAATTTAAATTTTGTTTAGTGATTTTATATTATTAATGTAAATTATATTTGTGCTACCTATTGGCTATTCCAATAATCATTAATTAAATTTAATACTGAATTAAGGGTAAGACAATTACCAAATTAAATAGTATTATTTTGGTTAATATGACTGATAAAATAATGGGTTATGTAACCAATTTTTTATAATCAATTTTTGTAAATATATTTGTGTTAAGTGAAATAATTTTAAATTTTAATGTTATCCATAGTTAGAGAATATGGCTGACCCATCTATTCAAACATTTTGTTGCCGTAGAGCTCTTGATTATCTTCCAGCTTATAAACTTATGAATGAATTTAATACTGACCGTTTTAATATGGTGTGTTTATTGTCTTCATTAATCGGATTATCTGGTGCAACATATCAGGTAATAGTAGATTTTTGATTTTTTGATTTGTTAATTTCATTTCATTTAGCTATTTTTCCAGATACTGCCAAAAATGGAGCCAAAAGTTCCAAATAGATTTTATTCTAATATTATGCGACGAGGAAAAAATATTATTATGTGGTTAGCAATAGCAGATTTTTGTGCATCATTGGGTACCTATATATAAATATTTGGTTTAATATTATGATATTAATATTTTTTATTTGCAAACAAACGATATCGTAATTTCAATAACATACAAATAGTACTTTACTCACCTATAAGCAAAAGCTTATGATGGAGGAGTGAGGTTCTTAAATTAGTTGATATATAAATATATACAAAATACCAACAATAACAATAAAATAATTAAGTGAATATCTTTTTACAGAATTAGAGATATAACAATAAAGATTAATTTTTATTTAAATATGAATATCAATAACATGACACATTAAAATTTATTTATATTACAACTATTAATTACAGTCGAGTCGCGATAACTCAAAGTTGAAGGGGGATAAAAATTCAATTTGATATATGTATTATTCAAGATACCTTACTTAAATTTATCAAAATTAAATTAAAACTTCGAGTTATGTAATGAAATATAATTTTAAAAGTGTACGATAAAATATGTGTAATACAATATAAATGTATATATATAATATAACAATATATATATAAATGTAATACAATAACTAAAATAGATAAGATGGTATTATAAGAAGGTCATTTTTGATTTTTCCAAAAGTTGTTTTATTAAATGCAAAAACTTAAAGAAAAAGTAAAAACAGGAAAATGTACGAAATATATTTGTATAATAAGTGATATACTTCGACTAAGCTATTTATCACAATTTTATATTTGAGTTAACAAGACTTATAATACATTAATTGTTAAGAGAATTTCTTGGGGAATTAAAAAAAAATCGAGTTTTTCGAGTTATCGAGACTTAACTGTATTTGAATTTTAAAAATTAAAAATTTTTTTTTTTAGTTTGTTCTTTTATACAAATAAAAATAATTTATTTTAATTATATACACTACTTATAATATAAATTATAGACATTTTTATTTCCATTTAATTTATATTGAGACACTTACTTTTTTTTTTCTAATATAGATATCATTCAAATAGTATTTTATACATAAGTTATTTTGGTTTTAGGTATTCTTTTAAGATCTTGCTTAAAACTAATGCATCATTTTCAGTGGTATGACGCACAACCGTACACTGTAACTTGTATTTTTTTGGCGGTAAATTTAAAACAACTTAATTACCTATTATATATATACATATGTATCTGTGTAAAATTTAATATTGATATCTTTTCTATGAACAGGTTTGGATTCAGTATTTTTATATGGTTACTTGGTTGTGGACTTTGTCATACGCTATAGATATGTGGAGAGCGTATCAAGATAAACACTCATGTAGAAAACTATATCATTTAATTGTTTGGATATTTCCTGCAATATTTACATTTATTGGATTATCTACTCTTTATACACCAGACGCCAAGTAAATACAACTAAGATTTTCTTCAATTATTACATTTATGATCTTTATTTGATTATATTGTCTTTTAATAATTTTAGCTGCCACAATTTAAGCCCTAAAGAAAATGTTGTTATGAAATTCTTTCCAAACTATTTTTTTACATTTCTACCTGTCATCATTGTTATGGTAATCAATCCCGTGCTATATTCTATATCTACGGGATACATATATCATATAATAACTTCATATATGGCACAGTATTCAACAAATGAACGAAAAATGTTAGATTTATTTAAACAGAGATTTGCACTTATTAATTTTGGATTTTATTTGTGTTGGACACCCAATTTAATTAATGCAATACTAGTTTGGACATCATGGGATAATTTGCCTAGTGGAGTAATGCTAACACTTTGGTATATGATGGTATGTGTCTACATTTTCATTGGCTAAAAATGATTGTATTTTTTAATACCTAGGTTTTTTAGATATCTAAATTCTATTAAAAACAATTGCCATAATAATTATAAATTATAAATGTTATGTTTTTTTTTTTTCTAAAGATAAATCTGATTTTGAAATATTTTTTTTTTTATAAACCACACATTAATTATTGTGTTTGTTAAAAAAAATTAAAAATCAAAGATTTTATTGTTCAGATTGATAATTCACTTTCACCAAAATTTATTACATTAAATATTTGTAATAATTTTTTTTATTTTTGATTTTAGGCTATTTTAAATCCCATGCAAGCATTTTTTAATAGTTTTCTTTATAATTTACTTGAACATACAGAACAAATCTGTTGTCACTGTTTTGGCACACAAAGTCGAGTACAGGAAATGACAGAACGTAGACCATTATTAATAGCTAATGTGAAAGGTTCGTCAAATTCAAATGGATATGAAATGATTGAATAATTCTTGAAGTTTAGTAATAACAATTGATAACTATAGTATGTAAACAAATTTTGTTAATTTTTCTAATTTTTATGTATTTATGAAGAATTTTAATAAAACTTTAATTATATTTTTTTGAATTTAATTTCTATGAAATTATTATTTTATATTATAGTATTGTTATTTAAATTATATTTTTGTATTTTACTATAATATGTTTATCTATTAATGTTGTTAAGAATAAAATAATTTTTTTTGTATTTTTTGTAGTATACTTTTTATAATCATTTGTAATGCTTTTAATTTACGCTATTATATATATTTAATATATTTTAAACTTCTCAGACTAATCATAAAATAGATAAGTATATTATTTTTATAGACGTACAAAATAATAGTATTTTGAGAAAAATATTTTTAAAACTATTTTAAATAAAGATTATTTTTATTATTATATTATTTGAAAAAATTGAATGTATGTTAAATGCAAAATGTATTTCTCATAGTTTTTATGTATTTGTTAATCTTTTGATTATGGTACAAAATATTATTTAATTTAAGCCTTTTTTAAAAAAATAATATCAATAATAGTTTAAATAAATTAAACTAGCTAATTATATTTTGTTAGTATCTTCATGAGTAAGACTTACAAGTTATAGGAACTAAAAAAGGCAAAATATGCATAACAAAATGTAATAAATATGCAAGAAATTATTCAAAAACATATGTTACTATTAACATGCAAAACTGAGATAAAGATTAAATATGAAACGCACCATTGTCATTAAATTAATAATAGATTGAGACAGCAAGAAATAATAACAAATAATTATGGTAAATAATATTGTGTTTTAAATTTAATATTATTCAAAATAAATTGGTTAAGAATAAAAAAAAAATGAATTTTTTTAGAAATAATTAAATATTAAAAAATCATTGACAATTGGTGAAATATGCACTTTTTCTCTAAAATTAACAAAATATGCATTTCAAATGTTCAATTTTTAAAATCTACATAGAGTAGAAAGTATTTCTAAATTGGTCTGCTATAAATTCAGTACATACAAAAAAATATGCAACTCCTATAACTTCTGAACCCTACTCATGAGTATAATAATTGCAATACATAATATTTTCTATTAGGTACGTTTATTTTTGTTTAATGTTTTTTAAATACCCTTGTTGTCCATTCAATATCAATGAATGATTGTTCTGAAAAATTTTAATTATTTCACAAGTTTCATGTCATTTCATTCTCGTTAAATTCATCTCATCTCATGCAGTTTAACCATTCTTACCAGAACAATCCAATATATCTGTAAGTAGTTTAAGGAAAGAAAAATAATCAAATTTTGATACCAGTAATTATCTATTTTTTTTTCACTGTGTCTACATAAGCAAACGTCCATGCTTAAAACTTACGCTCATGGTTAGTTGTGTTTTTAATGGAAATAAACGTGCAATTTTTATTTTATATCTTTACTAACAACTACTGTTTGCCAAATTTATCTTTCTATTTCTTTGATCAACAAATTAATTTTATCAAGTTTTCAAAGTTCATAGATTTTAGATATAAGTTTTAAATATGTCAATCCGCAATTTTATAAATTATTTCACGGAAAATGACGAAAAAACAATCAACCATCTGAGATCATACAACTTATAAATAAGCATTACTATTACGTGCCTAGACAGTAATGATTTAACCACCCTATAACAGCAACTACGTCAGGTGGGGTCAGTTAGACAGTTTCTCATTTGGAAAATATTAGCCGATTGCCGACCACTGGTGAGTTAATTCTTGTCGACCACCCCGACTCTTGCCGAATCGCCAATTGCCGCGAAGACCGCCCAAAATTTACACACCCTAACGCTGTTGACGGATATCAGCAGGTGCCCTAGCCACGTTGATTTGAACTCAAAATCGTCACCAGAGTGTTTACTTGACGTCGGTACGGACCAACCGAAAATCAGGTAATTCAAAGAATAGTCCTTATGAACCCATCCATGGCAGTGATTTGCATATAGTTATGAATCTATTATTTTGGATGAGAACAACTTTTCGGGGTGCCTATATACACGACACGACTATGTCGACTTTATGAGTGGATATAAAATCGTACGTGAATTTTGAGCTCTCAGTCAGCAAAACGTAATGCGATTTAAATGAGGATAGTTTTATTAGTTTATTATGAAGTATTTACATTCAACTGCAGGATTGTCTGTTATTTACCGGTTTAAAGACGTTCAAATTGAGCGAAAAGATATACGTCACAAACGGTTTTGCGTTACTACGCTATCTGCCGGTAGTTGGTTTTGTGAATACGTTCAAAAACATATCTGAATACGTTCAGTTTTTGATCAGATAGCATTTTCTCTACGAATATTGTGTAGGCAAATGGTAATGGTTAAAATAAGAAACAATTGCTAAAAAAAAAATTAGATATGTTTTCCACGAAACTAAATGTACTTAGATACGTTTAATATATCAAACGTTGGAACATCTGTCAACATTTACAAATAATATAGATAATAGATTTTTAAATTGTAATTAATCATTAAGTTACTCTATGGTGAGTAGTAAATCAAGTAGGGTATATAATTAAAGTGTCTTGATAGGGTGTGCCTATCAAGACACTCTAGGACACATAAGTTATTTAATTTATATCAGTAAGACAGTAACCAACAATAAATCATTGCTAACGAAACACGATTCGGAGAGATGTTTGGTCATACATGTTTTGAAAGGCCGTAATTTAAAAATTCCAAGTCTACAAACATTTTTAACAGAATTCTATTACAAAAAATTTAAAAAATTATTTTCGTACATTTTCTCGTTCTTTTTACGTATTTTTCGGTTACTTACTAGATTAAACTAGATTAATGTTGGAATTAACTATTATTGCGTGATATAAAATATTAATATTGATTCCTTTCCAACATTTACTAAATTATGAAAAGTTTAAAATAACTCATATATGTAGGTATTGAATAATAGGTGTTTGATTAATGATATTGTACGGACTATTATTGTTACTTTTGGACGCGTTATTATTACTGTTATAATTTACTTATTTGTCATTTTTTTTTTAGGAATCACACAACCTAAAACAAGTTTTCCCAGAGAATGGGTCAGAAAATATTTTGTTAAAAGAAATATTTATCTTATGTATTTGTATATTTCTGAAATAAATTAAAGTTATTATTATTGTGGTAAACAAATATTTTTTTGGCTTCTGAATCTAATAGGTATACCATCAAATAAAATAAATAAGTAAGAACTGAAAACTTCTTAAGTACCTATAGTACTTAAGTTGGCTGGTTTTAAATGCAAACAAATCAAAATGATTATGAAAATTGAATAATTTAATATTTGCTAGTTTAGTTGTTTTATTTAATTTTTTAGTCACTAGTTTTCGACCATCTTTTTGTTTACTGATTGGGGTATCGTCTTATTCTTTTTTTTTTTAAATTTTTATTTACCATGATTAGGAAATTTAAAAACGTTAAATTTAAAAAATAATAATAATAACTACATACATTTGTCAAATCGAAAACGCTAAACTAGTTGCCACCACGACTACTACGTACTATAACTAGTACTATCTATCAAATATCAGACACGTAACTAGGATTTTCCAATTTGTCTTTGACATACAATGGAATGCCTTATATTGTCCGTTTAGTTAAGGTGACCACTGACCATATTAAAAAATTAAAAAACTGAACAAAATAATTTCAGAAATTCATTCAAAGGTAATATTTAGTAATTATTATAGTTTTTTTTTTTTTCGTTAATTTTTCATAATTATTATTAAATTATTAACTATTTTAAATACACCCGTATATCTTAGATATACTGGTACTCGTATTATCACCAGTATCGATTCTTATGGTTATTATTTTTCATGAATACAATCTCAACATTGTCATACCTAATCTATAACGAATATTTTAAAACTAATTTGAGTATTAAAACCATAAAACATATAATTTTTATGCACAGTATACAAAAAACATAAAGAAACAAAAAAAAAAATATCTTAGTAAAATCAATACATTCTTTGCTCCACTTAAAATCAAAAAAAAATACATAACGGTTAGATGAGTAGTTTTTTTTTTTTTTATCGACAGAAACAACTAAATAGTTAATACCTATAAAAGCAATATAGTAGAAAAGATGCATTTTGCTATTATATAATATTTTCATTGATATCAATGATATCATCAATGGTTAATAATGTTATTAATACATAGTAATATTGCCAGTATTGGTGGAATACAGGAAATCGCTCGCATTCTAGTATTCTATATTTTATCTCGATGCATGCAAGTTATTTATAGTAACTCGTGGTGTTTATGATACATTGACTTAGTATCATTTTATCAATAATTCTCGAAATGCTCAGTCATGACTTTTTCTCGAATTCATACTCCCTTCCAATTTAAATACCATATAAATTACTTGCTAATAACATCTTCCGGAGCCTCTGCTTGTGGTCTTGGTTTCACTTTAACACCTACTCTCTGTCCTCTCAAGCATATTGCAGTCGCCTGCTGCAAAGCCCTCAAATTCCTAGGGTTTATTAACCAAACATCTCAACAATTTCATCTTCTCTCCTCACTCAAAACCTTTTTCTGCTCCCTCGTTCGCCCTATCCTTGATTACGGCTCTGTTCTCTAGGACCCTTCTACATCTCTTGTGGCATATTTGCTATCGAGCGTGTTCAACGCAAATTCCTCCATTTAGTTGCCTTCCATTTCAACATTCCCCACCTACCTTATGATTAATCCTCCGTTCTCCATGATTTACAATTAACTAGCCTTGCTGATCGCAGGCACTAGTATAACATTCTCATTCTCTCTAATCTCATCTCCGGCAAAATTGATTCTCTTTTTCTCTTATTTTAACTCACTTTTAAAATTCCCCCTCATCTTACCCAATCTTCTCTGCCTTTGATAATTCCATTCTCTTCTTCTAATTATTCTCTCAACTCGCCCATTTCTCGCTTTATGCGCGCTACCTACTCCGACTCCTCATTCATGTTTACATTATGACTTCAGCAGTCAATGATTTAAGTTAATGATTTGTAATATAAAAAGAAAAATTACCTCAATAACCTATGCAAACAAATTTTTTTACCACTTACTAAATACGTAATAATAAGTTTAAAAAATTAAGAAAAAAAAATTGCATGAAAACTAAATATCGAACAAAGAATACCATTAAAAAACAATTTTATTACTCTTTCCTATGCCTCCGGCTTAAACTTTAAACTCATAAACGGTAAATTTGATATTAGTGTTATGTATATCAAAATTTCTAGAAAAATATTCTCAATTCAAATCTGTGTTCAAAGGAAGGGAAGTTCCTATTTGTATGTACTTCTCTAAGGTATATAGAGTAGAGGTAAAAAGTTAAAAATGGTTTTAAAATAAAGCTTAAACGATTCTATAATGATTAGAAAAAACAGAAATCAAATTCAATTAAAAAACTCCAAGATAATTGCTGGTTCGTGGTCAAAAAATCACTCTGTATATTATGGATAGGTATGCTATGTACAATATTATATTTGTATAGCTAAAAAATAACCTACCACAATAATAATATAATAGTATGCAAATAAATATAGACAATATAAATGTTTTATTTGAATATTTTAAAACCGTATACCACTCATCTCATAAGACGAATTGTAAATAATATATACATTATATAAGTAGGACATAATATACACATAATATATTATTTTCACAATGTAGTATTTTTGGCTTCAAATGCATCAACAACAAATGCAGGCAAGGCAAAAGCAGCTTTGTGTATATCATTAGTGTAGTAACGCAGTTTCATGTCTTTTCGTTGTTGGTTGGTCAATTGATACACGGGATTTGCAAAGTTTGTTGTCTGTAAAATATAAGAAACAAAACACTACACAAACAGCATTAGGTTGGATTAAGCATAATTTTAGTTTAACATTTTTGAATTATTTTCAAAATATTTAAAATATTTCGAAATTAATATTTTATTATAGCAAATTGTTGTAGAATAAATGTAAACTTTAAAAAATAATAAAATATACTTAAAGGCTACTAAACCTAGATCCTAATTTACCTCATCAAGACTACCGAGTGCGAATCCAATCTGGCCCGCGGGATATGTGGACACATAAGAAGTCGCATACGCTGCCTTGGAAAACACTTCTTTACAGTGGCCATACATCGACGTTGCGTTTTCTAAATGTCCCCAAAAAGTATCAGCTTGTGAACACACAATACCGCCTGGCCGCAACGCTCGCTTCATCAATTCAAAGTATGATTTTTGAAATAATGAAATGGCGGGACCTAATTGAAATGAAAAAAAAACCAAACACTTTATTATGAGGCTATAGTTACAATTTTGTTCTTAACTACATAACATTGTTCTTTAATTTTTGAAAAACATTTATTATAAATATTACAATGTATAATCCTACACACAAATTTTCAATGGTAATATAGATACTTATGAGTACATGGGTAAACCAATATGAGCATTATAATTGCTGCATATGTATAGGCAGGTACTCGTACAACAAATAGTATAAGGTATATGCTGAATAACTTATTGAGTAATTGTCTATCAAATAAAAATTATTAGCATCCGATGATATAGTAGATCAAATCATTTAAATTATTTATTATTTAAAAATTCTAAGCTCATAATCATAATCATGCCACGATTATTCCATAGTATAGAAAAATCATGAGTGTAATTTACAAATGGTATTAGCTAATATAGTTTTATACATGTCAAGTAGATATTATAGACATATTATAGTTGTGCCAATTTTTAAAAACAATAAACTTGTTCAAGAAGATTAATTTGTGAGTTAAAAAATTGAGAATGATTTTTTATACATGTGCTTAGCACTAATTTATTAGTCAAGAAAATTAATATTTTCTTCTCTTTTCAGACCCATACATGGTCGTGCTCACGGGGTGGGGATCACAATCTGCTTGGCTTTTTTTTTTTTAATAACTCATTAATGCTTTATGAATTTCCTATGATTATTGTCTTTTTGTTATGACATAATATTATGTAATATTATTATTAACTGATGTATTTTTTGAAGGAGTAGGTACCAAGTATCGTATCAATTACTACCTAAATTATGTTTTATGTGACTATTTTTCTGGTTTTCCGTAATGCCTCCTGAAATTTGATATTTTTTTTTTGAAGCTATATAATGATTTAAAACAATAACTTATAAGTATACCTATATGACTATATGCATTAGAATTTTGTAATTTGTTTAAAACTTAGATTTAGTGTAAAATGAGAAGTTACAATATTTAGTAAAATTATTTTCCTCGGAATACACTTATGTTAGCAAAAATACTTCAAATTGTTCATACCACACATTAAAATAAAGTTTTTTCCTATGGTATTTTGTTTGAAATATTTGTATAGATTTCTAATAGATTATCAAAACAAATATTGATACTGGTTTTCTTTTGTTGATTTTTGGGTTAAATTGACCTCATAAAAAAAAACTTAATGTTACTAGATTACCAAACTCAAAATAATATGTTGGTAATAATAAATTATCATTGTTTTTGGTATAAAAATGACATTACTTTATTTCTATTCCTTTGAAACTTTCTACCTACAACAGTAGGATATTCATAGTACCTATGTTAAGTATGTTTTAGATTCTGAGTGTAGCAAAAAATGTATTAGTTTTAAAAAGATATATTTTTTGTTTTTAGATTCTGAGTGGAACGAGGAATGTATTGTAATGTGTTTTACAATGTTTATTATTATTTTTTTATGTGAACACTTTTTTCTATCAGAAAGAATACTCCAACTATCAAGTATAGCACCTTTTCTAAAAGGAAATGTTCTCTGGGTGGTATTTTAGAAAGGTCATTTTTTGCAATTCTCATTAAAATTCGAGATAATGAAAAAAGCCTAGGTCTTTAGGTTAAAAAAGATTGAAAGATTAAAAATAAGGTTGTCATTAGCAACCCGTTTTTATTTATTTATTGTTATTATTAATTTTTTATTATTTTAATCTTTTTTAAACAATCATTGTTATCATGGAAACGCACATTGTTGTAATCGATTTACCATAATATGACATATACCATATATTGTATTGTTGACAAAGCAACACTGAACTCCGCTCAGAATCGTTTTTTCGTTAACAATGGTTAATTGTTGCGTACAGATATACATTAAATTTCCCCTCTACCTTCCAATCTTCAAACCTACAACAGGCTTAACCACGTGCGAAGTATGCTCATCTTTTTCATACATAATTATTTACCATTAATCTTCATCTAAGGAAATAAAATGTGTTAGAGATCAATTTTAGATTCTGCTTATTGTAAGTAATGAATAATCTAGTTTTAGATTCCGAGAGGTAGAAGGATTGGTTTTACAATGTAGATGTTATTTTTTAATTTTTGTATTTTTATACTGTGTAGAAAATATTTACTTGTAGTTTCTGAGTGTAGCGAAGAATGTATTGGTTTTACTAAGATGTTTAATTTTTTTTTATACTGTGTACAAAAATTTGCCCATAAATATTGCTCAGATATGTACACACGGTACCATTTATGAAAAAGAATGTTGTCCAGATGGTACTTTTGGGAGGTCATTTCTTGATTTTCCAGGCGGTTTTCATAATATCTAGGAAAAACCATGATAAAACGTAAGAAAAACGGGAAATTTACGAAAATAATGCTTTTATTATTTTTTGTAATTCAGTTGAAAATATTCGTAGAAACTAGAAATTTGGACAGACAGCTTATATTTGCCTTTTCTAGACGTGGTAAAATTTAAAAAAAAATTAAACCATTTTTGAGGTATTTATAGACATTTTAATTTTAAGAGTTTTGTACGCAATATTTATTTAGTAGGTACTTTGTGGTGAAATTGTTAAGACTTGAGTCTTCATTGAGTTTACATTAAGTTAAATGTACTATTTTTTTATAAGAAAATTTTAATATCAAATTTTTACGAAAAAATTATGTGGAACAAATCTAATTTTTTACTTTTTATTTTGAACACATTTGAACACCGATTTATGAATAATGGTGAAGTTAGAATAATCCATTAAATTCTGTGTTTCGAAATTATAGCTTTTTGAAGTTCTAATGTTTTGCGGATACTATATGTAATATGTGTTATGTTAAATAACTTAATATTGTGTATTTTATAGTATATTTGTCGTTGTCTAGTAATGGTACGTACCTGATGTCATTCCAGAGATCGCAAGTTCAAACTTGAGTTCCGAAAAATGTATTTTGCTAAACCACGTTGGGTAGGTAACATGGAAAAAACAAATGCAATATGAGTGCATTACTAGACCCAATATGTTCATTATATACAATCAAATATTTTTACGTTTTTATTGTTTTTGTTGGCTTATAAGTAGGTTTGTATAGGTATGTACAATCTGTTAAATTTTTATTTTCATTTAGATTTGGAAATAGACAACGTGTGTTACACAATAATTATTGCATTGCTATACCATTACACAATTTTTTTTTTTTTTAAGTTCACTAATCTGCCAAATTTAGCACCCCCTCACCACTACCGATATTATCAAGGTTAAAAAGTGTCCAATGACCACCGAGTGTTCTTGTGGCTACATATTATGCATTTACAACTTTCCAGTTTTGGTCATGTACAATGTGCATTGACATTGGCTATAGTGAAGCTGGTTACTAAATAGTACGTACTCTTTCGTCGTCCATCTACCCAATCCATCAAACTCAATAACCTAAATACCTAACCGAAGAGCACGCGTTCCATTGACGATGATAATATTCGAGAGGTACGATATATGGTTGGATATCTTATAAATCTAAATCAGAATTAAAACTGTTACAAGTCTTGTAGAATACCTTTTTTTTATCCATATTGATTTTTAAAAATCCTTGTGTAGGTATTTACGCATTACAACTGCGACGTTTAAGTAATAAAATAATGTTATTATATCGAGCTTACCAATGGGATCTGAAGAGTCGGTTATGATAACGTCATAGTACTGAGTGTGTTCTTCCATAAACTTGAAACCGTCGGCTATGTGCAAGTTGAGTTTAGGGCTGTTGAACCCTTCGGCCATGAATGGTAAATATATCTTGGACAGTTCTACTACGCGGTCGTCGATTTCCACTTGGTCGATAGTTTCCACCAGGGGGTGTTTGGCCACCTCCCTAGCAACTCCCCCGTCGCCGCCGCCCACAATGAGAACCTGCGAAAGTACGAAGGCAGTCATATATTAAAGTCCATACGGTTTACGTTAAACGGTAAATAATTAATAACAAACCCTCTGTGGTTTTGGGTGACTGAACAGGGGCAAGAAAGAAATCATTTCCTGGTAGGCATACTCGTCAAACTCCGTGCACTGGATCATCCCGTCAAGCACCAATACGACGCCATGTGATTTCCTTTTAGCAAACACAGTTATATTAATGGGAGAACACATTGTTATTATTGTACAAACACAGAAATTATACTAGAGATAATATTATTGAGATGGCCAGATGATGACTAAAAAAAAATGATGACGAAAAAAAATCGTAAATTGTATTTATTATATTCCGTAAATTTTCTTGTGTTTTTTTTTTTGGCTTTTTGCATTTGATGAGAAAATTCTTGCTAAAGTACCTCCCCACGCTAATTTCCTTTTATAAAAGGTGCTTCATGTAGAAGTCCGAGCAAGTCTTCTGGTAGAAAAGTTGTGCACAGATAGAAACGCTGACAAAATTCGTCACTACTACAAGAACAGTGTTTCTGATAAACAATTTTTATAATAGTTTTAATAATAATATTTATTAAAATGAATGTATCAGAATGGTTACCTATCCTCTCCAATATAACACCCCCAGAATTAATGAGATTAGTTCATACAACAAAGATTCTGCATAAATCAGTCAACTTAACCTACCACTACATTCGGACATCCTTGATTGAACATCCACCGCTACGCCTGAAGTCTAGGGCCATTATATGGCATGCAGAATCTCAGACGAAAATCATAGAATTTCTGAGGAAGAGAATTAGAAAAGGAGGGAATAAACAAAAACTCGTAACCGAGACCTAATTAAAGACCCACCCATAATAGTCACCGGCTGAGATTTCAAAAAGGGCCCGATGAGCAAAGTTAAATCGTATCAAGACAGACCAAGGAAGGTGCAACTATCTCGTTCATAAATTTTCGGCTCTCCACTTTGTGAATGTGGTCAGGAATGAAATCCAGTCAGTCACGCATATAATAGAATCGTGCTCAAATACAAAGTTCGAAGAAGGGTTGGAAAAACTACACAAAAGTGGCTCAGCCACAATGAAATTACTCGCAGATCTTGTCATGCGTCTGCAATATTATTATTTTAGTGATAAGTTACATCCATATTTGGTTGCTTACGTTTAATTATATATTAATGTTAATATATCTCTACTTATTTTTTTTTTCATAATTACTAAACTCCGAACGTCGTATGCATAAATAAATAAATAATTAAAATGGAATAAAATGATATAATTACAATGATCTTATTAACAATGAAGTACACGTTGGTTTAACAAAAACCTTGTATGCTATATGCTTACAAAATAATTGTCAAACTAACATATATACGTTATTTCATTATGATGATTTGTTTTCGGGGTACGATTATTTTTAACATAGTCACAACAAAAAACAAAATCAAAAATAACAAACCATTATTGTAGAAATTATCTCATTTTTCCTGAATTTTTTCGCAATTATTCAGAAAGCTACAAGAAAAATCAAAAAATTTCCAACTGCACCCATTAAACAAAATTTTCCACCGGAAAACACCCCTAAAGTTGATTATCGGAAGTTTTCCGGTATTAAAGTTGTGTACAGAAAAAATAAAAATCATTATTATAACAATAGGTATTTTAATAATGAATTTCATCGTTATTTGCATCTGTACGGCTACACCATACTTACATAATATTTGAATTGTACCAAAAACAAGTAAACGAAGTTATATAAATACTGCGTAAGAATTATTAGGAAAGATCTATACACGAATAAAATTATTAGGTGCCTGCTCTTTTTTAGCTTAAAAATACGCTTTTTCAGAAAAAAACTCATACTTCGTAATGTAAACCACCAATTTCAATATTTTTCTTGTTGTTGGAAAAAAGATGACTTCAGGACACATTAGACCTGGATTTTGGAAATTATCTTCTTAATCGGCATAATTGTAGTTTGAATAACGAATTTTTTAGTATTTTTTTAAATTAATTTGTGATTACATAATCGAAAATCAAAATCTCAATGCACTCCAGTGGAGCCTAAACTATATTGATATGGTGTAGGAGAATTTGAAATTTAAAACCACCACCCCAAATACTTTTGTACCTAAATGTTACTACCAAAAACTAAAAAAGACGGACATATTTTACATGATGTTACCCATCATGTTGTAGGTGAGAAGTTGGGTAAAGGGGAAATATAACTGTATAAGTATAAATGTACGCAACGATTAACCATTGCAAACGAAAAACGATTCTGAGCCGAGTTCGGATAATATAGTTGCTTGTGACCTTAATATTAAAATGTTTATAAACAAAAATTCTACATTACAATCAATGTAATGTAATCTTTTTTTTTTTTTACCACAAAATACGACCTGCGTACCTCCTATTAAATTGTCTATAGTTTCTGTTTGGTCTAATAATTTTATCCACAGAGTACCTACTGAAAAAAAATTACGTAAAAAAACCATGTAAAATTAAAATGTCTATAAATAGCTCAAAAATGACTAAAATATTTTAAAAATTTTAGGTTGGACGCCACTGAATTTTCCTCTTTCCAACCAAAAAAAAAGTTCTAAATCAGATCACTCTATGAGGCATTTTTCCGGTAAGTACCTAAAGTATATTTTGAACGATAAAAAAAGTTCGTGCGCAGATCTCCCTTAATACACAAATTAAAACTGATTGAATTATTTATTTAGAATTTTTAAGACTTATTAATTGTAAATGTTGAAAACTCGTTATTAACTATTGCTAACAATATTTGAAAAACACCACGAGTAGGATACCCATAATGTAAAAATATTTTAAAAGATCAGGGGTTAATGAACGCAATAAAAAATGTATAATCAAATCGTTTCTAACTCCGGCAGTATCGATAAAACATTTTTATGAGAGTTAAATTAAGAAAATTATAATCGTAATACGAATTTATTAATATACAGTGCTATGATATGATAATAAACATATCATTCGTAATTTGTAAAAAACGAATATAGGTACGTAAATTTCACACAATATGGTACGCAAATCAAATGTTTGTAATAGGTATCTAGGTACCTATTTAAACCAAAAACGTTAAGTATATTTTAATTGATTGATGTAGATATATTGTTTAATTAGCTCGACAGTTAATGTATTACCTAATTACTAGATTATTTAAAAATGCGGTAAAATGTCGTGCAGAATCGTTTTTTTTGTTAGCGATGATTTTTCGTTGCGTACAGATATAAATTAAATTACTTCAGTGTCACGCCCATCACCAGTATAGGCTTTAATTTTTTTTTTTTTTTTATTACGCACTATCAATCACACTAATAATTTCTATAGTTATGATTTTTATTTTTTTTTAATAGCCGAGATGCTTAATATAATATACCAAAGATAAATGCTTATATTATAAGAAAAAAAAAACACAACAACTGTAGTTATTACTATTTCTATATCTATTTGATAAATAGCACAATGTTATAGCATTCGTTTTGTATACCGTTTAATACTTGTAAAATGAGAATATGAGATAATATTTTCCCTACAATATTATCACCGGTCTAGTTAAAAATAATGAACTATGTACGGCTTTTAATATGCATAAAATTATACCACGATCGAAGATACCCTATAATATACAGTTTCATAATTCGTGGTCTTGTGGTAAATTAGTATTATATAATTATTAATTACTAATCGTTGCGTATAATCTGAGTTATGTATGTGTGTGTGTGTGTGTGTGTGTGTTACGCGTATGTAAATTAGATAATATAATAAATGATTCGGTTTCTTCGATTATTTTGTGTAACCGTGCAATATAATGGGCCATAATAATGACGTCGGACGATATCGATTCCTAATTAAATTTGAAAATTGAAAACTCGTTCGTTTATTTTGTAATAACAGTTGAACACGATAATAATATTCTACCAGAAAAAAATGTATAAGTAAACTATAAGTATTTTAATAGACTATATTTTCATATTGAATTATTATCATCCTAGATATTATTTTCATCACCTATCTATACTATATTGTATTATTATCTCTTATTTATAAGACACAATGTAATCTTTTCAACATTATAGATATCTATAAGCTACGCATAATCAATCCACGGAAAACAAATTCGGTTCACGTTTAGTATTTATTTGACTTTTGCAATTTTAGCTTTCGTAATATTGACATATGTATATATGATACCAAGAACTCTTGGAAAAAATCGTGGTTTTTTCATTTAAAACGTTTAATTTTAATAATATTTAATTAAGTTAGGTTAGCCACAAGGGTGGATCCAGAACAAGATAACGGAATATCAAAATCAGAAAGGTAAGAAAGTAACATACCATATAAAAAAGTGATTTGATTTACCTATTTGCAAGTAAATAAATCATTGCAAAAAACTATTCTGGGCGAAAATCAGTTAACTTTGTTTTGATAAATGTATATTAAAATTAAAAAAATAAATATAAAACTGTCAGTGTATTTTCGTCTCAAATTTTTGTATTTTTTATGGAGCTAAAGAAGTTTTGCATTAATTGGAAAATATTACTAGAAATGCCGTTATTTTTACGATTTTCATAAAATATTTGAACTTTAAATGCATGAAAAAAAAAGAAATACTTCGCATTATTGGGCCACTGTTGTAGGTGAGTATTTGGCAGGTGAAGAGGAAATTTAAGGTATATCTGTACGCAAAGATTAATCATTTCTAAAGAAAAACGATTCTTAGCGGAGTTCGGTTCGACATGTTTTGAATGGTTATAATATTTACGATTTTTTCCTATTTTTTCACATTTATTAGTAAAATCAAAAAATCATTTCTCTAAAGTACCACCCCAGTTAGATTTTCTTTCAGAAAAAGTGCTACACTTGAAGTTTGGATCAACATTTCTGGTAAAAATTTGTTAACAGAAAAAAAAAAAAAACATCATTGTAAAACCAACCTCACTTCGCTCAGAATCTAAAAAAAAAGTTATTATTTAATTTGGTTATTATGGACAAAGAAGTACCATTTTTCAAAAATAAATTACCGAACAACAATTATTTACCGTGATAAAGGTATAAAAGAAAAATGTGAGCTTATAGGAAATACCGGGTAATTCTGCGCTTGTTTAATTCTCAGAACTGTCCGGGAGGGTCTTAGATGGTCCCGTCTTAGATAGTCTGTAGGATTCCAAAGGTCTGATGAATCGGACAGTCCTCACGACCGTTTGCCAGGACTCACCAAGAAAACTTTTTGAAATAATCTCAAACCATAAATACGTCCATTTAAACCACCCGAAAATATTAAAAATGAAAACAAAAATAAATGAAGAAGTATTTTGAGAACGGAAACTTTAAACTCCAATAGCGACCAAACAGTCGGCTCCCGACACTAGCGGTTCCAGAGGGAGGGACGATCCATCTATCGCCCCTCCTTGGCCTGTGCCCATGTTTGTATAGCATATACGTAGTCATCCTAATAATTAGTTTAATTTTATTCGTCCAATGGTGGATTAGTATCATATTATCACTTTTTAAGCAACATCTTATTATGGAGGTGCTCTCAAAATACATATACTCACTTATAAGGATTATAACTTTATAATGAAATAAAGGGGGAGAGATGAGTTGGTCACTCAATTGTTTTCAGTATGTTTTACTATCAAAAATATTATAAAAGATAATCAATTATAAATTGTATATGATAAAGATATATACTAAACGTGTGCTAATTATACCCTATCACATTCGATTAATTATCTTGTCTTTGAACATGTGGAGTGGAAAAGTGAGATGTATATGTATTATATGCAAAATATGTTCGTCTTCGTCCTTGGAGCTTGTCAAGAACCACCTCTGGTTCTCTGGGTGGTCAAAACGGTAGACTCAAATAAGCGGGAATCAGTTGGGATTTAAACAGTCGGTTTCCGAGACTGTCTGTCCTATTAAGAGTACAAGAAAATGACTTCCACAATGCATCAACAAGACAAAATTTACTACCAGAAACCATCCTTGTGTTTAAAAGCACGTTATACCCGCATATACTGTCCCAGTCCAACTACCGGGTAACATTCAAAAACAATGTCTACGAAAAATAAGTAAAACTAGCTTAATATTGATTTTAAAGTAAAAGTACTTATTATAAAATTTATAAAGAACAATATTTTGTAGGGAATGTTGTAGAGTTTTTGTATTATTCAAAACATAAAGCTCGATATAAAAGATACAAAAACATTTTTTCTTTGTTTTTTAAATAACTGAAACTTTTTTAAAAGTTTATAATTTAAAAAAACACTTATAACATTTCCTCCAAAATATCGTTATCTATTGATTTCATTATAGGTACTTTTACTGTAAAATCAAAATTAAACCAGTTTTACTTATTCTGTGTAAGCATTGGTTGTGCATGTTACTCGGTAGTTGGACTGAGACAGTAGATACGGGTATAACGTCCTCTTAATAATCTTAGCAAAATGAGGAACTTAATTTAGCTATTAAAAATGTACTTTCGATTTATGTTAATTCACAATTCTCAAACGTTCCTGAAATTTCTTCCTTTAAGCCAAACTGAAATACAAATAGGTATAGGTGCGTAATATACATTACCTAACATTTAAGTTGTTTAATTTGTAGTTTTAACCTGCAGTGTTTACTTTTGTTGTTAAATAATTAATGCCTATTCATACGTTAAGTGTTATAAAGAGATAATACAATATTTTAAAACGTATACGTATAGTCTAATAATTTATAACCCACGTAGGTATCATGTATTAAGTACCTATATTTTTAGAAGTTTGACTTTAAAATATATGTCTGCATAGAGTTCTACAAAGTGCCCCTCCCTTATATATTGTTTCGTGAAAATCATTATAAATACAAACACCCTACCTTTCGAAAAAATATCCTGTGTGCACTAAAATACTGGGTATAATTTAAAATATAATCGTAATCCATCGATTATCCGACATTATTATTTATCTTATGGACGTATAAGGTATTCGAACCACAGCACACGATAAAATTAATAATTGTGTTTCAACATAATTTTACAAACTTACGTTTTTAAAACAAGTATCTCCTGGTACTTAGATTGTTCTTTATGGAGAACCTGTTCCACTTCCATAGAAAAACTCCTACCCGACAACAGGTCGGTGAGTTCGCTGAACCATCCGCTTTTCAGCTGATCCATACTGATGGAAGTGAATTTATCTCGGGCACGTGTGTTCACTAGTAGCGACTCACGAGCGCCGGTCGACTAAAGGTAAAATACCGAACCACTGCCGGCGGACCACGCAAAACTAACCTCCTCCTTATCACCGGCGACCTTCGAAGCACGCATATATTCGTCCAATCCCACGTCATAACGATATGCAGTTGTACGCACACACCGGTTCGTGTACAGTGTACACAGTAATTACTATTATTATTATTATTATTATTATTATAATGGGTACCAGGGATTCTCAACATTTCTTGGGCCGTGAACCTTTGTAAGACAATTTATTTCTTATAAAATATATAAGCCACGGACCCTAAATTAAAAATGTATTTTCTTTATCGATTTTTACGTTGATATAAAACTGTATTTTTATTCCGTGTATTCCTCATTAGACTTGGCGAACAAACAGTCAGATAAGAAATAATCAATGTACCTATTTTGATATTCCTCGAAAATTATAAACATCCAATGAAAAAACAGTTAATGGACAAAAAAACCGACATGGCTGGGGCGCGAGCACTGAATTAAATACCTAGTCAGTGGCGATGGATTGATAAGGTTTATTGTCAATTAATCAATTAATTAATCCGGCGTCCCATCGGATTGAAAACTAGATGAGCACACGGAGTTCTTCGGAGCCACTTCATGGACCTCCGGGCGCCAATTACGGGGTAAGGGGGGGGGGATTGGCTATAAAAAACCGAAAGTATTTATAATACATAATCATCCAAAATCATCTGAACAAAATATAAATAATAGTATTTCAACCAAAAATAAAACAGCCGACACTATTTTAGGCTAACATAATATTATTACAACCTACCTATTTTAGTTAAAACCATAGATAATAAAGAAGTCTTTATTTTTATGAAGAATCTTTATTGTTTATGGTTAAAACAGTAAAACCTAAGATCATATACGTATCTTATACTCTACTGGTTATCAAATTGTAATTTCATATCATTGATTTGGGAGATTTTAATTTTTAAACTGGCAATATTGAATTTGAAAACTAATGCCATTTTCCACCTGACTGCACCGACTGCACTATAAAAATAGTGTACATTTTTATGCGCCATCCTCAATGAATATTTGGGGCACATTTAGTGCAGGTTTTTATGTTTCACATGCACGCACTCTACCAGTTTCTTGCCCCAAGTGCAGTGATAATCGCAGTTCGTGCGCCTCATCTTTTATTAATAAAGATGACTATCTCCTTGCTTGAATAATAATAATAATATAATTTTAACTGAAAATACATAGCTAAACTAGTAAACTTTTTTTTTTTCGGACAAAATTAATATTATAATATTAATACTTGATAACTGTAAAAATTATGTTCTACATGATTCTCGATTCGACTGCACTGGACAGTTTTTCGGGCAATATAATCTATCTGCTCTAGGTGCAACGGTGCAGTCAGGTGGAAAACGCTATTAGATCTTGAACAACATTTTGAAAGAACGAGCATTTAAAACCTGACACTTGACGACCACAACAGATTTACGGCTGTCACCGTATTATCTGTGCTCTGTTTAATACGGATCTATTATTGTAACTACTAACCAGTCATTATCACATATTACTATGACGACTTTCTTCGGTCCCCTGTAATATCTTCGGATAAAATACTCTCGTCTTAAACACTGCTTGGCAAATAATAATTGTCTTCCAATTTATATTTCAGCTTTTTTACACACTTTCCCAGTAGCCTAACCTTGAGGTCCGCGCAGGACGACCGATTAAGAACCCCTGACTTGGATTATACCGTTAGTCGTTACTACTATATATCTACTTACATTTCAATATTGCTTACAATTTATATTTTTCACTAAGATAAGATACATTTATAAAACGGATTGTTATTCTTATTACATTAATATACCTACAATATACTATAACTAAATATATCATGCACTTACTTATTTATGTGTATCTATTGATACCTAGGCATCTTTACTATTTAATGTCATAATACGTATTGTACTTAGCGGTATAAATCTTGTTTACGGCACAAGCTCATTTTTCAAAATGTGTGGTTTTGCGTGTACATTAAGAATGGCGCCCGGAGGGGGGAGACAAGCTGGGCCATTTGACCCCCCCCCTGGCTTTCCGGTCATTTTTTTTTAAATTTGAATGTTCTAAGATAAATTACTATAACTGGTTAATATATTTATGTACAACAAATTTAAAGTTGTTACATGATTATATGAATGATGGGTCACCATCTCACCGTTATAAAAACATGAGATTAGATTATTTGCAGTCGATTAATCAATTTATTTTTAGATCAGGCCTTTCTATAGTTTCCTACATAATATTCTCTATCGTATAATATCTATCTATCTAATTCCATCTATTATTGTTAATATTATTATAGTTTAATTCTTCGAAAAGATAATGGGCCCCGCTGAACAGGTTCGTGTTAAGCGATTACTGATTAGTGTTTACCTGTATAATATTGTATCATACTGATCTCAAGTCAGTCGTTACTCGTTAATTGGTGTGTAATCCTACTGTGTCAACTGTGTGTTGTGGGACTCTATCGATGTATCGTAAGTATGAAGTAATAACAATTTTTCAAAAAGCAGACTTCAGTAATTACGAAAAATTATTCAACTGTTATTCGAATTTGATAGAAAATGGATTTGAGAAGATACTTTAAAAAACCCGAACATACAGAAGTAAACGAAAATAATGAAACGATAATTGTTCGATATCTTGGTTCATTAATATTATCCCTTAAAGAACGATTTTCTAGATAAAATGAAGTATCTTATTCTATTTTTCAATTAATACCAGAATATATGAGCAAGCTCAATAAACATCGACATAGATCACTTACTGAAAAAATTTCAAAAAGTATAGCTCTTTTCTAGACATTTTTGCGGCTGAATCAATGATTTGTACCTCAATCGCTTAGAAATTCAGAAATCAAAAGATATATTGGATATACTGAAAGAAAAGGAAACATTTTACCCATCAATATTTTTAGCAATTTGTACTGGCCTTGGCATCCTGGCAACTACTTGTATTGCTGAGTGGTCCTTCAGCACTTCGCGGAGGGTTAAAGCCTGGTTACACTCTACCATGACTGACAAAAGATTCCATGCTTTATACATGATGAATGTACATAAATTTATGGTGAATGATCTAATTAGAAATGACAATTTTATGGTGAAATAGTTGATCGTTTCGGAAGAGATGCGATACGACTACAATTTGTTTTTAAAAATCAATAAAGTTAACTTTACCTTTACCTTTATACCTATAATTGTAAGTTGTAAGTTAATAAAATATATATGTGAGCATAATAAAAAAGGTTGTCGTTTAAAATAGCAAAAATATAATATTTCTTCTCAAATCCTAAAATTGCCTCCCCCCCTAGAAAAATGTCTGCGGGTGCCTATGAATTTAACTTTTTAAATTTTTTTTTCTTCAAAATGTGTGTTTTTAAACGCTTAATCCTTTGGTATCATCAAAAATTAACTACCATACCTACTTTTATATTTTTTTTTACATAAACTTTGAAAATTAGCATTTTTGGAACTAATCCCCATTGTGGTCAAAAATAGATATTTTAATTTGTTATTATTATATTATTTTCAGTTATTGATAATTTGATAACAAAGTTTTTTTTTATTGAAGCCAGAATATTCTATCTGGTGTAGTTTTAGATTTACAGATGTCCGATTAAAATTGGATTAGTGAGAGCAGCGAGCGAGTGACACCTTAGATCTCTATCTCTTCTAAGTTTTGATTTAGCAATGGATTTAAAAAACATACATTTTGGAAAAAATGAATTTAAAATGTTAAACTCTAACTAAGGAATATGCGAAAAAGAAAACCCGAATTTGATGAAATTTTTTCTCATAACTTATAAACGAAGTTCTTCCGACTTTTTAGATTCTTAATGTACTAGTACACGTAAAAACATATTTTGAAAAATGAGCTTGGGCCTTAAACGAACATAGGTATTTCGCACGATAGGTGGGCCACTTTTTTAGCTGAGAAGTTGATAAGGTAGGATATACAGAGAAATGTGATCCATTTAAGTGGGTCCCTCATTATCCCGAAAAGTATTACTTTATCCGTAATTTGTTTTCTAGAACATTTAAGGAACAAGCTGCTCTACAATTCTATAATTATGTTATTTATTTTCTAATGGCAACCCATATTAAAAATTCTATAAATAGATGGGAGTAAAATAAATTTTAGTATTGACATTTTTGATTTCCGTCAATCTGTTGACGAGATATTCCAGTTTTAACTTTAGGTTGGAAGAGAGTATATAGTGGTACATTATTAACACATACATGATACTTCACTATTTTCCTCCAACCACAGGCGCGTCCCTGAAGAGGGGGGGGGTGCGAACGCCCCTCCCCCCCCTTAGGGCGTGTGATGTTCTTTTGTTATACAGAATATCAATAGATCTTAAGTACAAATGCAACTGGTTCTAAATGCCATAAAGATGATTCCGGATCTTGGAAATACTTTGATTAAAAAGAGAATAAAACACTTCTCATTTATAAATTTCTATAAATATTCTCTCAAAGGTGAGATAGAATTATATGAAAAACTAAGTTGGAACAATCGTGTAGCGAATAATGTACTTATTCAATTTACAATGATTTTTTTTTTATACTGGGACAAAAATTTTTACCAGAAATCTTGATTCAATGTATAAGTGTAGTATCTTTTTTGAAAAAAAAATATTATCACATTAACTAGATGGTACTTTTAGGAATGTCATTTTTTGATTTTCCAAGTAATTTTCAAAATATCAGAAAAACCCGGAATAAAACGTACGAAAAATTGGAAAATTTACGATAATAATGTTTTTATTATTTTCAATTTTGTTTTTTATCTTAATTCAGTTAAAAATATGCATGGACTTGAAGTTTGAACAAAAAACTTTTATTTGTCTTTTCTTGACATGGTCAAATTTTTGAGCAATTTATAGACATTTTAATTTTTTGAGTTTTGTACGAAATTTTTATTCGGTAGATACTCTGTGGATAAAATTGAAATTGTTAGACCAAACAGAAATGCTTGATAATTTAATATAAGGTACATTAAAAGTCGTACTTTGTGATAAAAAAAATTGAGTAGACGCTAACTAGCTTATCACTTTCAAATATTCATCGAAATGAAAACATTAATATAGAAAATATTGTTAATCAATCCGCATGCAAAACGCTGCTTAAAATAAAAGTATTTTGGACTTGGTCAACTAACTTTTATTAATTATTATTATTATTATTTATTTTATATGAAAAAAATTAATTTTACTTTTAAATTATACTGTTTTACTGCATTTGTACAATATATCTGCAGTCTTCTAAGCTAATATAAGTTAATATGACATCAGACATAAAATGTTTAGGTTTTTGTTGACCAAAGCGGAAGTATTCAAGAGTAAAAATTGTTCGCACCCCAGATTTCAAATTATGATTTATAGGTAGTTTGATGTCTAAACGCCACGCCTGACACTAAAATTTATTTTATCTAATACTCAATCTATTAATGGAATTTTTAACACAGGTTGCCATTTGAAAATCAAAAGTACTTAGTGGTTTTACCCCAAAAAATTAGAGACGAAAAATAACATAAATATAAAATTGTAGAACTGCTTGTTCCTTAAATGTTCTGGAAATCAAATTCCGAAAAAAAATTAATACTTTCCGTAGTAATAGGTGTACCCACTTAAATAGATCACCTGATACATGTACTTACGTACATTTTCTCGTTTTTTCCAATTATTATGAAAATAACCTCAAGTACCATCTGAAAGAAATATTCTTTCAGAAATGGTACTACACTTGAAAATCGGATCAGGATTTCAGGTAAAAACTATTGTTCATAGAAATAAAAATGAACATCATTACAAAACCAATATATTTATGAATAGTGATTCATCAATTCACCGAATCTAAGTTTCAAAGTGATCCTTCAAAGTTTATGTGCCAAACGTTGTGTATCAATTATTAAACTATTTACAAAAAATTGGTTAGAGGACATATTCTTTTTGTTTAGATAGACAAATTAAATTGATCAGAAGTTTAAAACATTTATTTATAAACAGTACAAGTTCTGAAAAAAAAAATAACTTATTAACAAACATAGACTTGGCTATAAATTAAGTATCTTAGTTTGTGGTTTCTATCATCCTAATAATTGCAAAGTTCTGATAGTATCTAATAAAGAAATAATTTGCGGTTTGATAAAAAATTATAGATCATGGTGGCATTACAATTATCAATAGATAGTAAAAACAAATAATCAACAATGAAGTGTGCCCATGCCTACAATCTGATAAGTAATAGAACAAAAGTATCTTAGTAAACTGAATATAATTATGGGAAGAACAAGGGATCATGAGAAAAAAAAAATATACAATATATAGAAATGTACATCAGACCTTTTCCAATGCACATTGGACATTTATAACATAGATTTGTATGTCTTCTTCCTCGTTTATATTCCAACTAATTAGAGATGGTCATCCTCACTCAAAACTTCCACTTGACCCAATCTTCCACCTGGCACATAAAGACTGTTATATCATTCTCAATTAAATCCAACCACCTTTTTTTTATTTTCCTTACTCCTTCTTTCCTCCTATGTTTATTTTCATTAAAATTAATTACTACTTCAGATTCTTCTATTATATACTCATTCTTCATCTTTTTCTTATCACTCCACTCATCCGCCAAGGCTTGGTTCTTTTTATTTGTCTTTAATTGTCTGCTTAAAACTACAAATCATACAAAATAGTCTCTCACCACTTTTTGTAGAACTTGCCTTAAAGTCTCATTCTCTTATCACATAAAACACCTGATGTTTTGATGTTTCTCTCTAATAGTTATCCAATTGCAATTAATTCTGTTTCGAATCCTCGTCAAAGAATGTATTTTTATAAAACATTTATTAAAAAAAAATTAATTTATAACTAATAATTACAGCAAAATATAATTAGTATCACAGATTTAAAAACAAGTAAAAAAAAAAAAAAATAAACAATTATTATAACCATAAAATTGAATAACTAGAACTGGAACTTGAAATAAATTATTGCCAGTAACATCCTTTTTCGTGAAGTTCTGGATCATCAAATATGAACGTCTGTTTTGGTAACTTTGTGGTGTCATTTTTTGTCTTAAACATTAATTATTAAGGACAATATTTTTGTTTTACAAAGTACATTCATTAAAAAATAATTTGATAAGTAGTTATAGATAGTTAAGATACAATGCATTTATATATTTTTTTTAATGAATGATTGTTAATTAATTTCAATTTTTTAATTGTATTAAAAGGATATTTATAAATCAATTTGAAAAATCCTGTACCCAAATTTATTGGAATACCCATTATAATACTCTCAGATACTCCATTTATTGTATCAGTTTGTCCATAATATGCAGCATCAAATAAATGATCAGAGGTTTTTTCAAACTAAAAATATAGAAGTATAATAATTAGAACATCATTGAATAACACCTAGATATCTATTATTTATTAATGGTATTGTAATAAAAAATGTTTTTACCGAGGCAAGATTTAGTACAGACTCTTTCATTTTAGAAAGACCAAACCGTGTTATCCCTAACAATTCACCTCTACTAGTCATCAAATCAGCAATAAGCATAGGATGTCTAGGATCTATTGATATTCCATGATTACTCATTACACTATCTATTTCTGATATTATTGTTGACCTGAAAATTATAAAGCAAGTATAATATCAAATTAAATAAAATATTATTTGGTTAAACAATCAATAATAATAATAGGACATGACATAAGTTTGTTATAATTAAGGACCAAAAATATATGCACTTAAAATACACAAAAAATGTCAAAAAGCCAGGGAAAAAACCAAAAAATAGTAGATGGATTTAAAGTCCCTCCCTTAACTTTGATATTTTTAAGATATTTATGCATTTTAAAAGCATATAAATCTGATGTTTAGTGTTCACTTGTGGTTTATAGAAATGATTTCTGTTCCATTAATAGTGATAATAAAGAGAATGACTAATATAATTTAATGGGTACAATGGAATAAGTAAATTAAAATTATTTGTATTGGTTCTCTAATTGAAATGATCATTTGTTTTATTTTAAAAGTTATTCATACATCTGTAACTATTTTCTATTTTTTTTTTTTTATTTTTTAAATATTTGTTTTATTGCAATTAAATCCACATATTTTATTGCTTATTTAGGGCATTAAGTTCAAAACTTGATGATGAATATATTTTATTTTGAAATTCATAACACTATTAAATATTACCTAGCTGCTTCTATGCCAAGTGCATTCCACACTTGAAACGTATTATTGCTAGTACACAGTTTCCCTATTATTCCAGGTGTTGCCATTACTTCTCTTAAGTTATCACCTTCAACAAGCAATTTGTACTTTATTTCACCATTATCATCTTCTTCATGAATTACAGCACGAGAAACATTACTTATACCCTTTAAAATTAAATAACAACCAATAATTATTTTATAATTACATGAACTATAAAAAAATATTTTAACAAATAGTTAACATCACTATATTCACCTTAATTACAACTTTTTGTAAATTTTGCATGTATAAATTAATATAATTATTTAATATTTGGGGTCCTTTTGATGGTAAGGTAATACTAACACATGATTCATTGTCTATATTTAATTGATGAGCTTTAATTCCAATACGTGGAGTTGTAATAATACTAAAAAAATCCATGAAAAAACGATTAAATATATCTTAAAATAACTAAATTTCAACATTGGTATGGTTTGATTACCTATCCCTTATTGATTCAATTGTAACTTCTAATTGTAAGAGTTTAATTCGATTCATGTCTACATGTATTAATAAATAGCATTCAGTGTTCTCAAGAACTACATCAATAAAACTGCAAACCTGTAATAATTTAAGTATAGAAAATATTATAAATAAATTAAAACAAAATTGTATTTTACTTCAGTTAAAGTTGTTTGTTCTATACGAGCTTTAACAATTCTTGCAAATTCTTTGTCTTTGTCATTTTCTAAGAATGCTGTAATAATAGGAGTACTTATATTTTTACTAGAGTTAATTATTTCTTTGATTCTAAAATAAAAATAAATAAAATTAATTTTGTGTAATTTTATCCACATTACTGTGAATATAAAAAAAAAATGAAAATAATGTATTTGGAATACATAAAAGGATCTTGAATCCTTCATAAAAACAGCTAATAATAGTACATAAATTAAAATTAGAATTATGCAAAAGAAATTATAAACTAATTAAATTGAAATAAAATACCTAGGAACACCCTGTGTAATATTCATTGAAGCAACACCAGCAAAGTGAAATGTTTTTAATGTCATTTGTGTACCAGGTTCTCCGATACTTTGAGCAGCTATGGCTCCAACAGGTGTTCCTATGAAAATAATAATGTTTTACATTTGTAAAATACTAAACCCCTTTTTGATTTTACGTATAATTATACCTGGTTCAATCACAGCAGCCATATACTTGGCTAGACAAGTCATATAAAATTTTATTAGTTGCGTAGAAGTAATTCGATATAGTTTTGAAACTTCTAAATTTAACCATTTCTTTCTCAGTTCTGCCATTTGGTTTGATAAATTTTTTCCAAATTTTCTAATTAAATAAAAATAAAAATTTAATATACTCTTAACATTACTATTGTATTTTGTGGATAGTTTAAATTATATGAATTTATACTATAATTTGATTAAATATAAAAAATGTTAATAAGTATATAATTTTTAGTATACCTCAACTCTTCTGTAAATACAAAATTTACATTTTTAAAATCATCTGACGACAATACATCTTCAGTAATTTGAGTTATTTCATCAGAACCTAAGGTACATTCTTCACGACATGGATAGTTAGCAGTCACATTGAAATAAACACGTTTGAAGTCAACTGGAATACCATCACCTAAATATTTAATTATATTAAATATATGTGTAAGGTAATTGTTTTAAAAAATTATATAGTAATTATAAATACATTTAATGGATTAAAAGTAAATCTAATTTGTACCTTACCTTCAGTGTAAGTAGGATCTAAACTATCACCACCAAATTCAAACTGTATGACATCTCCAAAAGCATTACGCACAGTATTGTCATAATGAACACATAAATCTTCTAAAGACTAAAAAAAAAAAATAGTTTATTATTTTCATTAGAAACAATTAATTTTACCTTGACAAGTCGCCGTTGCATGTATCCAGTTTCTGCAGTTTTTACTGCTGTATCAACAAGACCTTCACGACCTCCCATAGTGTGAAAGAAGAACTCTGTTGGAGTTAAACCCGAGTAAAAGCTGTTTTCTACAAATCCTTTAGCTTCTGGAGTTTTTGCTGAAATAATACAAAATTTAATAACTTGCAATAAAGTGTAAAAATCAATTAATAAAATGCATCTGAGAAACTTACAAAACCGTTTAAAATGTGGTAGTGACCTAGATTCAAATCCATCTGGCACACGATGTCCACTTAAGGCTTGTTGACCCACACAAGCTATCATTTGTGATATGTTAATATTAGATCCTAAAACAATAATGCAACAGTAATTTAAATCTATTTTGATTTAAGTACACTTCATTCTTACCTTTGGATCCCGAGAGAGCCATAATTAATGGACCATTAGTTGAATGAAGTTCTTGTAAACAAGCTTTACCAACAGAATCTCGAATTCCAGACAGTTGTTTTAAAATATTTGCTTCTAAAGTTTCATCCATGTTACAACCAGGTTGACATTTCAATTCTTTTGCATTTCTTAAACGAATATTTTCTTCACATAAGGCGTTACTGTTAAACAAAATACATTTAATCAATTAGAGTAAATAAATTGATTAACAAACTATAAATACATAACTCAATATATTATAACTTCTTACCCATTAATAACTAATTCATTTTTAGAACGCAGCAAATCACTACTTGGTGTAACATCACCAATACCAATTGAAAATCCCCGTAACATTAAAAAGTATGATGTAAGACGTGTTAAACGCCACATTACTTTGCAACAAACATCAGAACCCCAATCAGCAAGCAATATATAAAATATGTTTGATTTACTACCCGAACCTAATGTTGCCTTATCCATAGTACCAGCCAATAACTCTGAATTTCTTATGTAAACATCTAAATAAATAATTATCTTACTTTTAAAAATATAATTTTAATAAATTTACATATAGCTTACAGGAATCTCTGAAGCAAAATTCTTCATCACGAGTATATGATTTTCCTTTACACCTAAGATTAGCTTTCACTGAACACTTTTTACTGGGCCGCATAATTATACTTAATATTTGCTTTCCAGTCCAAAGTTTATGGGGCTAAAATGAGTAAAAGTATTTTTTAAATAATGGACTTAAGTTATTTATTAATATTAAGTAGTATACCTTAAGAATAGCTGGACGAGGTAAAGTTAAATCAACATTAATATCATCACCAGCCATTAGCCAACCAATCAATCTACTAGAATCTCTTTGATTAAGAAATGTATTTTTATGTGTTAATAAATATGCTCCAGTAATAAAATCTTGAGTAGCGGCAATAAGAATGTCTCCATTTCTTGGAGTGACTAAATTTGACTTATTCTAAAATAAAATTTAAAGGATTTAATGAGAACGATAATAGACCAAACTAATTATAACATACAATCATTAACAGACTCGCTTCAGCTCTAGCCTCTTCAGTTTGTGGCAAATGTAAATTCATCTCATCACCATCAAAATCAGCATTATAAGGAGTACATACACACTCATTAAACCTAAAAATTCTCATTAATAAATAAACCAGTTTAAAACTAAATAAGTTACACATACCTTAATGTATTATGTTCTAAAACCTTTGCACGGTGACACATAATACTTAATCTATGAAGACTAGGCTGTCGATTGAATAATACGATATCACCATCTGATAAATGTCTCTCAACAATATCTCCAAGCTAAATGACAAATATAAATAATAATGAATATATCAAAACTTTTAGAATTAACTTTATTTAAATATAAAATGGGGATGATAACTTAATTTTTGTTAAAAATTAAAAAAGAAGACTATACTTTACACAGTAGATGGGTTATTATTGTAGGTGAAAAGTTGGAAAGTAAAGGGGAAATTTAGTATATATCTGTACACAACAATTAATCATTACTAATGAAAAACTATTCTGAGCGGAGTTCAGTTGTACATATTTTAAAAGGCCATAATATTTACAGTTTCAATTTTCCTTACAATTTTATTTATTTATTATGAAAATCCCTGGAAAAATTATACAATAACCGTCTTAAAGTACCACCCTGTCAAATGTCCTTTCACAAAAGGTGCTACACTTGAAAATTGGAGCAAAATTTCCGGTAGAAAAGTTATTTACAGAAAATAACAAAAATAATATAAACGCCATTGTAAAACCCATATATTCCTCACTCCACTCAGAATCTAAAAAATAATAACAGTTATCATAGAAGAGTAAAATTATATATTAAGATAATACATCATATAAAGTTTGTTAAATACTGACTTTCAAATCTTTGGCTATAGCCGGTCTATTTCCAAATCTTAAGTATTTTTTTAGCTTAGATCCTTGAAGTTCAACAAAATTAGCTCCAGGATGAATGTCAGGTCCATTCATAACCAGCTTACGCATTAAATTAATATTAGATTGGCATACTTTTTGAGGAAATGTCAAAATTTTAGCCATGCGAACAGGAACACCGACCTATACATTCAGTAAATAAATACAAATCGCATTGTAAAATTGATGTTCATTACTTCTTCTATTTGAAGATTTGGATCTGGTGAAATTACAGACCGTGCAGTAAAGTCTACTCTTTTACCAGACAAATTACCACGGAATCGCCCATGTTTTCCTTTTAAACGCTGAACACAACCCCTAGCAATTTTTTTTGGCTAAATGCAAAGTTAAAATCAGATTTGTTAAAAACTTTTAAGAGTAGTTAATATTTTTATTCACCATCATTGTACGTGAAACACCAGATAAATCACTATTGATGTATAAGGCACAATGTAACTGCAAGTATTCCCAGTCTTCATGTAATAACTGGGGTTTTGCTCCAGAATGTTTATGTTTCACTATTACATCATTTATAAATAGAACTTCTGATAATTTTAATGTCAAGTCATCTTCATTTCTAAACATCACATAAAATCAATATTAATTTTTAACATACAAATATGTAAATCATCCTTACGTTCCAGATCGTATATCAGAGACTGCAGATGGACGAATGCAATTTGGAGGAACTAACATTCTTGTCATTAACAACCATCCAGGATTAGATACTTCGGGATTCATACCCAACAATATTATATCTTCGAAAGGTATAGATAACAATAAACGGAGTACTTCTTGAGGATTAAGGTTCTCATTGAATATATAATTTCTCATTGATTCAACTTCTTTGTTATACTTTACAACATCATTTAAAGCACCTAATTAAAAATGCACAATATTAATATTTATTGAGGAAAAAAAATGCATAGACATTAGGCAATAATAATTACAAAATTTAGCTTCTGCTTCATTGCCAGGTTTTTTATATCGATAACGATCATATGAGATTTTTAAAATACCATTTTTTTTCACTTGTCCTACAATCTCATTACAAAAAGGACATATCTGTACTTTTTTCGCCTTTGCATGAACTTCTTTAAATACTTTTTTCCGCATTGTGTATGTTAAGTTCTTATTTCTTAGTTTTGTATAAAAAAACATTCGGTCTTCATTAGTTAACAGCACTTTAGCACAAAATGGATTCTAAAATTAAATTGTATTATTTTCTGTAAGTATATCAAGAAAAAAAATGGTTACATAATACAATTTTTATTACTTTACAGATTGTTTGTAATATTGTTATAACAGAACTAAAAAAGCCAACATGAAAAACTGGAAGTTGTAAATCTATGAAACCAGTATGTCCGGGACAATCATTAAGTCCTTTATTACAAGTCATACATATTGCATCCTTTTGATTGACTCCCTGTCACACGTATATAGAATAAATTAACATTTGAATGTCAAATTGAAGATCGAAGATTAAATGTTCTTATTAATTTAATTTAAACTCACCAATTTATGATCGAGCACACCGTATGGATGAGGTGTACGTGCAGCATTGTTATTGTTTATAGAATATAGATTTCTAGTATTTATGCATAAATGCGATTTCCTTTGAATGTCTTGAGGATTGTCGACACCAAAGCTGATCTTAGATCTATTATTTTGATAGTAAATATTAACAAAATAATGTTATTTAATGTAATGTTCTGTTAACTATAATATTACTCACATGATACGTGAACCGTCTGTGTCCCTGTACTGTTCTTTAACCATGTTTTACACAATTTTAATTTTAAAAGGATGTATGGATCGACAAAACAATTAATAAAAACTATTTATGCAATTTCCCAATGCGGCACGTGCTCAACGGATAATACGGTGTTTTGGTTCGTTTGACAACAAGTTATATCAGTTATGATAACGGTAATCATAGTGTGTTACAAAATGAAAAATGATAATTGTTGAGCAGATTATATGAAACCTAACGTAACCTAACCTAACCTCCATATAATTTATATTGTTACCACGGTAACACGAAAAAATCTACTCGACCTTAAGTCATGTAATATGAATAGAGTTACTGCATGATAAACGCGTTGAAGACATTATTATTAACGATTGTTAAAGTGAATGATGTTTATTGTGCATGCGTATCAGTACTCGTCACATATTCATCGTATTATCATCAAAATACCACCAGGCAGTGATGGTACATCCAAGGCCGTATTACCGCTTATGCTGTTTAGGTCATAGCCTAGGACGACAATTTTTTTTATTGTGTAACGCAAAATTTACGTTGAGATATTATTTTTAAATTTAAAATATAAAAAACATGCTGTTTGAACACAATACCGGTACCTATTAAGCATTCAAAATAAACCGCAAATATAGTATATATATATATTATTTATTTGAGTACTAATATTATACGTAGAAATCGTGATGGAAGGAAGCATTAAAACAATTTATTATCTATGATTAAAACCCGTATCGGTCGATTATATTATTATAGTAGATAATGTGGAATATGGGAAAATGTCCGCGATAAACAATGACACCCAAAATATTATTTCTAATTTATAAGATACATGCTCGTACCTACCATTTTTATTATTTTGTTACACACCAAGCCGTAACGTTTTTCACCGTTATAAAGCAGAAATTGTCTTAAGTTGTGTATCAATTAAATAATTTATTTTAACAATTAGGTAGTGTAACAAATTTAAAACGAAATGCCTTAATATATATATATATATATATATATATTAGTGGCGGTTTGTGCTATGGTGCACAGGAACACGTAAACTATCCAAAATGTGTGTAAAAAAAAAAAAGGGGGTTTGTTTATAAATTGTTATTTAGTTGTTATATTGTATATTCACGTTAATAAGTTAGGGCGGCCATACTAATATTGTTTACACGCATTGACACGTTAGCCGATAGCACACTGTACATTGAATCACAATCAATTTGTGTACTAAACCTATATTAATTGTATTTCAAAATGTCGTTTATATAAATTTATAGAAAATGTAAAAAATTAATTTTATTGACACACATCATAATACTATCATTACTATTCTATTATTATTTATTATTATTTATTCATCTTCCTATTTTAATATTGAATGATATACTATTATAAATCACCTTAACTATAAATATGAAATGTGCTAATCTAAGTGGAGATAAATACAGAAAATTGGCCGAAGAAAAATCAGAAAAATAAAGATTGGCTTTTAAAAATGACCAGAAAATTAATACATTATTTATTAAGGAAGTAATTACGTGAGGAAGTCCAAAAATATTTTCTAGTGTCATAGACTCCGGAGATATTGAAACAGTACAGAATATAAATGGAAAAAAAAATACTTATTCTAATGACAGCACAGAGATAGAGTTACAAAACAAAATTAAAACAAGTGTTTTTAGTAAAGATCTTTCTCAGTGGATACGGACAGCCGACATTATTCACTTTGTGGCATCGCACGGTGTTGATTGAAATATGAATGTAGATTTTTCTAATTCCAAACGGATATATTTTGACCAAAGTTGGTATTTAACTAATTGTTAATATTCTATAGGATATTGCCAAACAATGAAAAGATTCTTAGAGCGTGGTTAGTTTATTCAGAAATTAAAGGGACTATATTTTGTGTGCCTTGCTGGTTATTTTGTGATTATGATTTGGACACTGCAGGTTTTAATGAATGGAAAAACGGTACATTTTCAATAGTAATAAATAATAATACGCACGTATATCTTAAAATTTAGGTGGGTGTGTAATGACTAATGAGTAGGTATTTTACCGACATGACTGGGATTTCACTTCAATAAACTTAAATAGCCAGTTGCCGGCTTAAACCTATTATCAGCCTATAAAAATCCGGTATTTCAATCCAATCAAGAGTTTCGACAAGAGATCGATATAAATGTATCATCTTCGGGATAATTAAAAATATTAATGGATTTGTTGAACGCATTTTCAGCCATATGTTTGTGGACGGCCAAGAGGAATCGTTTGGGAATTGACATGGTCAGAGCCGAATTGTATGTAAGAAATAACTTGACATATGCATGTACAGAGTTCTGTGAAAAAATGAAAAATATATATTAAATGCTGCAAAAAATACCTCTAAAAATATCTTAATATAACTTTAATAAAAAGGTTTCATTTGTTTTATTATTTTAAAATTGACAACATGAATACCTACTTCTTTAATGTAGCTAATAATGTAAATATTGAAATAAAATTTTATAAAAAAATTTTTTTTAGCCAGGAAGCCAGTATTTTGCAAAAGAAAAGTTGGCAACCCTAGGTATACCTAGGTGCCCTAAAGGAGCAGGAAACTACTGGCGACAGTCGACAGATATATATTTTGCTAAATGGAATCTTATAAAAAGCTATGGATAACAAAAATGACACAAAATATGCTAGGTACAGGTTGCGACCAATTTCAACTTTATTTTTATACTATATTTTTGTGTTAAAACTTCAGGGAGGTAAATGATGTTAAGGGTTTAGCGAACTCGGGGCTATAAGCTCCTACTAGTGGAAAGCCTAGGTGGGTGATTCTAGTAGGCATATACATATACGGTGTTATTTCTTTAGTGTGAAGGAGTTCACCTTATAAATAGTTTACAATACCTGATGATCATTATCCTTTGTAGGGAATCAGAATAATATCACAGAACTTCTACCTGTCATAAGAGGTAAAAAATAGTGTTATGTCAGGTTAACAGCCGGTGTAAAATTCTGTCAAACAATATGAGGAGTTCTAAGCAAGACTTGGGAGGATTATCCCATCTTGAATGTGGTTTATTATGAAGATAAGAAATCTAATGTGTATAGAGACAATGTACACCAAATTGCAAAATGATAATCCTGTAGAAAATATTCCTTATAATCATCTGATACACCTTTACAGTAGTAAAACATATTATCATAAATATATACAGTGAATGAAGGATTCAGTATCTTTTACTGGTATCATAAATCCTGTTGAAATATATTGAAATATCACTGAAGATACAATAAAGCTCTTTTAAGGTTATCCAAATTTTACTTTAATTAAAGGTAATCACATCTTTTAAAATATTAAGCTAGTGAATGAATGCAGTTTAGCGCATTCAATTAAGTTTTTGATTTCTGTCCATCCATTGATGACATATTCTACTTTAAGTTTGGGTAGGGCTCCTAGAGCATAATTTTGTTTTGTTCATTTTTTTTTTTAAATAAATGTACCTTTGATTGTCATAACAAAATCTTATTACATAATGGTATTTTATTATATAAAATATAAATATTATAAATTTTTAACTAGTATTTACATAATAAAATTATTTAAAAAAATAATATGATTAAATCACATATATTATTACTCGTATATAAATATAATTGTACTAAATACAATATTATCTTGTTAATGTGATCTAGCAATTTCTGAAAAATATTGTAATAGATCTTCAATAGAAAATTCTAATGAAATCATGGAACCAGGATAGCATCGTTGAATTAAGTCTTCAATATACTTATATTGTTGTATAAATTCTTCTTGCATTGCTCTCCAAACTACCTGTTAAGTATATGTCTTTGTTATTAGAAAATAAATGTTTTTATTTTTTTGGATTATCAACATATAAGTTAATATTCAATTGAGAAATACATAAATATAGTACACAAATAGAAATAAAACCATGATTACTTGTAGTAAATTTTCTTCTTCACTGAGATGTTTTTCCACTTTTTTGTATAAATGATCTAAGCCCTTTTTTACTTCTCTTCCATGATACTCTTTAGTGACTTTTCTTAACTCTTGTTTACTGAAAGCCATTTGATATCCAACTTCTGATTCTTTAATACCTTGTGCTACCTTAGCTTCAACTCCTTCGAAAAATAACTTAACACAAAATAAATATTATTAATAATTTATTTCTAATAATAAACCACTGTTGTACTTACGTTTAGTTTTTCAAGAGGTCTACCAAAATAGCGTGTTACATAAGCACTTAATGCCTCATTATACTTTTGTTTTGCATCCTTTCTGTATTGATCTAATATAGAGATTTTCAAATGAGACAGCAATGCATACAAATGATGAAAGTTCTCTAAACCAAAAGAATGACTATTCAACTTTATATAGTTTAAATTTAAGCATTTTCATGACCTACCCATTCGTATAACTTCAGCAGGGGTTTTAGGATGCTCATTAGCAATTGTATGAATTGTTTCAAACATAACAGTTATGAGTTTGACATACCATTTATCTAAATCAGTTCGGCGTTCAGTTTCTTTAAATATTTGTTCAGCTGTTTTAGCAAAATACTATAATAATTCAAAGCAAATAATAAAATATGTATATTTATAAAATATTAAAATGTTTTAAAATTATTCTTAATATACTATAGTTAAAATGATATATCTATTAAATATTATTTACCTCAAAGTTAGCTACAAAAGGAAGTATACCACATTTAGATTTTTTAGCAACTCTTACATCTTGAATCGATTTTAAATGTGCGTGCATGAGTTTATCGTAATTTCTTTTAACATGTACTAACGCAGATCCATAGGTCATGCTTAAAAAAGAACCAGTATCATTAGCAGACATAACATGACGACCTAATCTTACTAAAACTGCCATTGAATAACTAAAGAAACACAAAACAGTTAATAGTTTATATTAAACAAAATCTAAATAACTTATTGGAATACTAAAGGGTTGATAATAAATTACGTGCTATCCATTCTTTCATGATATTGTATAAATGCAATCAATTCTGGTTCAATACATGCAAAGATTTCACCCATCATTTTTCTAACTTCTTCATTAATTTTTTTCTCAATTTTTGTCTTGGGTAATGATGGTAATATGTCTGGGGTTGATTTTACATCTGTTCCATCCAAAGTTGTTTGGGTATTCTAAAAATGTTTAAAAATAATAAGTATGCCATGCCATTATGAATACAATATCATTATAATTAAGTAACTTTTATAATTATTGTAATTTATAATATACAAATTATGAAAACTATTACTTTGGTGGTAGGGCTGAGTATATCTAATTGAAAAAATGATACACAAAAGTTTTGTTCTGACAAACAAATTGGTTCAAGTTCAGAAAGAACTGCTTCCAATACTTGGTCAAATCTTTGTCGTTCTTGAGCATCACTTTCTTGTGCCCAAAATTCTCTATCTACACCTAATAACCAATCAGATGGTGGACCTGTTGATCTTCTAATATCTTCTTTTGAATTTGATAAATGACCTAAATAATATAAATATTATAAATTTATAATTTATATTTAAAAGCAAACAAAAATAGTTATTTAAATTTATTTTAAAAAAAGGTTACTCCATTTACAAATATTATAATAATTGAAAATAACCTATAATATGTACATTTTTTTAAAACAGAACTTGGATTTTCAGTTATAAGAATATTTATAAACATCTCTAAATTACCAGCATTTATACGCAATTTTGCATCATCCAAAAACAACTTAATATCTCTTTCGTAGAGTTTAGATAAAGATGATGTATAAACTTTAGTAAGTGCCATAAATGCTTTTCGATCCATTGCTTTACACCAGTGCATCAGGTCTGTATAAGCAGCAAGCTCACGATGTAGTGTTGTGTGTTTCATAATAGTCAATTCACTATTAGAGTTCACTTTTGATTCTCCAACATCATTTCCCTAATTATTAAAAAAATATTATTTTTATCATACAAAGTTGAATTGAGTTTTTGTTTTAAATATACCATATAAATAAATAGATTATTTAGATGTCTAGACAAAATTTGTGAAAATTTTGCTTTCCATTTTTCAAATCGTCTTTTTTGTTCTTGTATAGCTTTTAATCGTACTAGAGCTGGGTGAATTTGTGCATTCATCACAGCTTGTAATTCTTTTGCTGCTGCGATAGCATCCTGTAATCCAGCTGGTGTAGTCAAATCAGCATCAGTTAATGCCAACTGATGTTTCGGAGAGAGTTCTAATTGATGCTTTCAATAAAGGAAATCTTTAATTTCTAAAATATTGTATGTTTTTGACAATTATTTAGTACTCACAATTACTTTGTGAAGTTCATTTAGTAATTTTTCATTGTTACAATTAGCTGTTTGAATATTAGCATTTTTTTGATCCATCTTATCAATAGTATCTCGCACGTGTCTTAAGGTTTCATCATACAAATCTAATGCTGATTCTACTTTTTCAATTGCATGTATTGCTGTTTCTAATTGATCCATTAATTTAGTAACTTGAGGTTCTGAAGCAAGTACACTTTGTACATTCTCCTATATTATGAAATAAATAAATTGTTAAGTCATATTATTTGTGTGATTTTATTACAATAATAATCAACACCTTTTTAAATTTAAACCTGTTAGATTTTTTTTTTTTTTAATATATATGTATATATACTAGCTGTCCTATTTAGCTGCCGATTTGTATTATTATTATTTTACAAATATTAAATTTTGGTTTTGGCCGTGTCAGAATTGAACGAAAACAAATAGGTGGAAAGTGGGTAATCTACCTTTGATGGACTAAATGTGTTCTATTGTGAAATTTTAATAGTGCAAATAATAGTAATTATAATAGTTTTCTTTTGCATAACACCAAGATAACCCTTGAATAAACAAAAATAAATAAATAAGCATTAGATATTCATACCAAATATACATAAAACCCCTATTTAACCCCCATAGGGATTGAATTTTTAAAAATCCTTTCTGATTACACTGTGAAAGTATTAGAGGAACCACTATTCCAAATGTCAAAAGCGTACGTTGAGTAGTTTTTGAGATACAGCGATCAGTGTGTCAGTGGTATTTAGATTTTATATATACATAGATATATAAATATATGGTAAGAACTAAGAATAATTATTTAAGGTTTTATCTGACCTTAAAATACTATTCAGATTACTCACATAAAAATATATATACACACATAATACATATATTTTAGCAACTACTTACTCCATCAAGAGCCATTAATTGAGTTGATAGCATATCGGTAAATGCTTTAGCATCGTTTGCAGCAAATCCACATTCTTTCATTAATAGTTCTAAGTCTTGTTCTTCTTTTTCAGATAAAGGCTGAAAGTCTTCGGCACTAATAATAGGTGATACAGCTAAACAATAATGTTAAATTAAAAGCTAACAATGCGTTCATGCTCCATTGAAAATAATTGCTTCAAAGAAATTTTACATTTGTAAGTATGTGGTATAATTTAAAAAGTAGGCAAAGCTAAACTGTTATAGTAAATGTTGCTGAAATATTCCAAATGTGTTTACAATAACATAATAATAGTAGAGGTCTTAATTAATAATGTGAATGTGTAAACCTGCGCATGAATTTACTAATTGTAAACATGTATTTTAAGAGGGTTTTTCGAGTAAAATTTTAAAACACCGGCTTATGTAAACAAGTATAGTGTATACAATAGAGACCAATGAGTCTAACCCCCTCTGTCAGAACTCAAACTTTTTTCCAGTAAAAACAAATTAATACTTGAATACTAAAAGTTTAGGTTAGCATTTTTATAGTAATACAAATTTTACATGAATAAATGCTAAGGGAACTCTAGAGACTAAATAACATTAATATCTTTTTTACTACCAGAAGATAACTGTGATCTATTACTGGGTAACAGGTAGTTCTATTACTTTATATCATAGGGTAGACACAGTAATTGTAGCTTGTTATCATTGTATAATATATTTAAGGTAACTTAATTTATAAATAAAAAGTTTACCTTTGAAAATGCAGGGTCCGTGATTTATATTATTACAGATTAATTAATACACAGTATACAGTATATGGAGTACATACTCGGGTTATACATTTATTATCAGGGCTGAATTTTTAAAGACTAGCTAATTAAAAAAAAAAAAAGTACTTGTGTAGCTGTAGTACACAAAGTAACACTAGTAAACACACCAAGGATTTAAAATTAAATACCTTATGTAAATGTCAAGTTATCTTTTTATTATAATAATTATTAAAAATTAAATTAATTAAAAAGAGTAAAAATAAATAAATACCTAAAGAAAGTTTAGATTTTCTATCTGCTGGTAGGACAACTAAATCACCAGATGTCCAGTCCAGGGGTAAATTTTTAAATTCTGGCTTTTTGTCAAATATATAGCTTGCACATTGCTAAAATTAAACAACTTAATTAACCCATTATTATACACTACCAAAAATATATTATAATATTTTTAAATTATTATAGTTTTTAATATTACCTTCCATAAAGATATCAAAAATATTTTACGCTCCTGATTATTAGTGGCTATCCATTTATATGGTTTATCCAATGTCAACTCTATTTCTAAACAATCCTTAAATACAAATAAATAACAACAAATATTTTTCATAAACTTATATTAAAAATTATAGGTATTTATGAACAACCTGAGAAGAAGTTTTTCCATCGACAGAGCTTAATTCATTTAATGACCAAATTCTTTTTTTTTTCACAACTTTATTGTCAAATTTAATCTGAAAGCAGTTATTAAATAAAAAGTGTGAAGAACTAGTTGCCTATTATATATACACAATAATATGGTGTTATTTGGTAAAATAAGTAGATGCTAATTTTTTACTAATTATTCTTTAACCAAAATATAAATTCATATAATAGTATTCATTATTGGTCATAAAATTATACCTGGTGAATATAAATATTAGAAGGCGGTTCTTTAGTGTCAGATAAACACAAATATCCAAATTTCTTTTTTTTTGAATCATTACTGACACCAACAAACGCTAAAAGTTTTTGATCGCATTGGTCGAATATTTCTTGCTGTAAAATTTGTCTAGCAGTTGCCATTTCAATATTATTTAACTAAAAGTGTAAAACTTTGATTTAGTGTTAATTTTTTAATTTATAGATTGAATAAAATATGAAATATTGTTCATGTCATCTTATCTTCTGTTATCTGTATTAACAATTAATAAATGATAACAACTAAATGTTGAAATCATATGGTTTTGCTATAACAATTGACAAAATGATAATTAGACTAACAAGAGAAAAATAAACCCACAGTTCTCAGTATTTCAAACAATAAATTAGAATTTTGTTTTATAGTTACTTATATTAGTAAGTGTGAATAGAACACATAAAAACTAATAAAATATTCACAGTCCTATTTTAACATAAACTAGGTAGGTACTTGACATTTTAAGAATACCTATATAAAATTACCTATAATAAAACCATTTTAAGTAGATGCATAGGTAGGAGGTAACTATAAGCAGTGTTCAAAGTGGAAAAATAAAAGAAGAAGGAAAATAAGACCAAAAATAAGTCATCCTAACACATGGGGGGCTTCGTCCCTGATTCCCCTCCATATCAATTTTTAAACATAATTTAGTACCTAGATAAATAGGTAATTAATAATTACCAAAAAAAACACTACTGCAAGATAAGTTTTTGTTTAAATATTATTACAAATATTACTTATATGTTTTTTTTTCTGTCTGTAAATAGACAATCTTAAATCTATAAACTTCAGGGTACATGGTTTCTGGTTGAAAAATTAAAAGGGGTTCCAGGGAGGGCCATAGCCCCTTGAGACACTATTACACTAGACTCCCAGGGCCTCAGTTTTTACCAAATTTTGTTCTTTATATATGCATTTATCCATTAACTTGTACTTTAATGTTTTGATATTTTTTTGTTACCTGATGACTTATTCGTATTACTTATTATATAAGTAGTAGGTACTAACTACTAGTGACTGTTAAAAATTATGTATTTATTTTTTAAATAATATTTGTGACTTTTGAATTGAGATGTATATGCCGTCTATACTATTTATTATTTTTCTTTAAGGTATTGATAAGTAAACATTTAAAAAAAACCGCATGATTGTTAATCTTTCAATAAGAGTGTCGTTGGAAAATTTGGCTCTGGGGCCTCTAAATGTCTTAATCCAGGTCTGGGTAGAAAATATTTTCGTCAACCAAACCAAAGCACTTACATAATAACGGTTTCTGTTGTATTTGATTTCGTATTTTGTTTTAATTAGGTGAAAAATAATCGTAGACTGGGAATCTCTCCGAATATTTACAAATACTTTCTAATAAAATAGCATTTTCCAGACATGCTACAACCATACAAGTTTCAAAACATTTTGTTTATTTTTCATTTATTTAGAGCTATTAAAAATTATTTAGTTTTTAAAATTAAAAGAAAAAATATTTCCAACAAGACAATCAAGAAACAACCAAATAGAAGCTGTCCTAGGATAATGGGGACGGGTGCAGCCACTGTTATAGGTAATTTAATGTATACCTGTTAGCAACGATAAACCATTGCTAATGAAAAAACGATTTTGAGCGGAATTCAGTTGATAGTGATGCTTTATCAACAATATATATGTCAAATTATGGCAAAATTATTAAATAGGCATTATTTGTTTATTTTATTAATATTTGTTAAATGTTGTACCGATTTTCCCGTTATTTCTACGTTTTTCCCGTTTTCCTCCGTTTTGTTCTGGTTTTTCACAATTGTTGAGAAAATCGATTGACCTCCCGAAAATACCTTCTCAGTCAGATTTCCTTTCAGAAAGAGTGCTATTACTGTAAATCGGAACAAAATTACTGGTAGAAAAGTTGTCCACAGGAAAAAAGAAAAAAAAACCATCTTTTTAAAAAATATACATGATAGGAAAGATAGGAAAACAAAAACACCAATAGATTTAAAGTATGTCATTATCTGGGAAATATGGTGTGGGTCTCACATTTAAACACTAATGATTCAATGAGATTCAGGCGTTTGAAAATCTGCGTGCGACGTCATAGAGCCGAAATCTGAACGAAGGCATACGTTTTACGTGCTAAAGTGTCTAGATTAACACAACGATTTCAATCGTTAAATATAATATTTATTTTTTTTTTTTATGTAACCCTAAGTGTTTTTTTAATAGTAGACAAAACTATTATTGTCAATTTCGTAAAATTTGGTTTGTGCCACTGCGATGTGCCGCGCGGCAATACGACGCGAGTCGCGAACTCAATAATTTTACTAAATTATAATTTATAATATGTATGCAACAACAAGATATGTTCAATTTTAAATCACACCATCGTCTTAAGCGTATACAAATATTTAGGATTACGAAAATAAAAATCCGGAAATACTATTTTAAGTTATTAAAATCATTGTGTGAATCGAACTACTTTTACACGCAAAACATAGGCGGGCCGCCCAGTCGTCGGCTCTACGACGTCACGCGGGGCTATGCATCAACTCTCACCGTCTCGTTGAATAATACTTTTTTTGACTTCGGATTTTTACCATAACGTTTTTCATTATGTCGACTACAATAATACGCCAACGGACTTGAAAATGTTAATGGACAAAAAAAAAAAAAAATTAGCGTTGTGATGTCCTTGTAACTCGAAAATCTAAAAATCTAGCTGTTGCTGCTGTTGACATGCCTAATACCATTCCCGTGTTCTTAGAGTAGGTTAACCTGTCTACTGATAATATAATATTACCGTAAACGGATCATAAATAATTAATTACGCCATCACGCGTATAAATATAATACAAATAATATGGGTACAATATCTATAAATACATATTTAATAGTAGGGAATTTAATAATAAACAAACAAGTGATATGTTTGTTTTCACAAATTGAAAATGTACCGGGGTACGTTATAATATCGTACTTGCCCAACCCAACGGCATGCCACCGACGGACGAGTCAGGCTCGTTATCCGTATTGTTTGTATAGCTATTAAGTTTGACCAATCGGCCGATATTCCAAATGGGTCGTTTGATTGGCTATACAATTATTATGCAATTGTTTGTTACATTATTGTCAATCGTATACCGTATTATTATAAAAATAATCGTTTTATGGAAAAACGAACTTTCACCCGTTTGTAATATTAATAACGAACGTCTATAGTCACAGTTTTAAGGTGCGACGTAGACAATAGGTAAGTGTAACCGACAAATCTCAAAACATCGCGACAAAAACTACGAAATATTTAAACATGTTTTATTAACCGAAAGGTCTAATATCAACATGTTTGCTAACTATAGCGGTACGTATCACTATGTTCTAACACATTTTAATTTTATAGTCATATTGTGTACTTGCTTAGGATCCAAGTCGGGTACCCACCTATTTTATTAATTCGCATTTTGGATTTTGATTGATCTATTTGGTCAAATGTAAATACACTGAACAGGATACTATGAAAGGTTAGGTGTTTAGGGTGTCTGAGCAGGTTTTCCAATTATGTTAAATTTAAAAATTAGTTTACACCATTTTAATAAACGATAATATTCATCCACTTAGGTATCTATTAGGTTTTGATTAGACAAACTGTCTGATACCCATCAGCCCGAGAGAGCGGATATCGCCATTTTCACGGACGAGTATGACGTCTTACCATGTTTAACCACTGGTAAATGAAGACATAAATCCCAATTTTAATTATTAAATTATGGATTTGTGGATAAATTCTCTGGATTTCTTAGAAAGTCGGTTTTCGTTTTAAAATTCGGTAGGTAATTTTATTTAGGTACCTATCTAATGTATTTCGGTATTTTCACGGAATTTTCAAAAGTAATATCATAAATTTAGAAGTTTTCAAAACTGAAAATTAACTTTCCAAGAAATTTAGAAAAGTTGTCAACATATATACAATTACATATTTTAAAAATGCAATTGTCCAATTGGCAATTACCAACTGCTTACTGGTCTTTAGAAAACCATAGGTACCTATGCATATTACCTATATAAGGGTATCCCCTTAAAAATAGAGTCGTTGATAGGTCGTATGCTATTAGGTCGAGTAGTTATCATAAAATTGATTATTTTACAAGTTATTTTAATTAATATTGATTTAAAATTTACTTTTACTGTGATTAAAATAAAATTGAACTGTTCGTGAATCTGCACCACTAAAATACCTCCCTTTTAATACGCTCAACAACTATAAGCCAAGTGTTATCCAGAGGGAGGGGCGATCGTCCCCCGTTTAATCTCAAATATACGCTTAGCTCGATTAATCTTCGAGCTTGTCATAAATGCGTGACTAATATGCATTTTCAAAATCGACCCCCCCATTAGCTTGTCCTGGATCCGTCCCTGTTGTAAGCATAGTGGTGTCGACGATTAGTCATAGAACGTATAGCGCTAACGGCGCGAGGGGAGGGAGGGGGTGAGAGCTTTCTCGAAGGTTCAGGCTGCGTGCGTGAATGCGGTTCAATCTTATCCTGAATAGAGTAGAGGTGTAGTTAAAATTTAATGTGTAGTATATGGGTACCACATAAGACACATATTATGGAGACATAATAATTTATTGTAGAATTCATAACTTTACACATTTGATTGATAAAAATATTATAACATCTTTAGACGAAACTGAATTATTATCTTTGATGTTAAATAAAGAAGAATTTGTACGGTATATTAGTCAACAGTTTAAAGATAATGATTGCCACACAAAACTCAAACCGTTAATATGGGCAATACATTTAAACATTTCTAAACACCGAAGATTACCATTGTTAGAAAAAATATTTCACCAAAATATGCAATATATAAAAACATGTTATAGTTTTTTACCAGAAAAACAAATATTCGGAAAAACGTATGAAGCATTAGGAATACCCACTATTTGTGGAGAACCCAAAAAGTATGTACAATTTGGTAACTATATATTATATAAAAGTAAAAAAATTTGAATACTTACCTATCAATTGACAATATTAAATATTGTTTAAAAAATAACAAATGTATTATTAAAATTTTTATTTGTTGTACATTTAGGAGATTTTTTTTTTAAACCATCAAAATATAAATCGAAAAATGATTTATTTTTTTTATGTATCTGTTTTTTATGTATGAAGTTATTTTTATGTTCATTTAATATGTTTTGTTTTTATTTTTTTACATGTGCCATCATTTTTTATTTGCAAATCTGCTTTTGTTGATTATAAAATTTAAAATTAAAGTATTAAGTTCCAAATTAAATTGTATGAATGAAAGGTAATCAAATTTGGTGGTCCATAGAGGACATGGTTAAAATAATCACAAATATACATTTGTAAACAATGTTTTTTATTATACCTATCCTATTAATAAACATAAAAATAAAATTACACCATAGTAAAATAAGGATATAATATATTATAAGATTCATATACTAAACAAAATATTAAAGAAATTCAAATTATTTATTAAACTGAAATCAGAATAGTGATGTGAAACTAAATACTCTATATATTTAACTAATTTTAAAAAATTATTTATTTTTAGATGTTTTTTAAATGCATATAAAAAATATAAGTCATATTATCCTGTACAATTTTCTGAAAAATCTTCTACAATTTATAATGAATACGAGTCAATTAAAAAAAAATCATGTAAGTATATTAACTGTAGTAATTGATTATAATCTATATGAATAACTGTTGTTGGTATTTATAATCAAAGATAATGATTAATTTAGGTCCAATTTACAACTTTTGTAATTCTAGTAGTTTTACAAACATTAGAATCGATCAAGGAATATTTTGTAGCACTCCTCTTACTAAACACAAAACGTGTATTGAGATTAATCCAATAGTAAGTCCAATAAGAACACCAACATTTGGTTTGTTTTCTGACCAAGAAGTTGAATACTTAAATATGTCGAACTATATAAAACAAAATAATACTTTGAATGAAAGCGAGCAAAGAGTATTGTTATCAAAAATAGAAATATGTGGCTTAACTGGAATAAAATACTTAACTGATGTTAATAGTCAATACATTCAGGTTGAAAATGACGTTTCACAGTCAAACATAGGTAATAAAAGTGACTCGTGTAGTGAGGAATTTCAAAAGAAAGTAGTTAAAGATAAGAATGTGATTTTACATAATTATGAAAATTCAAACCAAAAAAGCTATATAAAATTAAAACTGGACAATTCATTAATTCAAGGTCAAGAATTAAAACATACAGTCATATTGAAACAAAGTTTAAATAAAAATAAATATTGCAATAATAATAATTTGTGGATACAAAAGAAAAAACAACAGTCATTAGTTAATAATATAATATCACACATTAAACAAATTAAACATAAAGTGAAGAAACTAAATTCAAAATCAAGTATAAGAAGGTTGTGTGTTAAACAAATGTTCAATGATATATCAACTTCAGATTTAGATAAAACGGACCAAATGCCAATAACAATAGAAAACAATGAATGTACAAAAGACTACTATAATAAAATAGAACAGGATTCAATTATGTTGGAGCATAACATTGAATCAGAACTGCAAAATATGAATGATTTAAGTATGGACAAAGAAAATTATAGAAGTAAGGAGAATACCGTGATTAGTGTAAATTCTGTTCCATTAGTCACTAGTCTATTAGATCATAATACAAATACAGTATATAATGTATCCAATACATCTGATATGAGTACATCAGAATTTATGAAATGGTCACACGATAGTTATTGTGCAAGTGATTGTGAAAAAAATAGCATAAACGATAAAAAAGTAACTACAGTTTTCAACAATCAACAATGTAATGAAAATATATACTCTAAATCCAAAGAAAATATAAACGTGGTTAGTATATAAATAACAATGAATTATTAATACTAACATTGTAATTTTGTACATTTTAATTTGTATCTGTTTTAGAGTTTTTCCAAAGAATTTGACATATTATCATTGCCATCAGCAAGTCCAATATATAATCTGATGTACACACCTAATAACAAAACAACAACAGTTTTCAACAATGCAGAATTTAACAAAAATATGTACTCAAAATCTAAAGAAAATATAAATAAGGTTAGTATAAATGTAACTATTATTATCATGTATTATTATGGCATGTAGAGACCTGATTCTTGATTGACTAACTGACTGGTCCATCAACGCACAGCCTAGACTATAGGGATTAGAAATTTGAAATCCAAAAAGGATGGCTGATACAGGGTTTTTTAGTATTTCTGAAACGAAAAGTTGTTAGTATTTAAATTTTACGGGCAATAACTGTTAACTAGTGATAGGGAGTTTTATTTTTATTTTGTTAAATACCGATTACTGGATTTTGATTATATATATATATCTTTATATGTAATACAGGTATATTTTGGATATATTAATGCACACTTAATGCTTTATGTTAATAAAAAAACACTAATAATTTGACCAATCTATTCTAGAGTTTTCCCACGGACTTTGACATATCATTATCATCAATAAGTTCAATAGATAATAAATCTATATTAGATTTAATTAATAATTCTGAAAAACAATAAATTCCAGTATTTAAATCAATATTTAATTTTGATGTAAGTGAATACATTATAATAATATAATATTATGAATCATTATTTGTATTACTATTTAAAATTTATATTTTTCTTTTAGGAAGGCTAAAGAAAAATATTAAAAAATAGTATAGTAGCAACTTATTCAAGAACCATTAACAAAAAAAAAAAAAATCAAGCCAGCTATCAAAAATATAAGAGAAGAAAGTATAATTTAATTTATTAATTTATCATAGTTTAATCTTTCTTTTATTAACAAATTAAAAATTTGTACTACATATTATTTATATATATATATATAAAAAAAAATGTTAATACAAAATATTAAATAATAAGTAATATTTATAATATCTGTAAATATTATACAAATACATTTTTAATATTAACAATAACAGTATATTAAGCGAGGTAATTATCTATACATTTTTATTAACAAATGATTGTAAGCAAATCAATTATAGTAAGAGAAAGCACCAGGAAATATAAATTTAGTTCATAATAAACTTGCAAATAAACAATAAAATAAATTTTGTATAAATAAAACAAATGTAATTAAAACAAAAAATTAAAATAATTTTACAGTTAAAATGTATAGTATATTTTTATTTTTGTTACAAAAGTACTTAAAAGTATTTAAGGACGGTTTTAATAAGAGAATAAATTTAATAATTTAATATTGTCAAAATGAATATTGAATTGTTTTAAAAATTATTATGACTGACTTTGAGCATTGAATGTCTGTTTTGTTACATATAATGTATTATACATTGATATCAAAACTAAAAAAAGGCAGTCATTAGGCGTATAAAAACAAAATTATTGTCTGTGCTGAACTGAAATATTAAAAATAGAAAAATAAATTGGTTCGTACAAAATGTTGAGCTTACAAAAGTTTAATTAATGAAAACAAGTTACTGCCATTTACTTGGCATTTAATATTTATACTATATGGTAAACTTAATGTCTTTGGGACTCAATTACCAAAATTTATCTTTGGAAAATACGTAATATTTAAAAACTAATACAATCACAAATAAATATAATATGCATTTTTTTTGTGCACTCACAATGTTGCTAAAGTTCCATTACTATTAGGCAAACTCATGTCAGTGTCATTTTGAGGACTAGAATAATTTGCTGCTTCTTGAAGAGTCATTAACATATTTAACTAAATTTAATAAAAATAAATTAATAACAATGAATAAGTTAAAGTAAAAAATTTAACTGTATACCAATGGATCGTGATCTGGTTCCATGTCATAGCCAACGTCTTCTGGCCGTATTCTGATGAACGATTCTAAAGTTTTATGCATAGTATTAGACCAAGGATATGACTGAATCACAAATGAAGCTGGGTCTTTCCAAGCTGCTCTTTTTCCATACAACTTGATTCCTTCACGAACCATATCCATTACATATGGAACTAATGAGTAGTTCCATAAATCTGAAAACCACATTTGAGATGTTTCCAGGTCCATTGGACATGTAACAAATAACACAGGACCTAAAAATAAAAACAAAAAGGATCAGAGATGTTAATAATAACAATAACAAAATATTCAAGTTTATATTTAAAATTGAATATTACCTAATGTAACTTCAGATGAACTATGGGTCTCAAGCAACTGATTTAAATGATTCCTAACTTCAGGTATCCATTCTACAACTCGTTTTAGTTGTGCGTTTCTTTGGCCAAGTCGACATTCATGTTCTACAAGTTTACGTCTTAAATGGCGACCAAGGAATCCTTTCATTGGTTCCATATGATTAGCACATAATACCCATCTAAAGTTGTGATGTAATTGAAGACTAGTTGTAGAACATGTTGATTGGTTAATAGTTCCTATTATATATGGACATTTAGGACTTTGAAAACCATTGAACACATCTGGTAAAGACAATGCTTTATGTAAATTGTCTAAAATCACAACACATGGAATTTGGGATGGATCACAATCAGCTTTATCAGATATTTCGGATAAATACTGTTGTAAATCTTTATTATTAGTCTCATCAACACTGAAAATATTTAAAACATACAAATAAGTCTTTTAAAAGATTTTTAATTATTATAATAGAACTAACCTAAAAGTAACAATAGTTGAAGAATTGCATTCTTTTCCCATTTTCATTACTAAAAATTCTGCAAGTTTATTTGATAAATATGACTTGCCAGTACCACTAGGTCCACACAATATTATTCTATGATGCTCACTTAATAAAGAGACATATCTGAAATACAGAAAATTATAACTTTATTTAGCTATTCTAAAAGTGTCTAAATAATATTAACATTTATATTTCTAATAGTATGAAATTTGAGAATTGTTTTTTAAGCTTAATATGTTTTTGCATACCTTTGGAGAATACTTTTCGGTATAAGGGTATCAAATGCTAAAGCGTCTAGACTACCAGAGGAATGCATAGCACCTTTAAGACAAATAAATATATTTGACCCATTAATCATACACTCGTATGGTGATTTTTCAGGAGGTTTATAATCAGTCGTATTAGATATATATCGAATTATATCTTCAACGTGATAGCTCCATAGAGAATCAACACAAAGCCCTAGTTTGGTCATAGGATCAATACGTTCTACATAATCCTAAAAAAAAAATACATAATTTTCAAGATTAATACTATTTTTATATGATTTATTACAAATAATTATAGACCATGTATGCCATGTGTTATAACTGTTGGGATTTCAAATCTAATAAAAGTTATAAAATAATTACTTACTTTAAATCCTTTAATGACAAGTTGATCAACCATATCCCATTTTGATTTTGGGGAAATAGGTAAAGCAGATATCACACATGCTTTGGTTTTATTTTCTTTAAATTTGGTATAACTGCCATGGCTACCTAAATATACGCTAACTTGGATCAACATTGCGTCCGAATCTAATGATGTTAATAATGTCTCTGCCATTTCATCGCCTAATAAAAAAATACATATAACATATACAACATACAAGACCACTATAACATGTTATTAACAAAACACACTTTGAGCATTATTTGATGTTGGTGGAGACTGCAAGGAACTACAACTGGACTGAAGAGATTGATTAGTGACAATTTTTTGTAGTCTTTCATTATCTTGTTTTAAATTTAACATTTCATCCTACAAGGAAAAAAAATACACGTAAATTAAAATAATTACAAAAACTGAAAGGTTTAAAATTATTTCATTATTTACATACTCTCATTTTAATGACTGTATCTTTTAAAGATTCGAGTTGATGAGCAGAACTTAGGGCTTCTAATCTAATATCGGTTAAAACAAGGTCTTTTTCTCGAAGTTGTTTTCTGAGCTGTTCAACCATTTCTGGACTTGAGTCATGTTCTGCACGATCACAATCGTACAAACTCCTAAAAATCAAATGTGTAATAAAATATTATTCTTTCAGTGGTTATTATTATAGTCATGTACATACGTAGTGGATGAATGACTATTTTTTAATCCTAATCCATTCATATGCGGAGTGCTAAGCATTGGTGACGAAGGTGCGGACAAATCTGACAGAAAAGCATTTTGATGATTTCGAGCAATATGTGCTTCTTCGGCGTCCGATAGAGAGTTGCTACGATTTTTTTTTGACCGTGAGAAAGCTTTGCTGAAGGAACTGCGTAACTAAAATTCAGAATAAAACAATTTATAAATGTATACTATTTGAAAATTAAACTTGGACAGTGTTAGAAAAACGTAGTGGTGTATAAACATTTTTTAACAGATAAATACGTTTTTTTAGCACCAATCACTTTAATTAAGGCATCATACGGATATATTTGGTCGTACCCATCCTCTTTTCTTCTTCTTGTCGGCTTCTGATTGTTGTGCTGAACTCGATGCACTGCATGCCGATGATAGGGAATTCAAACTCGAAACCGAATCTGTCGACAGTTGACGCGAAATGTTATTGCCTAAAGACAAAAGTTTAAAAGTCTATGGGATAATAATACGTGCTTTGGTATACTACGGGTGTATCACTAAAAAACAAATACTTACCGGTGCTAGAATCAGCAACGGAATTAATTGTATGTCGTCTTTGGTGATTACCATTTGGATGATGATTTCCTGAATCAGCACTTTGTTTTCTCAACACCTCGATCGTTTGTCGCAATTCGTGAAGTTCGTGATCCTAAAAGTGATACAATAGGTATAAAATTTAATAAATATTGTTGAACATTACCTGCAATATATTTTTAAAATAAAATGAATATTTACCTTTTTTTCAGCTGTAGCAGTTAATTGTTGAAGTCTTTGGGTCATATTGGATAGTGATTGCTCAAATGCAGACACCACGTGAGCCTAAAACAAGCAAATAAACAAATAGTGTTTTTCCATTAACTCGTTTAACACAATAACTATATTATATTATTAAACTTCTAACACGATATATCCAATATATTACATTCCTTCATAATGTACTATATAGATGTTCGCGTAATAAATAAATAATAAAATACAGGGATACTTAGTATGATATATCTTTACTTAATAAACCGGAAAAATTTGGAATAATTTTTGTTGATTTCTGAGTTACTTTGGCCACAAGGGAAATAGTACGACTCATAATTTATTCTGCTCAGAATCGTTTTTCGTTAGTAGTGGTTTATTGTTACGCACAGATATAAATTAAATAACTTAACATTAGTTAACCCAACCTTTTAATTTCCCTCCTATAACAGTGATACACCAATCGGCTACAGTTTATCATACTTTTTTTTTCATATTTGTTGACAAAAAGTAATATGCAAATACATAGTTTTTGGTTACCAGAAAGTTCCTATAAAGTTTTTGATCGGAACAAGATTTCTCAAAAAAATATATCACTTTAAAATTACTCGCTACGTTCAAAATCTAAAACACGATGTATAGGTTTTTATCCGGTCAGACGCTCACTGCACCGTTTTGTTTTGACACGATCGGACGAACATAATATAATAATAATAATAATATACTTTATCGTCGTTTAAATTCGGGCGCGGTTTATATTCGAATATTATGTATAGAGGTTCAACACACACCACAACACACACCACACATTTCCTAACGTTTCATTAATTAGGAACCCGATGGGGGACAAACTAAATGTGTTTAATGGATCGACCGGATTTCGTTCACACAGATGTCTTCTTAGAAAAAAAAAAAATTATAAAAAAATGGCCAAAGTATAAAATATAAGTACAATATTAATCGTCGATATTTGATTGGCGTTCGACCAGAAAAAAAAAATGTAAAGCCGAAAAAATCTATTAAATACAAATTTCATGTTTTTCCACCGATATTTGTTTTCTATTGTAATATTTTATTACCGAAGACATGCGTGGTCTAATATCGCAGTTAAAAGGCAAATAATTATTTGTTATTTTTACTTTCTCGAAAATATTAATTTACGTAGATACTTAGTTAAAGCATTTTTTCGCAATAGGTAACTATAAGAAATATCATTGAAATCTAAGAACCTACTTAAAAAAATAATTACAGTCATCAACACAGTTGAATTTGTTTTCCGTTTGGATTTTGTAGTTAACAACCTTTATATGTTACCGGAAATGTTGATTAATTTAGAAAATTATAATAACTACGGTTTGGGTAATGACAGAGCCGTGTTTGGGGGAGCGGGAGGGGTGAATCCCCAAATTGTTTTCTAGATTCACATATCAAGTTATTATAGGTTGTACTTGCTCTCTTCTAATTACCAAACAATATTAATTATTACTCTAAGTAAAGCGTTTGAAAATTAAACAAAAAGTAAGTGGTATAATAATAGTGATATTGTTAATTTTATTTCGTGTTGAGTACCGAGTCGGACGCCTCATAATTTTAAAAAGGTAAGGCGTCCCGGGGGAAATGACCTATTTTTAACACGGGTAACGATATCGAATGTCTATAATAAACGTTATCATTCCCGTGGTTTATGATAGGCAACGTCACTTTCCAGCACTTAATTTGAAACTGTACATTGAAAATATTAAAAAATAAAAAAAAACCCTCTGTATATTGTAAACCTCTTTATACTCGGGTGAAATAAATTTTGGTTTCGAGACTGGTATTATAGAGCCAGAAGTGTAACGTCGGAACGATATTTTTAACCGTTAAATTAACTTATCGGCAGAAACACTATCGGCATTGTTTAAGGCTAATAATGTATGTGTCCCAATAGAATAATATTCAGTGTACATGAGAAATGTGTAGGTAGGTGGGTACATTTCACGTGTATTTCATATAAAAATCGACTGAATAAAGAACGACACACATAATATCGTCTCGACATTTAATAGTGAAAAAAAAAAAAATGCTATTGCCAGCAAACAATAACCCGACACGTTTTTATCCGGGGGCAGTCGGCGACCGAAACTATTATACCGATAAACACGTCACGAATAAATAGGCTCAATTATTAGGTGCGATACGTATTGCGCTGTGAACGCAAACAATGCATTCGCGACAATTGTCCCGCGACACACTCGTATACGAATATTTATTTTGTAAACCTAATATTTACACAAATGATAGTGTACGTACGGGTTTAACAAAGGCGCGCGTAACGTTTTTTTAATATAATATTTGGAGTAAGTATTGTGAAAAAAAAATTGCTCCGTAAAATATTATGCATAATGTTTTCAAGGCGATGAATTCGGTCCAGATGCCATTACCCGATTACCCGAAATCGTTCAAAATTTTTTTTAGCCTAAAATATCATTATTTGGAAAATGTATTGAATAATAATAATAATATAACGTCTGAATCAACGCTGTACTTGGGAATTTTTAATGGAGAGGGGGGATTAAGACAATTTACCAGGAAAATTATCGTGGAGGTCGACACGATTGACACTATCGCTAATCCGAACACACTGTAATTGGAATTTTTATCACAGACAATAATACAATATTAACTAATATCCATGAAATACAAAATCTAATGGTATTTCCTTCAAACTTAGCTCATCGATGACCTCTTCTAATGAAATTTTAATGACAACTATTATTGAAGAAGGAAAAAAATATTTAATTGCACAACGTGTCCGAATGTGTTACCGAACACTATCACTTATACAGTGCCTATGCAATAATACAATTTATGATAATTGTGCCGTTTGGTATGTCTATTTAGAACGATTTGACGGCATTTCAAACTTCCTCAACCGTGATAACTGTAATTATTTGCTTAATCACGGTTCACGGGGAGGTTTGATTCTCCCCCAACATCTTCGTAAATACGCCACTGATATGAATTAAAACGCAACTTTTTGCCTGCGTTTTCAAACTCAACGAAGTCAAACATCGATGGATGGTTGCGGTGATTTAAACCTTTTCTAAATCCAAAATTATCAATTTTACCATCGACTTTGAAATTAAATTGTCGTCGAATAGCCGACTCGGCAGCCTCGATTTTCAAGTTCTGTGGCGGTGTCAACACCCCACCCCCTTCCTATCACTGGCTATAAGGGAAACGGTCGGGCGACTGTTCCGCCCGACTTAAACCACGAATTATCATAATAAACAATAATTTTTATCCTTAATAATAAATAAATCATTTACTATCCACTACCACTAATAATAATAAACAACGACGATATTATCGCGTCATCCGTTTAGCCGGGAAAAATGTCCGACTTATCGTCTTCACGTCTCGAGCACACGACGCGGACCACTTGAACCGGGCGCCGCTTCTATTTTTAAAAGCATCACCGGTCGTCTTAGCGCCCTCGTAGTTTTACTATAATACGGGCACCGTTTATAGACCATAAATAAAATATCGTATTTTATATTGTTATAAATACGGGTGTATTAAAGCCGCGGAGAGAGAGAGAGAGAGAGAGAGAGAGAGAGCGACGGGTTTTGGGTTTTTAATGTAATTCTGTCGTTCCGAGGAAAACACAACGGCCGTACACCAAGGCAGGTCGGGTCTCTCGGAATATATAATAATATTGTAAAACACTCCAAACAAAACGTGTACGCGGACGAGCGTTTAACGATTTCTCATTAAAAAAAAAAAATCATGTACACACACACAGGACAAATCGGGAATGGTGAGTTCCCGAGTGGTGCAACACGGGTTGCGTTCGAAAATTCACCGTAAGTTTACGTGAGTAGGAATTAATTTTAATAACTATAATATGAACCAAATATATGTATATATATATCCATTAATATACACTGACAAACATTATTTCAGATATCGATAATAAAATGATAGGTAATTGTTTAGATTATTTTAATTACGATTTTTAAGAGTTTTGGTAAAAATTTGGGGGGAGGGGGGAAATCCGGATTCCCACAGCCCCTCGGCTCTCTCAAGCCTCGCTAGCAATAAAAGCGAAACAAAAATATGCATAATATTATTTTTTATCGTTGCACACAATAAGCATAACAATCAGTATAGTTCAATAACCTATAGCCATTTTCCGGGGTCACAAGAGTTAACTCTAAAGAAAACAACTCCGCGTTAAAGTTCAGTGTTTAAAGATTTGTTCCCTCACAACGGTACAGCGAACCTATCCGTGGCTAAAAGAGGGACAATTTGGCATAAGGTTCATTGTAAATTTGTACTCGGTAGTACCTCTTAGCCGTTGGATTTCTTCGGATTGTGGGGTTGAGGTCGACGTTTCGGCGCCGATTGCCGTACTCCTGGTACGTACCATTTTACGATTTTTCGACCGTAAAACTTCTATTTTATTATTCGTTTTTTCCAAATTATGTTGACGCTTTCAACGATTTTACGATTTCGTGAAGATTTTTTTTTTTTTTTACGTTAACATTAAATTATTACAGTACCTAATTAATAATGATAATCTGCGTAAAAAATAAAAATCTAAAAAGTAACTTTATAACAACCTGCGATTGCTACCCGAATTTGATAAATACATTCATGTCGATTGTATTTAAATTACTTGTACTAATATATTTACTCGCCATTATATATATATTGTATTGTTGTATTATGGCGGCGCACGATCAAATCGTAACCACGTTGGGGACCCCTATAACGATATTCGGTGGCTGCGGTATTTCTGTGCCGCTCGTCGTTGTGACGTCGCCGCGGACGTAACTCATTTGAAAGGTGACCGGCACGATCCGTCTGAAATTGGACGCCCCCCCGCGGCGGTCGCGCTTGACCGTTGAAATACCTATCGGCCGCCCGGCCCACCTGTACGGCGCACGCATCATTTTATACGCGTATAGCGTCTCGGGACAACGGTCAGGTACACGAGTCTATCGGGTGTTACGAGTAAGTAATCGGGCCAATTCGCGGGCACGCACGTCCGGCAAAATGTCAAAACACGAAATACGTCCGCGCGGTCCCGGACTCCCGTCGACCGTTCCGTTTGCGGTGCCACCGCACAGGAAACGGTTTGCGAGATTTTATTGGGGGGTCGGGGAACACAGAGGTATACAATGTACAAACGATTTTCATTCAACGCAGGTTTCTATGCGTTTTATTTTTGAGGAATAAACTAGCTCAGACGAACATTATCATTATGCTACAGATGCCGCTAATTGTTAGCAGCTAATAGCTTATCAACAATGAACTAAGTTACCGGATCCTATGGTAACTACTGTTCGCTGTGAGTATCATCGCGGCAATCGTATATGATCTTTCCGCGAATTACCATATTATTAATTATTTGCTCGTTCAACTTTTCGATTTTTAGCGAGATCTATTGGTTTTACTATGATGTGTATTTTTTTTTTCAGTCTGTAAACAACTTTTCTCCTAGAACTCTTGCTCCAACCATGACAAGACATTTATTTTTCATTATTATTTTAATCTTTTTTAAACAATCATAAAAATCAAAAACGCACATTGTTGTAAAAGCTATACTATTACTCGAGTTCCACTCAGAATCGTTTTTCATTAGCAACGATTGATCTTTGCGTACAGATATAAATTAATTTCCCTTTTATACCCCACCCTCCCAACTTCTCACCTACAATCACTTAATATATCCGTGGTGCGAAGTATGATCGTCTATTTTTTTTATTTTTTATTTCGTCGGTATCACCAAGGTAACCGATTTTCGTACTAAAATTATCAATAACCTTGTATATCACACTCCCTTGAGTGTTTGAATATGGGGGGGAAATAACGCATATGTTATTTCTGGTATAAGAACTACACCTATGCAATGTTTCAGCAACCCGTTCGGTAGTAGTTTGGGCCTTGGGCGATAAGTGGTAATAAACATCCAAAAACAATTTTGCATAAATGTATTAGCGGGATAATAAACTGCATAGAAATATGTACTTGATAATATTGTATAAGTAATTTATTAAAAAAATCTAGTATAGTCGTTTGTTAATAATAAACAAATAATTTGTTTTCTCTGTCTGTCTCGCGCGTAGTAAAACAACAAATACGCATCGCACTTTAACGATTGATTATGACTCTTTGGATGAGTTTAGGTCAAAGAGACCCATTATTATCCATTATATATTAAAAAAGAGTATTTACTATGTTTTGCAGGATGCATTTTTAAAAAATATTTTCATTTTTATCGTGAAAATGCGTATTTTGATTTAACTTAATTTTAACTATTAATAACTTATTAACAAATTAAAATATTTACAAAATCATTCGGCCAAAGCATAGTAAATACCTATATACTATTTTTTATAAAATGTATGAGTAATGTATAAGTTCTAAACTCAACCAGAGAATGGCAACCGTTGAAGTGCGAAATGCATTTGTCGCTACATGACGCACGCGAGACAGACAGAGAAAAAACAAATATGTATAGAAGCCCCTTAAATTATTAAAAAGGTATTTTTTTTTTATTAGAGGACTCGGGGGCCCTAGTAAACAGATCTCTTTTAACCGGGAAAGGCTAAAAAGAGTCGTCGCAGTCGGACAGTTTTCGACGGATTTCACGAATTATCACTGGCACAAAACCGAAATTGACAAATAAAAAAAAAAAAAAAAAAAAAAAAAAAAAAATAAAGAAACTGTCGGCTTCTATATTTGTAATAGAGCGTGTATATGATGTTCGCAGCGATTATAATGCGTAGTTGTCGGCAGTAAACAAGCTTTTTGTCGTACAAACACCAACTGTTTTAACAAACCCTCTCGTCGCGCGCTGCCGTAGGTATTATTGCGAAAAAAAAAAATGACGCACTCGGCATTCATTTTCCGCTATACGTCGATGATGTTAGGAATTAATATTACATTTTATAAATCGTCAGTTTAAAGAAAAACAAAAAAAAAACCATGTCACGGCGAGATAAAAACATCGACCGCGTACATTAATTTGTCCGTATATATATAATTATGAACAATAATATTTATCCGGAAAAAAATATACACGGAATATAATATATTGTAATATATTCCGTGTATATCATTAAGCTTATATTATATTATACGTAGGGAATTTGAATTCGTTTTAATACACAAGAGATAATCTAAGGCGGTCGAGTATGGGCAGTTTTTACCGGGATTTCAGAAAAGCATTAAAATGTATCGACCGAAATATTCAAATTCACATTCGTATAAATTGAAAAACGATGCCGGATCCCGGATCACATGTATTATTACAGTAATATCACTGAAATCGTATGGGTTTTCGGTTTACACGAACGACACGAGAGATATTAATATGATGGACACTCCTCAATTGTTTATTCTATCGATAGATTACTAACGAATGTTTGACTTGAACGTGTATTTTTTTTTTTGCATAACTGAATAAAACTAATCGGTCGTGTCCAACACTAGTACATACATATTCGAAATTAATGTAACTTTTATTTTAAAAATTAACTTTTCGATCAAATTAATATTTAATTACCTATATTACTGTAAGTTAAAGTCGTAGTTTTCATTTCTATAAATATCATCTGTTTCACGCTAAATCGCCGTTATTTCGAAAAAAAGTTTTTTTTTATGTTCAGAACGATGACGCTCTTATTAGAATAAAATGAATTACGTCCTATATCGTATTTTATGAATTTCTCCAAACATTGGCGCACGCTCCTCCTAATATTATTTCATTGAACGCGCTTTCCAATATCTGAATAATAATATTAGATTTGTTTAACCCCAGTTACCCTAACAACATTCAACTTTCCGGGCGGTAAACGAGAATTTTTAATTTTGAGTAATTTTAAAGAAGTGCGGTGAATGTTCTTATATGGACCCGTGGTTGTATTCGTATATATGACACCCAAATAACATCCCAAGTAAATTGAAGTTTCCATTTTGTATCCTTTCAACAGGCAAACCGAATTTCTCTGTTATCAAATATTTATCATTGCCTGTAGCTACTGGTAACCAAAAACACTTTAAAAAATGATTACCATAGACGATACCTAACGGTGCAGTTGGGTCAACAGAATACGTCGTTCGTGTCGCAAATGATCAGCCATTTCGTATTATCCGTAAGAGGAAGTGTTTGTCCGAGCTTCGAGGTCTGGAAATTTCAACACGTCACAGAAGCGGACGAACGGGGGTCCCCGGGCGTACACCTCGAAGCCGGATATCCGAAATCCAACCACCACCACAGTCGACACAGGGTTTAGGCGGTATTTTCGAAACGAAACTCGTTTTTTTTATTTTTATTTTTATTTTTTTTTACTATAAAATATGTTATATTACTCATTAGGAATAAGTCACGGGGAGAGAGAGACACGGTTTTATCGTTTGCTTTTTCGTTTGAATACCGCGCGCGAACGTCTATAAAATGGTTTGTGTATAATATAATTTCAAAAAGTGCATAATATTGTTCCCGGTAATATAGGATGGCGTCCCGCCAGAAAAAAAAAAAAATAATAATAATAAATAAACGGGCTCCCGCGAACGATGCGTAACGACAACAACAACATCACCGCCGCAGATCAAATAGTTTACGTAACGTATACGAGAAACGATACCGACAGCTATTGGCGTGACCCGTGCGATTCGCGTCGACCGGAGGCGTCGTAAAAATGTTTTTTTTTTCTTCTAAATAAAGGTTTTTTCGGCCGACGTGACGAAACGGTCGCGGTTGCTTAAAAAAACCGATTTCGCGACCGGCTTGCGTAACGCGTTTTTTACACTTAAATTTTGGACACGCGCGCCACGTGCGTCGCCCGGCCGAGACGCACAGACCGCGGACGAGATAAAAACCGGACCCCGTCCGATCGGCACACGTCAGCGCGACGATAATAATTATTTAATTTTTGTTTTTTTTTTTTACTCTCGAATATATTATTTTATCGATTACGTTCTTGAAATTGTTATCGGTTTTTAATTCCCAATATTATAAATACGCAAAAACGAGAGGACGGGCAGCTCGTGGACCTACAATATGATCGTTTTTGAGGAAACGGTTTATTTGTTTTTCAAGGTTTTCGAAGATACCTATCGGATATCGATCTCTATATTATAATAATTTTATAATAATATTATAATAATCGTTTTATGCAAAACACATTTTATACACGCAACTGCTTGCTATAATAATATAAAAGTGTAACTTTTTTCTCTCGGTTTACATCACCCATAAATGTGTATTGAATTAGAAGTCTAAAAAAAAAAAAAATCCACTAAATATAACCTCAAAACAAATATATTCAATACATTAATGTGCCTATGTAAACGCCCTGATCGAAAAAAAACGCGTACGAAAATCCCGAATTTGAGAGAAAAAACGATTATAGCACACGGAAATAATAATAAAATAACCTTTCACCGCAGTGACGACGTTTTAAACAATTAATAATACGTTTTCACACTCGAAAAACACGATTTATAATATATTATCTATACGCCTAGGGGGTGGAACAAGGGAAACGCGAATAAAAATAATAATATTCTTATAGGCGAATTGTGTAACTGTAAAAAATACACAGCACACACATATTATACATACATACATATAATTAACGTACAATCTAAACGTTTTGACCTTTTAGGTTAAATTTTTTTTTTTTCATTTTCAAACCGACCGAACACGTTAAAAACAAAAATATCGAAACTATTAAATCGTCAAATACCTAAAATCCGTCAGTTCGATGACATTTTCCAAAAATACTACAAAATACTCACCATAGATGCCCCAGATATAAACCAAATTAAAACAATTGTCTATTTTGTAACACACTCTTGACAAAGTCGGGTTAGGATTAACGTAAAGGCGATGTAGGCACGTGTCTAGGGCCGGGCAATGGCATCACAAAATTATGTATTTTAAAACGTTTTAAATAATATAACTTTGTATCAAAAAATTCAAACAGTTTATAAGTTATATTATAAGATACTTTACAAGCTTAATTTCCAAGTATTGATTATGAACTGATGATACATCATTTGGATGTTTTTACAATGAAAAGCTATTGAAAACTATGTGCCCGGGCTTAATCCGGTCCTAGACAAAATTGACATAGAAATTTATCTCGTGAAAAACGTTTACGATAAAAAATTTTATCGTCATTTCGACTTGTAAATGTATGCCATGACGTCCACTGTTTTATTCGGCAATTATATTTTAACTATACTGTGTTATTAAAACCGTTATACTGGACCACGCATATTTTACAGAGTGATATACAATTGTCACGAACCAGTTGATTATTCTCCATGAAGAATTCGAATACAGTAAAATTAATTTACAAACGGTATACAGGGTGATTCAATAATCGTGCTCATTCCATTTTTTTTAGTTAAATTTTGCATATATTCAAATTCTGATTTTTGAAATTTTTAAACATAGGTAAAGCCGATATTTTCGAATACTTAGATTTTTCATAATATTTAAAGAGTATCCTAGTTGTGAAACCACACCTAACCTAACCAATTTTGGTTTTTTAAATGAGATCCTATTTTAAAACTTCAATAAATGCATACATGGAGTATTACTTAAAATACATTTTAGTGTTCACATTTTCGATTTCCGTCAATCCGTTAACGAAATATTCCATTTTTAAATTTAGGTAGAGGGAGAGTAGTGGAGCACTAATAAAACGCCGCACTCCGTGCTATCACAAAAATTCCACTACTCTCCTCTTACCTAAACTTGAAAGTGGAACATTGACGAATTGACGAAAATCAAAAATTCAAAATCAAAAAATCGGCTTTAACTACACCTAAAAATTCCAAAAATCAGAATTTGAACGCATGCAAAATTTAATCAAAAAAATGCGGTAAGCACGCTTAGTAAATTACCTTGTGTAATATGCGCGATTTTTAGATAAGAGCGTTTTTTTTAGAAAAATACCTTTTCTCTCTTCGAACGAGGGTTTTAAAACGCTTTATATATATAAATATGAAATGTATCAAAAGTCGATATATTAAATGCGTTAATGGAACGGGCTACAGATGAAATTTTGAAAACACCATCATGCGCTAAACATATTTAAGAATATATTATATATTTCCGCTTCAAATTACTGGAAAAAAAAAAAACACTCCGAAATCGAATTCGAAATTTTTATAAAGATCGTATCACCGATGAAATAATCACTCTGTACATATACAATAACAATACGGTAATATTATGTTTCCGTGACGTCGAGTTCTGTTATCATTTCGGGGACCCCCCCGTGCATAATATTATTATAAACAAGAGTATTGTAGCTCAATTTATACTTTCTCGCATCACGGTCAATTTTCGAACTCGCCGAGTCGTCAAAGACACGCGCGGGTTGAGAGAGAGGGGAACAAAAACGTAATTGACTATAATATGTACGATCGATTAATATTATTTTAAACAGGCACCGATTCGTTTTCTGTTTCGCATTTACGAAATTTTTAAAAGAAAAAAAAAACACTGCGAGCTACAGCAGAGCTCAGTCATTATAGACGAACGAATTTCCTTCAATCTATTCTGTATATAATAAAATAATATTCGCTGCGAAACAACAACCTAACCTATTACTATATACACCTATATCCATATATAAAAAAATAAAAATATTTTTCCCATGTACCTTGGCTGAAATATACATACGAGTATACAGAGTGATTAACATAACGTACTAAGACACTCATTATCTCGGAAAGTATTAACTTTCTTCGGAATTTATTTTTAACCCATAATTTACGTACTTACATTGTCTGTGAGGATGTGCAATGTTAAACAAATACTATTCACACACCGGCGACAAAATGGTTAAATTCGTAATGAAATTATTCGACCTCAACTATTTTCGCATCGATCCGCATACATACATGATGTATTATATATACACATAGAAAAGTACTAACTCTCGAATTTAAGACCATTTGATACAAAAGAATCTCCGCAGGAAATGTCCAAAATAAATGGTATTGTAAAATGGATACTATTGCAAGTATTCATTTTTTGGTAGAAATTCGACAAAAAGAATGCACGTTTATACGTTTTCGCGTGTCCGACCGTCATCGTTATTATAACTGTTCGTTAATTTTCGTGAAAAACTCCGCTTTCTTTACGACGACTTCTTCAGGCCACTTTCTCTTGACGATTTTCACACCGTCGAAATAATATAACTATATAATATTATTGTTTTTCTTTTTTTTATGTTTTTTTCTTCCGATATATTATAGATAAGTACAATTGCCGTGGAATAAAATAACGACGACGACATGTCAGTTTTGCATTAAATTGCAACAAATAGAATAATTGTGAAAGAGTGGAGGAAATAATCGAAATTGAAATCGTCGAATAACTCACTCTAAATAACTCTGACTTCGGAGAACAATCATATTGAATAATACTTTTTTTATTTTTAATTTTTAACAAACAATAGTATACCGCACACGCACACGACTATTGTATGTGTGTTACAGTATAGATTTTTCCAGACATTTTTCTCGTCTTATCGATTATGACGCGTATGCGCACGTATACAGGATGGTTATTTGCATGTAAACTATCGGTAATTATCCGACAAAAATATGCCAACATAGGTTCGTACATCGTTTAACGGTTAAACCGACAATTTATCTACACGCATGCGTAAAAGGACCACACAACGTTAAAAGAGAGAAGATCTCAGGCGATTCCGTAAAGAAAATTCTCTCGGCGTGTATTTTCATGGCCGAAAGAAAAACGAGTACGCGTTCATGAATATATTATAACATTATATAATATATGGAGTAGAAAATGAATATCGTAATAAAATAATTTTTCGGAAATGAGGACTCGATATCAGTAGTCTGATGGACACTTAAAGAAAGACGAATGATCTGACTAGGATTCGAACGGCACAAATGAAAGACTTACTGGCTATAAAATATTAACCTACAAGAGATAAAAATACTACTGGGCACGTGGAAACAAAAAGTACGGATAGATGGACTAAACCACCAACATCTCTGGATATGTACATGGTTCAATAATCCGAAAGAAGTGGCGAACGATAAGAGACAATTGGAGCCAGAAAATGGTATTTGAAGCCGAAAACGGATAGAAAAAGAGATGAGTACAATTTGGAAGTAACGTAAATAATATCATTTCATAATGTTATTATATATAATAGACGACTGATAAAAACTAAACAAAAATCAAATTTACCAACTTTAAATTTACTAGATATTTTATTGTACATGGACGGGGGGGGGATGTCTTGCAAAGTACACGTGGTAAATTTAATAAGTTTTTAATTTTTAAATTTTTTAAAAAATTTGATACAGGTAATTCAAAAAATCAGAAACTGATAAGAAACTTGCAATGTTTATCACTACGATTATAATGCGTGAGTATTCTATAGTTTTAGAGATCGCAGTTATTGTACAGATGATAATATAATTTTCTTGAAATTTTCTGTATTTTTTTTTTTTTTTTATTCTCTATATTTACTGCAAAATATCGTAGACAATTCAGTAGTTGGTAATTATTTCAAACAACACTAAACAATGAGTAGCTTCCTTGCTTGGTTTAAATACGAAACGTTACACATTTTTTTTTTCCCCCGAGAAATGGACATTCTTCAAAACCAAGCGCCTACGGGTAGATTCCGGTAGACTACGGATAGCATAATAATCGCTGCGCCGATTCGTGAACCACACTCTGTATAATATATTAACCATTGTAATATAGTGAATTATTTTGTTTAACACCGCTGTTAAAATTATTGTGTATAATAATAATATACTGTTTGACATATTTTAATCATATCACTCAGCGGTGGCGACGGGAATAAATCGAATAATAATAATAATAATAAAATACCGAACGATTTTACTTTACGATACCATTGTTGTTTTAACGGACCATTATAATATTATTATTATTGTTATTATTATCGTATCGCGTTTTATAAGAGAACGCACACGAAAACAAAACGCTAGATTTTAATCGGGGCCGAATATAATGTAATATAACGCTTTACATATTATCACATTTAAATATTTTAATCAAACGGGGCAAGGAACAGAAAAGTTTTTATTTTTTATTATTTCTAATCGTTACAGATAACATAAATATGTTTGATACATTGTATTGTCGACAATTTTTCGAAAACGGATTATTTGTATAAACATTGCGATCGTCCAACGCGTTCGGAATGGCAATAGCCACTATATAGGTATCACGGAACGGGTTTTTATTTACGTTTTTATTTCGTAATCTGTAATCCGCGATAATAGTACCCTACTCGTATACGCCGCCGGAACAAGGGTCAAATGTATTAATAACGGCCGGGGGCCGTGTATTTAGCGCAATAAGTTTCATAGGCCCGCGCCGAAAAAAAGCTAAATTGTAATATATAAAAAAAAAAAAAAAAGTTCAATCGGGAATAAACGTGTACCCTGTACCCGTGGTAAGACCAACACAATAGGTTGGCCCGAGCTCTCCGATATATCCGAAATACGGCCCTGCAACCGAATGGATACGGGGTAGGTAACTACGGGGTTGGGTAAGGGGTGACTTTTAAGTCGAATTATCGTACTGTGTGTACGACGTCACGTCGCGAGTCACGTTAACCAACCGACTGACGCGCGTAAACCGTATTATAAAATCCGATTGAATAACCGGGGACGTGTTTAGAATTATTTCTTCGAGACACTTTGAAAATGCCGTCGCTTTTGCTACTGTATACATAGGTTAATACGCCAATATAATAAGAAAAAAAAAAAAAAAACGTTACTTAAAGGAAAAAGTTCCGCCGCTTCCACTCGGGGTAGAAAACGTGCCACCACCTCTTTTCCATAATATAATAATAATAAGAAAAAAAATAACGCAGGAAAAATTCCCACCGGTGGGCGGGAGTAAGGAGAAAGAAGCGATTGATAAACAATATTCGAATTTGTCACTGTGGTAAATAAGCCATTGCAGTGAATAACGGGCAAGTCGATTTTTCTCTCCACCGCGACAGAAATTAAGATGTGGTTTTTTTTTTTTGGCGAGTAAAAAATAACGATGTGTTATATAAGCAATAAGCATTATTTGATTGTTTATAACGCGAACATTTTTAACGACGACGGAACACACGTTCCGAGGAGTTCGACCTTTAAAACCGACCGAAAAAAAAAAATTACAGTATTATTAATCAATCGAAACAGTGTTTATACCTGTACTTGATAAAATCAGGGTAATTGCATAATTATGTATTATATTATATTATTATATAGTCGCGATTCAAGTTTCAAAGATTATTTTCGACGGTAATTTATACGGAAATGATAATAAGTAATAACACTAAAAATAGGCTAATATATATCAGCAAATATTGGTAAACATAAAAAAAAAAAAAATTTAGTTTGTAGTTATTTATTACAGATAAAAATGTGTTTTATTGAGACCGCGATAATATTATTATTATTATTGCTGAAATAAAATGTCTAGAGTGTCAAATTATTACAATATTTGTATTATTTACTCATCCTTGCGCGTATGGCTGGAAACAGCGCGCGCGCGAGCGTGTGTGGTGAAACGTTTTTTTCATTAGTAAAAAAAAAAAAAAAACTTTTATTGAATTTTCGAACGATTTTATAAACATAAATTGAAAAAATAATAACTAGAAAATTTCAGATATAGGTATCAAATTTCCGACTAGACTTTATAAACAATTGATAAAGATGAAAAATATTTTGGAAAAATTTTACCACGTATAAAGAAAACGCGCACGCGTGAGAATTCCGTGAAAATGTTCAAGTTTCTACGATATTTTTTTTTGAAAAACCACTGTTGCGTATAAATATTTCCGTTTTCCCGACGTTTTATAAATTTCGATTTCCCTCGTTAATCAACAAAAGTACTAATATTATGGAATTTAAAAAAACAAAAAAAAAAAAAAACGAAAAAACATCGAATTAACAAACAGACAACGTCCTCCGCAAAACGCATCGACCACAGACGAATCCTGTAAATTACTGCAAAGTAGCTACGAACGGTTTGGTCGATTAGAGCGGCGGTCGCCAACCTTTTTAACCTCACGGACCACTAAATCCCTAACTGCAAATTCTACGGACTACTATAAGGTATATATAGTGTTTACGTTACAAGTCTCGAGTCCTTATTCAGATGTTTTGAACCTAGAGCTAATAAAAAAAAATAAAATAAAATAACTTTATAAAATAATAAAAAATGATTTTTATTTTTATTTATAACACGATTTATTAAGTTTTCTGCGGCCACCAAAATTTTGTCACGGACCATTGAAATTTTCTCGCAGACCACCGGATGGTGACCGGTGGAACGGTCTCTTCCGACGTTTCCCAAATTGTACTTTTTTTTTTGATCTATCCAGTGGTCGGGGGTAAACGGTTAGGTACAGTGTACAGCCCGCGGTACACGTCATCATCCACCGCCACATTTCAGGTTCAATTTGACGAAATAATCGTTTAAAACGGGATTTAAGGGACGGGTGTGGGGTTGTTGTCTTCGGACGGTTGAAAAACCGTTTAACAGACGAAAATAAAAAACACCCCTGAGGAGCATCTCGAATATCAGTAAACTATCGGAACCGATGTATAGACAATCAAAACGACACAAATGACATTATACCGCCTGTCGGTGATGTTATCGGCGGTACGTATTATTATTAAATTAAAAACGAAAACGTGCGTCGGGTTTCGAGTCGGTAGATTAAAAATACAATGATAATAATAATAATAATAATAATAATAATAATAATAATATTATGCACCTCTTCCATTATCGTTTTGTATATAATCCGACCTCTAGCTATATTATGGATATTATTGCTACCTATTGTTTTACGAGTATTTCTCTACCGTTTCTATGACTTTTTTTTTTTCCTTTTTTTTCCTTTTGTACCGTTCGCGAAACGTTTCGTTGAGATTTTTCAATACGTACACGGATACGTCATATTTATACAAAGAGACGGTGTACGTGTACGACGCGTTGTGCCCCCGCGGTGTTTGTGCGAACGGTTTGTTCACGATTATCGCGCGTTTAATTACGAGAGACGCGTACGCGTACACGCGGAGGAACATAAAATATGATACCGGGCAGACAACGCGGCGGTCGATCGAAACGCGGTTTTTCTTCGTCCGTCTTAATACCGTTTTAATCGAGGCGTAATGAATCGTTAATTGGACCGCGTATAGGAGAAAAAAAAAACCCAGAGCTTTTACCGTTAAAACGCGCGCTAACCAATCCGGAGGCGACAACGATGTCGGTAAATCAATAAAAATATGTTTCGGAATGACGTTGGAAAAAAAAAAAACCACCAAAACGAATTATTATCAACAATGGGTACGACGGACGGTGTTTGTGTCACAAGACGAGGACACGAGCATTTTTTGCCGTCTCCGGTGTTACAAAACTCGCGACGGCGGTCAGCAGAACACCAAAATCGACCGATCATATCAAAACTTGACGGCGAGAACCATTACACGCGTCTGTACGTTAATTTTTTTACCGATATTTACATATTCAAGGGAGATTATTAATAATTATTACGAGCGGTTTTTAAAATGTGGCAATTCACACGCGCGCATCAAGCTTAGAAATCAAAATATCCGACAAAACGCGGATGTAATGTTCTTGCGTTCAACGACGGATAATGGTATTTATCAGTCTAATCTGGTGCGTTTACAAAAAAAAATATTTCCGAGGGGGATGGGGGGTAACGTTGTACACTTTCATATTTTTATAACGAAGAGGTTTACATGTACAATATTTTTTAACATTCATTTACGGGGCCTTTTGGGTACCCGAATACTAAATTTTACATTTGATATTTTTGTAGCCGATTTTTTTCAAACGTTAATGTAATCCATATTATTGTGATGGTAATGCGGACCATGCAATTATCGCCGTGCCAGTTATAATTGTTTTCTACAAGCCGGAAAACCGCAAAAAAATCAGAAATAACAATAAGTTATGTTATGTTAATAAGTAGTGTTCCTACTATTTAAAATGAAAAAAATCCAAAATTTTACCGATCTCTCTCGTTGACAGAATTACTACGTCCGAGACTCTAATTCAACATTTACTTTCGTCGTAGTTTTCATGAAATTTTGGGGGAGGTGAATCCCTAAAATCCCAACCTTGTACACGTGCCCGGGTCTAATTTTTCCAAAAAAACTATCGGCGGGTAAATCAAGGTCCGGCCGGAAACAAATAATTCGCTATTGCCGCGTATTGGCCTTTTCGGCTTTTTTACCGTTAACCTAATTTTTTTTTTAAATTTTTTTTCTTATCATTAATTGCACGCTAATTATCGGACACGTCGACACTGTTAATATCGTGCGCGTATATTATAATAATTATTGTTATTGACGGCGATTAAAAAAAAAAAAAAACTACGCCTTTTCGCGCAGTGCACAATGCGTATTACACAATCGTTATAATTATCGGTCATTTGCGATTCGGCTATACGAAAAATAAATAATACGTCACACTGTACGGTAATTTAATTCGTACGTCGATTAGCGGGTAGGCATATTGTATCCATCTAGCGATAGTGATACTCGCGAATTACTGACCTGCGACGTTCTTTTAATTTTTTTTTTTATCGCACACGACAAACAATAATAATGGAGCAATTATCTCGTTTTGATATTATCACCAAAAATAATTATGCAAGCGGCACGCACGCGGTGTCGGAATATTGACGGCGGCGACGAGGTGGAAAAATAGTAACCGTCGTTTATCGATTGCGGTAAAACTAATGACAACAGTAATAATAACATGATAACCGCGGATGAGGACCGTCGGAAAGACCGTAAGGACGATAATAATATTAGTGACAATAGAAAAAAAAAAAAAAAACAACAGAGTAACGCGTGCGAATAACATCGGTCACGGCGTCGTCTTTCACAGTATTATTATTATTCGATAGAAAAATCGAGGGGTTTTCTTTTTCGTTCCGACGTCGTCGATAGACGACAGGATACAACATACAGTAGCAAGTCTTTGTAATACCACGACACACACACACACACACACACACAATGATAATGTCGCAAAACACGGCAAAGCGGTTTTTTTTTTTCCTAAACGACCGTACACAGGGCACAACAACAAATCGACGACGTAACGATATTATACCGTATGCGGAAAAATCCGCAAACGAAAACCGAAAATTGACAATAATAAAAGGTGATGCAATGGGCAATGCATAACATCGGCATATTGACGACGACAGGCCTTTGTACGATTCCGATGTCGAATAATGCCTACTCGGAAACGAGATAACGACGTAGTGACACGACGACCCAACGACGACCGCGGAACACGGTAGGTACACCTCGTGTAATGTACGAGGACGGATTGACAACCGACAGGAATATTATACATATATATATATATATAAAAAACAACATAATAGCGAAATCATTGGCTTTGTGGTAAAAAAAAAAAAATAATAATAATGCCTAGTAATAAATAAGAAAAGCAATTTAAATCGTACAATAAACCCGTGAAACTCTTATAATAATAACGATAATAATACACACTCGTAACGAAAAAATATCGTTCTTTATGTCCGCTGCCGTAGGTACATTGCGGAAGGCTGAGAAAAATTTAAATTTCACGCTGTTTTTGCGTAGGTACCCGTAATAGGTTTTACGACGACGCACTTTTAAAATAAATTCGTGTCGACGGGGGTGTCCAACGGGAGGGGGAGGGCGCTCAACGGGTAAAACGAACCGAACCCGTCCGTATAAAATCCTACGGGATTTGCGCGGTTTTGTGCGCGATGACCGGACTCCAGGTCCGCTTTTTCGCGAAATCGTAGCGTTTCGATTGTTTTTCTATAAGAGAAAATGGTGTAAACGAGACGAAAAATCAAGACAACTATGAACATACTTTAAATTGTGATTAGATCTCGCCTCGAAGAAACGCGGTAAAAATTGAATCAAGTAAAAAAAAGTCGAACATTTTTTGATTTTATCCCGGTTTTTAACGCGATATTTGTGTGCAACGCTTTTTTTTTCCCGGGCAAAAAGGTTAGAAAAATGGAATTGTTCGGTTTCGCACAACGCGGTTAAGCGCGTCTATAGCAATATAAATATATACGTTTTTATAAATGCGTACACACATAACGTCAAGTTAAACGAAACAATAATATGTACCAACAGATGGTAAACCGCGGAAATGTTTGGTAATCTTACAGGAAATCTTTGGTTACCGTTGGGAAAACCACGGTACTCTGGAATCTGGCGTACGCGATACATTCTTCAATCAGTGATTCGTACCTTCCGCGAGTACCAAAGGTATCATCGCTTAGAATTGAAATAGTTACGATTTGTCTCGTTTATAAACGTCCGCATTTCACGGAACTCGTTACAAATCAATTATTATTATGAAATTTTATCGAGGAAAACAAATATTTTCATATTTTATTTCATTACCAACATTTTACGGGACATATATTGTGTATAGGATAATTATATTACTAGGAACTGAATATTTATATTTTTCTACGCGCGTGGTACCTTTTCGCTGGTGTCGGACGCGGACGCGGACCCAAAGTCGGCACAACTCTTGGGCCTCCGGCGGGTGGCTATTTCCCACCAGGGCACGTCGGACGGTAGTGGCGGTAGCGCGGCCGCGGATGCGTACGACTTGGGCCTGAGGCTGGCGTACAACAGCTGCTCATGGCCATGCTCATGTTGCTGCTCGCCGCCGCCGGCGACGTGCTCGGTGACCGGTTCCAGGTGCTGCAGACCGATGGCCGCGGAGCCGGCGCGGCGTCGCTTGTGGCCGACGTAATGGTGCGGCCGGCGGACCGTGGCAAATCCGTCGTGTACCGCGGCGGAAGCGCCGACGATCGTCGCATCAACCGCGGCGGTACGCGCGACCGAGTTGTTCCGGTAATGGTACATCAGGGCACTAGAATACAGGTGCGGGTACGGCACTACGACGGAAGACGTATAGTCATACGCGTGGCGTTCACCGTACCTGTCCGGGCATTTTGTAATAATAATAATAATAATAATAAACCAACGACGGAAAAGGACGCGACGCGCGAACGGTAACACGGTCGTCGCACTACTGTTAGTTGCGGAGTGCACGCGCTCACGCCGGCCGACCGTACTGGACTGACGAGTCGACGACACACGCGGCATGCGCGCGTTTTCGACAAGCGGTGGTTCGCGCTCCGCATCACGCACATCCCTCGGGAACGGCGGCGGCGTTGTTATTGTTATGACGTGTTTGTCAAAATGGTTATGTTTTGCTCGTCGAAATGGTTATGTTTTGTTCGTTTTACGCGTGCGGTTGTTTTTATTGACTATTTGCGTTAGAGCGAATGACAAAAAAAAAAACCAAAATTAACAAATTAAAAACAAAATCGAATTTCGGGCAGACAGGCCCGGGTAGAACCAAAATACACAATCAGTCATAATGATTGTTATTTATCCAGTGGTATATTAAAAGGCGAAGGCCCCCCTCGGTTTGCGTGTTTATTGCGTGCATAACAATATAATGTACAATGTGTACTTTACAAACGGAAATAAAAACGTAGTAAATATTCAAAAAAAATTCTGCCAGGGGAATGGAATTACAAGACACTGACTGGTCGAGTACGTTTGGATGAATTATTCGTATTGTATAAATTGATGTACTTTAATATATTTAAACGTTAGTACGCATTTCGCGGGGCCCCGATCAAAAATTGACAACTGTAGAGATTTAGCAAAGAATCAGAGCAACGTTTTTGATTTATACAGATTGAACATTTTAACTTTCTGTCAAGAATGGCGACGGTACAGGCGTAATTCCTAGTGCAAAAGACATACGTGAAAAAGTCAATTTAATTCTTTTGAAAAAGTGGATTTCGAAGAACAAAAACCAACAATTTTTTATTGCGGCGTTTTATCTATAGAGGGCATTAGGAACCCCCTCGGGGATTTTTCTGAAGTCTACTCCAACGATCATATTACCAATATATATATATACATATATATGAAAAAAAGGTTAATATTGATGATTGATACCGCTGTTTCAGAATGGAAGTTGGAGGATATATAGAGTAATTTAATTCAAAATGTAGGCAAAGATGAACCATTGTTAACGAAAAACAATTCTGATTCTGAAGTATATTAGTCGAATTTTTTCCCTTATTGTCAAAGTAACGCAAAAATCAACAAAAAATATACGACAAATGACCATTTCAACGCACCAACTCGATTATTAAAAAGAGACAAAAAAAAAATTTTTCCAAGCCCACGGTTTGGAGTTTGATCTACAATGGACGTTCGCGGACCAATGGGAGATTTCGCCGGCTATACGCCATCGATCGTATAGATAGGTATCAAAATAGGAGAAAAGAAAACAACATTATTCAGATATCGGATGCGTTCGAATTACCCCTTATCCGCGACACGAGGCACCGGGTTTCGGTATAATAATTAAGCACAATATGCAAATTTTATCACTACCTTGTACCTATATAATATTCGTCTAATTATACCCAAACACTCGTTTTGGCCAGACGACGTCGGACGCGGACCGTGAAGACGACAACGTTATTTATCGACTTTCGGCCAGATACGGCCCAGCCAGGTGTTTGTCCAAAATAATAATACGTACACAGAGACGGACTTTATATGTATAATAATTTATGCGGTATATTATTATAATGAAGCTATTATTTCCTCCGTGACGTACATAAAACAGAACAAGAAGACGACGTGTATACTGTATTTTAGTCGTGTACCGTCTATTGCACACTCTGTAACAGTCGGTGCCGTGGAATACTCACAGCCCGTGTCCGCGACTTCTGTTCCTCACCCCCCCCCCTACTTCTCGTATCCAGACTTCAAAAATCTTACGGGTGCCTATAGTAGAAGACACGTCTCTGACATAATATTTCAATAACATTACCGGAGGCTATTGTCTATAAACGTTTATTATTATTTGTATTTTTTTTTTCGAGTCGATCACGTTCTTTCTAGTTTGTTAACACCATCACAGATCTATATAACATTACATGTTTTAAGTATACGCGATTATTCCCGAGATAATTGAGCGGGTTTTTGTTTTTTATTATTATTATTATTTTTTTTTTTATTAAGGAAGTCGTTCTCTACTAACAATGGTAGTAAAATACCGTCGGCAGGCGATGAATTAATTAGGACGATAAAATTATAATATTATTGTTGTTCGGCGGTGTTCTCTTTGCAGGAACTATCACGTATAAAACGGTGTATTATTTAATGGTATTTTTTTTCTTTTCCCGATTCTGAGTGAGTGTAAAGCGTAGAATCTATTAGACTTTACTTAGACGAGTTTTTATTATTATTATTTTTTATTTTTCTCGGAAAACACTTTTTCGGTAACTAAAACGTTCCTTATCAATACCTTCAAAGATGGCGTTGAAAATATTTGCCGGACTACGGACAATTTATTGTAAAACATTTTAAAAATCGACAACAAATAAACCGGATACATAATCGTTTTAACGTTTTGGTCGTTTTCCGGTTACCTTTCGATAGGTTGACTTTCGTTTTAGTACAGATACAGGGGCGTCTTCAGATCAATTAAAAGTGGTGAAATATTAAAAAATTCGATAAGACGGTTTACTTTTCTAAATTATAGGACTAAGAGCCACTAGAGGATTATAATTTGACATAATTGTTGTAACATAAATATGGAACACATTATACTTGCACAGGGGATGGGAAGGGGGTAGATTGCCCTTCTATTCTCCCTATGTGACGCGCTTGGCACAGAACAGTCTCTGCTGAATGTAAATTCGCCATGTTGCGGCGTCGGTAAGACGGAGATGGCACGTGGTACGGGCATCACGTCCTCTTCGACGCCTTTTAATATAATACAATATGCGTTACGATACAAACGATGCGGCGACGGCAATGCAGTCAAACTGCACATATAATAATAATATTTTATTAAAACATTGCAAAAACCCTATAATGTGTGCCCGGAAATAATGAAATATCTCTGAAAATGTCTTTACGACTACAACAGTCTGGCGTCGCGTCGTCGTTCGTCTCGAAAAAAAAAAAGGGTTGTTATGCGAATCAGGGGCGGATTGTACTGGCTTGGTACTTGCCCGTGGCTTTTTATAAAACGTTGAATTTTACAATATAAATTAATTTTAAAAAGTCTGAACAAACAGTTCGAACAATTTTAATTTTTAAATTAAACCGGTTATTTCGTTTTTTTTTTTTTTTTTTTTTTTATTACTTAAAACATGCTTTAGGCACAGAATAATTTTCACGCTTCGCAGAGCCATCGGATTACGATCATTAATTGTCTCGTTGGAAAGAGGAAAACTTCCTGCACAGAACGCTTTTGGACTTTGATTTTTGATTGTGTAGCTATAAAACCACAACAAAACGTGATTAAAAAACTAACGAATAATAGTCATATTCGAATTCTAATCACCTATTACAGCGTATAGAAATATAATGTTCAAAATCCAAATTCAATGCGTCCCGTAAGAAGTTTTCCTATTTCCTCTTACTTTTATAGACTTGATTTTTTCCCGAAAATCGTGTTTTTGAGCAAAAGAACAACTGATACGCAAGCACTTTAAAACCTTTTCACATGGGAACGTGACCACCGCATTGGTCGACGACCACGACTGTTTTTGCGATCTTGGTACAATAGTTCAGACTTCGGTCGCGAAATCGTCCAAGTCACTCAATATAATTTTCGGTGTATTATTGTTATGACGATTTTTTTTTTCAATGTTAAGGAACTAGATGGGTACACTAAAAATCGTCGTTTTTGAAATTGAACTTGTCCGATATCGTGTACAAATGAAAATTTGTTGTATTTAATTTTGCCGTCCTTTTGGCGATCTCTGAATTGCGCGGATAAACATAACATATTTCTTTAATACAGCGACGCAATATAAAATATATTATATGTGTTAAAGGGGAGATCAGGGGGTCGAGGGTGTGATCCTCACGGTCTTCTAGACGGCTAAACGATTGTATTACGCGCCTTCTCCCCTTTTTCGGAGACAAGCGTGTATATAGGATAGGCACGTATATAAATGTCCATAATACTACGATATTATAGAGTCGTCATTTGGAACGTATTGTCTCGTCGTCGTTGTCGTCGTCGAATAATCGGCCATTACGGTTATTATTTTTTTTTCTTCTTAATATCCAATATAATCGTCCCGAGAATAGACGACTATTGTGCGTGTATAGGCCCCGAAGTCGTCGTCGTTTCGGTCGACCAAAAGTGTGAAACAACAACGACAGACGACGAAAACAAAAACCGCCAAAGTTTTTTTAAAGCCGGAAGCTTCTCTATAGCGAATACCCGTCTCGCAATAGAGATATGATTAATATGTTTCCGTCACGCGCCTTTGGTAAACCGAAGAAACAGGAAAACGCCGGTAAAACGTTTCGTATTCCATTCGAAATTCAAGCGCGACGGAGACGTCGGCGAAGTTTTTTCCGCAGTTTTATCGGAATTTCAATAACGGGAACGCGAAACGCCTAAACGCATATTGTCAATCGTTTCGGGCGATTCCGTTTACGCGTATCGGCGAATCGATGCTTAATAATATCTGCAAAACATGATAAATAATTTTGTATTTATAATACTACGAGACCGTTTTTATTATCGAACGGTTTTCAGAAAAATACCGACGCCGCAGTACGAAGAAAATAAATTGCAAATTACGAATAATCCGAAAGTTATCGTTTAATTTTAGAATTTCCGACGACGAATTTCACATAATTCAGATATCCTATTATTAGCTGGAAACTTATGAAATTCGCGGGAACATCGTAAACACGCTACCACAAATTATTAATATTATACAATGGGTAAGTTTAAACGCGGACGAAAAAACCCCAACATACTGGGCTGACGACTCGTAATTTTGAAAAACAAAAACATTCTATATTTCCGTTTTGTAGTATCCAAATATTTTATTTTTAAACCGGTGACGATTTATTAATAAGATATTACATTATCGTTCTAGACGACTGTTTTCAAATGTAAATAATATTAAATATTACGTTATTTTTCGAAATATTTACTCGTTGACATTGCCTAGATACCTATACGGTGAAAACCGAACGCATTCCATCGATAATAGGCGTGTTTTAGTGATGCAGTTTTGAGCAACCTGGTTACTAGTTTAGTGAACAAACTGTTTTGGCGACAAAGTTTACTGTAGACTATTGTCCGTAAGCTGAATGCGCTTTTCGGCAACCGGGCCGCCGGAATCAGCAAACATTTGTAAACTACGGTTGCTGTTTTCGGTGTTACTAATAATCGACCGATAAGGACTATCATTCAATCATCCCGTCCATTGTCTCATAACAAAAAATACTATACAATGAACAAAATACGTTTTGGCGAGTAACCGACCAAGTAGTAAACAACGCAGCAATAATTGTTTACTGAATGTTGCATTGCCAAAACACGCCTATTGTTGTAGAAGAAAATTCGCCCGAGCTCGGCAAACGAACTTACGTAAAAAATTAAAAATTAAGCGGGAGGAGGGAGCGGGGGAGTCGGATTAGGTTTTGAATAATCGTGTGTATACTGTACACGAGCGAAGTACGCTCGAAAACAAGTATAACACGAAACGGATATTATATAATTACGGGCATCTCAATAATAATTACGAATAAAAATATTGCTCGGAACGTAAAAGGAAGAAAAAAAAAACGAAATACATACGCAGAGAATAATAATAATTTCTATACGTCTTGTTTGGCATCAATTAAGAAACTATTATGTGTAAATAATAATGGTAATAAAAAACGATACGATACGTTTGTCACGAGTCCCCCGATCAATGGTCAGGATAATTGCACTCGCAATAACAATATTATACGCATCACGTGTAAGTACGTGACTCTTAATGTTTTTAAATTGCCGTTAATTGTTTCCATTTTCAATGCTCAGAAAAATGCATAGGAACACGCTGGGCATCGGCTAATATTATTCGAATCGTCTGCATAACAGTAGTAGACGAAGAACGCCTATCAAAGAGATCGGTGTATGTTACTATATTATCAAAAAAAAAAATCGTTTTTTATTTCTCTTTTACTTAAATTGATCAAATTCAGTGTTGCCAACACATTGAAATGCATATTTTATGCGTAGTAGCGAAATCCGAAAATTAATAACATTAGGTACTAAATATGCTCATACACCGATCTTAATGACCTTTAACTATTCAATTTTTTTTTTTTGATAGGTGTTAATTTTATTCGAATAAAACCAGAAAAAAACAAAACTCCAGTGAGCAACAGAGCTTCATCACTAGAGTCAAATAACCCCCCCCCCCACCCATGTTGTATAATAGAAATATTCTACGTAAAACAATAAATTACTGAATATACTATAACTAAAATGGCGAGATAAAAGTTGAAACTCCCAAAAAACAGTATCTTTAAAACAGACGCCATACATTTACGAAAATCCATTCATTGGATTCATTTGGGGAGACTAGAATGTACAAAACTAAAAAAAAACACCTTCCAGGTATCCAACTATAATAACACAGTTAAGTTCATATTGAAATTTAACCCAATTTTTATAACTTAAATCCATCTATAAAACGAACTCGAATTCTCGAGTTTCAACTCATTTGGTCGAGAGGGAGCCGCTAGAAATGTACCTAAAGTAGCGGGAAAAATATTCATAACAGACACGCAATACACCGTGTAATAGTCACAGTTTTCAGAGAAAATTCGACAAAAAAAAAAATGACGAGGAAACTAAAGAAATAATCGCCGCAATGTAGAGACTATATACAACATTTCTACGGGGAACCACCCCTAAGTTAAAGATCGGAGCAAGATTTGTGATGGAAAAATCGTTGACAAATAGAAAATAAAAAACACCCGCATATACATCATAATATAGTAAAATGTAAAACCAATACATTCGTTTCAATCAGAATTTCAAAAAGAAAAAAATAACGAAAACTTGTATACCGTGCAGCGTGTTGTTTTTTTATTGGATCACAAAAAAGGAAAAAAAAGCCATTGTTTACATAACGTCTGACGATGTTTTTCAAACTCTAATGGATCATTTCGTAGTACAGCGTTATCGAACGTAGTATTAATATTTAAAACATACGCGTGTTGCGTATTGTGCGAGTTTTTTTTTTCCGAACGAATATTTAGTTTTACATATTACATTATTTTCGATACTTCATTACACGCGATTACACACCACGCAGTTATTATATTTGTAAATAATAATAAGAATAATATTCTAGAGTCGTACGAAATATTTCGTTAAAATTGCACATTGGGTGATCCAGTTAAATGGGTACACTCATTATCTCGGAAAGTATAAACATTTTGCCGGAATTTGTTTTCTAGAACATTTAAGGAACGAGCTACTCTACAATTTTAAATTTATGTTTTATTTGTCACTCTTATTTTTGGGAGTAAAACCATTACCTACTTTTGATTTTCAAATAGCGACCTATATTTAAAAATTACATAAATAGATGGAGTATTAGTTGAAATAAATTTGAGTGTTGACATTTTTGATTTCTGTCAAGTCGTTGACGAGATATTCCACTTTTAAGTTTAGGTCGGAGGAGAGTAGTGGTACATTATTAACACGCCGCGCGCTGTATCGGCGACACAAATGATAGGTTGCTATTTGAAAATCAAAAGTAGGCAGTGGTTTTACCCTCAAAAAAAAGGGTGACAAATAAAACATAAATATAAAATTGTAGAGCAGCTCGTTCCTTACATATTCTAGAAAACAAATTCCGGAAAAAGTTAATACTGGCCGAGATAATGAGTGTACCCACTTAATTGGATCACCCGGTGCGTGATACGCAACCCCACGTAAAATGCCCGGGCGCTTTTGACGCCTCCGAGACCGATAATTATTTCGGACATTACTGACCGTATTGTAAGAAAAAAAAAAAAACCCGCATTTCTACTGTTGTGAAATTAAATTTGCCCGAGCCCGACCGCTATAACACTGCAGCCGATAAAATTATTGTCCGTATTGTAATGGCGAAAATGGCCAGCAATCGAACCGTGCCGCAATGCAGAGTCCGTCGGTCCGTATACGAGGATTTCTGCAGCGGTCACGTTGAATATTTGCTAGTTTTTTTTTTTTTATACACACACAAAACGACTTGGACAATACTTGTCTGGTCGAGTGAGAAAAACGTCATTGATGATAACGGTGACCGCACCATTGACGGGAATTACTATTAAGTGCGCGCGAGGGACGGGGAACTATGTAGGTATAGTATAAATTGGCTTTGATTGATGGACACACTATAATAAAAAAAAATAGTCGACAATGGATATTTTTCTATTCTGTATCACACTTACAGTTACCTCTCCGACTCTGGGATTCATATAATGCACACAGTACATTTTTTTCTCCTAACGAATATAATAACTGCGCAGCCCCGAACACGATTTTTTTTTTTATCGTATACTCGTATAATAACGAGTGCAGTTCTACGGCGGTGTACGATAAACAAATTCTTTACTTATTAATATACACGCGCACACGATTTTTACACGATATTTTAATAATTACATTTTAATAGGATATAACAGCCGAACAAAACACGATTATAATATTATGCCAATCAGACGGTATCGAGTATACCCGATTGATATTTTTTAAATCAATATTATAAAAGGGAGGGGGCAAAAGTCCATTGTAGTGCCGTTCTCTACAGCGCAGAGTTTAATATTGTTATTATCCGCGGTAGGGGATCGGAACGGGGGCTAGAGAGGGGTTGAGAGATTTTCAAAATTCCATAGGTGAGCGATAAAATTACAGAAAACGACATAATAATTACCCACACGTAAGAATACGTATGGCGACGAAAAAAAAAAAAAATAATAATAACAAAACGTGATTTATGAGTCTACACCTAGGAAAACGGTGTTTAAACGTTCACTTTTTTTCTTTACACGCGTACCTACGGAAATGCAGGTGCCTCGGTAATTTACTGTGGAATCGTGGAACATTAGCGTCACTATAATATTATAACACAGGTACCCGTAGTGTCGCATTATCGAAATATTTGTCAACGTGTGAACAATTATTAAACGTTTTTGGGAGTCGTGTCACTATTTTGACCGCCAGCATAATATTCTTGCGCGGACGGAATTCGTTACACGGCATAAGATAATAATAATGTTATCGTACGATAAACTTCGGGTTTTACGAAATGAAACGCGTTTAAAACGAGCGTATTAGAGGCGGAGGTTTTTTTTAAATTTAATTTCACAAAGTATTAGAGTAATGTATACATTTTTTTTAAAAAAACCACTCCGCGTTATAAAAACGGAAACCACACCCGGTAACCATCGCTGCAAGAATAGATAATAATATTATATAGGTGGGCATAGGACGTACCTACCCTAATATAATCGTTCCCCTTTTGCGTGCGCTTTTAAATACCCACGCGTATTATAACCCGGGAGGGAGGACCAAAACTATCTAGTCGCACGCGTTCAAAACACCCCAAAAACGTCCACCCTAACCGCAGTGTATTATTATTGGGCGAAAATGCCTATCGCCTAATATACCGCCGGACAAGATAAAAAGCGTACGATATTATTAGTATAATAATATAATATTGTTATTATTATATTAATAACGTTGTTTACACCCGGTTGATCGATTCCCAGAAACAGTACCTATGGTATGCCTGCATAAAAACTGATAATATCGAACGGGGGCACATGCAGTGGTGTTCCCACAGGGTAAACTACATAATGTACGCCGTATATACTCTCGAACATATAGGAAAGAAAAAATTAAAAATTCGTCATAATATTATATTATTATCGTTGCCTGATCATACCACAAATGCCATTAAAACCGAAATAGTAACACAAATTGTATTTATTTGGGTAATTATAATCGGGAATCGCAATTTCCCCACGATTTATAGTAGTTTTAAAATGTCGAGTGTTTTGTGTTGGTAATTTTAATTTATTTTTTTTTTTTTTGTATAATTTCTCTATAAAAAGCATAAACCGTAAGAAATAAAACATAAAAAAAACCCGATGCAAGGCACAGGGTATTATCGAAAAAAATTGATGGAAACACCGTCGGATGTCCGGACACACGTCATATAGCGACAATAATAACCGATAATTTTGTTTTTAAATCGAAAAATAAATGACGTCTGTATCGGAAATTGCATGAAAACACGAACACAGGAACAGAACCGTTCGCGGAGTTTTATTATTTTATTGCAATTCAAATTATGACAAACACAATATTCTAGGACCTTTCATAATTGTTATAGTTTTAAAAAAAAAAAATCTCGACTATTTTCCGGTATTTAAACTTCTAAGTGGGTGGCAATTATCGAACAATAATTATTAAATATTATTTTTTTATTGTAGCAGCCACGAATCATGAAAACTACTGATAGCCATTGTGGTCTACGTTTTGCGATTTTTCCGTATAGATATTAGAAAATAATCAAACATCGAAAACAGTAAAATGATAAAAATTAAAGATAATAAATACGGGAAGGTCACGTCAAAAATCGCGGTATAATTAGGTCATCCGAAACATATGAGTTGCCTACATAAAATATTTACGGCGTTAATTGTACTAATTATCATTAGCGTGATTAGCCGATGCAGTTTTGAGTGATCACTAGTTTAACTAAGGCACTATAGTTTGCTATAGTGTCCAAGTTTAGTGAACAACCTGGTTTCGACAATATTGTTTAATGACCGGATGTACTTTTCAACAACCAAGTCGCTGGAATTAACAAATAATTACAAATGACGTTTACTGGTTTCGTTGGTAAAATTGTACGGCATGGTTTTAATTTATATGGTTGCGTAACGAAACGTATAAAAATGATGCCCAAATGTTAGCTGCGAAAAACCTGGGAAGAACATAGAACTAATATCGGAATGACGTTCTCGATCAATGCCTACACGTGATATTTAGAGAGCCTGTAGCCCTCTAAAGAGAGTAGAATGGTAATCATAATAATAATAAATTATTATTATTAGAGAAAGACAGATATCACTTTTTACTGATATTTGATTTTGAAATCAAAACCACGGATTGATATAGAAATTAACTATCGGTTGAAAATTCAATTTTTAAATTGTTCTTTTCATATTTCAGAGACATTAAGACATTTTTCTCTGAAAAATCTGTGAAATAATCGAATCAGATATAGGTTTATTTTTCAATCGATTACCGGTCCACTCCTAATAATAATAACTAGGTATCTAATAAGATGTTTTAACAGCATATCGATAGATGGCACTTCAGAATCTCAAAAAACCCATAGATAATTTATACATGAATGGGACCATAGATACTAAATAAAGATTATCATCTATCATAAACTACTATCTATGGGTGTGATCGAAGAGCATACTAGTTACATTTAATTAAGGTCTTGTTTCAACTATAAGTGATAATGAAAAAGCAATTCGCTGACTAGTTGGCGACTACCAGCTACATGACATCATTGAAATAAAAAAGACGGAAATATTTCGCACGTGGGTGCAGCCACTGTTGTAGGTGGGAAGTAGGAAAGGTAGGGTACAGAAATTTAATGTATATCTATAAGCAACGATAAACCATTGCTAACCGAAAAATGATTTTGAGCAGAGTTTAGTTGATAGTGATGTTTCGTTAACAATATACATGTCATATTATGGTAAAATAATTAAATAGGCATTATATATTTTCTTTAATAATATTTTTTTAATATTGTACCGATTTCTCAGTTTTTCTCGTGTTTTTCCCGGTGTTTTACATTTTTGGGAAAACTCTTGGGGAAATCGAAAAATCACCACCTTATGGTACCTCCTCAGTCAGATTTCCTTTAGAAAAAGTGATATCATATAATCATTGGAAATCGGAGCAAAATTGCTGGTAGAAAAGTTTTCCAGAGAAAAAAAATCGTAATATTTTATTAATATATTTCGTGCATCTTCCCATTTTTTCTCACGTTACCCTTTTATTGAAAAAAATGCAGGGAAAATCAAAAAAATGATCTCCCTAAAGAAGTATCCCAAGAAAATTTCCTTTCAGAATAGGGTTTACATCGTATACAATGGAAGAAGCTTTCTGGTAAAAAGTGTTAACATAAAAAAAACTAATAATAAAAATGAACATCTTTGTAAAACCAATACATTCTTCGCTACACTTAGTATCTAAAATTCTGATAAAAATATTATTTATTATTTTGTATTAAAACTTTAATTGAGTATAACATGTTTGATCATTAATTTATTTGCCTAAAAATAACTCATTGTGATAAAAAAAACGTATATAAATTTCTAAGATAAAAATAACAAAAATGTTAAAATAATAATAATTAATGAAAACAATTAGTTACATTATTGAATATTGATGTTTAAATAAATTAATTTGCTGCACTAAGATATAATTTTTGATTGTTCATTCATTTGTTTTTAATAAAAAAGTAGACTCTAACTTCGCTTAAAGTATACAATGTATATTATAATATAGGTAGAGTTGGGGGGGGGGCTATAAAACATTCGAAAGATCATACCTGCTCTCTTTATAACAGTCGGCTGTAATATTTTCGGATAAAATACTATCGGCTAATGTATTTTTATTTGTATTACGCGCTCCAGTAAACGTATAGGGATGACCTATTCTTGTACATATTATCTATGGTTCGAAAAATTATAAGAATATTTTTCGGAAACCCGACACGGTCGCATATTAACAGCCAAAAGCCAACGGCTCCAGACGAAGCAATATTAGAATTAAATATAGTAGTATTTAGTATACAAATGCGATATTACCTAGCAATTGATGTAGTTCATAAGAACAGCAACAGCTGCTTAACTAACTTAGTGCAATCTTTGTCTGGGAAAATAATGTTATATTGCAATATTTCACGTTCACAAACACATTTGGAGAATTGTGATAGCGATATAATATACTACATACATATTTCATTGCGGTCTATGAGCGCTACAGAATTGTTTTATCTTTGAGTAATTATGAAGACCACAATTTTATTGCCGTTGTGCAATAAGTATATCTTAAATCATGGCCCATTTTACGTGATGATAATAAGTTTATTGATTAGATATCTGAATAGAGAATGGCAAAAAAACACGGTTATTTTGGTCACGTACATCCGGCAACACTGTCAATACGACGAGTGTATATCTAGCACGATTAGGTATATGAGATTAAACGCTTCTATCAGCCTCACGCAATTTATATGCATGTTATTATGTTGGTCTTACTGTAAAGTTGTTTGTAGCTAAGCAGCTGCTGAACTGTCAGCCACACAAACCGTATCATTTCTTTCAATGGCGTAATATTGATTATACATTTACAGTGAATAATGTTGTATTTTGTTGGTCAGTGATTACGTTCTATTACTATTACTAGTTTTAAAGTGGTTTTTGGTTGGTTTGCATAGAAATCAATGTAAAACAAAACATCACAAACATTATTATTAGTGCTTAAAATTGTTTAATAGTTACCAAATGTGCCTATAATATTTTTAGCAAAGTTGTGAATTTTATACAATGTGATTAAATATTCTTTAGTAAATTATTACTTCTCTACCTATATTATTAAGTCTAAATTGCTGTGTTTTAATTAAGAGTACACACACCTATCATGGCTAATGCAGCGAAGATTATACACAAAGGTTTAAGTGATAAAAAAGATTATTTATTGCACACATTACAAAATGGTATGAAATGTTTGTTGATCAGCCAGCCAGAAAATGAAGAAATGCCAGAGTCTATGCTTAATTATGATTATGATGATGATGATGATGATGATGATGATGATTTGAAGAATGATGATTTAAAGAATGATGATTTGAAGAATGATGATTTGGAGAATGATGATTTGAAGAATGATGATTTGAAGAATGATGATTTGGAGAATGATGATTTGGAGAATGATGATTTGGAGAATGATGATTTGGAGAATGATGATTTGAAGAATGATGATTTGAAGAATGATGATTTGAAGAATGATGATTTGAAGAATGAGGATTTGAAGAATGATGATTTGAAAAATGATGATTTGAAAAATGATGATTTGAAAAATAATGAGGAAATGACTGATCGTTCATTCAATAGTTGTTCAGAAAAAGAAGAACTAATAACTAAAGGTAACATGTTTGCGATGGCCATAAGTGTTAATGTAGGTAGTTTTGACGATCCTATTGAGGCTCAAGGGTTAGCTCACTTATTGGAACACATGATATTAATGGGTAGTGAAAAATACCCAGAAGATAATTACTTTGATAAATTTTTAAACAAAAAATCTGGTCATTCAAATGCTGAAACGGGGTGTGAGTACACAATTTTTCACTTTGAAGTGCCAGCAGAATATTTTCAGGAGGCAATTGATATATTTGCTAGCATGTTTGAAGCGCCTAAATTAGCCAAAGAATCAATCGAAAAAGAAAAACAAGTTGTGGATTCTGAATTTCAGATGGCGATTACAGATGACGAAGTTCGTTTGCAAAGGTTTGTACAATTTATTATATTGTTTAATCAAGTTAAATATAATAAATAACTTTTAATTTTTAAATTAGATTATTATCGTTAAATGCGTCCATGAATTGTCCTGCCCGAAAATTTGTCTGGGGCAGTTTAAAAAGTCTGGACCTTGAAAATTTGGATAAAATGGTCTTAGATTTCTGGAAAACCCACTACTCAGCTAGCCGTATGTTTTTAACAGTGCAAAGTCAACATTCAACACATGAATTGTTAGAATTGATTGATGGTTTATTTAGTAAAATACCTACCGACCATCTTCCGAAACTAAGACAACCAGATCAAAATTTACCATTCAAATTAGTGGATTTTCATAAAATCCACAAGGTAATATCCGTAAGTTGTATTAACAAACTAACATTTTCTTGGTTTCTGCCATCAGTTCTTAATTTGTACAAGTATAAACCTTTAGAATACATTTCTTGGATAGTGGGACATGAAGGTAAAGGGAGTTTGATTAGTTATTTGAGACAGTTAAACTATGCAATGGAATTAGATGCTGGAATAGAAGATGATTTTTATAGTAATAATATTTATAGTTTATTTGCTATAACTATTGAACTAACTGATTTAGGTTTAGAAAATGTGGATATGGTTATTGAACTGACTTTTAGTTATTTGGCTTTAATCAGACAACAAGGGATATCTGAAGATATTTTTAAACAAATTCAAACTTTATCTAAAAATGATTTTAATTTATCTGAAAATAAAAATGCCAGTGACCATGTAATAGAACTTTCCTTAAATATGATGAATTTTGCCGAGGAAGATTATTTATGTGGTCCAGTATTATTCTTTGAATATGAACCAAAATTAATTGAAAGCATTTTAGAAATGATGACAGTAAATCGTGTAGCTATATTCATATTTTCAACAAATTTTGATCAATCTCATTTGACTTTAACTGATGAAATTTTTGGGACAAAGTATTCATGTGACAATTTTAAAGAAGAATTAGAAAATAAATGGTCGAAAGTAACACCACATCCATTTTTTAAAATTCCAAGCAAAAATCAATATTTATCAACAGATTTTTCTATTTTACCTGAAAGTGCAGATATAAAATATCCACAAAAAATATTTGAAAATGAACATATTGAACTATGGCACAAACAAGATAATTGTTTTAAACTTCCTAAAGGCTATATCATGTTAAATTTTATTACTCAAATGCCTTCAAAATCAATGGAAAATAATGTAAATTTAGATTTGTTTTTAGATACTATTATATTTTTATTAAATGAAGATACATACCCAACATTAATGGCCCAACTCAATTACAATATTCAAGTATTTATACACGGATTTGAATTGACATTTGTTGGTTTTAATGAGAAATTACCTTTACTCGTAGATATGGTATTAAATTGTATAAACAACTTTAAGAACTTGATAACTGAGGATATATTTAATATGGTAAAGTATCAAGCCATCAATAAACTAAAAAATAAACAATATGATTTAGATTTTGTCGCATCTGATATAAAAAATTGTTTAATTAAAGATCCTGAGTGGTTCTCAGGCAGCAAATTATGCTATTTAGAAAATATTGAATACTCAGAACTTCTTACATTTTATGAACAATTAAGCAACTTATATTGTCAAGCATTGATACAAGGTAATATAAGTCAAAACCAAGCTATAGAAATTTCCAAAAAAGTTGTAAGTACTTTAAATTATCAGCCTTTGGACAAGAAATGTTTTCCAGTGATTTTGGTAAAACGTCTCAACCAAGGAGATTGTCGAGTAAGACTATCAAACTACAATAGAATCGATAATAATTCTATATCTTATAAATATTATCAATTTGACAAATGTGAAGTAACAGAAGCCATGAAGTATTATGTTCTACAATCAATAATTGAAGTATATGCATTCGATGAACTTCGAACAAAACAATGTCTTGGTTATGATGTACAATTTGGTGTTACAAAAATTAAACAGCATTATGGTTTCTACTTTCAAGTAACACATCAAAGAAACAAATTTGAAACACAGTATGTTTTTAATAGAATGAATGAATTTTTAAAACAATTCTGGGAAAACTTTAATAATACTGATGAAGTTGATAAAGTTAAAGATGCACTAATTGCATATAAAGCATCTCCTGATGAATGTTTGGAAAACGAATTTAGTAGAAATAAAAAAGAAATTCTGCTCAATCGGTTCAAATTCAATAGATTGGAACTAGAAATAGAAGCACTGAAGAATATAACATTTGAAGATGTTGTAAATCTAAAATACGGTTTTATTTTTGGCAGTACATTAAGTATTGAAGTTATTGGTAATAATATAACAGAGGATGAAAATGAATGTCAACCACCCATCAAGAAATTGTGTCTTGAGAAAAATAAGAATTCTATTAATATTACAAATTTAGATGGATTTAAAAATAGTTTAAATCACTATTCACTAGATGAATAATTATAAAAAAAAAAATATGTATCAAATATATTTTATACTTATAAAACTAGTTAATATAAATATATTTAATTAAAATATAATTAAAAATGATAACATACAAGTATTCCTTTGGACATATTATCATTCTAATGTAATGCAATGTATAATGATCATTTCTATGTTCATTCAGTTGGAATATATTGAAATAACTATTAAAATATATGCCATTGTTCTAATAATTGATAAAATATGTAAACTGTAAATAGGATTGATGTGTTTATTTATTTATAAAGAATATATTGTCACTGTCATGTAAAAAATTGACAAGTTTAAAAGACTCATTTTTTACCTATATATCCAAACAACAAAATTGTTTCAAGTAATATTATAATTAGTTTAGAAATCACTTAAAAAATAATTCTTGATTAAAATAAAATATAAAAAAAATTCATCTTTTGCATTATTTATCAATTAATCTTACTAAACAATTATATTACATGGACAATAGTATAAATATATAATTTATGTGCTGTATATGTATTACATTGTGTTAATGTGTTAACATTAAAACAATGAATGTAACTTAATTTGTATTTACCTAATTTGATTTTGATAATTCCTAGTCTATATACATTTTTTACATGTATTATTATTATATATATATAGCTATTAATTAAGAATATAATAAATTTGTATAATCTAAATAATACAGAAAAAAATTACTTCTAAGTCTAAGGTTTGTGGACTTTATTGATATTAACGTGCATAATACAATTAAATATAAACAAAATGTGTAATCCAAAAACAGATTTTTAAACTTTGAATTATGTTCTCAAAATGAATTGATGTTTAATCACATTTGTATATTTATAATTTTAATAATATAATTTTTTTTATTAATAGTAAATTTAAGCGCTTTATCATACACTTAAAATCACTTTATAAATAGCACTACACATTTGATAATATGTAAAATAAAATTGTGAACATTTTTTTATTTACCTGCGAAAACAAATTTTTAGATTTTTTTCTTGAAATAGGTTAAAAGATGTGTATAAAATTAGTGAAATATGAAACAAATGTATTTCTTATTAAGAAATGTCTAAGTATCATCAAAAACAATATGTAAAAGCAAATACTTCTGAACTTTAACTATAATTATTATTTAAATTTAAATGTGTATTGCAATTCATTTTTGTCTTATTAAAATATGAAAAATATTTTATATTAATATTATATACTGTGCGTATAATTGTTTGTTATTTTTAACATATTTTTATTGTGTAACCCAGTATATTATTGCAGTCCAAGTTATAAGCACAAGATAATTATAATTGTTTATCCATTTATAATGTAAATGTAGTTTTATGTATTTGCTTTGTATATTTAAGATTTGCCCTATGTATTTGTATATAGATTAGTATGTTGTGTCTTATGGCAACCCACTTGGTGGACAAATTGCTTTTAAATAAAAGTTGTTCCTCTCTACTAATAATAGTTGATGTATGATCTCATTAATTCCAAACATTTCAGACTTATTGGAGGGGTATCTAGTACCCAGTTGTTATTATATATTTGTATTCCTCCGTAAATTGTATTGAATATTAATATATATATATATTATATTTTAATTCTATTATTTTTATTGTATTTACAAATTAGAATATCAAGTATTAACAGTAAATAATTAACTCCTTACTTCCGACACAAACTTAAAGGAAGTAGGTAAAACAAATTTATTATATAATATAACATATTCGATTTTCAACAGAAAAAAATTTAAGTAAATTCTATGTAATAGCTCATACAAGCTAATGTTTCAAAGTATTAGTATTACTTAGTTTTTTGTTTTTAATCAGTCACACAATAAATACAAATTAAAAACAAAATAAGAACTTTTACATTTTGAAGAAAAGACTATTTTAAAATCAATTTTGTAATAATAGAGTTGATTAAAAATTTAAAACTTAGTTTTTTTTTTTAATCATAACTGTGTATAAGTACAATGTACTTATATCATTAATTATACCTATAACTTGTTTAAAATTGTACAGGTTTTTTTTTGTAATTGGAAATTTGTTATTTAAATATGTATGGTGGATAGCACATTAGACTAGTAAATATTTTATTTATTAAAATGCTATAAAATATTCATCTAAATACTCACATTTGTTGATAATTGACTAGTTAATGTATGAACTTTGTCTTGTGCATCACTTAAATCTCTTCTCAACCGTCTGATTTCATGTGCCTGTTTTTCATCTACTCCCATTCCACTGTATAATGATGATGATCCCGTTGATATCAGACTCAAAGCTGACCCATGAGCTAAAAAAAAAAATTAATTGGATTTTCATGATAATACATTTTTTTTATGTTTACCATCATCATCTTTAGTATTAATTTTACTCATAATGGAAGCAGCATATGGAGATGAAATTACTGATCGATGGTTTGGTTGAGGAGATTGATAATTATAACGATTAGTTGGAGTTGGACTAGTTGGTTGTGAAACATGTGGATAGGTGCGGTGTTCAGAACGATTATTAGAGGTGTATGGTATGCTGTAGTATGAATCTGGTTCATCCGATCGTTGCAACATAGATGGATAAAGTTTTTCCGACTTTGTTGACCTAAAAGAATAAATTACACATATTATAATAAACAATTTTTAATTATAATAATGATAATTAATGACAAATTAGTGATTTAAAAAAGCTTAAATAATAATATTCCTCAGTGAAAAGCAAGTCGTGAAAAAGTTGTCAAAATAGAAAGTGCACTTTTTTGGCAATTTGCCTACCTTGGAAATGTCCGATCTCTTAGGTAGCTGCAAATAAATTACAGCATTAAATTTCCCCAAAATTATTTATCAACCAAAATTAATTAATCATTTTTAATAAAAAATTAATTTCATAAGAATAATTATATTACAAACAAAATATTATACAACACAAACCTGATACTGTTACTCCTTGATATTCTATTTGCTTGGCTAGGCGATGGACTAGCGTTTGAGGAAGCGGTGGACATTAATCGTGAATGGGTTAAACTTGCTCTATGATGTAGTTGTGCAGGAAGGGATTCAATACTATCTGCTTCAATCATACCTCCTGTTTGAATCACATGACTTGTATTTTATCTTACATACAAATAGGTAAAGTATCAATATTAATAATTATTATGGTTACCTATAGCACCAGTCCTAGAAGGCAGAGAAGCTGTATAGTGTGGTGGAACAGGACTGTGTCTCATCCATGTTCCGTAAGGACTGCTTATTTTGGCTTCTTGTTCAGACTGATTTGCCATAAGTCTTTCTCTGACATTTTGTGATAGCTGAGTAGCACTTGGGCCACTAACTGAATATGTCTTCATATCAGTTTGAGTGCCACCAGATACTTTTACCTTGAATATAGACTAACTCTTACTATTGTACAAATAAAATGAGAATTTTGTTAAAAAAAATACCTTTGTTCTAGGAACAGCTGACACTTGAGCTGTTCTTGGATCACTTTTACTATTTGAACTAGACGTAGATCGTTTAACATAACCAAAGCTTTGAGGTACACTACCACGAGCTTTGGTTTTGTCACTACGTGATTTCCTTTCAATATAGTCCATGTTATGCAAGTCTTCACGTGATCCATCTAAAATAATAAAATAATATTTTAGTTATTATTGAAAAGTTTACATTTATAATATAAATATGTGTTACCAGTTGATCTTTTTTTATCTGTTCGTCTTGGACTTTGTTTGTCCCGTACTCTTTCAAATTCGTTTGCTCTAATTTGTTCGGCATTTTTACCAGCTTCTATGTATTTCTTCCATTGAGAAGATTGTCTAATGATAAAATTATAAAATGATTATACAATTTATTGTGAACCGTTAAAATAATTAATACATTTTAGTTAAATACCTTAAACTAGAATTATTCAACTCAGTTTGTTGTCCACTATCCAATTTTTTTGTATGGTTACGTGTGACGACTTTATAAACAGGTGCTACAGGCGTAGGTTCTGGAGGGCTAGTAGGAGGACTAACATCAGGGCCAAGACTTGATGAGCCCCCGTCAGGGCCCATATTAAATCGATTCAGCTAATGTCAAAAATAATAAAATACAATTAGATTTATTATTTATTATAGTATAGATAGCTAAATACCTTGACGTTTTGTTTAATCGCCGATTGATTTGGATCATTTGTGTTTGCATCAAGTCTATCAAATGAATCAATTCTATAATTTTGATAAAAAAAAAAAAAAATGCTAATTTAATAAAATTAATATAAAGTTTACATTATACATTTTAATTAAATGAAAATGTTAAACTAAACTAATAGCTCTTTTACTCAACTTAAAATAGAACTGACATAAGAAAAAAAACTAAATGCATTAGTTTGACTTAATTTAATTTTTAAAAAAAGTATAACATTTTTATGCTAAGACATACATGATTAAATAAAATAATTTTAACAATCATCTTATTTTAAAATGACATTCAATTATGTAAAAATAAAAATATTTTACAATATAATTATTATTGTATTAAAAATAAATCAAGAATAAAAGTTTTTAGTGGTGTACTTTATCAGGGTAAAGCATGGTAAATAAAGTGTTTAAAACTAAATATTAAAATATCTTACCTATGTTTTAAATGAATTTGATTGTTTAATGGTACATTGTGTTTGTTATTAATGACTGAATTTTGGTATTTGATAGATCTATAACATAAAATTAAGTAGGTAGGTAAATCAAGCGAATCATTATTTAGTCTTTTATGTCAATTAACTTTTTGTCTAGTAGTTACAAACTAATGGATTTTTGCCATATAATTGTATAATGATAAATAAATAATTAGATTAATAAAATATAAATAGGTACCAAATTTTTATGCAAATTTTATTAATACAATTTTAATATGGCGAAATGTCTACTACTCCAGAACGTTATACAACTACTGCTGTCTACTGCTGTTGTATTTGTGCCTATACGGGGTGTGTTGTTAAAACTCTGGTCTCGGTTGGATGTGGACACCCTCGAAAAGCACAAACTCTATGGCGAATCCACCGAGGCGCTATCTACCGCGCGACTCCTAAAACTAAAACGCGACTGTGCGTCTCTTTTGTTTACACGCGCAATAATATTATATCGCCGGCAAAAAAATTTGCCGACCGAGCGTACAATTTTTTCGAAAACGTATTTTTCCACTTATCCTATGTCGGTTATATATTTTATCGTACAAATGTACGTGTTTGCTATGTCGTAGGTATATTCTTCTAAACCGATAGAACAATATTATCACGCAGGTATTATATTGTATTGTTGTAGCAGTAGCGCAGCAGTTCGACACTGAATTTGTCTGAAAGTGTCGGCGGGGTGGGTACCTATGCGGCCGCCAACGTGGAGAACGGTTGGGTGTTGTTTAAGGTCCGATGGAGGACAAGGGAGTACGTAGTATAATCGATGGAAAGCCTAAAGGGGGATTCATATCGTCCGCGTGATCGCAACAAAAATAATTCAATTAAACGAAAACACGTTTTACGGCTAATTATTAAAACGTCCGGATTAAACGCGCACAACAAACATTTTGAAACCCTCTAGAAGGAAAAAGATAAGTCATCGAAAAAAATAATACCTATGGCCACCCACTGGTGTAGTCATATATAATTCGGCGGGAGGAGACAAATTAAGATTGATGGACCACGTTGGCCATTGTCAGACTGCAGGTAATACGTATATTGCTATTGTTAGCCCCTCGAGCGACCTTATCGTTATAAACAAAACACCACGATAATAAATTATAATAAATACGACCGTAATATTATGGTTACTTATTATTTATCTGTCCAAAATACATAGGCCGGTACATGTATTTTCACGGGCTTATAAAGTAAATTCACTTACGTTTATTATCGATACCCAATAATTTATCGACATTTTTTTTCTCCGAATAATCACGCCGTTGTTACATGCCAAAAATTATAATTTCCGTGTAAACAACACATTGGCGCCAATGGCAAGCGTCCCCGGTGAATTTTCGTCACACAGTAACCGCATAGGTTAGAAATCAATACAAATTAAAAATTGTCTACGATTTCTGTGCGGGGAGAACCCAAGTAGAAATTTCAAAATCGGACTCAGCCAGTTTTCTGCCATTTTAATAAGGAATCGATTACAAAAAAAAAAAAAATGTGATAAAATCAGTTTAATTAAACTTTTACATACATGTAACGTATTGGTAACGAATCGATTAGGTATTTTTAATCACATACGAAAAATCCGTTTTAGTAACAAAACATTTTTAAAAATTTGGAAACATAGATCTGTTACGGAGGGGGGGGGAATTCGTTTAAACAAACACGGTGACAAAGAAATCTAATTTTTTAAAATACATTTAAATAAAACTCCATTAGTGGTACCCAGTATAGAACATAAAAAATTGTTTACAGTCGATTTTATAGTAGTATTTGAAAATACGTGTTTCGAGGCGTATGAAGTCACATACATTATATATTAATAAGTATTATGTTTATGTATAAACTACGACTAAACCACCATACATATATAATTTTGTTACGCATGGCCTGTTCATGAAAGATGACTCATTCAAAAAAGGGAGCTCAATTACACCCTTTTCACAAACACGTCCCCCCGCCCCCGTGTCTTGCCTATTAAAAAAAATTACTAAAGAAAAAAGAAAAAAACGAATATGCATTGAGACAGCATAAAACACAATTTAGAAGTCCATCTATTATTATACAAATAAATACAGATAAATTTACAGAAATAATAAAATAAACATTTACAGTGTTATTATTGAATTTAGATTTTTATAAGTGTAAAAATTGAAAAGGGGAACGACGAACCAATCAAAGTCAATTTCTTTATAAAGGCTATTGATCTAATTTTATTTTTTACGGTCGACTCGACAAGACTAACATGACAAGCGGAAAATATTAATCATTGATATAAGGCGTATTGAAGCATTAAAAATAAACGTGAAAATATTTTTCTATAGGGTTTTTTTTTTGTTGTTGTTATTGTTGGATAGGTACCTATTCTAGTTTTTTTCGTTGTAATTGAAATATGTGTAAAAGGGTGTTATTTTAATTACACCAAAAGGTCAATTTACCCGCTCATTAAGCAATTTGACATACTAAATTATCTACGATTTATCGTGATTAAGTTATGGAAGTGGGCGTAAGTAGGAACATCCTTAAAATTGGTGGGCAGAGCTAGGCCGTGGGCATCACATTTTCTACTTCAAATTGGACATCACGTTCGAAAAAAAAAAATAATACGAATTTTAAACATGAAAATATTAAAAATTTTGGTCTCTCAGATCTTAAGCACTCTATAAGATATTTACAACTTGTTGATATTTTATTCAAAACGAGAAATTTTAATTACAAGATAATACAAATAATTATAGGATTATCTAGTCCAATGCATAAACATCTTTTCTTTGTTTAAGAAATTAGTAAATATGTAAAAATATTTAAGCTCAACAACCAAAACAATAACTTAGAGGTCTGTTATCTAAGAGAAATGATTTGATAGTTAAAAACATGATTATAAAATCTTGATGTACACCAAACTAACAATTAAGTCAATCAAATATCATGAATATTTAAAGAAAAATCAATATTTTACATTCACTGAATATAATTTAATTGATGTATAAATGTTATTTAAATAAAAACCCAAATGTCAAAATAAATACTAATAAATCATATTATTTGATAAACAAAAAAAAAATTAAATAATAATACTATAATATTTTATAAGTTTAGTCTTGAAAGATTTAAATATTGTTGTAAATTTACTTATTTTGTAAACAATAATTAAAAAATATTATTAAACAATATAATATAAAGACAAAATTAAATTGCATATCTTTCATTAAATTCTATATTATCAAAAAATTATAAATTAATATTTTAAAAAAAAATTGAATATCTACCTTAATTTATTGTATTACACAATTTAACTGAAGATTAGGGACATCCGGAGAGGGTAGCAGGTTGTGCATTTGCACTACCTAAGCAAATATATTTAATAATTTTGAATTTTTTTAAAAAATAATAAACTATAAAATAAACAGTGTCACACTGTAGTAGGTACTGACATACTGATGGGCAAAGACAGAATTACAATGAATCTATTAATACATTTATTTTGGCTGCTAATGGTGTTATTATTAATTAACTAATCTGTCTATCCGTTGATCAATGTTTGTGTAAATATAGTGTTAGGAGAGCGTGGGAGGGAAGCAAAGTTACCCATAGCTTATATTGATATCAAAAGTATTTTGCACCAAGTGAGTTGATTTTCTAGGGTTGTCCCTGTTGAGGACTTTATCTGTGGTTCTGAGTACACATATTCATACACTACTAAAAAAATTATAATAACATGACTAATAATTATTTAAATAACTTAAATGCAATCAATAATTGTTAGGTTTAACATTATTGTTTTAGAATAAATTTATTTACTTGAAAACCTATATTTAAATGTAAGACAAAATGATTCCAGAATAAAACCCAATTCTCAATTTGTCTCCCTATTAAAAAACAACAATGTATATTATTTATTATTTAATCACTTTTTTAATTTGATTTAGACAATATTACTTAAGTAAAAAAAAAAAAGTTATTACTGAAATTTGGAACTCAAAATAATCATTTACAAAAAAATATTTATTTAAAGTATTATGTGTATTAAGTATTATTATTATATATATTTTACATAAAAATAAAACAAAAACTACTGTAAAAGACAAAACATTAAATGATTAACATAATTTGAATAGCTTTATACCTAAAATACTAATTCAATTATTCAAAATTATTAATCTTCTCAACTTTGATATGGTATAAGAATTTTCAGATATAACTTTCAAAATAATATACATTATTTAAAATTTGCTCCCTCAGTACTTTAAATATGTTATGATACCTAAGAAGTAATGATGATAGTTAACAATATACTGGAATTTAATAATAGTATACTATGTATATAAATACATCTTTGGTAAAACAGTTGTGAACCTAATCTAACTTAGAGATTAATTTTTTTTTTTAATTTAAAATTAAATACAATGCTTAAAAGTACTTACTGCAGTGAGTAATTAAAAATATGTAGATACTTTAATATTTCAAAACCAGTATAATAGATTGTAGTTTATTGGAAATGATAATTTTATAAATATTTCTGTACTCTTTAACTATAATATATTTTATAATTCAAGGAGCTGTATCATACAACAATAATTTGCTAAGTTAATATTTTAACGACTTAGAATTTCAAATATAATATTGTACAAATTATAAATCTATTACTAATGTTTCCAAGTATTTATAAACACTAGATTATAATTAATTAGGTACATTTTTTATAGTAAATAATAAATGATTTTACTATGAGTTTTGTGTACAGAAAAACAAAATATTTTTTTTACTTGAAAATGGTCTCAAATGTTATAATGTACTCACTTTGAATCATTATATACTGGGCCTTCGGACATGTAACCTGGATCTGTTGCAAGAATTTGTCTTGACTGAATGTCATACTGAAGAACATCACCATCAGATACATAACCTGCAAAGAAAATAGCTAGCTATGTCAATTGTTCAATTTTTCCTTACAGTACTGTATAACAATAGTTATAATAGATGTCCATAAAAAAAATCAATTGTTATTTTACCTGACGATTGTTGTCCATAGTCTGAATCTGCTGATATTCGTTTTTCTTGATAATTGCTATTCATACTGTTATTTTGAGATAATCCTGTGATCAAAAAATATTGAAATTATTAATACAAAATATTATTAAATTTTCGGTGTTTATTAAATATGTGATCTACCAATTTGTAGTGTGTTTGTATACTATTATTATTATATTATATTTTAAAATTATATCAAAGTTCTAGTTAAAAAAAATTAATTGTTGAATCAAAATGTATGGTTAGTGTGAAAAGTTTTGACAAGATACAAAACAATCTTAATTCTATAATAGTATAATTTATTTTAAACAAGAAGTGATCCAAAGTTATTTTAGTAGCAACCTAAATATATTGTTCCCACTGGTTATCACGAGGCAAAGTATTAGACATATATCACTAAATAATTAACATAAGCAAAATAGTAACACGTAATATTATTGTTTATTTAATTTATTTTTATAATATGTTGCTTTAAAGTACATTATATTATATTTTTTGTTAATGCTTAAGTGATAGTTATAAAATCTATGTGCTCTGACTTCTTATAAATCAGACTTGAAGATAGATTTATACATAAAAATGTATCAAATTATACACCTTATTTAATTTTTATAAAAGTCTAGACACCTAGTATAATAACAATAATTTACTTTAGAATATATATCACAATACCTAAATCTGATGGTATAGTACGGTGTTGGGGAACAATAATTGATCTCTTGTAACCTCTCAATAACGGTTCCATTGGTTTCACATTTAAGGCTGGATCGTCTTCTTCAGTAAATGAGTTTTGCTTGTCATGTTTTGATTCATTTGGAACTAACCTAGATGTCTAAAAAGTAAAAATTAATTAAAAGTAACATATTATTAATGACTATTTATTTTTTATCAAAACCTACATTATCAGATTTTTTTGGTTCATTACACATATCAAGGGATTTTACATTGTTTTTTTCTGGAAGATCATCAATTTTTTTAGACTCTGAATTTATTTGTTGCATAGGTGCAACACAATGAGTTGGTTTTGCCATTCCTTTGACAGTAGCTACTGGTTTTGGGATTCCAGTTCCACTAAGCCTCACAGATTGACTTTGTGATAATTCCATTGTAGATGAATTAGTTAAATCGTCTTTATCAGAATTTAATATCTAATAAAAATAACAATAATTAAAATTATACAAAAAATACCAATATGAATATATTTTTAAATTTACTTCAACACTTTTTCTTTGTAGATTTTCACATTTAGGCGGTGTAGTTGATTTAATACTAATTTTTGAAAGACGCGATTCAGCTGGTACTGGTGGTCGGACAATTTTTTTTCTTAATACTGGCTTTGGAACGTCTGTATAATTTTCTTTTTTTTCTTGGCTATTATCAAGCATAAGTTTAAATGATAAAATAAAAATATAACTTTTTAATACTTTAAAATATTTTTACATACTTAGGCACTGCTTTCGGTTCATTTGAAAGACTATTTGATGAATCACTGCGTTCTGAGCGAGCAGAACTGAATCCACTAGAACTGGAAGTTCTTTTTGTATTACTTATAACTAAAACAAAAAAAAAAAAATGTCTAATTACAAAAAATGACACATAAAATACTCAAATATTATTCATTATAAAAACCTTGTTTACTGGATTTTTCTTTTTGATTGGAAGCTTTTAGCTTTTCCAACAAAGCACTGTTTTTTTGTGCAGAACTGTATGGACTGGCAATATTGGTTTTAACAGGCATTCCATTTTTTTGACTGAAATAATTTTGTTTTAGTATCAAAATATTGTCGAGAAAATAATATGCATAAAATAATTGATTTGTTTTGTTGTTTGTTTACTTGGAATTTTTAGGTGAAGCAACTGGTGTTCTAATGATAGTTTTTGGAGATGGTATAAAAGTGTGAGGACTAGTTGATCTGGAACTACTATTTGATGTACATTTGATTCCTGTATATGGACCTAAAATAAACATGAATAAATATGATAAACAATAAACAAACAACATTAAGTTATTTTGTATACAAAATAATTTATTTATTCATAATGTTAATCTATTTGAAAAATAAAAATCAATATTTTAAGTACATTTATTATTGTTTGTATTTTTTTTATAAAAAATACCTAGGTATGTTTCTTCTAAAAACATATAAAAATAAATAATTGGAATTCGAAGTAAAATGACAAAACCTTAGGCAGTCACCTACAACTTTACTGCTTACTGTGTAGTGCCGTATATGTTGAGAGATAAGAACTGGAAAAAAAAATAATAATATGCTACAGAAACATGTGATAAGAAAGCAACAGGCATAAGATATTATATTATTGTGCATGACGTCATCAATAGAAAATGTCGGGAAGGGCGTGAAAGAGCGCGAGTAATAATTGCCATTCAAATATTATAACAATGGAAGAAAGGGTGACTCGAAATGAACTAGAAAATAATGTATCCGTGGGCTGTATAATTGTATTCTGATTATAAGTATCTATTGTGAATTTAAATGATATAGTTTTTGGAATTTTGTTAATAGGTAGGTAGGTACAGAATCAAACATTAATATAAAGATAATAAATAACGTAAGTTTAGGTTACAAATAAGACACTTTTATTAGGTACCTACGGTATAGAGATAATTATTTTAATCGATTGTAACTAATAATTCATGAATTTATTAAATCTATTTCAACACCAACAATTAAAAATGTATTAGATACGTTATGAGGTATTATGGAAATGATATTATTTTGAAATTAAACCCAGTGTATACCTACGGAAAAAATAGAATTATAAAAAGTGTATTTTAAAATTGAAATAAATTGTTGTTCAGCGAGCGGTCATATCTTTTTGAAGGGTATAACTATATAATAGATTTAAAACATTAAGTACTTGAGATAATTTGTTCAAGCCTTCAAGGTTGAATCGGACCAGAGAAACATTGTATTGTTATTTTCTTTATTTTCTCGTCAGATTAGACTTACATACTTACAAATAAACCTAAATAAATAAAAACCTAACGAAGAAGCGTTTACTCGTAAACAACTTAAATACGAAAAAAAACATATTAGAAATATATTATATACTTAATATAATATGTATTATTCAATATTCTTATTTTTTGTGTAGGTATTTAGAGTATTTTTAAAAAAAGAAAATATTATTACCATAAAACGTAAAACAATGAAAATTGTTATTATTTATTTAATAACCATATTCCATTCAACAAGTTAAATTAAATGATGTATACTTGTACTGGTTTTAAAAAATTCTCATTAAATTCTATTCAATTTGTGTTTATCGTCAAAGGTTGAAATTTTAGTTTATTTAAATTTAGTGTTTTAAATTCATATGTTATAATAATGGATAGCTGTCAAAAATTTACGGAGCGAAAAAATATGTTAAACATAATTTATTCAAAAAGTCAAATTTGTAGGTACCTTACGGTATAATAAATGCATTTATTATAATTATTATGGCCATGTGTTTGGTGTAAAATAATTTTGTCGCATATTATTTTTCTCCTTCAATTTTTTTTATCTAAATTACATAAGACGTGTATTCGTCTGTGTAAAAGTACATGTATTTTAAAAATGTAATTTGCTTATATCAAAAACAATACGAAATTGATAAAATTAAATCTTCCTGGAGCCAAAGATGTATAACAAGCGATTAAATATTATGAAATTTAGTAGGTTATACAAAATATTTACTCATTAATATTTTGTATAACTATTATAAATTTAAGGAAACATGTCCACGTCTATTATAATAATATTAAAATATAATTACTATTGTAGTAACTAGGTATACTCACTGTTGGCAGAAGGCGTATTTTGCAATTGATGAAATCTCTGGACGAACGGAGTCGGTATACTTGTGATACTGCCCGAGTGTAGGGTGGGTCCAGGAAGCCTATTTAACAATAAAATACATATTAATTGTTACATAGAAATTAAAAAATTAACAACAATGTGATTTCGTCGGAAAGAGTGATGCAGTGTTCGAATAAAATGGCGTAGGTATATCATATAATTATATTAAAACTCTATGGACTATTGTTCGACCTAGGTATAGGAAATCATAATAAGGTAATAAGACGGTTATTGTTTTTTATACAATATGTGCTTAATATGAACCTTAATCTGACTTCAGGAGACGTTGGGACACTCCTGGACTGATGACGACGCGCACTGTTCGAATTCCCCATTGAAACTGAACACCGTCTGTTCACAGAGCCTTAGAGGGTATATAAAAAGGGATGAAGGGTCCACGCCCTTACTACACAGCCACAATGACGTAATTTATTTTCATTTTTCCCTCCCCACTCTTATAGATATGGTACCACCTAATATAATATGTCTTCTATACTCTATTATTATTATTGTTCCAACCACGCGATTTATCATCACGTTCTCTGTCTCCTCTCGAGTTTCGTTAAACATTACTTTACCTCGATTGCTTCATGTCCGTAGCCGGTATTCTCGACTTGCACGGGCCTTCGGATTTTTGCTGTTGTTTCTGTTTCTGTTTATACTTGGACAGTGCGAAGAACAGGCCCAGTATGGCTTTCAAGTTACCTTCCTTGACGTCATGGGCGGTGATACCGTCCAAAGGAACGCCCAGCGTCTCCAGGAGATCCAGGCAGCTCTTGATATTTCCCAACTGGAATATTTATATAGTATATAAATTACAAATACGATTAATAAAATTCGTTTAATACCTATTTATGTTTAACGAAACCGCATTATAAGTATCTGTGCATAGGTTAACGCTCGGGGATTAACGATTCGAAGACGATATTAAATATATACGCTAATTGTGTACACCTATATTATATGATAAAGTCACTGCCAATTTATATTTAAAAATCTTTAATATTTATTTTTTTTTTTTTTTTTTTTGCAAAATTACAACGATAAATTTAGTTTTTATGAGTTTTTTTTTTTACCTTGAGATAAAAAATATTACATTAATACGGTATTATAATATTTAGAAGGGTAATCACACAAGTAATACTATTGGATAGCTTAAATATTTCAATTAGAATACAATTATTTACAGTACATTATTATAACACTGCGACGGACACGCCAAATAAAATAGAAATCTCTTTAAAAGGTCAATTTCTAGGTTCCTTACATATCTATAATAGCCCGGCATAGACAGATTTAACAGTTACTGGATAATCTGTATACAATATAGGTACCTACAAATTATTTTAATAAACAAAGGCGGTGATTTTTTTAAGGTTATTACTTATTATTAGTTTCAATCACAAATAATAAAATGTGCCATATAAAACTTTTTCGTTTTATTTTAGGGGTTTGGAATTTTCTGATATTTTTTCTGAATTATTTCCAATTTTGTGAAATTTGAATTATATTTTTTACTTTTTAATGGTCATCTTCACGAAAATATTTATTCTAAAAAAACATAGAAAATAAGTATATGAAGTCAAATCATTTTTCAAAACAGAAATTGGGCTACTAGAAGTATGTTATTGATTATTTTAAAACTTATTGGTTCGATAAATGTATATAAAAAAACAAACCACTTTCAACCGCAATAAGTGACAAACAAATTTTGTTGTTCAAATTACAAATCGAATAGGTTCATACGAGTCGAATTTATTATGTATTATATATTTAAGTAGGTATTCATACTTTAATATTACAATGTATTATATCAATTCGTAAGTAATTCACGTTTTATTTATGCATCATAAAAACGTTTACGGGGTAAATATATAATAATATCATACTACATCGTATACAAATGAAAATATAATTCTTTAGAAATACGTATAAATCGCAAATTTAAAAACAAAGTAGGTACCTTATACGAACCGTAGAAAATATTCAAGAATGTTAGTATAATGATACATAAGTAATATAACACTGCTGCGAGGTCTTCTCGGCAATTGAATATAGGTACGTATATTACAAAATTGGCACTTCGAGATAATCATAATAATATAATTATATTCAGTGCACGGAAGTATTATGTTTCAGTATATTACATTGGCTCATGGGGAAAGCGAATTAAAGAAAAAAAAAATATAATATTGTGTATAGAATAATGATCGCGATAAAATACGGTGAAGAATTTTTTATTTTTTTTTTGATGATAGGTACTAAAAAATATGAATACATATATATTATATAGTTATTGTGTATACCTACTTGTTAGAGTATACATTACAATATATTCAGAATAATATAATATTATTATATCCGCGTGTTATCATTCAAATTACACGAGAGAAAAAAAGTATAGTTAGAATTACCGCATCGGATTCGTATTTTTTTCGTTATTCGTTTTTTTCTTTCGTAGATACATTTGTACAAAATTCAAATTTATGCAGTTTTACGTACGACGGGTACTCGGGGATCATATAAGCGCTATGCCTATCGTATTAAAACATAATACGTATGCAATATATACACATATAATATATAGAACGTTAAATTATCATTAAAAAAAGAAAAAAAAAGAAGCTAATATTGCTAATAAGGGAAATTGGAACGGAGGATATATAGAGTAATTTGATTTATATTTGTGTAGGCAACGATAAACTATTGCTAACGGAAAACGATTCCGGGTAGAATATTATTCGTCGTATTAATTCGTATTGTTTTTATTTTTAATTAAGAAATTAAATTGGAATTAAGGAATTTAATTTGTTGGAATTTAATGTTTTAAACCAACAAACATGATACAAAACAATGCCAGATTTCCCATTTATTAAGAAAAAATGAAAAATGACTTCTCTATTGAACCGACTTTATATAGAATAAAAACGTTACAAGAAAGTTTCCATAAAGTTTTTGATTTCTAGTAGAAAAGTATAGTTTACAGCCACAAAACAAAATCATATAGTAAAATCAACATTCCGCTTCGCTCAGTCAAATATATATTTTTTTTTCAGTGAAATCAATTTCAAGTTGCAATATTATAATATGCCCTATGCAGTATCGCAATAGTTTATCAGTTTATACAAACAATTATACTTAATGAAACAAACAATAACGAATTAAAGCGATTTTTTAATAATGTATAAGTAATTATTGTAAATATACCAAAAATTTCTCGGAAGACAATCGAAAATAAAGAACAACGTAATAATCATATACCGATTATATAAAATGACAACGTTTCCTGTTTTTTTTTTTTTTTTTTAGGAACACGTATAATATACGAAGACTGTAAATTATACGAGTATATAATATATAATAGGTAAAAAAATACTTTTTTATTACGGCGAATACAATACAATCAAAACGTATTTATAGGCACTACACGAAAAATTCGAAAACTAAAGACAGGTGATTTTTTTCGTCACTATATCCAGCGATAAATTTGAGTGAATTCGATCTCGGATTTTTTTTGTTTTATCTGTATTTCAACACTATACCATAAATAAGTATTAAATATAGATAATATATTCAAATAGATGTTTTCAAATAGAAATTAAATTCCCCCCCCCCTTTACACACGGATTCGAATAGTTTTTTTTTTTCAAATTTTGTTTTGCATAACACTAATACCTTATACCGGATATACCAACTTTGATGAATTATAGCAGTTTAAGATTTATTTCCAAAGAGTAGAAAACAGGATCATCCACAAAAAAATGAATATAAAGACGTTTTTCAAGTGAAAAGTAAGTTCAAATGTTTAGAAAAAGATTCTCAATTCGAATCTGGGTTTAAAATAAGGAGGTAGGGTTGGAAATCCAAAATGTTATTTAAGTTATTTAAGGGGTAGGGGTAAAAATTTGAATACAATGGTAAAATATTAAGTATAAATGATTCCATGTAACGTCTACGAAAAAAAAAAAAAACAAACCAGAAATCATATTCACTTAAAATACTCCGGGAAAATCGCTGGACCGTGAATCTGTATTCTATATAATATTCTATACTGAATATATTTTATTATACAGTGTGTGTGCTGAAAAGAATATTATTAGCGTTGCTACGAATGGTCTGTGAGAAAATAGGAATCGCGTACCGAGACTGATTACTCCGTGTACCTATTATATGGTACCATGGGCAGCGTATTTACAGACCCTATCCGAGTCCGGCCCAAGCCAAAACGTAACCTGGTTGGTTTTAGAAGTTTTCAAAAGCGACCTATAGGTTATGTTAGATTAGGAGATTGATCCAAGGAAGTTAATTTCTCAAGTATAAAACTGAAACCAACTACCTAGTCAATGAAAAACCAATGCAGGTTTAGATAAATCAAAGGGGAACCAAACAAATTTAATCTACCTGTTAGTCCGAACATGATAATACCACAAAGAAGTTGGTGTACTAAGTATAAACCTAAAACCTAGAATGATGGTCGATGACAAATCACAACGGGTCGTTTATTTACAGACAACTTGAGCCGAACTCGAATAGGGACTGTAAATAAGCATATGGGTAACGGAATCACAGTTTTGCGGACATTTCGCGAGAATCGCGTGGCGGCGACAACCACCCCTGCTCTCGCACGTCGTAATAATATTTTATAGTAAACGTGCGACCGAACGAACGATATCGTATATTATTAGGTATATACCACGGTAACCGCAGTTCCCGAGTCCGCACAAAACCGTCGGACGCGGTCTGTTTCTCCCGTCATCATATTATGGTATTACTATACAATATATTATATTGAATGCATACAATATCGTATCTGCGGTAAAATCGTGACCACATAGCCCCCGGTTACCGGAGGGGACTTGACGAAAAATTAAAAGCCCGAAGTATATTGTTTAGACATTCGAACCAGTTAAACAGCTGTTGGCGGGTCGTTTGAATGGCCTGTTATCGATCCGGTGTGGAGTCTTATATAGTTATGGCTATACAACACGCCTGGTCAAAGGGTTCCGAGTCCGCGGTTTAATGAATTAAGAATTACCCGCAAACGTCCGTAGGTATACGAAAACCGAATCGAATCTGTAAACCGCAGAAAACTTGCGGAGAAAGGATGATATCTTTTTAACTGCGAAGAATATTATTCTGCAGCTGATCTATATAAAATAATAAATATATGTCTGGGTTTTACATGTTTATTATGGCCGCGACTGCGTCTGATGCAGTGATTTTAAAATGGCTGCGCTTGTTTCCCATCCGTGGGTTATTATAGAAAAAAGATTTTCGAGAGACGCTGCAGAGGTTGAAAAAAAAATGTGACACTGTTTACTTGTCTCCTGAATTGATTAATTATTTCAAAAAAAAATAAACATTTTTTCAGAAGTACGATGCCGTCACGGTAACTCTGAAGGGGGGTGTGTTCCTTAGAATAGCCCGTGTAAGTTTTTGAGTGATTATATATGTCCTCGGAATAACTTTTTTTTAAGAGTAGTAAAACTACTCGAAAAGATGGTAAACCGGCATACTCCATTCAAAAAGCTTTAGAAAATAATGGACATATTTTCGACACATTTTAAAATAGTTGAAAACTTAACAAAGTTATAAAAGGAACTACATAGGTTCCTAACTATTCAAGAATGTATTACAATTTTAATTTTGAGCTCTGAATCGTTTTTCGAGTGCGATAATTCGTCGTTACTTATAAGTTATAATACTACTATATTACAGCTATATCTGCTCTATATTAAATTTTACAGTACTCTCATAGCTATATTTTTATTTTAGTTTATGAGACAGCCGAAGGATATATTGGTTTTACAATGTGTACCTATATAACATAATATATATACAAATTATTTCAAGTATAGAAGGAGTGGTCTAAAAACTTTCATGTAGTATGCACTCTGTATAGGGATGGTCGGACATATATGAAATTAAACGCAGATGGCCTGTACAAGAGATCATGTCTGGAATTTTTAATAATATCTGATTACGAAAAACTGTACAGAAGAACTTCAAAAAAGTTTAGTGAAATATATGACGCGAATCTATAAACGAAATTGATTTCGGTATTATTAAGGAATTCATATTTCTAGACTTGGAAGTGGTCACTGATTTTATATGCTCGAAATCATTTTTAGAAAAAAAATGTATGCAAAATTTCAATTTTTTCTGTTTTATTGATGAAATATAATATTTAAGTGATTTCGTCAAAATTTTAATATTTTTAAGTAATTAAGTACACGCGAATTAATTTAGTTAATATAAAATGGCGAGCAATACTATGGGTTTTAAGATATTAAAGATATCAAACTCTATACAAACAAATATTATAATTTTCCGACTGGTTTCGAATTAAATTCGTTTAGCAAAACGCCTATAGTATTATAATATTCGTTCGGTATACGTATATTATTTTATTTTATACACAGAGAATCCATATGTATTTTGTAATGAATAAATTTAAATAGTAAATTCGCGGTACGTATGCGGTAGACTTCTTTTGATTAAATAAAATAATAATAAAAACAAGCGAAACCCGTGTAATGCAACAGCACAAATGAAACAAGTTTTATTCGCATATATGCATGTGCTGCAATTTTTACTCTTGTTTAGCTCTATGTACGGGATGACCATACGAACAAAAGAGAACAAAGCCCAGCATAAGCCAGTAATGACACTTCTCATTCTGTTTTTTTTTTTTTTACGATCGACTAACTCACTATAACTTATATAGCCTATTATATTATAATATATAGGTATACCAAATATTAAACAGTGACTAATTTGATACGAGAAAAAAAACCACCAAATAAAATAAATAATAACAATGGCCTTGATATAAATGATAATGATAGTATATAGCTATCTTGTATTATTTTTCTATTGTTGTGTGATACTCGGGGTTTTTGTAAAAAAAAAAAAAAAAAAAACGATTTTTAAAATACAAGTAATGAGTTATAATATAATATTTTATGGTGGATAGATATTGAATTGCACTACAGTCATCGATTTATACGCAACAGTTTTACTAATGATCTTAAAGAAATGCAAAATATATCGAAATCTATTTTTCGTATTATTGACTATATATATATATATATATATATAAAAAAAAAAAAAAAAAAAAAAAAAAAAAAATGTAAAACACAATAGATATTTTAATAAGACTATATTATTATATTTTAATATTATATTAAATACTATTTAAGAATACATATAAAAAATAAAAAGTTTTAACGAAAAATACTGAAGTTCGTATTCCATTGCAGATATATAATACACAAGTTACAAATTACGATTACGATGATAGAACGAAGAAAAATATCTTATTTTATAGATTGAATGTACACTGTACAGATAATGCTTTATTTATTCATAATTATAATTCAATGAAATAATTATTATAAGGTTGTGGCGGTGGAGGCATAATACTTTGTGAATTAATCAAGCGCCCCTAAATATAAGTATATTTCAGATAGTCACCACTGCAGATAATTATTATATAATAACAGGTCTTGTGTCGGATTCGGTAAAAGAAGCATTTAATCAAATGGTCATATATATTATACAAATTGTATAGATGTTCCGAACTTAGTAGTTAAGTGGGAGTTTATTGGATGAGGCAAGTGATGCCCTGACTCATCTACAATCATCTACAATTTTCTTTACTAAAATAAAATACATATAGGTACGTAGCTTACTACAATTTCCATCTTTAAAATTTGGAAAATTAATTTCGTAGAAAATATCGTAATGTTTAAAAATATTTGTTCAATTTTTAAAATAATTAGACTAAATACTGAAGTCTGAAATCAACAAATAATATACTTAATGATAGCATCATCTCGTGTTATACGTCTAATATAAAACTTCTGATTTATGATCAAATTTCTAACAATACATTTTATTAGTCTTTTCGTGCACATTAGAACCCCCCTACCTATTTAGTTTTCAAAATATTTGCCTGATCTGAGCTTTTAAGGCTCGCGAGTTGCTGCCATTGAAGTTTATTACGTTAACGATTTATTATCGACACGAACGATGGATAAATTACGCGCTGTGATATTCAATTTCTCTCGTTTCAAAAAATTTTACTTTTACGTAGGTATACCATTTAATTCAGTGTATATGTGGCGAACGAATATTCTCTAAACGTTTGTATAACGTTTCGGTTTTCGGCCGCGTAATAAACCGTATAGGCATGCACTTCATAATGTTTTAATTAAAACTGCAAAGAGTATAGTATTCATTTTTAAGCATAATTCAAACAACTAATAGTAGTACATAAAAGTATTGCCGATTGGCGTGAGACGTGTATATATACAGCGTGATTATTTTTTCGTTGGTCACTCATTATTTCGCAAAGTATTTACTTTGATCAATACAAATTTGTTTGAAAATTTAAAAAACAAGCAGCTCTAAAATGTTACATTTCTATTATTTTTGTGAAACAACTATCAACTTTTGATTTTTAAACGGCAACCTACATTAATTGTACCATATATTTGTAAAGTAAAATAAATATTCTGGTGTTGAAATGTTTGATTTCCGTCAACCCATTCACGCGATATTTCAATTTTAAGCTTGATTGGGAGGAAATTAGCGGAGTATTATTTGTGTGGCGATACGGCGCATGGAGTTTGAATAGCATTCCACTACTCTCCTCCCATCTAAACTTAGAAGTAGAATATCTCATAAATGGATTGACGGAAATCAAAAATTTCAACGCATGATTTTATTGAAACTAATAGGTATTTAATCAATTTACGAAACTTTTAATGTAGGTTACCATTAAAAGTAGGTAGTCGTTTGATCCCCGAAAAAAAGTGTGACAAAAAATAGTGAAAGTGTAACATTTTATATCTGCTTGTTTCTTAAATTGCCTAAAACATTGTTTTGAAAAAATCAATATTTTGCGAAATTATACGTGTTCAACGATAAAAGAATCACACTGTGTATATATATACGATGTCCTGATAATATTATATTGAAACTGTCGATTCGTTAAATTTGTATTTATTAATATTTTATTTATAGTTTGCTATTTTGTTAAAATTTAATTGCAAACTGGGTATTATTCGTTCACGAACATACACGTGCTTAGCGATTTTCTACATTTAAGATAGTATAATGTACAAACTTTGCCCTTATAGTTGTTATTATTATTATATTTCTCGGACAAACAAAAGGCACCTAGAAAAGAAAAAAAAACCCCGTAAAATAGAAGAAAAAAAATGTATTGTATAATACTATTATGCTTTGGCAGCAACGACCTCTTATGCACGACCAGCGGGAAAGATTTTAAGGTTATAGGTCACTGGACCGCCGTAAAACAATCGCTTGTCCATCTATATATTGTGGTGTATTATATTATTCTGCTCATTTTACCCTAGGAATCGTTTACGTATTTTCTATATTTTACATTTGAATATGTATATATCGTTATTCATTATGCTTCATTTAATAGTTAGGTACATTACCTATACTTACGCGACTTATACGTATCGAGTCTTGAACGCGTTAAGCAACATGCATTATACGTTCATAATAATATGGTGTAATTTTTACGAAGTTGTTTTTTTTTTTTTTTGAAACTATTGCAAATATTATTATAGGTATTTTCATTAGGTATATATAGGTTTAGGTATTGCTCAAGCACTACTGTATTGTACTTCTTTTGTTCGGAGTAAAAGTGAAATTCAGTTTTGAGCTACGCATATGAACTATATATCGCATTATTTTATATTATGTAGAAAGAAAAATCGGATTTGGTAAAGCGATACAAATCTTAAACGGTATACATGACATAAATAAATTGAATATAAAACGATAAGTACGTAAATTAATCTTTACAAAAATATTATGAATAACACGAAAATAAAATTAATGAATAACGCGGAATATTATAATATAACGGGGTGATAATAATAATAAAAACAAATTTTGGAAAACGTTATTTAACTACTTCCACGGAGTGGCATTTTGTTAACCGTCGAGTTTAATTAACAGAATGGTAAACTTTCTTATCTACTATTAAATTTATTATAGTAACAATATGTTTTTTATCAACTTGACTTTAAACCGTTACGTACCTATATAAACAGTAGGTGGTCTTTAGATAGGTACACCTAAACCGCATGCTATTTATTTAAATTATTAACGCGCACGACAATGTTAGAAGTCTATTTTCTATTATATAGGTGTAGTTTTTCAACTAGAAAATAAAAATACAACGTATGTATCAGTTTACTGATTTAAAAACGACCGTTAACGTTTTAAACCAAATAGTTTAATCCATTTTATTATGATTATGATTATTATGTTGCAAAAATTCGATACCTACTCGATAAATTTTATTATCGACTTCCTACATTCGTTATGTTGGCGAAATTTTGGAAACATAAATAAACTCAATAATAAACTTACACAATTATAGTGTTTAAAAAAAAATGAAACGTGTATAATAATGTAGGTGGCCATTTTTATTTACTCGAACAAATATTTAAAATATTTTTTGTACAAAATACATTGATGCTATGTATCATATATACTATTTTATAGGATTAGTTGTATATTATTGATTTTTAAATATTATTTTTATTTTAATCTCGAATTATCCATCCGACAAAATATTTATGGTGTTTTGCATTTTGCGTATGGGATTTATAAGTGTTTAAACAAAAAAAAAAACAAAATACATTTCCATATGATTATAATATAATAATTTTGTACGATAATTCGTTTTAAGCATTAGATTTTTGTTTGCACAGCGGCGAGGGGGGGGGGAATGTCAGGGAAGTCACAAAAAATATCTATCACATTCGACCTTTGTGTTTTTAAAATTAAAATACAAATTAAAGGTTAGTTAAAGGGTTTTTTCGGAGGGGTTTTTAGCCCCAAAACTCCTTCATTTGTTCACCACTGTTGCGCAGTATTGAATATGACACATATCACCATCGTAACTAGTTTAACTTTTTTGCGATTCAACAATTTATCATATTAGATTAATTATATTTGAAACATTCACATTTTTTAATAACTTTATAAGGGGGAGTTTATTCTTGCTAAAAAATTCCTATTTGAAATAAAATACCTATAATAGTGCGACTGTTGCCTGTTGATAATATAATTTGAGTTTTCAATAAGTAAGTTTGAGTTATCAGTCACTTATCTACTTATCGTCATTTATATTGAACACAATGTTTTTACGAAATTCCATATTAACATTATAAGAGGACGCTACACAATACATGTATTCGTTGCCTTAGTCGTACAAACGCATCGCAGCGTAGCATTTAGCAAAAATATAATTTTAATATTTAAGTGAATTGGGTTACTATCAAAATTAAAGGTAAGAATATTATTATCTGTGTTTATATTTTGTTTAATTTTTGTCGACGTTTTAATTTTTAAGAGGAGTGTCGATAAGATATAATACATATAGACATACCTATATATAAGACTTTTTAAATTTTGATATTTCGCATACTCGTGTCTCGCTTAAAAATTAAAATAACGAAAAAAAAAACGAACTTACAAACACAGATAATATACTCCTCTTTAATTCGATAATATTTCAATTTGTAATAATAATAAACTAACAGCCCAAAATTAGTTATGCTGAATATTTTGCTATTGTGTACGTTTGTAAGACTCATTTGACAAAAAATGTGAAAAAAAAAATAAAACATATATAGCGTTCTCTTAAGGGCCAGTCTTACACATTTTTTCTAATTTTGGAAAATTATAAAATTATTAATATAATTTTAGTGACCACCTCAAGTATAAGACTTGCCAATTAATCTACTACCCAATACCTATTTAGGGGGAGGGGCAAGGTCGTTTTTACGGAAGGAAATTATTTTGCCGGAATAGGGAACATGTACTAATTGTCATCATAATACTTCCTATCAATATTTTTTTTAAATTGATAAACACCAAAATTTTACAAACTACATTGAAGTCCGATTTTTCATTCGATTTAAAATAATGGTATTAAAAAAAGGTTAACAATTTATATTTTTAAGACGTATTATAAAAATGTATATAATATATTATAAATACTAAAAAATGGAGTTCAACACGATCTTTATTATTAAGTCTCTCTTTTTCAACCAAAAATAATCATCGAAATCGAACTACTCTACGAGAGTTTTTTCCGTAACGCATGTTTTTGAGCAGACACTAGGCCAGTTTCATAATAAAAAAATGTATATTATAGATAAAAAAAAAGAAAAAATATAGTATAGTCGATTATTACGCATACAGCAATATAGATACTGTATACTACAATATTTTCGGTGTTTTTTTTTTTTTTTAATTTTTTGTAAATTTTACTCCTGCGTGGCTGTTTTTTAAATTATATAATATACGCCGGTATATATAACGGATAAATATTATGTACCGTTACCGATGTAATATTTTGAAACGTTTTGTGCATGATGATTTTTACATTAACTATATAGTGCTTAATATTGTTTTCGCATTTTTAAGACTCGAAATAAATAAAAAAAAGATCTTTTTTCCTTCTTCTTCTTTTCCCGAGATGAGAACCAGACTACAATGATGTGGACCGCATAAAAATAAATACCAAGGTTATCCGTGACAAAATTGACAATTATATATCGTTCTCTCTCTCTTTTTCCGTTAATGGCCGAGAGTCACAGGTTTTCATTCCGTTTGAGATACGTGACGATTCGTATTTATTCGGTAACTAAAAAAACCGTTGTTTAGATACATTATTTAATATAAGTTTAAAGAATCCCGTCTAATAAAAAAATAATAATAAAAAAAAAGTTAAGAGTACATAGTTTTGCGCTGCGCTGGCCTTCGCGAGTGCAAATTTTTATTAAACATTGCGGAGCAGCCACAACGGAATATCGTGTTTAAGTTGACATAAAAAGCACGGTCGAAAAAACAAAATGTAAATAATATATACGCGCTTATTTATATAATTTAATTTGTATACGCACGTAATTAAAAAACGTCTGGACAATGTAGTGACGGTGTCGTTCTATGTTATGAGTAAATGATCTATTTAATATTGTATTTCTTTTTTTTATAAAAAAAAAAAAAAAAAACAGTCCGGTATCTTAATTATTTGCGCATAAAATAGAAGTAAATGAATTAAATTTGAATAGATAATAAACAGAAAATGTTATAAATGTTCTAACTAAGATGCACATAGTTTTTGTCTTCAAACACTTTTACAACGATAATGCACAATTTTAATATTATACCTACTGCACATATGGTAACAGATTACTGGTCAAATTAAAAACTAATTCAATATCGAAATAGCTACTAGTTTTTAAACAATAATAAACAAAATAATATATTACTTATGCAAACAGTTTAAAAAATATAGGAAATATTAAAAAAAAAAAATTCCAGTTTTAACTCAATAAATAATATCAAATTATTAATCTCGTTATCACTTAATTTTAAAATAATTTATATCTTTGGTCCCAGAGAAGAAATACATTTTTGGCATTTTTGATTTATCATTTTGTCTTATGTAATTTGTTTCCCATTACTTAAATTATATAAGTGGTTGTATATTTTTATACGAGTTACACTGAAAATTAGAATGTCCTAAGTAACTATGTGAGTACTTTTTGTTTGGAAAAAAGGCAAAAATCATATAATAGCCATTTAGAGTGGCCATACGTAGGCCATTTAACATAGCAATTTAGCCCTATATCAATTATGTCATTTTGTCATTTAGCAATTCTTAAAATTTAATTTTCATTTATTAAAATGCATTCACGTTTCACGTATACACAATTGACTCGAGTTCTTCTTCGGGGCCAAAGATATTATTCTGTAAAACGTAAGTAACGTAATCGAACGTTAATTGTGCTTTTATAAATTCTTAAACAATATTCGATAAATGAAGTAGATATAATATATAATAATATAACAAACATCTATATTACATAAAGGAAAACCAATATTTCAATATAAAAATGTAAATATTATTAATATTAATTTTTTTAACGACGACAGAATAATCGCACACACGCTGTTTATTACACTCGTTATACTCTAATCGGTTTTTTTTTTTTAATGTCATCCTTCAATATTCTTATATTATATAGATACGCATTACTATTCTTTCATAGTTTCATTGATACACTTTTTTAAACCGTAAAATTTCTACTATAATAATTATTAATACTAGTGGTATATTATTTATGTTTTTTTTTCTACGTTAAAAGGTATTTAAACGATTATTTATTTATTTAGTAGTAAGTTTTATTGTGTAATATTGCATACAAAATAAATGATAGTTTTTTTTTTTTTTTATAAATCTAAAATCAAGGTAAAAGTTATTAAGAGTAAAGTAAGTTAAATGGATTATAAAAAAAAAAAAAAATAGTTTAATAGTAAATAGTATTAGTATAATATAAGTAATAAGACGTATAAGTATAGTTAATTTATGAATATAAAACCATTTGTAATATAAACGAATCCGGAATATAATATGCACAATACTCGTGTATAATATATGATGATCCCAAAAAAGAAGGGCTTGAGACAATTTTGTATAGTTTTCAGTAAGTACAATCAAATTCAATTTCGATAGAAACTGAATACACTTATGCAATTTGAACTAAAAAATAAAAAGGCAAAAATTGGATCAAACTATTAATTTTTTCCTAGTACCAAAAATACGTGTATATATGTAGTCAAATAGTAAAACTTTAGACACACGTAAATGGTTTTGAAATACTTAATAAATTAAAATATTTCCGTACAATTATCTCGAATCCAAAGAATTAAAATATAATAATATCGTAAGAATATAATTAAATTGTTTAATTCAACCGAGAAAATATTGCTAATCGTTCTTTAAAATCGATTTTTTCGCAGATTATAAAAAAATAATACATTAGGCATTTAATTTTCGTACATTTAAATTATATTAGGCGTTTTCCTTTTTTGAATACACTTTATTATACAGGTTATATTATAACTAACTAACTAACTATTGTTATAACTACCTACCTACCGAATTATTTCGATGACATTTTTTTTTTTGTAATGCGCGTTGAACAGATTGAATATACCTGCCTGTGCAGGTTCTAATAGTAAAATTTGAAAAAATAAATATTATAACGATAAGAAAAAAAAATATTCCGTTAACTCATAATATAATACGTATGCATATATAAATACAAAACTGTATTTACAATAGGATTTATATCTTTCGTCCCGGAGAAAAAGGGTTTGTCGTTTTTGTTTATAGCTTTCATTACAATCAAATTACATTTTGAAACTACATTTTCACTTGCACATAAAACAATACATTAATGTACACTAAGTTTGAAAATATACCCATTTATGCGATTCAAACCGAAAAATAAATCGGACAGAAAAAAAAAAAAAACCGAAATTAAAAAACACAAACAAGAAAAAATGCCAAAAATTAACAGGAACACTTCTTCGCCGGGACCGAAAATTGCGCGGGGAGTTAAAAACGCTACGAACTACGATTATTTGTTATTGACACTTACGGTACTCCGGACTGTGGGCGAGCTGATCGTTTTTCGTAGCACACTAAACGCCGTTCATATCACTATTGTTATTTAATCCGGAATTAAACGCGGTATTTTTCAACGAATATCGTTTGCGGAACGTCCGGCGTAATATTGTCGACGGAAAATGTTTTTTTAAAAAAAAAATATTTGGAAATAAAATTTACGGACGGCGCGCGATTTTACGATAATTTCCCGTGTTCAACACCGAAACGAGAACCGGTCTGTCCGCTGGTACAGTTCACGGCACACTGTTTCTCCACGCTGCGCTCGTGGTGCGTGTAGACCGCGACACCGACACCGACAACATAATCGTACGGCAGCACCCACTATTATTATTATTATTGTTTTTTGTTTTTTATTTTTTTTTTTTCGTTCCTTTTCTGTTATAACCGTTTCGCGTGGCCACTTATAAGGGATAATAACGTCATTTATCGATTGACCGTTACGAACTTTTGTTTTAATTTTTTTTTTTTTTTTTTTTTTTTTTTATTACCATACATCGCGGACATATTAAAATAGGTACGTGTCTCTATCGATTTTTCGAAACCGATAGAGACGTTTTCCAACGACGTCGACAGCGCATAATACCCACGCAGCCTACCTGATGTACGCCCAATAATTGTACCGATCATATTGAGCATATTTGAGTTTCGTACATTTAACAATGCGATACGCTCTCGTACGAACGGATATCGGTGTATCGGCCGCCGGTTAATCGCAGTGCAGATGGACGCGATCGAACAGTGGCCGCGTCGAACCGCCCGGCGGGTCGTAAACTATATTCGAACACGGTATGGAATTCGATCGCGGAAAAAAAAAAAAAATGTTCGATGCTCCGTCTAAACTGTCGAAAACTACCGACGGCTGCACGAAACTATCCGGAAGTGCGGGCCACTGTATACACGCAGGTAATTAATATGATCAATTTGTATGCGCGCGCTTGAATTATAAATTGCATTTCATACACGTGCAAATCGAACGTCCAAAGAAGATGATTTATTTACATTCGACCGTTTCGTTGCGGCCTAGGTCAGTGTTATAATACCGTATCGCCTGTAGTCCATACGGTTTTACGCATCGAAAACGTATAACTGTATAATCTTATACGGTTAGAATTAGATAGTTCGTATGTGTGACACATAGATCTTCCCTAAAAAAAAAAAAAAAAAAAAAAAAAAAAAAATAAAAAAATAAAAATATCGGGTTCCTTTAATACTATTCATTTTATTTTTTTTTATCTCGTCGGTAAAGAACGGAAAATTCGATTTTATGTTGTACATAATCGGGGATATTCGATTACACCTACATGTCTATAATCATTAGGTTTTTCATCCGTTGATATCGTTTGTTTGCAAATGGGGGAGGGTGGATGCAGTGGTAGCAATGAAATAGTGACCAACAACATAGTTCACCGATGTTTATCCTCCTTCCCCCTCCCGCCAACCGCTCAAACCAAATCAGTGGCGTAACTTTAATCCCGGGAGACGAATGTTATACCGGGACCTTAGAAGACCGAAAAATCCGATTACCGAGCAAAATAAAAGAGGTCATCATGTTATTGTCATCGAATGTGGCCCTCGATGAAAAGTCGAAAAAAAAAAAAACCGCGATTGTCGACCACACACATTTTTACGGGCCCCTGGTAGTGCGGTCCAACTACCCCGTTTGTCAACGTCTCCGCGGCGCCCCGAATGAAATCCTAAACGTGCCGCCGCGACGAATGTCACCGGCGCGTCGTCGGGTAGCACGCGGGGCGCACACCCTGTCGATGTTGTATTCGATTACGGTGAATCACGAACGAGTAGTCCGGCGACGACGACGAGAACTCGCGAATTTCCCGCCTGATATTAATTTACTAATAACAACAATCGTGTGTACAAACACAATTCGGTAGGCGCAATACTTGCGCAGCAGACTCGCGGAAAATATAATTCGGTTATTATTATAATTATTACGATTACGGATGTACAACACGAGCGCAGCCGTGGCGGTCGCGTAGCGGCGTGTCACGAACCCGACGTATTATTGGGACAGGTCTTGCGACTTCCGTTATCGGGACAGCCGCGGGCCGTTTCGGCCGATGTTCACACGAAGCGGTGACGTCGCGCGGGCAGCGTTACGGCACCGGCGGCGGCGGCACCCGGTCAGCAGCTTTCTTTACGGACCGAATACATCGGATACTCGTGCGTATCGTTTACCGCCGCCGGCGGATCGGCGTATAGGAGGTCAGACGGATCGCGGGGACCGCCGTAAACCGATATTACAATAACTACAATGCAGTGCGTACAAACTTCTCCGCTCGTTTAACCTTCAAAAACGGCACCCAGAAGTGTTATTATAAATGTACCACGCCGTGTTATTATCATAAAATATATAGGTATATAGGTGGACGACTCTCGGCGACTCCGTTCTGCGCGCCTATTCGTCCGTATCCTGTATGCGTACGCGCGCGCGTGTTTATCGCTGTGCCGCGCGCGCGTATAAACAAAACGCTCGCGCGCGCGCGCGCCGAAGATTTTTGTAGGTCAGATCGAGAAGCGGGCCCGGAACTGGTTTTCGGGAAGCGCGGGACTTGTGTTATTTTTATCGTCAGCTGATCGCCGCGTACGTGCGTATACAGGGCGATTGCAATTATTATGACCCGCAGCGGTTTTCGACGATAATACTATTGTAACGCACGCCGGTGTATTTGCGTGCGCGATCGTCATAATATTCGGCACAGTAGATAGGTAATAATATGCGATTTCGGTTTTTCGGTGGCGGATCCAGGGGTGAGCAGAGGGGCACGCGCCCCCCTGCCAACGGACTACAGTTTTGATTTACATATTTCATATTGGTTTGATATATTATTCATAGTTAATTTACTGAAAATATAAATAATGTGCCCCACCCCCTTTAAAAAAAATGTCTGGATCGCCGCTGATTTAATAGTGGCGCTGTGCATGGCCGCACATCTGCACGAGAAATTTCATCTGTACACCGTTGCCATTAAACATCGGTGTCGCGACATCTACACCGATATTATCGTATCTAACGTAATCGCATGATAAATAATTGCGAAACACCCGATTATTGAAAGTCACAGTGGCGTGCAGAAATCGTCTGGAATTTATGAGTTTCGATATTAGATTGATCATATTTTGTTGTATGCCAATGGGGGGGGGTATAACCCCTAACCTCTCCCCCCCTGGGCACGCCGTTAAGTCACACACACACATACACAGTAAATCTATTCAGAAATGATTTTATAGTTTGATTTTTATGGCCGACGCTCGGCGTATAGGTACTAGATTATCGGTATTATACGTATCGGATTATGGGTACTGTATTATCAGAACATAGTCGTGTGAGTCGCTTGTTCAGTTATCGTAGTGGTTAGTTTTTTAAAAAAAAAATTAATACTGTTCGGCGATTTATCTATAGACGTTGGTGTGTTTTTAAAACCAAAGTGATGGCGTGATACCATGTACAGCGAAAGTATTGCCGAAAAAAATGAATTCTAGTAGTGAAGTATTTCGGACATGCGGTTATGTAAACCGTAGATAACAAACAACTTTGAACAATCTTTTGATAAAAATGTTAACGGATTTAAAACGATAGGCATGGTTTTTCACGTAGACAGGGCACGGTAACTGGAAAGTTTGCTTAGATAGCACACAGCACAGCCTACCGTCGTTTGTACATTATTATAGGATCTAAACTTACGATATTTTCAATATTTCACCAATCCTTTTCGCATGTTCAATTAACCCCGATATTCGCGCGTTTTTTTTTCAACTACGATGTATAATATAATAATATAAAATTTAATTATTAAAGAAGCGTTTTATATTCATGCAAATCGAATATGCACGTATACACATTTCTTTTTAATTACGATTATCATCTCGAATCGGCGTTTAAAAATGCATGATATTTGAAAACTGGCAACAATTGCGATATCTATTATAGGAGTTTTTGCCAGTAGCGGATCCAGGCAAATATTATTTTATAAGTATTTGCGAAAAATGTTCATACAAAGTCGGCGGCCAACTTTTTTTTTTGAAAAAAAACGTCGAAAACCGCCAAAATCTGAACCGTTCCGGTTTGTTGGACATTATTGGAAAAGTCCTGCCATTTGTTGGATTTCGGTTTATTTTATTTACGAACGGGAGTTACGGTTCGTAACTAACTGTGTCACGTCGAGAAACGGACTAGGTTCAAATTCAATTAGTAGCGGCAACTGCAGTAAGCCCCGTATGGAAATCAAACGAGTGGTCAGTGAAGAAAACGAAATACGTTGAAATTAATTCAGACGTGTACTTGCGTCTCCGCGGAGCACGATTCGAGAACCGCTACAAGATGTGTCTGAAAATCAAACGGAAATCAAATCTCCGTACGTATACGACAGATAAAATAATCACCCTGTATACATTGTCTCGATAAGTGTGTTACGCCGTTTAACTCGAGTCGGCAGCGTGCGTAATTTGTATAATAACAATAATAATATACTATACTCTAGTCGTTATTGAAACGTACATTATTTTTTCTCAATACCGAGTTTACGACTGCGCGGTCGATAAGAGACGCAAAAGCAATCTGCATTATTTTTATTTTTTTTACATTTTTTTTAATTTACCATAATCATTAACGATTTTTTTACCATACACATCCCCGCGTTACCGCGTACAGTATACACGTATATTTGTTACTATGTGATATAAACTAGAAGGTATTAACCGTAATATAGTACTCACCATCTGTAAATGGGTTCTCGGTTTTCTGTTCACGTCTGGCAACCGATGATTGCCTGAAAAACACGTAAAAAACCGAAACGATATATTATAAGTTTTTTTTTTTTTCTTATATGGTTTTTCGGGATTTCCGCGCAGTCCTGCGGCGACGGCGTGTCGTAAAACCGAACGCGAGAAACCTGTCACGGTGCCAACGTACGTAGCTGCACTCGAGTCAAAATTGTTGATCACTGTATACATTTTGTATATTATTATTGTACATAAATATAAGGCGTAATAATAAAAAAAAAAATGTATGCACTACCAGATCGAATTTATATTGCATTTGAGTTCCTCGACCCCCGCGGTATATACGGTTTTATTTTTTTTTTTCAAATTAATAAGATACCCGGCGGTTCGGCTGGGGCTCTTAGTTTTCGCCGGAAAAGCAATAAAATATATATATAAAAAAAAAAAAAAAAAAAACGAAGGAAATTTAAATTTTTATTATCTGCGTCAAGACGCCGATAACAAGCGCGTTATTGTAATTATAATTTGACGGGTACGTCGTCATCATCGCCACGTGTGTGCGACAAAACGAATCGGCTATAGAATATTCCCCGTGAAACATTGAACGAGAAAACGGGGTTTCGTACGCCCAATACATATTACGCATTTATGTGTTGATACATTTATTTACGTTTATTGTTATTTATATTCTATTATTCGCAACATAACGGATTCATTCGAATCGGTCCGAAGCAATAATGATAACACCTAACGGTTTCGTTACATTCAATTATGTTTGTTTTTTTTTTTCCGGTTGAAATCCGGTTAAGAATCATCGAAGGGACCTGCAATTTCACCCGAGTATTTATTTTAGCCTTTTCAGAGCATTCTGGCGATTTTCGAGTTATTTAATAATGCCATTTGCTATTTTCGCGGTTTTACGAGTTTTATTCGGTTTTACGCGAACACAATATTGTTTTGTCTGATTATTTTGCACGATAAAGAAAAAGAAAAAAAAAAATGTTGAGCGCAACGTAGGTAGTAGTTTTTTGTATACGCTTTCTAAAGCTAAAATTTCGACCAAAATCGTAATCATCACGGCGTTTAAAAATATGTTTTAACAAAACTTCGATGGTATATCGTCGCGTACGGAGATAAATTAAATAACTCCATGTATTTACTGTTTTACCTTCCCAACTTCTCACCTACAATAGTGGCACAGTCATCGACAGAATCTGTTTTTTTCTTAATTTTTTTTTTTAAATTATATTTGTGTCGAACTGGAATGGGTTTCGTACGAATACGTATGTATTTTATACTTATTACGTACGGTGTGTATTATATTTTCGACTTTATTTTCTTCGTGATTTTTTAAGCTTATGTATAGGTAACCCGTAAACTCGCTATTGTGTATAAATACATATAATATATATAAATATAAGATATAAAAAACTAAACCGTGATGATTATTTTTATGATATTTTAATAATACTACCTAATACCTACGTAACGTTTAGATATTTTTTTTTTTTTATAATTTTTGGTATGCAATGTAATATTATAAGCAAATCGTATAAATGCGTATTATAACTTAATATTATAACAAACTACAATATTTTATAACATAATATTGTAGTATAAAGCTTATCGGTATTGAACATGTATGTACATATATATATAGATATAATATGTGTTTATTTTTTTTTTTATCTGTTTCATATTTTATAGTACCTGTTTACCTATAGTAAATACATGTTTACAGGTACACTTGTCTTACATAATAATATTATGATAATTCATATAGTAACTTCATAAACCTAAACGCAAATTCGAATAGAAACTGTACAATAATTAGATAGGATTAATTAAAATAAATTTTAATGAACACCTAATCGCCATCAGTTATTACGAGTGTACAATATGTATTTTATTTTATCGATATCGAATTCACTCACAGATTGTCTCCACAAGATCCGACAGCAGTACACCGTCAGCCAAGTCCGATTGCAAATCTTTAATGTTCTTCTTTGATTTGGCTTTATCTAAGTAATGATTCGCCCAGTCCGTGTACACCTGAAATATATACAAAATTATTTAACATTAATTATTAATCAACGATTAAACATACACGGTATAAAACGATGGACTTTAGTGCACAGTATAGCGTGAACAAACTTCGTTTGTGTTAATTTTAAACCAACAAAACGATATTACGCATAATTTGTCTAACTTATAAACACATTTAAATTAAGTATAATAATAAAATTAATTTTGTTTGTGTAAAAATGATATTATTGTTATTATTATTATAATATTACGTGAACGTGCATCAGGTGTCCGTTGCAATAGAAGATTTATTATACAATTATTTTTATCGCACCTACGCATAAGGGATATCAGACAATTTTAATTGGGTGAAAAGGATACTTACTGCTATAATACATTTCAGCAAAAGCCTTAATTATGAAGACCGTTTTTGGTATTTTGGGCCATAAATAATGTAAGTTTTCGCTGTAATTAATGTCTAAACGAGGCCGTTAATCGCTAAAACCCGGGAAACGCCGCTGTGTTTTTAGACACTATATATACTATACTTTACTTCCCGTAAATTCCGCCTGACTAAAAGTTTCAAAAGTAACGAGCGGCGTGTATAATTAAAAGAAAATTATAGCAATAATAACAATAATGATAAAATTAAAGAAAAAAAAAAATACACGAACAAAATATAAGAACTACGCTCGGTATCGATTATTTTCATCGCGTACAATTTAAATTATAAATTATTGGTTAGTATAAATAACACGAAGCGATTCCGAGTTTCAAAAAACCGTATACCTATAAAACAATAACGTCGTAAACGAAACGGCGGCGTTTAAAATGTTATAAAGTTTTGAACATCGCGTTTAAAATACCTAACAAGTAATGTTTTGTTAGGTCGACTACAATGCATCCGGTGAGTTATTTTAGTGGTCTACCCTCGACCGCTCCGGGCGTCCGTTATTTATTTATTTAATCGCAAAATAATGTGACGTGAATTACACGCCTTATTATACTTTTGTGTTATTTTTGTAGGTACCTGCATAATAATATTGTTATTATACGAGTATAATAATTATAAATAATTAATAATTTACGACAAAAGCCATACACTAAATTTAAATAAATTAGTAACGCCTAAATGTTTACATATTATATTTTAATTATAAAAAGCTATCGCAATATAAAATTAAATATTATGTAACTGTAGCGAGTATCTTAGTATAAATAACATTTTTAAAATGTTTCATATTTTTCAACAGTTACTAATACCATGTTGTTCTGAACAAAACCAATTATTTTACAGCACAGAATATAGTAAATAGGTACTATCGTTTCAAAAACACTAATTATTCAATTACCCGTATATCAAACAAAATCACTTTTTTTTCCTGCTTAATTCTCCACACGAAATAAGTACATAATTCATATTTTATGGACGGACTGTACTTACTTAAAATTTATGTCTGGGAGGCATTTAAATATTTTCTAAGGGGTGGAATATTTGATAAACGGATAACGGATTCAAATACTTTAAACTTGGTGGTTTTCGTGAAGTAATAAAAACAAAAAAGATAATTCATATCACTGACGCAATTTTAGATTCTGAGTGGAGCAAGGAATGTATTGGTTTTTCAATGATGTTTTTTCTTTTTCTGTGGATAACTTTTTTACCAGCAATTTTGCTCCGATTTTCAAAGGTTATTTTTGATTTTCCTGAGAGTTTTTCCAATAAATGGAAAAAACGGGAAAATGTACGAAATTCATTATTATCAAATCGTAAATATTACGGCTTTTTAAAAAAGTATAACCGAACTCCGCTCAGAATAGTTTTTCGTTAGCAATGATTAATCTTTGTGTACAGATATACATTAAAATCCCCTCTATATCCTACCTTCCCAACTTCTCACGAACAACAGTATATATTTACACAAAAAACATTTTTCACTTGTTCCTTAATTACTTGGACGGTAATTTTTGTTCCTTAAATCGCGATTTAGGAATCAGCTGATAATTAACCATTTTGACGATTAGATTGACAGAGTGTCCATTTGTCCAACGGAGTAGCTTTTTCACCAGATGGAACGTTGTTAATGGACAGGCATTATTATACGCATTTAAATAACCATCCGATTAGTAAATAATACGAATATTAGATAATAAAAACAGTGATAAAAAATACAATAATATAGTACCTATAAAGCTCTGATTTTGCTGTTTAACAACAACTCATTCAATTATCTGTCCTCGAAGACATTTGATTAGCTATCAGATTAATAATTAAGGAACAGACGGCATAATACGGATTTGTTTTCATAGCATTATTTCATTTGAAAATAATTATTTTTCAACTAAATATAACTATAATTTAGTTTATGTTCACTGATTTTGCAAATTAGGTGTACGATTTGATTAAATAATTTTCTCTTTTACCTATATTATACGTATAATAATCCTATCAACTTCAGACCCGTATCTAATATTAATTATGTAGGATGAATCCCGTTATTAACAATAATGACTAAATAATAATTTTGTGAAAATTATTATCCGCAATGGGGATTATTATAATTATTTTTTTTAATTAATAAAACTTGCGTACCTTAATTATTTGCGCGTATTGTTGTTGATGGGTCTGCACACCGTTGCTCTCGGTTCGGACTCCCGTCCGGGATACCCTGATACATCCAGACATTGATTCTATTAATTTTCTTTGACGAGCTCATTCAACTAAAAATGCATAAAAAGTAATATAGGTAATAAATTATAGCATATAAAAGATTCAGTCAGAGAAAATTGGAAGAAAATAACTGATATTGCTGTTAGATATGCCATTATTTTAGGAAGGAAGTGATAAGGGAGAATATATATAAAGCAATTTAGTTTATATTTGTTGGGAACGAAAAACTATTTTTAATGAAAAACGATTCTGAATATAGTCATATTATTAGTCGTATTTCCCCTCCCTCTTATATTCAAGATAACCCAGAAATTAATAAAAATTAATCATACAAATTACCAGTTATTCCCATTTATTAAGAAAACTACAAGAAGAATCAAAAAATAATCTCCTTAACTTAACAAATAGATCAAAAATTCTACAATGTAAATAATATAAAATCATTGAGCATCTTCTAAAGCAGAGACTTGGCTAAATATTTATTTTGAAAATTATTTGCACATACATTTTTTAAAATCATAACATGAGTTGTTTTTTTTATAAAAAATTGCTTTTTTAATATTCGACTAGTGGTTTTTTTTAGTTAAGGAGGTAATTTTTAAAAAATCCAATGTTGTGAGTTATATAGTGATATAATTTGTTCATCTTCGATGTTATGTTTTGTCATGATAGACGATCAACATTTAAGAAAACTATAAAATAAGTATTTTATTTACTCTTTCGATTTTAGAATACCTATACAATTTAGTTTTAGTACGAACTACACAAAACTTTTTAATGGGCCACGTAATGGGTACCGTTGGTTCTAAACTTAATTTAAATGGGATTTGCAAACAAAATAATTCAAATCGAATAAATAACTTTCAATAATTTAAAACATTATGTTAACATTTACTTTACATATTCACACGTTACCCTACAGTATGACGTAACTGTACAGTTAAATATTAAAATAAGTAGATAAATGATAATCGGGTAAATATTTATGGAAATTAACAATTTTATTTACAAATAAATTGATAGACATATTGGATAAACACAATAGTTTTAAAGCTCGCGATGGCCTTGAAAGTGCGTAAAACAAAACGCCGTTGCAGGGTGATTCGGAACAAATAGAATAGGCGATGTGTCCAATCGATATAAAATTAGTAATTATAGCGCAGGAATGCGTGCGAAAGAGTTACTATGGTAACGTGTTTTGATCAACCTCAAACCATATTTTATGTCTAAAAAAAATAAACCTCATATAAATGTGTCATGCCATTATTCAATCGATCGGAGTATAATTTATTATTTCCATATTATATACATTGTAATCAAATTATAACATTTACGGTCACAAAATTATTTGCCTCCGTACTGAAATAACTAAGCGTCAATTCGATTACAAACCCTCGACGGATAATTTGTTTATCCTGCAATACTCCAATATTCACTTGTATTACGTTTGATCATCGTCCGATGTAAAAAAAAAAATAAATAAATTATAAATCATTTTATATTTTCAAAGTTGAAATATTCATATTTTGTAATACTTGAATAATATATTGTTTCGCATTTTTACATACCTTAACATTGTTTCAAATTGAAAGTTAAATATTTACAGAAAATTCTGCCAATAAATATTAAATTATGCATCTTACGATTTTCTTTGTTCTTTTATACAGAGATATTAATAATTAATAAAATAAATTAAATCAAGGAAGAGATAGGTAATTTTAATTTTTAATTTCTTACAATATAAAAAGTAAAACCACGAGACAACTACGTTATCATTAAATTGTTACGCGTCACGGTTTAATAAAGTATTGAAAGTAAATATACATAACTTCAACATTTACTCATAAGAATAGTATAACGTATGCACGTTAAATAAATGGGTAACTTCCTACCACAAACAAGTTTTATCAATCATTGAACCATCTATATCTAAGGTAGATAATATAATTTATCTAAATGATTATATGGTTGTATACTTGTACAGTACGACCCAGTCGTGTGTTACTGTTTAAAAATATATCAGAACTATATAATACCAGCATGTGTGCAGTCTATAAGCCTTACCGAAAAGTTATGTTTTTTTTTCTTTATTTTAGTTTGCTTTTCATGGACCGAGTCCAAATAATCTCTATTAGGTTACAGTTGGCCATTTATTAGGTGACTGGACTGAGAGTATATTCCTGAAACAAAACAAACAAACGTAAAATAAGTCATATGTTTCTGATTTAATATAGTGATTTAAAATGTAATGTATATAAATACTAAATAGGTAGGTAATATAAATAAACGACAAAATAATATTTCTTTACTAAACATACAATTTCGTGAGTATTTATATTAATGTATGTGCCTATAATAAAGGTAATAGTATTCGCGATCTCTAAAGTATCAACATTTTCAATATTTTTGGTATACAAAAAAAAATTGAACAATTTTTAGACAAAAACAAACATTTTGGGGTACTAGACAATACAGTAGTGATGTGCGGTTTCGCCGGCTCCGGAAGTATCGAGACTATGATTCTCCCATCTCTTTTAATCGCGACATGAATAGAACTGATTGAGACAACCAATATACGTACTTAATACGAATAATAACAAAAACAAGTACAAATTTCATCCTTGATTGACCCATTTATATATTATGACTTCAGAATAATAGACTGTAACTTATTATAATATAATAGAACATCCTTATGCTGCATACATTTATTTGAAATATAACGTATTATAATAACGAAAGAATTATTTTAAACTATATTTCTGTAAAATAAATATAAGATCAATAAATACAAATTAAAATGAACAATTATTTAGAAAAAAAAAACCACGAAAATCCCTTTGGCCTGTGAAATATTTTCCTCTTTAAATTTGTCTATTTCAACCTAAACGCCACAATTTTTGTTGCTCCTGGGTTGGACTAAAACAGTAAATGCGGGTATTATAGCTTCCTCTTAAATGCATTTGGAATCGAATTTTGCTGTCGATTTATTATACTTACCTAGGGATTTCGTATGTAAAAAATAAATGTACACAGTTGACTGAACTTTAGAACTTTTGTACCATTATCCATAATATTATGTAAGTTTATACTGCAGATAGTTTTATAATATCTACTACCTATTGTTTATTTTTAAAGCCTGATATACTTATAAAGTTTTCACTGTTCTGCCGAAACTTAAATGCGAAATTCACATAGTCGTTAAATATAAAACTTTTAATACTGCCCTGCAAATCTAAACACTTTTAATTAATATAGTTAAGTATATAGGCGTCTACTTAAATAATATACGCTTAATGTTACAGTTACAGAGGATATTTTGTTAAAATTATTTGGTTTTAATATAGACAGCTCAGTTATTTTTATTTTTTTTTTTTTAGTTGAATTTTAACTAAAAACTATTTAAACTATTTTGTTTTTTTTTAATTTGGATCTAAAAAATACAATTAAAATAATCTAAACATATTTTTATATTTTAAATTTTATGTGTAGTGGAATTATATTGTATTAAAATTATTCTTTCCAGAGTATGTACGCCTAGACTGGCTGCACTGTTTCTTTCAAATTCATATTCTGTAGCTACCCTATTTGTAACCTAGAATTTTATATAGTAAACTTAATAATTCCTCCCCTTACGCATATACACACGAGACCCTTTTTGTTGACAGAAAAGTGAAGGCAACGTGAAAAAGTACACCTTTCCGAGATGCCAAGAAAAGTTTACTCTCATTCGTAATATTTCTGAAACCAAGGGAGTACTATAATCTGGGTCCCCGAAACGAGCAGCGGGGAAGAGTAGAAAGAGAATTACGTTACAAATCGACTGAGCCGTTTCTCATGCAGTGTGTAAGGTTTTAAGAAACGCCGGGGGTCTTGTCAGTAAAGCCAAGAAACTTTTTATTTTTCACGTTCAAAGGTCGCTTTTATGACCTTAGCAAAAGCACTGGATTTTCTTATTAGTTTTTTTCCTTCGGTCTAATCTAACGCACTCGGTTCTACGCTTTTAATCAATTTGGACAAGTTTTATTTTTATTTTTCATAGAACCCATAGGCCTAAGGGACGGGGGAGCGAGGCGCCAAAATGTAACAACAACGAATTATATAGTTTTACAACAAATAATATTTCACGGTTATTTTCTTCACGTCCCGGCGATTTGCATTTTCCCTGTTTTTACTCGCTCTCCGAAACCATAAAGAAAAGAACATTATACGAAAAGATCCATGAAAAATAAATTACAAGGGAATAATGGCACCGTAAAGAGCCTACGGTTGTGGCATTTATAAAAAGGCCGCACAAACTCAGTATCTCCTTTTACCCTGTATATAGTGAGCTATACTACTATATTCCGAATAAAATATAGCACTTCCCTAATCTTATATTGCTGCAAACACTAAGGTAAAGTGAAAATATCATCAACGCAGATATAGTTGAACACTGTAGGTACGAGTGTTATTTTTTGGATTTTAATGTTTTTTTTTGTTTCTAACAAATAAACAATTTCCATTTAAATATACTACCTTTGATATTTTATTTATAATTTATTCGTTATTTATTTTCATTTTTACATATTATTTTTCACTCGCTAATTCAATATTTGCGTGATGAATTTACGCACCGACTTGTTTGACGTACCTATCCACCCATGTTGACACGCGATCAGTTAAACAAAACCTAAATAAACACACGCAGTTCACTGCAGTTATCTAAACTTTATCCAAAACAAGCTAAACATTCAAGTGTATATTATAAACATAGGTTTTAATAATACTATCGTTTTTAATTTCTCCGTGTAATGTAAAATTAATGAAAACGAAAACTATAATATTTAACAAATCATTTCACTATCAAAAGAAAAAAAAAATCATATTTATTCAATCCTAACCAATTTAGTTGCACTATAACAAATGTTTTGTAATACAATAAAGTACTATTGTGTATTTATTTACACATACATTTATAAAATAAAATATAATAATAAATACTATATGAAATAATTTTGTCAAAAAATGCAATAAAAATATGTTTTATATTTCCCAAATATATTAAAAATTCAGTTACGTATTTCACACCATGGGTAGGCGCTACTGTTATAGGTGGATCGTTTGGTAAGTATAGGATTTAAGGTAATTAATTTGTTTTACTGAAAACAACGAATGACCATTAGAAATACGAAATTATAAAATTATAAATCATTAGAATATTAAAAAAAAATATTTTGAGCGGAGTTTGGTAAACTACATGCATGTAAGATTTCAGAAAAAACGACCAATACGTATGTATCGTCATTGAAACTGTTAAGAATGTAGAAAAAAAAAACCAAACAATGTACATATTTTTGAGATACTGAACCTGACGTACAAAAAGTCTAGGCATTTACTCGCCAATAAAAAAAAAAATTATAGCAAAATTAATAGCTTCTTTGCTACACTCAATCTAGAATAGGTATTATTTTCGATATGATAATTCGATTTTTCTAAAACATTCCGTGTGCGAAAATAATTTAGATAGTACCTTTACTGTTCTGCAATGAAGTGAGATGAAATTTATACAATAAATCTATTGCGGTTTATTTATATTGTATGTAAAAAAGTGAGAAAAATTAGAAATTCCTACAATATTGAAATAAACTAAATATATATATATATGTGATGTGTATGTATAAAAAAAAAAATTGATACTGGTCACCAGTAGGCCACTGTTGTTCGAAAGGTATCTACGAGGTAATTTAGTTTATTTAATTTATCAAACGGTAAATCATTGCAAACAATAAACGTTTCTGAACGAAGTAGTTGGTCGTGTTTTTTCCAAGGACACCGAGAAATCAACAAAATTAAAAATAAATAATACAGGGTACGAACTGCTGAACAATTCGATAAATGATTTAAATAATGTGTACCGACGGGAAGAAATTCCACGTATTTTGAGTACCTAAATTACGTAAACAAATTTGAGAATTTGCTAACCAAAAACAAAAACAATGATACTTTGAAAAAATTCGAAGTAAAACCGAAAACGAAAAAACGTTTTCCGAAAGAAAAAAAAAACACATCTTAGTAAAACTAGTAATAATAGCTTGTTCGCTACGCTCGGAATAAAAAAAAAAAATTTAATTGAACAATTGCAGCAGTTTGTTTATTTACATTTTCGTTTTCGTCAATCCACTTTCTTGGATATTAATATTATTGTGTGTTCAAAATGATATTATACATACGTGTACATGCATAATAGGTGTAGGTATACGTTTTATTGATCATGCATATTACAATAATGCTCGTAAATTATACCGCCGGCGTACATAATATAGGAGGACGCGTATTATTTATTTATTGATCCAAAACAGGGACACGTGTTGCGAATAAAACATACACACGTGAGACTTTACTCGCCGTACACTGTACACAGCCGCACTGTGTATATAATACATACGGGAAATATCGAGAAACATAAACTTAAAAGTTTATTCGATGAATATGTGTTAGCGACTTAAAACTTTGCGCGCAACTTATTTACAGTGCCCGCGGAGTTTAAGCAGACGTCGGTCGGCCGGGTCGTTAATAAGAATTAATCGCCGCTAACGGTCGAAAAACACGAGATTGGTTTTATACCGGAAGAGCTTTTCGAGATTTTAACGCGCAGAGGTACCCTGTTACGTGCGTATACCTATATCGCGTGTTATAGGTACACGTATATTGTATACGTACGTATGTATACATGTATATATATATATATATTATTTTCTCTCGAACCGGGAAGTATAAATTTCGGCCGGGCGTTTTCGCACATACGCAGGTGGAGACGACCGCCGGGTATACCTGTATGGGCGCGGGAAATCGAGTTTGCTAGGGCCGAAAACGTTGCGAACACGCTCCTCGTAGTTTATTTATCGGACGGTCGAGTTTCTCCCGGGGGAATTAAGTTTTACCCGCAGGTCGGCCCGAGGCTGATTTAAAAGCACCTGGATGGAAGTCCTTTGCGTGTACACGCCGCACAGCAACACTTGCTCACTGCTTGCCGCAGTAGGTAAAACGCACGCGTCTCCGTGCCAGCTCACCGCGCGGCAGCGTCGGGGCTCGAGCTAAACCGACCGGTAACAAGGTTCCCGGAGCATATCCAATTATAACTCGTTGGTATGAACTATAACCCACCCATCCCTCTTCCCCATCGCCCACGACTGCCCGTACCCCCGCGTTGGTCCCTCTACCGGTCCCCTTTTTCGGAACACGGCGGTAATCGGTTATGATCGAAACGCGACGCGGATTAAATTAAGCGAGGTAGAAAATCGAAATTACACATTTCGAACACAAAAGCTTACGATTCTTTCGTTGCTATTATCATTATTATTATTATGATTATTATTATTATTTTTTTTATTTTTGAACCCTATACATTATAATATCGTAGTGAAATATCAGAGGTAAGCGTTTAATCAATTACGCGGAAATTTTTACATCCGAATTGTGTAGCGGAGAATACCGCGCAACACCATCCGTCTTTATAACACTCAATGAACTGAAAAAGTACGATAACGCCGAAATATATTCACTGTAGATTTCCAAATTTTAAATAAATATCCATATTGTATACCTTAGTACATTTCTTTGTTTCAAAATAGAGCACCGATTATACTTCGATATATCACCACTTTGGTGGTGCTTTCCGCTGGTACTTTTTAGAGTTCAGATAAAATAAACGACCGAAAAAAAATAGCGCATTATGCTCAAACGAAAAGGAGAAAAAAAAACGACCGTGAGTCATATTGACATTGTCACGGGGTTTATAGCAATCATTATTAAACAAAATTCATAATTTTAAAATTTTCTGGTTATAAGTGCAAAACGTATTATTGCGACAATTAATTTTTATATTTTTAAATTTTTGTATACTTTTAGAGATTCGATACGGATTAATATATTATATTACAGCAAATATAATACAACTTATTATGAGTCATACCATTCGCAAGCTTAAAGTTTTAATGAACCTGAAAGTCGTATGTTTCGGGTTCGCAATTGCATTTTTAATTTTGAAAAAAATTTAAATTTCGGCATTTATGTTTTAATTTTGATTAAGATGAGAATGATAAAAAGGAAAAATCATAATTTATATGTTCACATTAAGTTTCTATTACCGTGTAATATTGTATACGATGATGTTTTTTTTCTTATATATAGGTATTTATTTTTATTATTTTTCTTATACTACAAATTAGTTCAAGTCAGACATTAATTTTAGTAACTTTTACTTTTCTCTATTTCTAAAGACATATTATTGTAATGTTTCTTAGCATGTTTATCCGACGGAAATTGAAATATTAAAATATTTTAACTGTAAATTATTTAATTTTTTCATGTAGGTAACAAAATTATGTATTTTATCTGTCGCAGGCGTGGGATATCGGATCTATAGTGAAACCTCTTGAATTATATATTATATTTTACTAAAATATCAAATTCTTGTACAATATAAACTTGATACAGTTTTACTATTATAATAAGAATAACGTAGGTAGGTATACAAAATATTAAATTTAAATATTTACCTGCATATCAGTTTTTAGGCACAGTGTCAGACTAAAAAAAAAAAAAAAGTACCTAAAATTATATATAACTGTTTGTGGGTTAATTTATTTTAATAATATTCTATTGTGTATGTATAGTCAATGGAATAGCCGTAATTTTTAACTCTTTTGAAAATATCATAAATTATTACTGGTTATAAACAAAAAAAAAATAAAAAAAAATACTCGAAGCAAAATGTTGCTACCGAGTCCTGACATTCATTTGTTTAACAGGAACCAACCCGAGGGGGAATAATCGCGCCCACGCGCCTGAGCTAACAAAACGTTCGACGAAATACCTTAAAAAAAAAAAATCCCAGTGATTGACTTTCTATGTATGCCTCCACACCATTCAAGTTTTCCGAGTGTCCAAAATAATCGATTTTTTTTTTACTTAACCCGCTACAATACATAACGTAGGCTATTCAGTGTTCACCTGCTATACATTGTGTTGAAAATATAATAATAATATATACGATATCGATTAGGGGAAAGACACAATGTCAGCAAAACGACAAGAGTATGACAAATGGATAAACGAACAGGATCTATGAAAAATGAACCGGAGTTTTTTTTTTTAAGATGAAATAGTATCTATACATATATTAAAATGCAGTTGATGCAGATCTCATTTCATCTTTGAATTTATTTAAAACTTGTACAAACGAACGTGATAGAAAAATTATTTATACTTTGGTAAACCTATGAATTATCAAATAATTTTATAATTTATGCATAGTGGTTTTTTTAAAAAAAAAAAATATAGTATATATTTCTTTACTTATTGGTTTATTTTTTTTTTTATAAGTGTTTTGAATAACAAAAGTATAAAAAAAAAATTGTTGTATTGTAAAAAAAAAGAAAAGAAACATTAAAATGAAAACACTTAATATTATTAGAACGCATAGAGTAAAATTATATTTAATTTATCGTTTGTGCACAATTGTTTTGTTTTAATTTGTATACAAATATGTAAATAGTTAATTGTATAAGAAATTAAATTATAATATTTTCGTTTTCAGAAAAAGCACTACAATAACGAATGATGGTTTAGCAATTGCATTTAAATTGCCTGTATGCAACCCCTTAAGTATTATTGGTAGTGTAACTTCCTTTTAACTTTATTCGGTAATTCTGTTATGTACAACCCTCTATTCCCTCTTCTGTTAATGAGATCGTCCCTGAGAACAATATTATTTAATATTTTGTACGTTTAAATATCGAAAATTCGAGTTTTAAAAAATGTCATCCCAAGAATACACATTTGAAAAAATTCCGTTATATAAATTAAAAATGTCAATCTTTCTGTAGATATAAAAGCTGTTTAATAATACATGATGTTATTTATCGTTTAAGTGTTTTCGTTGTAACTTGCAATGTACGTGTGTTATATTATTTTCTTCGAAAACGTTATTATATTGTATTACAAAGACTGCATCAGCGGTAATCTGCCGGGTTCGTGTTCAAAGGTCGTCGAAACGTTCGTATGTCTAGTTTATACATGTTTAGGGTAACTTGTACATACCGGTGTTTTGTATAGGGTAAATGAAGAGGTTGTAAAAAGAGCAGCGGTTGAAATTAACCTGGCGACTTTTGAGAGGGGAGACCATTTCGACCCGGAGGCGATGAAACTCAATTTGAATAAATCCATTTGGTCGTATACCCTACCTGCTTGTTTTTAGTTCCTGCCATATACTATATATATACGACCTTTTGGGAATTAAATTTTCTTTTTCGACAGCGAAAGAATAACTGGAGTGAATTCGTATATCACCTTTGAATATTACATTTTTTTTACGGGCAACCGCGACATGAATTTATGATTAGAAATATAGTAACATGTTTTATAATTGGGGCTGTGCATTTGTGTTTTTTTTTTTTGGCCGATCGCAAAATTAAATAATGCAAGAACAAATTCAATCGTGAAACTTTTATTTAGTTTTTTTTTTTTTTTTTGACGTTTTAAATGTATTAATTTCTTTATCTCAACACAATTTTAATCGATTTCTACATAAATTACAAATTATTCAATTATACATAGACAGTAAGTTCATCGAAATTCTATTTTATATCCCTGTTTTAAAATATTTTGCTCAAGAAGTGTGCGAGTATAAGTATGTAAGTACAACGTTTTAACTGATAATATAAGGTTAATCGCGGATATTAATATTGTGACATGTCAGTAGGAAGTACAATTCGAGAGTATTATATTCTGTACTACATTTTTAGGGATTTTAAAAGCATTTTTTGGCATCTTAATTGTATTTGGTTTTGTATTTTAGGGATTTTAAAATGCATTAAATTGACTACCCTACAGTAATAAATGTACAATATAAGGATAGAATATGTATACTTTATTTCCCTAAAAAAATATTTCCGTTAATTAATTTAGTGCTTACCGTCCGCCTGATATTTTTTTTATTACTATATTAATGAACCGATAAATGTAAAAGATGAAAGTTATGAAAAAATTATTAAAAAAAAAAAACAGAAGTTTAAAACAAAGTTTTTCGAGCCATAAATCATAAAAAAAAATATATCGGCACTGATATATAATACGTATAAGTGTAACTACGAGTAATAATTTACGCAACTATATAATGAAAATATAATTTACGGTACTTTTTGTTGTCATATTAAAAAAATTGTTTCAGAAATATTATCGTGATTCCCAGCTGAATAAAGTTATTGTTATTAATCCACTAATAATAATACGTCAAATAATATGAGTGGTTGGTGCCGTTGAATATTCAACAAATGAAACAATGTGTACCTAAGTATATATATATATATATATATATATATATATATATGTATAAAAATAGAGCTGATACTGTTGATGGGTGTGCCACTGTTGTTGGCGGAAAGTTGAGAAGGTAGGGTACATAAAGTTATTTCATTTATATCTGTATGCAACGATAATTCATGGCTGACGAATTACCTACAATTCTGAGCAAAGTTTGGTTAACCGTGTTTTGAAACGCCGTAATTTGTACGATTTTAGTCTTAAAACTTAAAACTCCAATAAAAAAAAAAAAAAAAAACTAATACATAGTTAAACTAAAGTATATTTAAACTAACAAGTATAATTTGTTTTAAACCTCGAATTAAATGGAATTAATTTTAAAGCATTTATGTTTTGTAAAATAATTTCGTCTACATAAAATCCAAAAAAAAAAAAAAACCGAAAAATTTGAGAATTTAAAATGCTAATGAATAACTAAAAAATCAAAATACCACGTATACAAAAGTTCAATATAACTAGTCTGGGAAAATTTCAAATCTCTACGATTATTTTTAGTCAAATTATAATAAAAAGGCAAAATCGGAAATAATGAAACCATCATTATAATATTTTCATAAACTTTTCCGTTTTTCCGACTTTTTCCAATTATTAAGGGAACTACTTGAAAATTAAAAAATTACTTCCTTAACGCATTAACTAAATCCAAAATGCAACGAAAAAATTACTATTATCATTTTTGATTGGAGAAAGATTTCTAGTAGAAAAGTTTTTTAAGGGCAAAAAGAACTGATCACTTATCAAATAGTAAAACCAACTACGAAGATGTGTTCAAAACCTAAACAGTATAAATTTTTTTTTTTTTTTTTATATAAAGTCATTATCTAATAAAAATTTCATTTAAATAAAGATTTAACTTATTAATTATTATATTTCGTTAATAAAAAAAAAAAATATGTATATAATTTTGTAACTGTTTCTGAAATATAATTCGTAAACTACTTGCGGTTTAAAATTCAAAAGCAATTATAATGAACTGATGATGCAGGGACAACACGAATGAAACTACAGAACTAAAAGAAAATCGAAGTATGGTTATTGGCTACATATTATTATCCATAAAAATCCGTTTTAGTCTTTTAATATTTATACAGTTAACTGAGTTAAGTATAATAAGTATATATCTAAAGTGAAACTTTTAAACTGACAACGGAATATACGTCAAAAAACTTTTATTTTTTAAAAAAGCTGTTCATAATATTAAATATTTTAAATATTTAATTTTGAAATGATATCGCACCATCGAATTATATATTTCTTACGAGTTTCCAATCATTTTTAAGCACACTTTTTGTAAATAATAAAAATGCCCGCAGTTTTCTTTTTTTTTTCTTTTTTAAACATAGGTAGAAAAAGTATTAAAGTATTCTTTTAATTCAAATTAAACGTTTACATATAAAAAAAAAAAAAAAATTGGTACAAAAGAAAAAGAGAAGTAATTTATAGTTAAAAATAACGAGTCTTAAGACGTTAATTTTCTTATAGTGCTAATCCATTTTGACGGGAATTAAATGTTTGCCGTGAGTCTTTTATTTAATTAACATTAAGACAATTTAATGTTTTTTTTTTTTTTTATATATATATATATATATAGGTACTTTTAAGTTGAATAAAACTTGAAAAACTCTTTTATATTGGAAATCCAATTTATTAATACCCTCTGCTATAATATATCTGCAGTCTGCAATAGTGGTATTGACGTTTTTCTCGTTTTCCAATTTCTATACCGAAAACAATCTTTTCTTCGTCATCCGAGTGTCTTTTATGCGTACGTACTATCGTAAAGTGTCCATATTGCATTTTTCCCCCCCTCACCATCTTCCTATATAAGGCCCACCATATCTTCTAAAGCATAAAACGATAAAACGAGGGTCGCGCTTGCGAAACTGGGTCTGTAGGCATCTCACCCTTTTTCGGGAGATTAAAGTTTAATGAGCTGCATGAGTCTAAGCAATTTGTCAAAATAGCCCGAATCTAAAGGCATCTGATACTATTCCATTACATTTATTACACTATACGGGCTGCTGGACTACACTATACAAACAATTTACCTGCGTTAGTTTCAGAAATTATTCAGATGTTAAATAATAAAAGTAGGTACTCGTAATAAAATATCTTGTTTAATTTCATTCCGTGCATGGTAATAGTTTTCCCAATTCTACGAATTTGCCCCTTATTAAAATATACACTAACACACAACAAATATTTGCTCAACAATGTAGGTACCATATGTACGGCAATGAAAATTACACCTATGTACTTATGAGTTCTACGCGTCATATACTCATGAATGTAAGAGAACTATAGATTGTTTAGTTCTAGTATACTTTTAAGTAAATGACCACCATGAATACGTAAACATTTAGGTGCATTATATTGCACGGAAAAAGACACAATTTTATGAACAATAAAACATTTGTATAGATGGGCATAATATTTAAATAGGCCACGTTTAAAATAAATAATATACAACTTAATGTTGATTAAAGGACCCCCGTTTTTGAGTTTGATATACTGGAAGCCATAACCTGTTGACCCTAGGTGCATTTATCATATTTCCTTTATGTACGCAAGACGCACTTCGCAGATGCAATATCCTGTAAAAGTATCCCCACATTGTTGTGTTGATAAATTCGATATCATTTCCGTTACTGTAAAGTGTAAGGGGATACTAACGGTACCGAAGACGCAGTATTATACAATAATAATAATACCATGCACGCGTACCTACATTTATGTCTAAACATATAACATTGAAATATAAACACTAAACGTTTTCAAATGTTTTATTTAAAATTTCAAATCACATAATCTATTATAGAATATCCATTTTGAGAAGTATACTGATAAAATATTGTGTATACAATCAGTTATTGTAATATAAGCAGAAATCGATCGAGATATTTTATTTTATTTTCCAAGAGTTGGACCTGTATAGTGTTTTCACACCGCTTTTTTACATTGCATCATTTGTAGACTATAAATATATGTATATCTGTGTAATGGAAGTCATTTTTTTTTTTTCAATTATGTTATTCGGTTTCGGCGAACTTGAGTATTGAATTATGATGGTGTACGAGGATGTCTACAGTTTATTGTTTGAATACATTTATTTACGGTATCGAAACGCATGCACGTGGGAAGGAAAAGTTTCTTCGGATTCATTGTATAATATTTCATAAACGTATCGTAAAGATGAATGTAAAATATACATCGTGCATACAATAAAATATAAATAATAGTTCGTTAATATTAAATTGGTTTAAGTCTGCGGATGAATGTTTTAAAACAATATTTCAATAGTTTATTATTTAATTTTGTATAGATAGGTGGGTACGCTATGTGTAATTTATACACTTTATATAGGTACTTTATAGAAGTTTAAATTGATAATTTAATATTTCATTATTCTATCCGATGTTTCGTACAGTTATGATTTATAATTAATAATACTGTGTATAAATACTACATATACTTATACTATATGGAACTAATTTTTCATCGGATTATTAAATTTCAATAACGACAAAAATATTATTGGCATACATCACTTTTGCGTACTGAACGAAAACAAAAATAACAATAATAATAAATACTATAAATCAACAAGGTATACAAAAACTTCGATAAAACAAATATGACTTTCAAATGAAAATGTTTATTTTTCGATGTAAGCGATTTTTAAGAAAACTCTTATGAACTTGTCACGCACTACAGCCAAGTTTGTTCACGATAAAATTCATCTCAATATTCGTTTTTAAACGCATTATCCCAGAGTTTCATTTAAAACAAGAACGTTTTATTAACTTGTTCAAATAATATTAAGTACATAAACAGAATGTATATAAGTACTTGTTGAGTGTGAAGTTACGTAAAATGAATTATGTAAAACCGTTTGTTTTTCGTGTACGCCGGGAGTTTATTATAAACTTTCGGTTGAATTTAAATTATTCGCGAATTACCATGCACCGACATTTTTACATATTTTTTTTCTTCATATAAACAAAAATATGTTTACAATAAATAAACCATTTTAGTTAAACTAGTTTGTATAACATTGAACTCGTTAGAATATTGCAGATGGTATTTCCATGTTATCGATTCAAATATGTGACTTTAATCGAATTTGCAAATAATTGTAATTTTTATTTTTAGCAGACGAATTTCAAACAACTTAATAATATTTTAATTATTGTTCCGAAATTCAACGTTTTCGACTAAATGTCTAATTAGAATCCACGTTCAATTATAGTTTTTACCGATTGATATTTCTTATCAGTTCTTATTTGCTATGATTTGTATTATGAAATGTATATGCCGGGGATACGGTGCCTATTATATTACTCGATAATACGGAGAAAACGTAACAATCACATTATGATCCTGTTCCATTGCCAAATACGTAATCTGTACATTTCGGTATGCAACAGTGTTCCAACAGATCCGTCGATTAGTCGAATTTTGTAAGGCGCGGGTTGGTCCATATTATTATTATATTAGCGGTATAAAAACAAAAAATTCAAACCGCAGAGAATGGTGTAAGAGTTTAAGAGAATACGGTACATCGATACACAAATCGAATATCGGTGTTGTTGCGTAGGTATACGGGAAAATGACGTAAAAGTATACGGAGCCCGAAACATATAAAACGTTTCATCGCAACATCCGATACACATATATTATTGAATTATACATTTTTGATGCACATATTATTTTTTTTTTTATCATTTCGGTGGCCGGTGAGGGGGACCGCGCGGCTGACGGCCGTTAAATATTTTACAATAATACGACCCATGTCCGCGAGGAAACGTGACATTAAAAGAACACGGCGGTACCAAGCGTGATTTATTTTTTTCGAATAAGGTCAAACACCACCACGTGTATATTGGCTATAATCGGAAATGGTGATGTGCCTTGAGCACTGCAAGCCCGAACGGTATAGGTACACACATGTTTCCGGTGTTTATCCAGTGATCGTGCGTTTTTTAGTGAGTATACGTAGTGACGTAACTAGAACATGTGATGTCCGCGGCGAAATATTGTAGATTAGAAAAAGCCGACCGACAACAAGAACAGCGAAAAAACAAAAGTCACCAGTTCGGAGCAAAAAGAGACAAAGGTCACCGTGCATCGGTGCATCGTCGAATCGTTTTGATACGCGAATAATACGTATACCCCCGCGTTTCAAATAAACACGTTTTCAGTCGTACACTCGCCGTCAAAAATCCGAAAAGCGCGCGCACGCTATATACGCGCGTATACGCACGACCGCGCCACCGTATTTACCCGTCCGAAATTCGGGTAAACATAATTTCTTTCTGTACGTGAACTGTCTGCAAGTATGTATGTACACCCAATGCCCATCTATTAGACTTACGGCTGTGAATATGATAAAGATAAAAAAAAAGAAAGCGTTGACGTAAAAATGTATTGCTGCGTATGTGTACTGCGTTGGATTTACCCAGTTTCCCGGGTAAATGCCCGTCACTAACCGTAGGTAATCGGCGTGCGCACACGTCTTCACTGCAGATAGGTGTACTCGTTTGTACGGTCCGTTTCCTACGACGACGGCGTCGTGTAACGGGCAAACGAATAACAATTGGACGTTTGCACGCGTGACTCAGGACAACGCGGCGGCGGCGGCGGCGGCTGGTGAGGGACGACGCGCGGTGACGGCCGACGCCACCGCACCGACCGCGGGCGTCTCGCCGTTTGGACCGTCGCCGCGAACACCGCGGTCACCGCGTGCGCCGACACTCTTGCTGTAGGACACGCAACCGGCGACGGCGGCGCCGCCGCCGCCTTCGCCGTCGGCCGCGTCCCGATAGTGTGCGCGCTAGAGTATGTACGGGCCGCGGGAAAAAAAAAGCCGCGTGCCTTTTTCATCTCGTCACCATTGGCAACGGGAGCGCCGCGGCGGCAGATGAGTCATAATATATTACGTGTTTTCCCGACTACCGGATTCCGGTACCGCCGCCGCCGCAGGGCCTCCAGGGAAGGGCGAAAACGGAACGGAACGGAACGTTAACCTAATTGCGGGCCCTTTTACCGCGCCCCCAATATATTGTATGCCATTCCGCTGCTGGGCGAGCGTGTCACTCCACTGCTGCGGAAGCCAATTTTCGTGTTCGCGTCCAAGACGCGATAATAGCGCGCGACTGCGGCGGCCCCGACGGTCGCCGGATATACGCCGTGCATCACGCCGTATAAAAACACGTATACGCGATCAACTGCGGAAGTGTAATCGGAAATGCGAAAATTCAAACCGGCGTGGGAGAGGAGGTAGGAAGATTCCGTGCCGGCAGTCCGATCGGCGGGAAAAATGTATTGTTCGACGAGAAAAACGTCTCTATCAAATTACATGCGACGGGGTCGTCTTCAGGTTCATTCTGCGGAACTAACGAAACATTAAAACGCTTTAGTAACTAGTATTTAATTTTTTTTTTTTTTTTTCTAAATCATTGTAAAACCAATACGTTTCTCGCTCCGCAATCGAATGAGGATTATTACAATGCAGCACTGTCGAGTGAATCGGTTCATAATCACTGAATTCCGCGACACGAAAACTATTCGCGTAACAAATCTTGTTTGGCGGAGTAAAACGCATAGAGCCTGTAACGGTGTACTTGTTCTCATCTCGCCGCACCGAATTAGCGACCGGCAAATTTAACGGAACGAAAAATACAACCGGGTAAAATACTCGCAAGGAACCTCCGCGCCTAGACGGGAAAAAACCCCGGAAAATCCGAATTGGCCGTCGGCAGACGAGGGCGAAACTATCCTACACTACTCTGATTGGCGTGCGCCGTGGTCTTCGTCGTTACCAGCTAACGTGCGCGCTACGCGCGCGACGTTAACACGCGTGCCCAATCGTTCGCAGTCCAGGCACGATGAACGCGAAACCGTTTTGCGCGTGTTGTATTTTTTTTTCATTAAGAAACGCAATTTTTACCGCGCTAACATGAATCCTCCGTATATTGTGCGAACGTTACGTGCGCACACACGTATTAAAAATATCGCGCGTATCGACGAATAGAGAAAAAAAAAAAAAAAAAAAAAAGGGTGTGTTACGCGCAGAAAGATGCGGCGCGAGTCATGCGGATTGCGTGTGCGCGCGCGTTATTGTGTCGCGTCGCGCGCACTTATTAACATGTACGCGATCGTCGGTGTAATAACGAATGTGTTAGATGAAATTTTCCCGGATCCCGGAGGAATATGTACGCACGCGGATATGAGTCTAATTCGAGACGGGAGACGCCAGAGACGCGGGCGCTTTAAAGGGTTACTGGCCCCTGTGCGCGCACTAAAAATAAATACACCATTGGAAAAAAAAAAAAAAAAAAAAAGTTTGCCGGCAGACACAGGAAATTTCGTTGCACAGAATTATACGCGTGGATATATATACACGTTTTTTATTTTTTTTTTTTTTTATAATAATATATATACGTACTATAGCTATCGTTTACTCGGTGTGTCTGACAGGTGCATCGAAAATAAACGCAATAATTTTATATTACCTCGGCGCGTGTACACGCGAAATCCAAACAAAATGCGATACTCGTTTGGTTATTATTATTATTATTATTTTTTTTTTCAAACGCATATAAAAAGACAATTCGAACGTATTTTCAATGCGTACAGGGCGGTTTTATTTTTATCACGATTCGAGGATTTTAAAGAAATTCGATTTCCGGTTGTTTTTTCTACGGTAATTACGGACGCGTTTAAGAGCGATTGACAACGGGTTTTAAAATTTTCTCCCGCTTAGTAAAACTTGATTTTTTTTTAAAAAAATTTTTAACGACAATGTTAAAATGTACACTAATCTACTGTCCGATATCTGTTTAAGGGAAAGAAGTACGGACGTTTTTACGGACGAATAAGACGTTTTGATCGAAATCCCGACAAATTTGAAGGCATTGTATTTGACGATTCTTTACTAAATTTATTTTTAATTTTTAATTTTCAAAATCAGAATTATATATATAAGGGAAACACTTTAAGTAAATTTTTAAATTTTTTTTTTTACGATTTCAAATCAATTATAAATTTATATTTCCAACATAAATTCTATATAGTAAAGAACCTGAAAAATCATTAAAATCGTTATTAAACTCGAAATTCTTCAAAACATAATTCCTACAATTTTAACACGTTCAATAAAGATCGAACCCCTTAAACATTATTTTAAAATACCTAGCAGCTTAGTCCTTATATACTCCACAAACAAGTATTAACTTTTAATTTCCAAACGGTGACTTTGCCTTTTCAACACGGATTTGAGAAAAAAATAATTGATTTTCGATTTTGATAGGTATGTATAATATATTAAAATCGGACACTTAGCGTTAAATATATTATGAGTTGTAAATTAGCAGAATGTATAGGGGAGGGTAATAAAATTGTATTCCCTAATAACTCTGCCACCGGTCAAAACTGTATAAACTGCTAAACAGATTTTCGGTTCTGCATTCAATAGAGGGTAGGTTGGTTATTTAAAAATCGACATTCGATATATGCGAGTAGTGCAACTACGGAATAAGGGCATAAGTATAGGAAACATTAACTAAGTATTAAAACAAAAAAAGTACAATGAATATACTAAAACGTAACTATTCATACAATTTTCGGTATCTAGTAATATAAATATTCATTAACATAGCACAATAATATCAATATATTATTATTATTATTATTATTATATATATATATATATTCATGACTACTGCTTTGCTGATTTCATCAGTTCGAAAATATCGTGGTCAACCAATATTATTTTGATAATTTCAACAATATTATAATATTATGTAAAAGTTACTGGCAAATAAATAGTAATAACAAACATTTTCAAAAAGGTACAATGATAGGGGGGAACAGCCACTTTTGCCCCTTTGGAGATGCTCCTGAAATACGGGTGAAATTTTAAAAATATATGGTAGACATTTAAGATTGTAAAAGCAGCTGAAAAAAACCAAAATCAATTTTACTCGAAATCTGCGTGCTTATAGATAATAGGTTGAATCACGATTAAAAGAAAAATCACTCAGTATACTCATGTCATCTGGTATATTTTCGTAGTGATTATATTATGTTTTAAATGACGTCGTCGAAACAAATATTTTCCTTTGGTCTTTGCACAACATGCTTGTGGCAAACAATATACAGAGTGATCAACATAACGTAACATACTCATAAACTACCTTGGAAACTATTAGCTTTGTTCGGCATTTGTTTCACTGAAAATTTAAGAAACAAATAGCTGTAAATTGTTGCATAATTATTATTTGCCCTATTATATTTGAAGGAGTGAAACTGGATGATCGACATTACAAATTATCAACACTAAAATAATGTGTAGTTCAACTGAAATTTATTCGTCTATAGATGGAACTTGTTTTTACATATGGGTTACTATTTTAAAAATTAAAAGTAGACAGTGATTTCACCACTCCCAAAAAGTAACGTCTTCTTCTATTGGCTTGTACCTACTACTCTACTTACGTGTTTTTCTATCATCACACTTCTCTTAGTCCTGAATTATGATTCTCCACTTATCCATTCCAATTATTTCCAAATCCTTCGCAACCACAACCATCCACCTCTTTCTTGGCTGTCCTCGTGGCCTCTTCCTTGTTGGTTTCCAAGACATTACTGTTTTGACTGTGCTGCTGTTGTCATATGCCCAAGTCATTAGATCCGCTGACCTCTTATGTACAGCTTATAATCGGAGTCATAAGAACATATTATTTACAGCAGTCCCTTATTGAACTTTTTCTCCGCATACCAATGCTAATCGTCTACTTGTGACCTACATATCGTCCTTCAAATTGTATTCTCAAAAGTACTATATCTTTAGGGTCTTAAGTGTTAAAGATTCTACTGGTCCTATTATACTGTTCTCGTCCACGTTTCGTAGCCGCATGAAAATGTGGCTACTATTGTCTAATTTTCGACAAAAAATAACGATAATGGGAGATTTTGTTTACATTTTCTAAAAAAAAAAAAAAATTCTGACAAAACGTTAATAATTTCCGAGATAATTCGAGTGTCTTATCTTATACGTTAATATGACGATCATCCTGTACGTATGGCAACTGGTTATAAGTTTAGCCGTTTAGGGTTCGTAAGTAATTAAACAAAAATCCACTTATGCCGTTCACTGCGGTTCAGTATTGTTGTTCTATATATAAATATATGTGTGTGTGTGTGTGTGTTTGGGTGTATTTATAATAATAATATATACATTTACGCGCGTGTGTATATGTTTTCGTGGTGATGTGATAATAACTCGCAGCTCTGCACCCTCTGACGCGAACGTTTAAAAACCATTATACACACGAACGGCGTGGCACAAACGCGGCGAGATTTATTTACCCGATATTTTTTGGTTTTTTTTTTTTTTAGTAAATCCTCTATAATAATATATGTGTGTAACTATACTACTATACTCATGCGTTATCTAATCGCGGAACGGTTAAAATTATACTCAATACGAGCCTAACACTATAATGTTTCACACGATACGAGTATTGTACATGTATAGAATACGCGGTAAAAGTATTTTGAATATTTTCGTTTTCCGTTAAAAAAAAATATAGAATAAACACGAATCCGCTTGCAGTAGGTGATGGAATTTGGAAAAAAAAAATATTAAACAAGACAGGTATTTCGTACATAGATAACGTATACCTTCCTAAGGCGTTAAAAATTCCAAAAGATCCGTTCGAAATTCATTAATAAATGCCATTTAAAATATGTTTTTTTTTTGCATATTTTATAAATAAATTTATTATGTTATCATAATATGTTTAATTATATCGAAATACAGTAAAATACAATATTTTGAAAACATAATTACAAGATGAAACATAATGGAAAGAAAACATTTTCTAATAAAAAGTACGTACTCGTATGCACAAATATCCCGTGTAAAATATTGTTTAACAATTTTATATTATATACTACACAATAATATATAATTTATAATTATTACATTTTTGTAAAACTATCAAAAAGTGTATGAACAAAAGAAAACAAAACCTACAAATCTAAAATGCCATAAAAAGCAAAAACGGGTAAATAATAAAAGTAGCAAAGCTAAGGTCGTCGTAAGTGTAATTCAAACTTACGACCAAAAATGAAATAAGCTAAAATAAAAGAATAGACATTTACTACAATTGCCCACAAATTTACAGCCTTACAAATAATTTTGAAATATAATACATACCTATTAATAATAATACGTATATATCGGATAATTTTTTATTTTCTATTCAAAAATTTACATAGAACGAATTCGAATAAAAATCGAAATTTCGACATCAATTTGTATGCGCATTTATGTATAAATATAATTTGCATTGGCGTGTATGTGTATAAAGTTTTATTTGTCCAAAGGGTAGCAACATATCAATCTTAATGATAAATTCGGATTTAGCTAAAGGGATTGGTGCTGCAAACGAGTGCGGTTCATCGTGGCGTGCTTAATACAGACTGACGTGGAACGTATGCGAGTAAATCGCGACTGTTTTCATAAAGAGATAATTAAAACTTGTCACCCGCCGTACAAGAGATTTCTACTTTAATGCCTTCGAAACACGAACATCGCATTTTGTGTTTTACCTTTTGATGTAATACGACATACTAGAATAATCAAAAAACGGCGCATTTGAATTATCATTATTTATTTTTTTATTTTATATATTCTCGCGTGTCGAACGTTAAATTACTGCGGTATTTTTTTCTGTTTTATACCTAACCTAAACGCTTACGACATTTGTGAACTGTACACACGATTTTTGTTGGTACACGATCAAAACGAAACGGAACTCGACTAACGCTCAGTAGAGGACTTACGGAGTTCATGGAGGGTGGGGGTGGGTTGAGAGCCGGGGTCTGTACTCCGGATATAATTTCAATAAAATATCATCTGAAAAAAAAACAGGCGTCTTTATTCGACGAAAACCTTTTGTAATACGTACTATTTTTCAGAACCCCTCTTCGAGAAAAATGTTTAAAACTGATAACGCTATTGGAGAAAAATCTCGATATGATATGTTTACGCGTTAGACACGGAAATTATTATCGAGTTGTGAGACTATAGGAGAACAATTTCCGTTATGCATACCGTTTAGGGATTTATGCGTATTTTGTAGGCGGGGAACACGCGAAGGAGAAAACATTATTATTATCGAGTGTGTCATCGGCGGGTGTGAACGTTTTAATAACCATAATAAAAACAAAACAAAAAAAAAAACTCAAAGAGGGAGTGAGAACCCGAAATACTATACATGAAACCAAAACGAATATTATAATATTTATACATCGCACTGCAGCAGACACCCTTGTCATTATCGTCACCCCCTTATTGTTGTTATCGAAATAGGAAGTCCACTTGACGCGCTCCGTGTTTAAAAAAAAAAAAGTTATGATATGGTATTTGGGCGCCTAAAATAACGACAGGGGGATGTTTTATCCGAACGTCGACACGCTGAATAGAATATTGTTATTACAGGGGGTAGGTACGCATCGTAAATTGTTTCCTGTAAGAATTAAAAAATTCGATAAACCGAAAGAAAATCATACGTGACTGCGGTACTGTGTAAAACAACATTCAGGATTGAAAAAGTGTTAAATTTTGCAATTAAAAAAAAAAAAAAAAAAATTGTATTATATAGGTGCATTCAATCTACGTACCAAACAATGACATGGTTTATGCGCACACATGATTATAATATCTTCGGTACCCGGGAAACAAGGGCTCAAGCTCTATAGTTTTCAATATGAGCAAATTAAATATTGAAAATTGCAAAAATGACATAATGACATAATCGCCCGAATGGCCTAACCTAAATACGGCTTTCTATTCGTTTAATTATATGACTTATACATTTTTTTTTCCCAAGTGCATCATATATATATATTTGAATATAGTGACTTGAGATGTTTTAATTTTCAGTGTAACATGACGTGTTAGAATATTATACGTCATAGATTTGATTATAGACGTATGCCATTTATACCGAAAAGACGCGGCATACTTCGCACGTGGGTGGGTCACTATCTGTTGTAGGCGAAAAGTTGGGAAGGTAGTAGAGGGGAAATTGAATGCATCTGTACTCAACGGTTAATCATCGCTAACAAAGAAAAAATTCTGAACGGAGTTCGGTTGATGGTGTTGCTTTTTCAACATTATATAATATGTCATATTATGGTAAAATAATTACATATGCATTAAACATTTTCTTTAATAATATTTGTTTTGTTTGTACCTATTTTTTCGTTTTTTCTCATTTATTAGAAAAACTCTTGGGAAAATCAAATAATCACCTCCTCAAAGTACCTCCCCAGTCTGATTTTTTTCAGAAAAAGTGCTATCATTGTAAATCGAAGCAAGATTTCTAATAGAAAAGTTGTTCACAGATAAAAAAAAAAAAAATAAACACGGTAAAATCAATGTATTCCTCGCTCCACTCAGAATCTAAAATAATGAGAAAAAATTACTAATTAGAAAAAAAATTTAAAAAATATTAAAAATTGACTGGAGCCATCATTTTTCCTAGGGACCAATGATTTATAAAGATTTATAAAGTGATTTTTCAAGTTTAATCCCGGCAGTTATTTCGCGATAAAAACAATAGTAATCATACCGGTGCGCGGTGGTCGGTTGTAAACAATAATGACCACGAGCGTGTGCACACTTCATCCACAGGTTATATGTACAATATGCAATTAGAACAATTTGGCCACAAAATATAATTAAGTATAGGTACCAGAATTGGGCATATGGAAGCCCAAACAAAATTACAATTAAAACGTCGTGCGGTTTAATAACGGTACAGATCGGTACAAACTGTTGTTCGAATCAAATCAATAAACAAATGTAAAAACGTTGAAGTACAGTCGTGCAATATTATATTGAACAATTCGAACCCCTTCGCGAATCCGCAGCATATTATACTGCAGCGGCATACACCGCATAGTGCATTAACCCCCTTGAGCACGCCAATGATAACGGCAACTCATAAGTGATCGTATTGATATGCCAGTTACCGAATTTACGCGAAATAAGTGTACAATCGCCAGTGTTGTGTTTCACTTGTACGTCACACGAGTATTATAGGTCGTAGGAAAGCTGATATTTTACCGTCGGGTATCTGTAGCACCGTTTGGCACTAGAATGGTATATTATAGATCGGGCACTAGTTGAGTCTAGTTATGTGTTTTTATTTTTTTTATTTTAAACGATTTATCATAATGAGCCGAATAAATTAAATGTGCTGCCGTACCTTTGTTTGCGATAGGTATACCTATCGCAAAAGGTATACGCAAAGGTACACCAAGCACAGTATTTGTGTCCAACGAAACAATGCAGCGACGGTAACTGCGTGTATCGCGTATAATACTACAGGTATACACTCTTTCTGCACGTTCCTCGAACTGTCATACGTAATAAATTGTAATAATTATAACCATCAGTAATGAAAATAGAAAAAACCGCATGTATCGGACGCGTGTACGTTTAAAAGAATTAAATTGAATTACGTAGGTACATACTTAATACAATAACGTATCGTGTATGCCTCCCGCAAGTACTGAGATATAAGACACAAGCAGCTGATTTACATAAATCCCGGTTACCGACAATAGTTATAGGCCTAAGATCTGTAATATTCATATTTGAATTCGATTTTATTTTCGTACGCCGACACCGGTAATATTGTATTAGGAGACATTGCGTTTTACGAAAACGTAAAATCGAATTATTATCGTCGAAATCGCGATTAACAGCGAAACATAATTTCATTTCGCGGTCTCGAATTTGTACAGCGTAACGGTTCGCGTAAACACGACGAAATTCTAAGAGCAAAAATACGCGTGAGAGACGGTGTTTCGAATAAACTCGTTAACGCCCGGGCGGCGGATTCGAATTTTGCGCGGCAATTCGAGAAGGCTCGTATTGGTGTCGTGTCCGGGGGGAAACGAGTGATAAAAGTGGCAAGTACCCCCCCCCCCGTCCCCCTTACCGATATGGAATTTCGTCACACGGGCGCGTTGAGTACTCACGAACGACGTTTGGAGAGGACAACATAATAACATAATAGTAATTTAGTGTGCACGTATCATTAATCGTCCCGTGAATTAGACGCGCGCCTGCGATAAAGGTGACGCGCTCGAAGGTCCGGGGCTCGACAGATTGCCCGTAACGCGTAATAATTAACGTCTTTATTATTGCGTATTCTTCGCGCAATCCCTTTTGTACACGCCGAGCTCGCCGGGTCCGTGTAATATGGCCACCGCTTGTGCGTCTAAAGAGTTGCGAAAGTCGAAAAGCTCGCCGCGCGCGCGTGGGCACACGACACGATGACGGCGATAATACCTATCGGAACTCCGTCGCGTTTTGCGCCGCCTGTATTATATTTTTGCGGCACTGTGCGGACCGGGATACGATTCGTTCGGCGCCGCGACGTGTTCGGAATCGCGCGCCTACGTTTTGTGACAACGGTGTTGAAAAGAGCCGGGAAAACGCTGGGTAGGGAGAAAATAATAATAAAAAAAAAAAAAAAACAAACGATATTACCTGTGTTAGGCGCGTGTGAAACCGCGATTTTCGTGGGAAGATTTGCGGTGCAATATCGGCCGGCGCGACCACGGCGGGCGATCGCTGCGGCGGTACGAGAACGGGCCGAGAAAAACACGGAAAACTCGGACGGCGGCGGCGGCGGCGGCGTGAGAGACACGGCTAAGAGGCCGTCGCGCGCGGGACTGCACACCGCACGAGCGTTCGCGCGTCTCGGTCGGCGCGTCACGTCGACGTTTCGCCCGCCTCCTCCCCCCCCAACACCAGCGAGCGTCGCGTCGCGAGCGCGCGCGCACCCGACGTCGAAATTGTTATTATTGCGCTCGTTCTCGCTCTCGCTCCGGTCCGCTCTCCGTCTGTCGTCCACGACGACGACGACGACGTTTCGGTCGGTCTCGGTCTACCCGCGGCCGCCGTGTACACACGCGGTATTATATAATATTATTATTATTTTTTTATTTTCGTACGCCCACGCGCGCCGTAACCCGCCGTTAGTTTTTTTTTTTTTTGTTTTCGGGTTCGGATCGGTCGCGCCGCCGGTAAAAATGTCACCGCCGTCGATGGCGATATTTTTTTTTTTTATTTCCCCCCGTCCGACGAGCACACACGGTAAAACATGTCGCGCACGCACGTCATTATTATAATTAATGCTATGATGTGCTGTTTTTTTCTTTTAATTACGCCGCATAGGAATACGTGTAACGAAATCAAAAACGAAAAACCTCCCCTCTCCCACCCCAACCCGTCCCCTCGATACCGATGCTGACGGGTTTGCCTTTGCAAAGACGCAGAAAGTCGGGGAGGTGCATTAATACGATTAGGGCTGTGAATCTGCGTGGAAAGTGCATTTTTTTTCTAGCCGATTGTGAAACGCATAGCTTTTTACAGTACATGATTTGAATCGCGCAACAACAAATTCACGTGTGAAACTTTAATTTTGCGTTTTTTTGACGTTTTTTTTTGGACTTTTCAAATCATATTTCCCTTTTAGTTCGTTTTCCGGTATTTTTAATCCGTCAAATAACATCTTTACACACATATTTTTTGTTTTACACAGGCTGCGTAAATACGTGGAATTTATATTTTATACAAGCTATAAACTGATTAAGTAAAGATAAGGGATTCGGGGATTCGATAAAAAGAGTTAACTTATTCAATAACGTTCAAATACGATTAAAATTTTTATAATTTTTTTCAAAGACATTTTTATTATTAAATAAAATTGTGTGTAACTATATAATATATTAATATCAGTAATATCAACAATTATATAAAAATTAAATTAAAATCTATCTTAAGTGCATTTGTAAGGTTTTTCACCGCGTTAAATTCACGGCCCTAATTATGATACACGGAGATATTTCATTTATATCTGTGCACGGCGATAAAGCGTTCTTAACGAAAAACGATTCTGAGCAAAATTTCCCTAATTACGTGAAGTAGACCCCCCCTCCCCTCTTACACCTGGAAAGGTCTTACGGTCTATATGTGACTTGGCGGCTATAATAATGAGCGCATTTTTAATTCCCGGACCGATCGGGAAGGGTCTAAAGACGTATATGACCCAAATAGCCGGCCATATATACACGAGCTGACTTTTTGATGGATTCAATCCTCGAAGGATCAAGTCCACTGGTAAATTTTTTATTGACTTTTATATTAAATATTCAAACTTTTAAGGTATGCAATAAAAAGAACCTGCAGGTGAGATAATAAAATTACCGTAGATAACAAATTGTGTCAAAGGACAGAGATTGCAATGGTTTGGACATGTATTACGCAAAGAAAATGAGAGCAGAATTAGAGAGAATTATATAGGATGAAAAATACCAACAGATAAAAGACCTGAAGAAAAGACGGCAAATATCGATTAGAATGAATGCGGTGTACTCTTGTAAGGATTGAGACAAACGAAAAATGTTACGTTTGACAGTTAAATAAACCGAATAAACTCTTACCGAAGAGCTGTTAAGCTTAAAAAGCAAAAGAATATAGTTTTTCAATTGAAATAATAAAATGATGTTGGTAAATTAGGTATTTTGGAAATAAATTAATTTCAATAACCGCGAAAGAGATTTGATTGGAAACAATATTAAGATTAAGATTTAGAACCATGCCATACTAAAATTTCGTACTCGCCAAGTATTAGGATATCGAGTGTTTAATTGAATTGCCCACGAGACTAAGATGACAATATATACGCTTAAACAGTTATATTTGCATTATATTGACTTCGTCAATATTCGCGTCGAAATGTCAACCGCGTTACATCATACAGACGAGTATTCCCTTGTTATTGCGGGGGCTTTAAGTAATCGTTCGGGAACCCGACTCCGAAGGGACGGGCTAAGACTCTATTAAAATAATAATTGATACAACTTGTAGTAGAGAGCCGATTATAGCACGACGTTGCGTCTTACCAAAAAATAATCAAGAGTATACGTAGAAAATAGGTTTTATAATATTTAACGGTCGGTCCCGTTTGAGTTGAAAATATTATATTATTTAATTTAACGAAAATGAACAGATCTAACGAAAATCCAATGTAATTATATTAGTAGTATCCGCTCAGGTACCTCCTACATATATTTTAATAACAAAACGGTGGACGGATTTCGATTATTAGTAGTATCCCCCTCCCTTTATATAATGACACTAATGGCGAAATAAAAAAAATATATTATTATTAGTTTATAGATTTTTGGTTTATTCCCCGATTCCGATATAATGAAAAAATGATTGTACTATTGATAATGTAAATTGATGATTGTTCATAAAGAAAATCCAATAATATTTGTCTGTTTGGAAAAGATTTTGTTAAAAAAAAATGGTGCACAGATTATATGAGTATCATACGCAATTTCAGGTGTAAAAACAATATTGCATACAATACATTTGCTTTGAACAACTCGAATGCAATTTTAGATTCTGGGCGTAGCGGGAGAGCTGTTGGTTTTACAATGCTGTTAATTTTTGTTTTTTTTTGTTCTAGTTTGTAGACACGTTTTTTCATAATAAACTTGCTCTGATTTTTACGTGTAGCGACTTTTCTGAAAGCTCAAGTTGGCTAGATTGTACTTTTAAAATTAATTTTTTTAAATAAAATTACTTAAATGGGTAAAAAACATAGGAAAACGTACAATTTCACGATTTCATTATTTTATAATAACACGGACGACGTTTTCTACCAGAAAAAATGATTTAATCGAAAAATCACAAGATACCTTTTTTGTTGCCTTTTTGATTTACCTTCTTACGGTATCATTGCCAAAAATTTTGAGTATTTAAGGAATTTCACGCCGTAACTCAAAAGGGTTGAAGTTCAATGGAGGGTGATTTTCCGATTTTTATAATTTTAGTCTAAAATAATTAAGATAGGCAAAAAAGTATAAGAATAAAATATTTTTTAAATTNACTTATTATACGACAAACTATAAAAACACAAAATACGAAATACTTACAGATAGATTTTATTTTGTTTTCATTAAGTTTTCTTTTTTTTCAGATTCTTCTAATTGTTTAGATCGTTTAAATTATCTTTTTTGACTTATCCAATCGACGCCCATCATCACTCCTGGACGACCTTTTTGCCTCTGAGTAATTAAAAACTGTTTGTCTATGTCAATAGTTATTATATCCAATGCATCTGCATGGGCAATGTCGAATAGTTCGTCAAAACATTGTACAAATTCATTTTCATTTTTAATTTGAGTATTTGTTCTCCGACTTGAATTTTTCTGCAAACTTCGGCATGTATTGTACAACTCTTCCAACATTTGTACACAATTATAAACTTCCCTAGTAGGTATTCGGGCTTTTTGCCAAAATATTAACGTTACGTCAATCACTAACCGCGCACTTTCACGTAAACTTAACTTGACTTCTCGAATATTAAAAAATAGGACCGATAAAACTTGTTTGTTTGATGGTAACTTGCATCCAACCAGTTGATGAGAACTAGTACCAATTAAATAAATACGTTTACGTATATTGATTTTACTGTCCATTTTTAAAATCAAAAAGTCTGTTCGTCGATGGTGTGTGGACAATTATAAACTGAGCTGTGACGACAATGTTCGAATTAATATAAACAATAAATAATACGTCTAAAACCGAGTGAATAATAAACCTGTAAAGACATGTTTAACATTTGAAGACTACGTGTTGTCACAGGACCTAGNTGTATAGTTAATATTGCACAGCTTTCCATTTGTATGAAGCATGCGTTTTAACCATGTTATTAGTGGACTATTTAATAGCTACTATAAAGTTGTTTATGCAGTTATGTTGTAAATTTTCTTAGTACAAAGTATATTATATTGTACAAGCTATTACCATGTAAAATATACTAAAAATTAGTTTTTGTTATTTTGTAGCTGAATGAGCTGTTAAATGAAAAATGTACAAATAACATTTTTTGTAGGATAAACAATTTAAAAAATATATTGTACTTACACTTTTTAGTCTGTCTTAAAAATTTTAGACTAAAATTACAAAAATCTAATAATCACCCTTATATGAACTTCAACCCTCTTGAGGTACGCCTTAAGGTTTACCGATTATTACGAAACTTTACAAAATACATTTTTTTGTGGGTTTGAACAAATTTCAGTGGTAGCCCAATCAAAAATCGAAAAAAAATTGTCTTCATCTATAGTCTAAGGACCATCCTAATACATACTGTAGACAACTTTTATCCTAGAAAACTTGTTCAGATGTACAAAAATAGTACCTTTTCTGAAAGTCAATTTTATCTACTTGGTAAACACATAAGTCATTTTTTGATTTTCTAAACAATATTTAAAATAAAAACGATTAACCGAGGAAAAAATTACGATTTTTTTTACGATTTCGTTATTTTAAATAAGTACCTACCAATTTTCTAGCACAACATGGCTCCAATTAAAAAACGACAAAAGAACATATTTTTATTGAATATTTTTTTTAATAAACATTTTGAAATCAAATGTAAACGAAAATGGCAAAAAAAATTACGACACTTCAAATTATGTATTACCGAACTGCGCTCGGAATCGTCTTTCATCAGAAATGGTTTAACCGTTACCTACAGATATAAATGAAATAACCTTATTTATCCTATCTCTCCAACTTCCCACCTACAACAGTGGCCACTTCCATCCCCAATATCAGCTCTTTTTTTTTGAAATTGTTTTGCTACTGTTATTAATTTTTTATACCTATATTGGTAATTTATTTTTTTTCAAGTTGATTTTATTATAATGGAGTGGAGCAAGTCTAACCTTAGCGAATTTAACGGTTTTTTGATTCGTAGGCACTCAATTTATGGAGTATGATAAGTAGGTATGATCAGATATATTTCTGTTGGCAATCCAATTTTCAATCTATTTTGACCTATTTTTCGCTTCGAAATAAAATTATATGCAACGATGAACCCAATAGAGTGGTAATAATTTTTTTTTCAACATAAATATAAGTACCTATTATTTTTCTTATTTATTTTTTTGCAAATCCGGTACCTATATTTTTTAAAAAAAATTCACGGTGATTCGCCTATTTAACGAAAATAATAATTGCGTTACGCTTTATTATACCTATACTTACAAAAATGCGAAAATTAAAAAAAAAACGGTCGTACCAATGTGTAATATATAATGTATATAATAATATAATATACGAAAATCGTTATAATTACATGCTAAATTGATAAAAATAAATAGGTACCTAACCATGTACAAATGTACAATATTACATTTCCGTGAACTTTTAAGACTTGCTAAAATATCGGGAGATTTAGTCTTACGGATCAAATCCTTTTAAAACGATGGGAATTTGACTTTATATATGAACGGACTTGGTCCTTTGAAAGATCCGATTCGTTGTTATTAAAGGGAATTTATTTTTACGTTAGTGGGCAATGTAGCGGATTAGATTCACTGAGGACCTATGGATTTAGTTCGTCGGACATAATTCGTCAAAAAATCCGCTCGTGTATGGTCGGCTAATGTAAATGGCCGAACTCGAATGCTTAAAGACCGTTAAAGGAGCGAACGATAAATAAAAACTCTCTACTAAGTATAAGTATAAGGAACTATACGAACTAATGAACAATGAAAAGGTAAACGGTACGGCTGAACGTCTTACCGAATTCGTTTGTTCTTATCAGTGGCTGCGCTAGGTTTTACGGAACCCTGGACAATGCTTTAGTACTGTGGTGACCAAAAATTTTTTACAGAGAGCCATAGAATATAAAAATAGTTCTTGGTGGGCCAATATTATATTTTATTGTAGATACATCTTAATAAAGATACAATGATATATTTAATTATTTAATATGTTATAAATGAAAAAAAAGTTTATTAGTATAAACATGTCTTTTTTTTTAATGTACGTGTTAATTTTTGAAACTTGAAGTTATTATTTTTTTAAATTTTGATTTAATAATATTTAGGTGGCCCGCGAGCCGTAATTTGTCACCACTGCTTTAGTATATCTAATGATTGTACCTACATACCTATATAGTAATAAACCGCGGGGCCCATTAAAATCCATCATAATCTAAGCCAGTATTCCTCAACCTTTTTGTTATGAATTCAGCCATAAATTCGGTGGCATAACCAGGATTTATCAATGGAGGGGACGGTTGAGGGGATCTAAGAGGATTTAGGAGTCTACTAACTACAGCCTTATAAACCTTAATGTATAACCTACATATAGATTAAAAAAAGCAATAGAGGGAGGGGTTACAACATCTCCAAACCCCTCTGACTACACTTTTGCGAAATTTAATTTTTGTTTGGTAGATGACTTCCAAAAGAAAAAAAAAATATAATAAAGGTATACTAAAGCATATATGCATGATGTATCACGAGGATTTGACATATTTCAATGTAAAATTATCAAATTCCTTTGAAAAAACACTCCGTATAAAAGTAATTTATTATAGGTACTATAATTTTCAAATGGCAACCTATATTAAAAAGTCCATAAATAGAAAGAGTATTATTTAAAATAAATTTAAGTGTTGACATTTTTGATTTCTGTCAATTCGTTGACAAGATATTCCACTTTTAAGTTTTGATTGGAGGAAAGTAGTGGTGCATTATTAACATGCAACGCGCCGTACCGCCACACAAATGATACTCCACTATTTTCCTCCAACCCAAACTTAAAAGTGGAATAACTCGTAAACGACTTTACAGAAATCAAAAATGTCAACACTAAAATTTATTTTAAATAATACTCCTTTTATTTATGGACTTTTTCATATAAGTTGCCATTTGAAAATCAAAGTAGGTAGTGGTTTTACCCCCAAAAATAAGGGTGACAAAAATTAACATAAATATAAAATTATAGAACTTCTTATTTCATGAATGTTTTTGAAAACCTAACCTAACCTATTCGAAAAAAATTAATACTTTCTGAGATAATGTGTGTACCCACTTAAATAAATCACCTGGTATAACATTATATCTTTCTAGTATTAAATTCGGAATAATATAATAAATATGATTTTTTTGAGTATATAATATTTAACTTAGTAATTATTACCTATTGATATCGATTAATCTGGCATTTCACCGGAGCCAATTCAAATAGACAATTTGACGTGGCAGGCAATTCGAGTTAACAGTTAATTTTAAATTGGGAGACAATCCGAGTAACCTTTTTTTGAAAAAATGTACTGAAGATGACTCAAGAAATTCGAGTGTGCCCGTATAGGTATACTTCTATTGGTTGTTATACCTACTGCGGTTATTATTGTCCACATAATATTATTATTCTTTGCGGACAGATTGTAAAATAACTATATTACAGTCATTTTTTTTAAACCACTATAAGTAAAACTTATGTTAAACCTCGTATTAAATTTTTGAGAATTTTAGCTGAACCAAATAAATTCTATTCTCGTAATGCCAAATAAAACCACAGTTAGTAATAACTAGACGTCTATAAAACGTTTTATTTATTATACCTACGTATAAAACTATAAAACGACCAACATATGTACATATTTATTTGTCTATGAAATATATTATTATTCAATATTCACTATATTGATTTTAACTCACATCCATCAACTTTGTTCATACATTTTTCATGTTATATGTACCTAGTATTGTATTGGTATTTTAAATGCTGTATTAATATTACAATGTTTACTGTTTACATATATTTCAGTTCAACTAAAAAATATCACTTTTTCTCCTCCTCCTTCGCACTCATCTCAACTGTTTGGGGTCGGGCCAGGCTCGTTTTAAACTTCAACTTGACCCGATCTCCTATCTCACATACACCGGATGTCCTCGTATCGTTCTCAATCACACGCAACCACTTCTTTTTCGGTCTTCCTCTGCCCCTCTTTCCTATTACGTTTGTTTTCATTACAATTATAACTGCTTCAGATTCCTCTCTCCTCATGACATGCCCACAACATCTCAGTTTATTTCTTCTCCTTTTATCTACTATCGAAGCCACGCCTAAGCTACCTCGTATGTACTCATTCCTTATCCTATCTTCTATCGTCACTCCACTCATCCACCTAAGCGTTCTCATCTCTGCTACATTCATTCACTATTTTTCTGTCTACCGACCAACACTCCGAACTACACAACAGTCAGTTTCACTATAATTTAGTTTTATTATAAGTTCCAACCCCCAATTAAAAGTTAAAAAAAAAGTCTAAAATTTCAAATGCCAAAAATAGCTCAAAAATGGTAACAATGTTATACCGCGTCTAGAAAATACCAACATAGGTAATAAGTGTTCTGTGGAAATTACAGATATTTACAGTTGGTTTAAACCAAATTAAAACGAAAAATCAAAATCGAAAATAACAAAAACTCCAATTTATGTTGCATTTTAATTTTTGGAATACCAAACAAATGAACACCCCATTGCATCAAATAGATCCTTATGTTACAAACGAATTATTTTATCGTTTTTGTTCGAACCAAAATTTTTGGTGGAAAAAAAATAATATCTATTATATATAAGCATCTATTTAACTTTATTTAATTTTTTTTATTTATTTTTACTTACAGATATACATTAATAATTTCCCTCTATATCCTACCTTCCCAACTTCTCATCTATAACAGGGGTCCACCCATCGTGCGAAGTATGTGTTCATGTGGATGTAAGTAAATAAAATTATAATATGATATAATATGTATTATTTTTTTTTGTAACAATCCATTATTATATTTAAAATTGTTGATCTTTTTTCTGTTGTTCTTTTATTTCTTGTTATTTTTTCTGGGATTCTAATGTATAGGTATCTACTTAATATTTACTTGATAAAGACTTGATTTAAGGAGGGCTTGGATGAGTTTTGAGGGTCTAAGGTCACTCAAACCATTCTTTATTTACGTCTATCCTCAACATTCTAAAGTTTTTAAATAATTAATTGCTAGGTATTTGAAATGGTTATCAGTGTTTTTAAGTTCAAATATAAGTATGTTCAAATTTATAAAAATGCAAATAATTCAAGGGCATCATTTACGGTATCTATGCAATTAAATACCATGAATTTTTTTTAGTATAAGCACCTAAAATGTGTAGATGTAATTAAATTAATATTATAATTATTCTTAAACGCTTATTTTGTAATTTTACAAAAATTATTTTGGTGTTTTTCTTATCACTTATAATTTTAACACTATCAGAAGACATAGACGCGGTAATAAATAGATAATATAGTACCGACCATGGCTAAATAACATGGCATGACAGTAACTCCGATATTCAGTTATCACTTGAAAAATGACGTCAGCCGGTCCTACAATTTGAAATACTATTTGGCGAGAATTTTTATTATATGATAATATTTATTTAATATTTAGCATTGAATTAAACATTTTCTATAAATATATTATATTATCACTGCTATATATGTTGAGTAATTATAATTCATAATATAGATTAATGGAACTAAGGAACATTGTATAGTCCATGGCTAAACAAATGTTATTTGGTCATGGTATAATCATTGTTTGTTATAAATAAATGAACACTGACGTTTTGAAATTATGTGATTTTGTTTTTATTATTTGTATTTTTTAGAATGCCTGTGTGCGTAGTAAAAAATTGTACGAGTGGCAGTCGTACATCAAAAATTGCAGAAATGAAACCAATCCTTCATCGTTTTCCTAAGGAACAATATCTACAAAAATTGTGAATTGAACTTGGTGTTATATCTGAAAAAGTTAAAATTTCTTTTAGTTAGTAAACTATGGATTGTCGTGTATATATAACATTTATATATGGTTATATATTATACGCCTACATGGCTACATAGTAATCGATAACTATAGATTAATTTGTTATTTAAGCATATTTTAATTTACCTAAAATGTACGTAAATGTTATAGCACGGGTATGCTCATTACATTTTGTTCGTCTAATTATGAAAAACTGTTGATCCAATCATGTAGAATATTCTCCTAAACATCAACGAAAACTTAATCCCAATGCTGTTTCATCAAAAAATTTGGTTGGTTATTATTTTTCAACATAAAAAAAAAAATCAATTAAAACTTTTCTAAATCATTTTATTCCAGTCCAGAATTAAAAAACCAACAATTAAATGTGAGTCTGTAAATACATCAAACTCTTCACAGGATAATTTATTACAATATAGTTTTCAAAGTTCTAAAGCACCTATAGAAAACATTGATCCATTAACTTCAAATAATAAACATAATTGTTTAAATGACCTATCTGATTTTGAAGTACAATTATTAAGTGAAACACAAGATGTTGGTATTCAGTGTAAAATAGGTATGGTGTATTCTAGACTTTCAGTAGAAAGAGCTGATGTTTGTACATAGTGTGGTGATCACTAGAATGAAGTCGAGAAATATGATAAAAATACAAATAATTAGCGTGTAATTCAATTTATATATGAATATATAATTATTTTTACATTTTATTTAAATATTCTTAAACAACATTTATTGGATCTACACTCAAAATTAAAAAAAGAAAAGAATTAAATTTAGAATTACAAAATACCATCAAATTACAGAAAGCCATTATTAATTCCATACCAAATAATAAATTAAAATAAAAAATTTAATTTAATTTAATAAAATATTGTCAGGAATATTTACCGAAACCCAAATAAAATTACTTTTATATCCCAACAAAAAAATATATAGTTGAACAGAAAATGATATAACCATTGCTACAACACTTAGAAGTTTATCACCTAAGGCCTATAGATACCTCAGAGAAGAAAAAAATATCCATTGCCAAGTATTTTTTAAGTACTAAGCTAATTATTGATTTTTTGGAAATGTTTATTAATTAAGGATATTCAACACTAAGAGGATGGTCGACAAAATTCCCTATGCACTAAGGGATTTTATCTTTAGTCTTATCCATAATGAAACATGAGTACACAAAACAAGCATTTTAATTCTAAAATAAAATATCATGACAATATTTATAATTATAGTTTTCCCAATGACAGATTTAGAACTAATAACTGTACTGGCATTTGATGAAACATATTTATCACAGAAAATATGCTATGATAAAAAAAATTAACAATTCATTGGCCCTCATAAATGTGTACACAGTAGTAGTAAGAGGTTATTTAATTTCATTATTATAATTTTATATTTTAAAATGTATTTTGTTGAAAAGGTTTAATAGCATCATGGAGACAACCATTATATTATATCTATGACACTAGAATGATAAAATAACGTTTGAATTAAGATATACTTGGAAATCTTTTCAGCTATTTAAAAGTTATGCCCGGTGCAAATACGCACTTATCCTCACTTGATTTTAAGCATTAGTATGTTTAAAAAAATTGGATAAATAAAATATAAATAAATTTATAATTTAACCTGGTCCTTTTGATTTTTACAGTCTAAAATGTAGTTTATAGAAAACTTCTTTCTAATAATTGATAACAATAAAATGTTGAAATTTTAAATTTTATTTCTATTGTGGCTATGATTCATGTTGGCGGGTCAGTTGATTCATACTTCCAGGGTTCAGAACAATTTGCCCCTGTATATCAAAACATTTAAAAAATTATATTTTAGTTCAAGGGTGGTATTAGGTAGAATCTGAGTGTTATCATTTTCCGATCGTTTTAAACTTTTTAATTTCACAAAAAAATAAAACTACAGCTTACTTGGTGATACAACAAAAAATAAGTCACCTAAAAAATGTTTACATTTATACTGATAGGACTTTTCTCAGGTGTTAACTGAGACACTTTAAAAGATATATACAAAATGCAAAATAAATAATTACAAATATAGATTTTTTTTATTAAAGTAAAATATAAGTTTGATTTTTATTACACTCCTTTTAATCTTCTAAGTGAATTCTACAAAAAATCATTCAGTGTACAAATATCTCGAATGATTTTCATTGCTATTTTTGAACTTAATCTAAATATAATATATCTAATGATAGGTACACATTAATAAAAAAAATTACAGATACATAAAATTAATCACTCTGCCCAACAATTCATTACACTCAAAACATTTTCAATTTCATATAAACCAGCAAATTACAAAATTTACTGTTTACAATATTATTATAAAGAACGATGAAAAATAAATAAATCAGTAGTGTGAAGATATTTTTGTTTTGGATATTTGAAATGAAGGAGTAACCATAGTGTTTATATAATAATAAAATATTTTAAAAATAGATACAAATTGAACCTATATAATTTTTATGTGACAAAATGATTTTCCGCTCATTTATCAAAACTTAGAATCAGTTTCAATCTGAGACCATGAAAAAATAAAACAAAAGTTTTTAAATACCTAGTAATTAATATAATGCTAACTCTCAATAAAATATTAAATAAATAATAAAAAAAAAGTTAAAATATTATTTTATCCTAGGAACAAGTTGTTTTCATACCAATGCTCAAATATTTTTTCCATACAAAACTAATCCCTTATTAAGTTAAAGATGATCAATAAATTTGTTTGAACAAATGTCAAACTTTAAATATATGTATATAGTTAAACAAGGTCTTTCAAATTTGAAAGTAATGATATGGGTATAAAAATGTCTAAATAATGTCTTAATATTATAAATTGAAAAAAAAAATAGAAAATTATTTTGATCTAATACTGTTAAGTCATAATGGTTATACCACAAATAAACAGTTATTATAATTAGAAGTGTGTTAAAACAGTTTATTTACGAATGTCTACTCATATAAGATAATCATCAAAAGTGTAACCATAGTGAAATTAAGAAAGTTATTTTAAAAAAAATATTTAGTCAATTTGGATAGCTTCAAAAATTGTTTTAAAAATATATGGACAAGTACATAGTCTTGGGTACAGTGGGCGAAGGTACTTATGGTACAGTAGCCAAGTGTCTGAATGAATCGACTGGATTGATGGTAGCAATGAAAAGATTACGAAACCCACTTCAAAGTGGCCATTATTACTCTGAAATGATCGTACGTGAAATTAATCTTTTGCGGTTGCTAAGAAATGATCATGTAGTTGAAATAATCGATGTTATCCGGGTCTCTGGTTACATTTACATGGTGTTTCCGTTCATGCAGTGTAATCTGTACACATACTTGGAAAATAATGGTGGAGCACTGACTATGGATCACACTAAAGAATGCATATACCAAGTACGTAGAAACTTAGCTCGAAAATAGTTGACCACCAAATTATTTGTTTTTTGACAGGTATTAAAAGGACTAAGCTACGTGCATAGTCATAATGTCATACACCGTGACATTAAGCCAGAAAATCTTTTGTTAACTGTTGCTGGAATTATCAAGATCTGTGATTTTGGTGCATCTCGTATGTTTTGCTCGAGTGGGTCATTAGACATGAGTACTGAAGTAGGAACTCTATGGTACCAGGCTCCAGAAATGTTGATGGAACTAAAAATCTACGATACTATGGTAGACATTTGGTCGGTTGGTATGTTCTAAGAGTAAAATACTATATAAGTAACATTCTCACACTTCAAATTATTACAGGCATTTTGTTTACGGAATTAGTCAACAGATGGCCCTTGGTCACCGAAGAAACTATTGATTACCAGTTGTATGGCATTATTGAAATACTGGGATGCAAGGACCATAACTCAATAGTTATCAATGAATACTTGCACAATCGCGGCATTGAGCTGAGCATAGAAAATCAACAGGAACAACCTTTATGTAAATCTTATACAATTTCTAATACTGCCTTAGCACTTCGAAGGGTATACCCTGAGTGGCCAACAGATCTGCTAAAAATAGTGGCACACTGTTTACAATTAAACCCGGTAGACCGCATGAATGCTGCACAGTTACTGAACATGGAGTTTTTTACCACTGGAATGTTTATGACAAACTTTGATAAAGAGCTGGAAAACAAACTGAAATATGACAAAACAATAGAAAATACAAATAAATACTGTGAAACACTATAAGATACCAACATAATTATCATTATTCAACAAGTCTCCACTTTGTAGGTTGTGTGCACATTCTGTCATTGTCACCGCAAAAACTATTGAATGTAGTATTCGAGGAGAAGCCAAGAATTTCTCTTTCTTCTTGAATTCTAAATGAAAATGTTGATTTGGATGTACCAATAAAATAGCTAAAAGTTAGATCATTTTAAACATATGATTTTAATTGTTAAGAATAAAACAACAAAAGAAAAATCTCACTTTGCTTTAGAACATATTATTTGATCAATAATAGCAACCCCTCCATCCATGTAAGTGTTTAAAATGTCCTTGTTAGCTTCAAATTTAAACACGTTATATGGTCGTAAATAATCACAAAGTTTTTCAAACTCTAAAATAATATATTATATTAATTAAACATAATAGTATAAAATATAAAATAATAATACTTGCCTACTTTTGGAGCATCTGAGGCTATAAAAACTGTTTCAACCTTGTTCAATAAACTTAATTTTTCTATTATTTGTCTGGCTGTCTCCTTAATACTGGGTACATCACTTGGATGACCGTACAAAAAATCTCTACGACGCACATGAGCACACATATAATTATGTTTCAAAAATGAATTTATAAATGTTTTAGCGATTTCATGCAAGTTATCACTAAATTGCATACTTTTCCTCACTGCCCAATACTCTTGTCCACCATAATAATTATGCAATGCCATTTCAGCATGATCAAATATTATAGTTCTAATGATTATTAAATAGTTTTTAATTAATCATTTATTATGCATAAAAAGTAGTTGATCTATTACCTTGGTTGTAACTCTTTTACAATGTCAGATAAAAGAGTAGAAATTCCTTGAAATGAAATGCATAAAGATTTGGAGAATGTTAAATTACTCAAGTTCCAAAATTCTGTTTGTACATGACCTTTGCAGTCAGATACTTCCCATTTATCAGAAAAGTCTGGATATTCTTCAAATGAATTTAAATTGAAATCTTGTAATGTAACTTGTGCATCCAATGACCTTAATCCATTAACTATTGTATACAATATTTTTGTATTAATAAGTATATTGTTAGATATTAATGATAGTAGTTAAGTTAGTCAAAAAGTAAAAAATTAAATGTTTTATAAATAATGGGTGTATGTATGTATGCATATGTTATTAGTGATACCTATTTATTATTTATTTAGATACTGATTTTTAATATTGAACTCTATTTCAACCTATAACTTAAATATAGATATCAGACATTTATGGTTGTTTCATACGAAGAGAATGTTCACAGAGCGAAACGTGATTTAAAATCGCAGTGGTTTTTAATCGCTAATTTAATTTAGGTTTCACATTCGACAATTAATTACTCGAAACTAATGACCTGCGAACATTATTCCTCATCAATTTTCAAATCAAACAATTGATCTTTTATTTTACATTTAGTCATGCAGACATCGTGAATATATGAAGTGTTCATTCATTCTACACATACTTTTACGAAACATTTGTGTCAGTTATCAAGCCGTGTGAATAAAGTCAGTTAAAAAAATGTGTTTATTTTAGCCAACAGCAGCGAATGTTTGTCTAAAATTAAACAGGAGCAATTTCTTGCGATTTTTCCCGACTTATATCCGGGCGATTATTTTTATGATAATATTTATATTAATAATACTATTTTCTAGTAGTCGACAATTCATTACAAAAATAATTTTATAGATCAAGCAAATATTAGAATACTCAGCAGAATTTTAATAGTTAGTTAAGAAAACTAAAAAAAAAAATTCAAAAATTAATAAACCTAACATACTTTTAAAAAACTCATGTAATTCAACCACTGGTGTGACTTTTTGAATGGAATCAACATTAAAAAATAGGCTCCAAGGAAGATGGTCTTGTATAAGATTAGATGATCTCCAGTGATACAAACGATGCCATGGTGGCAATACCTAAAAAACAAAAATACTTAAAATAACTTTTAAGCATAGTTACATTATAATATATTATATTAAAAATGAAATAAACAAAATAAATTACCAAAATCCAATGATAATTGGATATCTTATTCATGTGGTGTATAAAAGATGCCATTCGTATGTATACATCACGGCGTAGATTAAATCCTTCTGGCTTGTTGATGTCATACAATACATATCTAAAAAAATTAAGTACAATTTTTTACACTAATAATAATAATAATAACTAAGTTGATCATATTTATAAATATAATACATGAATACGCTTAATAATACTATTATAAAATAAACATTTAAAATAATCATTTAATAATTATAACTTTTTAGAATGCCATATGTATATAAACTTTCTTTATATTTTGTTAAATAAATTATTTATTTTATTTTATACTTTGCCGCTTTGCTAGCACCTACTATGATCATGTGATCATGTGATCATGGATTATTATAATATATCAGTATATGATTTGAGACTATGATACTATCTGTTATTTTAATTTTAATATCATAGTATTAAACATAAACAAATATCAACTTTTATTATATCATACAAATTAAGGTAAATCCACCTTGATACAGATATTAAAAATCAACCTTACATATCTATTAAATAATAAGTAATATTAAATGGTTGCAAAATGATAAAAAATTAGACACATATCATTAAAATTTGGACAAAATCTTCAACATCATAATTTAAGTCTTATTTAATGAATATTATTGTTAAGTATAATAACTTATGTTTATGTGTTCAAATATTCAGATATGTTATGCGGCAAATTAAAGTTACATAGGTACTAGGGAGAACTTCAACTTTTCTTTTGTGTTTCTAATGTTACAGTAAAATGATACAAAAGTTAAAAAAATTGATAGGCGTTTGTCATAAAATATTTTATTTTATTCCCACTAAAAATTCAATTCAATTTTAAAATCATACAAGAACATATATTACTATATCTCATTATTTCAGGAAGTACATTAATAATTTATTATTCAAAACAAGTCTTTAAGAATTGCATTTGATAATAATTAATAGGAATGTTTTTTTTAAATATTTACCTACTCAGTAGGCACAATCACACTTTAATGTTTGTGAGTGTATACAATTTTATAATTGTATTTGTTTTGAACTGCACGAGTATTTAATCCATAACTTTATTAAAGTAAGTCCAACGTTTAAAGAATTAATTTAGCATCATATTAAGGTAAGTAAATCAGATACATAAATGATGATGAAAACAAAGTGTACAAAGTATTACACAGAGTGTGCTACAGTTATTATCCAAATGCTAATAATTCTGTCAATATCAAATTTTTTTTTCAATCTGGTTTTGTATAAGGGAGTTACAACTGCAGAAATAATTACATTTTTATTTTAATCCTTTAATCAGTGAAAAAAATAATTTTATTTTTTAAAATTTTCAAAATAGTAAATTTGTAAAATATATTATTCTAAAAATTTGTAATGTACCATATATTCATATCCAAACAGTAGTTTTTTTGTAAAAGGCATTTTAATTTCAAAATTTCTTATAATGTATACAACTATGGATCACTGTAGCGTAAGGCCGTAGTATCGTTTTTCACATTTTTCTCTAGATATCAAAACGGCTATAACAATAATATTATTACGCAAGTTCTCTTATATTACCTGGGCAATGTATCGAGTATGGAACTACCGATGTCTTCTTCATTGAACGAATTAACCTCTTTATTATCGCATTTAGAACACTCAAATTGAATCACCGTCAATAATACCAACGCGCACCAACTACACTTACTGAGGTACATGATTTAAAATGCAGACGTTTCAGTTTATAAATTTACAAAATTTTAATATGTATTAGTAGTAAGGGCTGGTGATATTTCCAAGGTTGCGGATTGTAATCCATCATAAACCCATAGCTGTGACTACGTCTCAGACGTTCCATCAAAGAAAGAAAAAAATACTATGAATAAAAACCAATTTAACAATAATAATATTTATCATTTATATTTTATAGTTTAATACATAACACGAGGATAATGTCTATTATTTTTTTAGCCTTTTTACTGAGCTTGTGTTAACAAAAAAAAAAAAATCAGTTTTTACTAATTATCAATGTTATCATATTATTCTTATCTTAACGGCGTTTGTTTGTTGATTATTTATTATATTGTTCCGCCAATTGCATAATATTATAGGTAATTGTACGTTTTTAGGACATATCTAACATATTTACATTTTACTTTTTAATACGCCACTGGCACTTTTAGGCGAATTATTCGTAAGTACGTAGGAATTATCATGTTCGTGTCTTATAAAATGTAATCGTCAGAAAAGTTAAGATCCGTCGTATTACCTTTGGCAGAAATGTTTCGTAATGGACTGTGTAAGCTGTGCTCTCCCCGGACTCTCAGCTTACGATTTCCGGACAGAAAATACAAATCATTGCTATACACACATCAAACGCTTGTCAATTCATACCAATCTAATATAGTTATCAAGAATGGACACCGGCTGGAATGCAAAAAGTATTTTAGGTATGTTCGTCTGCTTTGTTTATTGCTTTATTGATGCTTTTTTCATTATACTTAAGTATAAGCAGCGATGGTAATTAAATGATCCGAGGAAATTACAGTAAGATCGTTAAAAAACTTTAAGCCGATTGCGATCTTTAACATAATCGTAAGGTGTATTAGCATTATTAAGGATAATGCACGTATATTTGACACACAATAAAGGAATATAAATTTTGTGTTCATATTTAAAAATGTATAGTTAAGTTTTCATTCAGTTGTTGGGTAATTAGATTTTAAATCCAATTCTGAATAGAAGTTTTTATTGTAGGTTTATATAATCTGAAAGGTTTTTATTTTCTTTAGAGTTTCACCGGTCAACAGTCTACCATTTCCGGCATTTGTATCTTTGGTACTGCGCCCAGTCGCCAAGTTTTTAGCCATGGTGATGGGAATACGTATACGTCGGTGGTGGTCAAAACTGAGTGAAGAGGAGAAACTTAAATTTTGGAATAATGTACATAAACGTCGTAAACAAATATCTGCTGCTACAGCTGGTTTTATTGGTTTGATTGTACTATATATTGCTGCTCACACAGAAATAGACCCAATTACTGGAAAACGTCAATTAATACTATTTTCACGACACCAAATGGTGGAACTTGCCAATTCAATTGCTAACGATTTATTAAAGGAAAATAAAAACGCAGTATTTCCACCATCACATTATTACTACAAGCGAACATTGTCGATAGCGATGCAAATAATTAATGCAAATACAGCTTATGATCATGTCAAAGATCGTAATTGGTTTTTAATAGTCGTTAATGATCCAAGAGTAAATGCTATGGTTTTGCCAAATGGCATGATTATTGTTTATTCAGGACTATTAAATGTAGCCAATGATGCAGAAATTGGTGTTGTTTTATCCCACGAAATTTCTCATTGTTTACTTAATCATCATGTTATACGTTTAAGCCGAGAACATTTACTTGAAATGCTATGGCTGATACCAGTGACCTTAATTTGGGCATTATTTCCTGTACCAGATGCCATTTTAGGTTTTCTTTTAGGTCATTATTTAAAAAATATAACTATGTTATTGCCTTATGAACGTGACCAAGAAATCGAAGCAGACAAGTATGGTCTGATGCTAGCAGCAAACGCATGTATAGACATTCGACAAGCTCTACAATTTTGGAAAAAAATGGAAAAGATAGATCCGAATGATAAAAATGCAATATGGTGGTTATCTACTCATCCATCTATCAGAACACGAATCAATTATATTGAAGATCTTTTACCAAATGCTTTAGAATTAAGAAAACAAAACAATTGCCCACCTTTGGATAGATATTTCTGGAAACCACTCTCATTCTTTTAACTATTAGAATAATTATTGTAGTATACTGCCCTTCTAATAAAACAAGCAATAAAAACCCAATTTTCAAACTTGAGGTTATTTCATATTTGGTGTACTTAGATAATTCTATGTTTTTGTATTTCCTTAGGAAAAATACTTTAACTCCACTAGAAATGCCTTTAAAATGTCATGTCAACCAAAATATTGTTAAATATTAGAGAAATACACAGTATACACATGTATGTAGCTTGTTCTAAAGAATAAAACAATGATAAAGTATGTACAATGATGGAGATACTACTTATTTTATTAGTAAACTAATTCATATTTCTCAATACATATTCAAAATCTTTTTAAAAATGAAAAATAATAAACTAAGTGCAAAAAAAGGGTGTAAAAATGATAAATAGAAAAACTAATTTTCTAACAATTCAATTTGTTAGAGATACTATTTGTTTCACTAGGAGGGCAGTATAGGTACTTGTTATTATTATTAACCTTTCTATACAACCAGCTGTAACATTAATTTCTCCATGTTATATGAAAGTTTTAATTATCAATATTATACGTTAACTACTTTTTAGATTTATTATGTTTTCACTATTATCCTCCAAATATGTTAATTTTGAATTTGAATTGAATGGATCCAACCATTCTATGGAAGAAATTGCTTATGAATGTCATTATTTATAAGAATTTAACATTTTTATCTTAATTATTTTACCGTCCTTAAAAAACATGTTTTCGTATATTGTATTTTTGTTACTGACGATTACTATTGTTTGTTGTAACTAATATATTTATATACTCGTTTATATAAGCCTTTTCGTAAATGGATTACAATATTATTATTGCTAATTATGTTTATTTCCAAATTATCTCTGTACTGATACCAAGTAGGTATAGATTTCTTTATCAATTATTTTTAGATACTCGTTAAGTATACTATCTATATGTAACATTTTTTGGTTAAGTATGCTACGTACAAATTTCTTATACTCACAGGCTACAAGCATTTAGCATATTGACAAAATTAATAACTACTGAAGTATGAATAATTAATATATTTTGATAATTTAGTAGTACTAAGTACCTACATTTTTCAAAATTAGTATAATTTATAAAAATATATATTATCATAATGACATAATTGATAACTATAATGAAAATATCATTGATTTGGTAACGGAGGTTCATAATCAAACTGTAGAGTCATTTTTGAAATTGACAAAACAAACATATAGGTATGGAATTAAGGCAAAGGGTACTCAAGGCTAACAAGGCTACATCAGTGACAGCTTATGGAGGAATGGTAATGGTTAATAAAATCAAGTGATGTGATAACAGTTTTTTAAATGTTTAATGAAGTAATGCTCAATGTTTATTGAGAATAATTTACGTACTAAGATAAAAGGTGATTATTATAATATAAATATTTATAGGTAGAATACTTGAGTAGGTAAGTACCTATTTTTATTATCATCAATTAGGTAGGTATTATTTATTTTTAAATAAAAATTTTACTTATCATTAATTTTATTCTGGCCATTCTTCAATCTACTTTCACACATGTTGTTTTAGCAAATATATTTTTAATGTTTTAATTTTGAAAAAAAATTGTTTACTGCTAGCAGTTGAACTGGGAGGACCGCTAAAATCTGAAGAAATTTAAAAGTAGAAAGGAAAATTGATTTATAACATTTTTTGGTAAATCTTGAGTTCCTGCAAATTTTTGTTGCCACATTTTAATTTCACTCACAGCTGTTAACACACTGTAATCTGAATTATCTTGATGCATTCTAACTATAGCTAATTAACTTTTTTTTTTTTGTGAAATATATAGTGGATAATGATAAAATAAAGTTAAAATTTTTAATTATAGATTTGTGAACTAAAATTGATTTAATTAATTTAAGAAATGATATTCAAATAGAATAAATGAAGATATACTGTATTTTATAACCTTCAAACAAATTAACCTGCACATTGCATCTGTTTTTTTTTTGTTTGTTAGCTACACGAAGAATAGTTATTTAAATGTTTAAGGCATTATATTTAGATTTTACATTATCAAATATAATTTTAAATTCACTTTTATCATTTAATCTTAGTTTTTAATTATATTTCAAAGCCCTCAGCGGTTCGATTAGCTTTATCCAGATGTATATTCTGTGTCTGAAGAAACACGGTATACTCATACTAAACACATTCCTCAGGTGTTTTGCTTCAACCTATACGAAATTGTGACGCCAAGAAATGTTTTAATATAGAATGGCCAGGAAAAATATTGCAGAACACTAAGCATCCCGTGTATCTAGGCGTCACCATAGATTGTTGTGGTACAGTGAACAAATTTTTGAGTTCGAATCTTGCTGTACAGGATTCGAATTCCATAGGTATACAAAATTGTTGCATTTTTTTTTTTACGAAAATATTCTTCGATGGATTATTTCGAACTTGAATAATATTGATGGGCTTAGTATAGTTTAGGTGGACTTTTTAGCTATAGGTAATTAAGGTTAAGAAGATTATAGAGAAGATTTTCCTTGTATCATTGCTGCCACTTACCGTGCATCACGAGTCACGACTGGTTGCGGAACTTGATAGTCATGATTCCTTATCTATTAAATAATCGGTATTATTCGTTGCGTACTTAACATCATACTTGGACTATCGATATTCCTGAGAACGCCACTGGTCCAGGGTTTACAGGATGATTCTTTTTATCATGAACCAGCAATTATCTCAGAGGATTTTAAGTGAATTTGATTTTCGTTTTTTTCTAATCATTATGGAATCGTTTAAGCTTTATTTCAAAACCATTTTTAATTTGTTGCCCCTACTTTAAATATCTTAAATAAGCGCATACTTTTGATTTTCCAATAGGAACCCCACCCCCTTTTTAACACTGATTTGAACAGAGAATATTTTTCTAGAAATTTTGATATGCATCACACTAATATCAGATTTACCGTTTTTGAGTTATAACAGTTTAAAGTTTATCTTTCCGGTTGATATTTGTAAATTTGCATAAATTATCATTACTCCCATCATCATCGTCATCATTAGATATTGTCATCATTGCTATCGTATATTTTACCACTGGATTTTACGTTTAATGATTGTATAACATTATTGTAAATACTTGCAAAATGTTTTGATTCAGCAATTAACAACTAGTGTAACTACTAAATCTATCTATTTACCTAATGATCTAATTTTACTGATGAAAAAGTAGATAATTTCTTTAACACAGATTCCGGAAAATTATCTGATTATAAATGCTTAAAATGCTTTGGTAAAAGATACTGCATATAAACAATTAAACTTGTATTTATTTGTAAATCTCTCTGAAAGGCTAATTTTTAATTGGTAAATAGATTGTAGTTAAGAGTAATAAATACTTTTAAAAATTTATGAGCTGTATATATGATTTTGAAATTGCATAAATTGTCCATTAGAAGCGAGGCCTTTGACAAAGATTTCGGATCAAATTTACTTAAATTTTATAGTCATATAATTAAGAGCACTTAAACAATTGAATATAAACTGTCATTACTTTCGAAAAATCTATTTTGATGGTTTCTCCCGAGATAAACATTGATTTTCACAAATTTTTTGAAGTTTTCTTAATTTATTCTGACCTGTTCCTAGCCGTTCTTGTTGTTTTTTCCAGTCATCCATTCTTTTGTAGTAGTCTAAGAAGAATGTAGAGAGAAAGTTCAAGAATAATAACATAATAAGAATCAAGAATAATGTGAAGTAGAAAATTACAAACCTTGTTTTTAGTAACTAACCACTTAGCTCACAGATAGCGCTAATATATTCTGCTATTATAAAATCAATAAGTTAGAAATTCCGAAGGCATTGGAAATAAGGTAATTTATTTTTTATACAAATAGCAACGATATATTATTACAGTTAAAAAGATTTTGAGTAGAGTTAAGTTATTTGTTAAGGTGTTGATCATGTTTTTATTTCCATGTATAGTAAAGATAACCTAAAAATCAGAAGACGTATGTTTCGTCATGGTGTCAAATGTTTTAAATTTATTTAGATAATCTGTTGCGAATCCAAAAAAAATTTCAAAACAAAGCATCACAGAACAAAAAGTCTCTAAAACACATAACAAAAATCTGATACCTACAGTTACGGGTGACGTCTCTTCTTTGATATTTTGCAATAGTATTAGAAGGTATTATAGGCATATGATAGATAATATTGTTAATAGTACGGTATCAGGCGAGTTGTACCTTAGAAAGATAATTTTATTTAATTTGTGAATAAGAAAATTGTTTGGTTTTCCTTATAGTTTTCTTAATAATTACGAAAAAACGTAGGAAGTACGGCAAAGTTTATAGCATTTGGGTTTTTTGTTGTTATTCGGTTATACATTATTGTAAACACCTGAAGTTTTCAGAAAATATAGATTTTACATAGATGTGTTAAAATTTTCATAAACATTTCAACTACTTTTATGCTATTTGCGGGTAGGTGTTTTATATTTTGTGTTTTTGTACGTATTTTTATTTGGTAGGTATTAATTATTAAAATGACTTAATATGACTTAAGAGAACTGCTTGAAAATGTAACATAAGGTACACTTTATGTTGTACTTAATGGTTTAAAAATAATTTTAAGTTTTATGCATCAGTTTTTTTTTTGTAAGCATTTTAAAATCAAATTTTAACGGGAATCGTAAAAATATGGTATTTCGAAACTGAACAATCTAACTTCACTCCAAATTGTGTTTCGTTAGCAATGGTTTATCTTTGTGTATAGATATAAATTAAACAATTTTATGCACTTTTTATATCTTACTTTCCCATCTTCTCTCCTGCAACAGTGGCTGCACTCGACTACAGTATCAGTTCTTTTTTTTTATAATACTTGAAACGTTGAAACACATTAATTATATTGAGGTATAAGTTATCAACCTTATTGATTTAGAAGAAACCTTATTTTAAAACTAAAAATCTAATTTAATCAAACCAAATGGTCATGTGTATAAAAATAAATTGAAATCATTGTAATTGGAAAAAACCGAAAGAATATATAAAATGAAAACTAACAAATTTACAACATTGTGATTTAATTATTTTAAATTTGTACGCATTATGTTTTCTAACAGAAATATTGCTCGAATAAAAAAATGCCAAAAGACTTTTTTTGTCAATTTAGTTAATTAAGTAAGTAATTCGTTTTTTAATTTTCGGTGTAGTTTCTACCTTTACGCAGCAACCCCCTTCCCCAGAATTAATTTCGATATACGCCACTGGTTATAGATAGTTGTTCTCAAACTCTCTATCAACAATGTAGGTAGAAATAGATTTAGCGGAATTTAAAATCGAACTTTTTTCATTCTGGCGAGAACGATATTTGTTGGAAACGAAAATCGAGTTTTTTTTTGTGGAAACGACTGACGCCCATTGAAAAAAAAACCGAATCTGTAGCTATATGTAACTGGTCACCAGAGTCTGGTAAAAGCAAAAACGCTATTCTTTTGAACGATAGGTTGTTTTTTTATCGTTGTTAATATATTGTACGGATTGGTTCGGGTATGTGTCTGAAGGATGCAGGGCAGCTGGTGCAGTATTTGTGTATTTGTATAGTGTGTTAGGTTAAAACCGTCTCCGGATTATTTTCATTTATCTTTTGGTGGACGGTTCGAATGGCGCCGGCACAAAATAATACAATAGGTATATGTATTGAATTTTGGTCGTTAAAACGGACAAAGAAAAATATATCATAAGGGTTTCGTGCATCCTACGAAACGAAAAACGAAGAATGAGCCCGTGGATATAATATCTACGGCACACATTATCAGTGGAGTGCACATTGCGCCCGTTATCGAAATCTCTACTTGCTGAAAGTATATAAGGCGGACCAATGGCTCGAAATTTAAAATTATGTAAAATCAATACCATATAATCGTATAAAATTTTACAAATTATTATAGTCTATCGTTTACACTATCAACTGAACTCCGCTCAGAATCGTTTTTTGGTTAGCAAAGGTATATCATAGCTTACAGATATATATTAAATTATCATCTGTATCTTCCCTACCAAACTTTCCTCCCACAACATTAGCTGCACCCACAGGAGAAGTATGTGCGTCCTTTTATTCACCTGATTTTTTACAATTTTTNATTTTCATGATTAAATAATATATTTCAAATTTTAAAATTGTTGTTCTTTTTTTCTATGGTCTTTTTTACCGATTACTCTTTAATAATTTTATAAACTTCGATATCAAAATGTTTATTCCTAATCACAACATACATCGATGTTTCTGTTATAGACAGTGTCGTATATAAGGGAAGGTTTTGAGAGTTCAACCCACCCCCCGAAATATATGATGAATACGACACACGTGCGTGTATTGAATTTATTTAATTTGTATATTAAAACTAAAACCCAAAAGATGTTTTTACAACCACCTCCCTCAGAATTAATTTCTATATACGCAACTGGTTATAGATAGTTTTTCTTAAACTCTATGTCAACTATGTAGGTACAAATTGTGATGATATGCTATTTAAGCTATCATACATTATGTAAAATAAAATATTATGTAATGTAAATAAATCAAACAATTAATAACGGAAATGATAGTTAAATATTTACATCCGATTCCATTCTTTTTTCTTATCAAATAACATATATTTTAGTGCGATATTTACTCATCGTAAGGAGATAATACTTAAGCTATCATATATAATTAAAATAAATTATATAATAAATATTGTAAAATAATTATAATAATTTGTAGCTATTAATTATTAGATTAAGTTGTTAGTATTAACCAGATTAAGATAACACATTTACACACGCACACACGCATAGATCTCCAGTTATAAGGAGGCCGGCCACTTCTAATAAATCACAGTGTATGCATTGTTCCCGTTGCTTTTGGACAGATGATCACAAGCGAGTGTAAAAGACTACGCAGAGATTCTTACAAAAGCACGGAAACCTAAAACAGTGTTTTATATTTAAAACATTTAATAAAAAAAACAGTTGTTACATTAAAAATCATTTTATTTATTACGGTCACCTTTATCAAATTCAAAAGATCAATTTGCCGCCTGAAGAAGAAAGGTAATCAAATTTATAATTAACTTACACGTGTGAATCAATTTTATATAATTAGGCACACCCGTCATATTTTTGAATTACAACAAAATAGATTTAGCGGAAAATAAAATCGAATTTTTTTCGTTCTGGCGAGAACGATATTTGATGGAAACGAAAATCGAGTTTTTTTTTGTGGAAACGACTGACGCCCATTAAAAAAAAACCCGAATGTGTAGCTATATGTGACTGGTCGCCAGAGTCTGGTATAAACAAAAAACGCTATTCTATTGAACGATAGGTTGTCTTTAATCGTTGTTAATTTATTGTACGGATTGGTTCGGGTATCTGTCTGAAGGATGCAGGACAGATGGTGCGGTATTTGTGTACGTGTATAGTGTGTTGGGTTAAAACCGTCTCCGGATTAATTTCATTTATCTTTTGGTAGACGGTTCGAATGGCGCCGGCACAAAATAATACAATAGGTATATGNAATATATCATAAGGGTTTCGTGCGTTCTACGAAACGAAAAACGAAGAATGAGCCCGTGGATATAATATCTACGACACTCATTATCGGTGGCGTGCACATTGCTCCCGTTGTCGAAATCTCTACTTGCTGAAAGTATATAAGGCGGACCAATGGCTAAAAATTTAAAATTATTTAAAATCAATATAATACCATATAATCGTATACAAATGTACAAATTATTATAATTTATTGTTTTCTTGTACATTTGAAAATCGCCACGTAATAAAATTCTAAACACTATTAACAGTGAACATATAAACGATTATAATAATATGGTTTTTTGGTTATCCGGAGTTTATATCGATTTATAGTTTTTTAATAATAATAGAATATAAATGGAAAATCCATACGTATAAAATTACGGGAAATACAATTGTGCAACTATTATACCTATAAGTTATCATTTGTTTAGAAATCTGAATCGCAACTATAATATGACATTTTTAAACGATTATATCGTATTAATTTTAAATAATGTATTCATAATAAATAATAAATAACTAATAAAATACACATTTATCTATGATATTAAACATTTAAACTATAATAATTCGACAATTGTGTATACCATTATATAATTAAATTTTAAATTTTGTGTGAATAGTCCACTTTGTAAAATTTTAGAAGGCAAAGATTTCGATAACAGACGAAAATAGCACGAAAAAACCGGAAGAAGATGTAAAATGAAAACTAACAAATTTTAAGCATTGTGATTTGATTATTTTAAATTTGTACGCGTTATGTTTTCTAACAGAAATATTGTTCGAGTAAAAAAATGCCAAGAGACTTTTTTGTCAATCTAGTTAGTAAATAAGTAATTCATTTTTTAATTTTCCGTGTAGTTCTTACCTCTTAAATATAAGAAGCTTCTCCTCATTTGTATGTATTGTCTACCACGTCTCACAAGCATATGTGACTATTGGGTGTGAGTAAGCTACGTACATGTTTGCCTATGTCATCCATGGTAGATATTATAAAACCCCATACTGAAAACGCTCCCTTCGATCCCCAAGTATCCAAACTGTAATTGAATACTTGTTTAAAATTTATATCAAGCAAATTCTATCCGCTTCTGTTAACATATGAGTTAGGTGTTCGAATATAAATAATCGTTACTTGGCTTTACATATTATAACCTTCAAAAAGAAAAAGAAAAATATTGAATATTGAAATATATTTTTTTCAACTTTTATAACACTTAATATATATAAAAAAAAAGGTTTTTCTACTCGTCTTATCATAGATCACTGATAGATCTTGTTAGCCTTTTTATAATGATATGTTTTTATGTCACGGCTCGTAATTATTTTAAAATCGGTCTATATTGATCCAGCAGCCGCCCCAAAGTTACTTTGAAAACTATGGTCTGGCAAATGCATACTCCTGGTCCCCTCCCCAAAATAATGACGTTCCTGTTATAATCATAACAATATTAAACTTATTTATAAGGAGCACACGTTTCGAAAATGTTACAAGTTGCTCTAACAATATTCCCGTGAGTTCTGCTACATGTGAAAGCAGCATTTTGTTGACGCATCGTCTAAAAGACTGGTTATAAGGGCAAGTATGGAACAGCAGAGTTTCACGGATCTATCAATACTAAATATTGAAAGAGATGTTGTTAATAAAATAACTTGTTTAGAAATATTAGAAAAGTATTCCACTATAATATGAAATATTTTAATGTTTTAAGTAATACAAATAATTTATAATTACAAACAATGGATACAATGTAAAATACAAATATATTATGCTGAATTAGATACATTTGATTAATGTTTATATTATGTAGTCCATACATGGAACGCCTGAAAATTCAAAATATTATACAATTATTTTAATAGAAGTTACCAAATAAAAAAAATTTTTTAATATATTTTATACGTAATATTTTATGACTTTAATGATAAAATACAAACAATGAAATAACTAAATGTGTTACTGTTTATATACTTACTATAGTGTGCATATTATCATTGTTATTTAAGATTAGTTATCTTTATTACGAGTTTTGTACTTAATTTTTATTCGGTTGGGGTACTCTGTGGATAAAATTGTCAGAATAAATAGAAATGCTTGAAAATTTAACAGGAGGTTCTTTAAATTTCGTACTTTGTGGTATAAAAAAAAAATGAGCTTGATGTAGTATTTTTTTTTTTTTTTTTTTTGTAAAACAATTAGGAACAATCCTAGTTACTGGTCCATGCAAATTTTGTTTTTGTTTTGATCGTATGATCATATGTCTATTGTCGATTTAAGAACGATGGTGAAGTCAGAATTGTGCGGACTGATTTGGTTTCGAAATTATAGCTTTTCGAAGTTCGTTTCCCGTCCAGATAAAATCTGTTTCAGAATAGATGAAAATCGAAGAAAGATATCCAGTAGAAAAGTTGTTCACAGTAAAAAAAAAAATAAATAAACATCGTAAAACCAATAGGTGTACATTTCCAAAATTCGACATTCCAACACACGACTTTCACGCGTCAGTACCGGTCTCGTTTGCCTTGACCTCAGCTCGCGGGCGTTATATTGTGTGTCCGTCTCTTTTATCGCGCTACAACTGGTTTGTCCGGCCGTTTCTCGGATCTCCAAATTCCATTGGATCGTCCATTAGATCGTGCGCGGGAATCACAAAAACCGTTCGCTGGGTGCAGCGTACAGTAATATTATTAATGCATTTTACGATAAAAACGAGTATTATAATATTAAATAACCATCAAAACAGGTTCCGAACCCGAATGCTTAGCACTCAGACGTGGCGATAAATAATATGTTTCCACTCGATAAACATGCACTCTCTGCAGGTGCACGGAGTTTACCTAACGTTAAATTTTATTCGGGGTTTTCTCACGTACCGTGGGAACGTTTTTTGGACAGTTATTGATCGTTAATATTACGTGTGATTGTATAAATTATAATATTCTAGCTACGTGAGGTTTTTTTTAAGTACAATACGCATACTTAGGTCTAGTTCGTGTTCACACTCATCTCGTAAAAAGCGTGTGTGCACTCAACGTTAGGTTATTATAACCACACGATTCGTAAAATAAATTAATCGATATTTGTGCGTTTTTTGCATTTACTCAATATTACATTTAGATCAGTGATCAATTATTATTAGATAAAAAAAATAATAGTAATCTATCCACACGCATTTTACTATGGGATTTTAACTGTATTTAAGTCTCATTAAATTACAAAGTTCAATATAAAATTGTTAGTTGCTCATCGTCTCGTATTTTATGACAATCAGATGTTGTCCAATATTTTTCGGCATTATTTCATTTTAGATTCCGAGTGGAGTAAAGAAGCTTATAGTTTTACATATATGTTTTTCTGAAAAGAAATCTGACTGGGAAAGTACTTTTGGAAAGTCATTTTTCGATTTTTCTAAGGATTTTCCTGACAAATGCGAAAAAAAGGGGGAAAAATGTAGGAAAAACGAAGAAATCAGATCAATTAAACAAATATTATTTTAAGAAAGTATATAATGCTTATTTAATTAAATTATAAAAAAAAATTTGTAAACATTTGGACTCTTGATATCATTGTATTTATCCATGTGGCTCGCGAACATATTGGACACTCCTGGTCTATAGTACTGTCCATATAGGTAAGTAAAAAAGCCGTTTTTATATACAGTATCCAATATCCATTCAAGCGAATATTCTGTAAAATACTTTATAAACATTTTTGTTTAAAAATCAGTTCAAAACATATAACAAATAACTTTGTGCTATAACTCTTGTAGGAGGTAATTTAATCGTACTATTTTATCAAGAGACAGCGTTTGTTAGTTTGTTCACAAAAATCTCAAAAACTATTGGTTCGAATTGAAAAATCCTTTATGTGTTGGATAGTCCATCTATTGACATCTATCCTCTTTTGAAAATCATTTCCCAAAATTTAGTGACTTTTGACCGACTAAATTTGGTTCACTCAAATAATAGCATGAAAGTAAGAAAAGGTCTGAATAGGTAATTTCCAGTAATAAAAATTTCATTTATTCTATATTACACCACATATTGTATTTAATATATTAAAATTGACCTACTATATTATAAAAATGAAAGATATATTGCAACCACTCATAATTTTAAAGTTTTAAATGTTTTGATAATACTTTTAATACAGATTCTGAGTGAAGCGAGAAATTTATTGGTTTTACAATGATGTTTATTTTTTTTTAAATGTCACTTTTTCTACCAAAAAGCATACTCCGACTATCAAGTATAGCACCTTTTTTGAAAGGAAATATTATCTGGGTGGTACTTTAAAGAGGTCATTTTTTGCAATTCTCATTAATATTCGAGATAATGAAGAAAACCTCGTCCTTTAGGTTAAAAAATATTGAAATATTAAAAATAAGGTTGTCAATGATAACCATTTTTATTTATTTTTTGTTTTTATTATTTTAATATTTTTAAACAATCATCGTTTTCATGGAAACGCACATTGTTGTAATCATTTTACTATAATATAATATATATCATGTATTGTATTGTTGCCAAAGCAACGCTATCAACTGAACTCCGCTCAGAATCGTTTTTTGGTTAGCAAAGGTATATCGTTGCTTACAGATGTATATTAAATTATCATCTGTATCTTCCCTTCCAAACTTTTCTCCCACAACATTAGCTGCACCCACAGGAGAAGTATGTGCGTCCTTTTATTCACCTGATTTTTTACAATTTTTAACGTTTTTACATTTTTAAAAATTATATTAAATAAACATTCTTTTAATTTTCATGATTAAATAATATATTTCAAATTTTAAAATTGTTGTTCTTTTTTTCTATGGTCTTTTTTACCGATTACTATTTAATAATTTTATAAACTCCGATATCAAAATGTTTATTCCGAATTCCAACATACATCAATGTTTCTGTTATAGACAGTGGCGTATATAAGGGAGGGTTTTGAAAGTTCAACCCACCCCCCGAAATTTACGATTAGTACGACAGACGTGCGTGTATATGAATGTATTTAATTTGTATATTTACTAAAACCCAAAAGATGTTTTTACAACATCCTCCCCCAGAATTAATTTCTACATACGCCACTGGTTATAGATAGTTGTTCTTAAACTTTATATCAACAATGTAGGTAGAAGTAGATTTAGCGGAAATTCAAATCGAACTTTTTTCGTTCTGGCGAGAACGATAGTTAGTGGAAACGAAAAACAATTTTTTTTTGAAAACGACTGACGCCCATTAAAAAAAAACCCGAATGTGTAGCTATATGTGACTGGTCGCCAGAGTCTGGTAAAAGCAAAAACGCTAATCTATTGAACGATAAGTTGTCTTTAATCGTTGTTAATATATTGTACGGATTGGTTCGGGTATCTGTCTGAAGGATGCAGGACAGATGGTGCGGTATTTGTGTACGTGTATAGTGTGTTAGGTAAAAACCGTCTCCGGATTATTTTCATTTATCTTTTGGTAGACGGCTCGAATGACGCGCGCACAAAATAATACAATAGGCATATGTATTGAATTTTGGTCGTTAAAACGGACAAAGAAAAATATATCATAAGGGTTTCGTGCATTCTACGAAACGAAAAACGAAGAATGAGCCCGTGGATATAATATCTACGGCACACATTATCGGTGGAGTGCACATTGCGCCCGTTATCGAAATCTCTACTTGCTGAAAGTATATAAGGCGGACCAAAGCCTCAAAATTTAAAATTATTTAAAATCAATATAATACCATATAATCGTATACAAATTTACAAATTATTATAATTTATTGTTTCCTTGTATATTTGAAAATCGCCACGTAATAAAATTCTAAACACTATTAACAGTGAACATATAAACGATTATAATAATATGGTTTTTTGGTTATCCGGAGTTTATATCGATTTATAGTTTTTTAATAATAATAGAATATAAATGGAAAATCCATACGTATAAAATTACGGGAAATATAATTGTGCAACTATTATACCTCTAAGGCCCTCCGCACACGAGGCGATTCACGAGGCGATTTTTGCCACGCGCGATATCCTAGCAAAGGGAATGGGGATCCACTAACGATGCAATTTGATAACGACGCGACTGTGATGCGAGTGACGGACGACACGTGCGACCGGCAGTGCTGATCGCTTGGCAAGTCGCATCGCACGGATCGCGCGTAATTACATTTTTATTTTCGCTAAGTTATATTATTTATTTATACATAATTTTAACTACGGAGGCATTCAATATTAAATTTGTTGAAAAAATTGAAAAAAGTGAATAGCTTTATTAAACAATGAAAATATTTAAGTCGAAATATCATTCAAATTTAACTGATGATCATTTCACAGAATTACTGAGAACTGTTCAGATCTTAAGAAGCTCACTGAATAATACCAAATTAACAAATTTAACTTAGTTCTAAGCTATTAGTTTTATTATTAATATATATCAAACAAATTAAAATTCATAATAATAAGTGAATTTCGGTTCTATAAAGAAAATGTAAGGCCATATTTAACTATGACGTGAAAAACTTTGCCTCCATAATCCATCTACATTATCTAAATGAACCGTTAAAAATATTGTAGTTGCAACTCGCAACTATCATAATTTAACATAGATACATCACATACATTTACATACATTTATTGTATATATATATATATTTTGGATACGTAAACGGTCATGAAAAGAACACTTCAATGTTAAAGTACCTATAAAAAAATTATGAACCAACCAGACTTGCCTTGTTAAACATTTTTTCGAGTAGGTAAGTTGCTAATAGGCTGCTAAATATTGCTCCAAGTGCGAAGTCGATAGGAAAAAGTCAGGGTGTTAAGTGAAGTTGCCTCTCTGATTTTAAAATGTCAATTTCGATGATGAAGACCTATAGGTTACACATTTTTTAATGTTGGTTGCTAGAAGTTGCAAAATGTTGCTAAATATTGACATAGTTTTTGAATCCCTACGACAAAGTCGGAGGGCCAACTTCACGGACGCAGTATTGTCCCAGGACAAATCGAGACTAATAGCAGCCCTAATTTATAGCCAATCAAAATTATTGTCCGTGCAAAATATTAAGAGGGGTGCCGAATGTTATATTGTTATTATGTTATTAATAATTATTAAATATTCGTATTTATCGCTGTCATCGTGAATTCTTTATAGTGAAGCATTGTGTTTTAATATTTTAAGTTTAACTCACATTTTTATATTTGTTCTTAATTCTTTCGGCTTAATCTTTAATCAAAGAAGTCGGTTATAAAATCAATCATGCTGAAGTATCGACGACCTTACTAAATATTCTGCAGAAATTGATCATGTGAAAAATACAAAAATACAGTTTTATCAAATTATTTTTTATTTGATGGTAACTAACAAAATTATTGAAGTTTTATTATTGTTGTTAATAAATTTTCGTATAATAATACATTGTCATACTGATTCCCATTATTATTATTAGTTACTATTAACTAGTTACTATAAATTACTAGTTACTATTAACTATTAGTTACTATTTTAATTATTGAAATAATTATTATTAGACGCAGTTTCATGTTCGTTATCGTTCGTAACACTACCGAAATGTAAATTTGTTGCGCGACTTTTGGCCACCTCTGTATATATTTCTTGTATTGTAATCGAGTTTAATGATTGGCTATTGTTGTTTAAGATAGCATATTACTAAATCCATCAATAATGATAATCTATATAAACACTACGATAACGGATTGTTTGCAATGAATATTCAAAATATACGCATTAGCGCATTACTCAGTACGTGGTTTCCCGTATAATGTGTTTTATGTGCGAAATATTTTACGTTAATACTTAAATAAAATGGAAAATAACCAAGACTTATATCCTCTGAACGTGGTGGAAATTGAATTATTTTAAACTCCCACAAATACCGTTTTATTATACATATTGCATACGTTTTTCATAATTTCGTTCTCAATAGTAGTTTTTTTAGGTCTGCAGCTATTTCATTATTCCATTTCGAGCGTTCTGTAGCCGTATAAAATGTTGAATATAATGGATACGCCTTATTATATTATTGTGAAACACGATAGAAATCAGACGGGCCAACTGTTCGACCCTCGACAGCAAGTGAACCTTTTTTCTGAACCTTCGACAATATGGACGCCGAATTCTTTTTGAAGATCATATGTTGCACAGCAGGAGAATTATAGGCACCAGGTGTCTATTAAGGTTCAAAAGAGACCGAACGTTTTCTTTCAAAAAGCAATTTATATTTTTCCACCCCGTCGTATTGTCAAGTTATTTTATTATATATAGGTACCATCACAGCAATGGTATTATATTTATTTAACAATATGTCTGGCAGGCCAGCCATATTATTAAATTTTCATTGTCTCTAATCGGAGTCTTGGGGGTCTAGACCCCCTGGACTACTTTCCCCTCCCCGTAAAACCGCCACTGATATATACTATACATACTATATATACACAATACATGTTATATTATATTATAGAATATATGGAATCTCGGACCGCATATTCATTGGTATTTACGATCACCCGCCGGGATAATGCCCGCTGTGATAGAAGGTAGAATACTGAATAGACCCGTTTAATAAATATTTGAAAAACATGTTTTAGATAATGAAGTGGTGTAATAAAAAAATATAATAAAACGTTTCCGTATGATTTATATACGCTTCATCTATTAAGGACGATTTTATCTTTCGGAACGTTGTAGGTACACAAAACGTTGACACTGAATTTATGTTTTTATCTTTTACATCTAATTTAATTAAATCATTTAATGTTATATAACGTTCGTATCTTGATTGTTCGGCTCATTCGATTTGAACTGCCCTAAAAGATTAAAAGAACCGACCTTCATTGCTACGATATAATAAAAATACAACACACACACAAATTTAGGTGTCTGTATAAAATTCTTACGCAGATTTGAAATGAAAGCTGGATTTTATTGTATGTGCCAATAGTTTAGGGATCTAAATACGTTCGTATGTTTTCCGCTTTTTTGCGTCTAAAAACGTATTTTAATTTATGATATTGTATTTACATAAAAGATCATCACATAAAGAACGTGATTTCTTAGAATATATATTTTGTTATGAATCGTATATTAGACTGTGGCGAGCAGGTGTACAGCAGCCGCAGTGCTCAGATATGGTAAAGTATTTTTGAATAATTTAACACAAACATCATATTATAAGTTCGGTAATTTATTCTACATGGAAAACATTTTTCCAATATAAATTAAAAACACAAAATCCCTCACCTTAGCTCAAAGTTCGTTTAGTTGGCTGGATTCGGATTGAGTTCTTTTATATTGGAGACCCTCCCGTTATTTCTCCTGCACAGCTTATTCTTAATATTTATTTCCTTGTGTGGAGATAAGATGCAGTCGGTCCCCACGTGTATACTAATTTTTTTCTTAGAATAATTAAATCAACAACAATGCAGTTATTCGTGATATTCAGGTTATAGTTCGTATTTAGCACTATGTTTAATTACTTAATAGTAATTAATAAATAATACGAATGTTGAGTAAGTTAGTTGGTGTATAGCATTATTGATTTTATAATCGATGATAGTATATAATTGTAGATCGCGGGAGAATGTTGTTTTTTTTTTTTTTATTGTCGTTTGTTATCCGAATTCTAAATTTCCCGAGTCACCTGGTGGCAGTACGTTTGAGTAAACTTCTATATTTTTATCGGAAGATAGAAATACGACAAAAATACATGCAATGATGACGCACTTTTTTTTTTAAATGTCGAAATAACTTAATATTCTAAATGTTAATCGGAAATTGTTTTCCTAAATGTTTTCCTCATCATATTCATATTGTGAACTTTGTGACGTGTGCGTGTCATTATTGGTATATTGCATGGTACAATATTGGAACGGTACAACAAATTAGTTCAGACCATTTTATTGGTCAAATTTTCCATAGTCAAATTAGTTTTGACCATATTAAATATAAAAAAATATCTATTATCATTTATTCATATTAAATTGTCTGTTTTTCTCCAACACCACAAGTTACTCTATCTGACGTATAATGAGCCAAAAAGAGATTATATTACACTTCTAAGTTCCAACAACTTTCAAAAACGATCCAGCAGATCAGTAGATTAGTTTTGACCATTTTATTAAAAAATAAATTACTCTAACAAATAAATTCATATTTTAAATGCCTGTTTTCCTCCAACACCACTCGTTTACCTATAATAGTTAGCAATTACGCAATATACTCGGAAAAGTATAAAACAAAAGAAGATTTTTTTTTAAATATTTCAGTTCCAACAACTTTCAAAACTAATTTATTGGGCCGTTTTTTGAAAGTTGTCTCAAATTAAAAGTTTAAAATTGTCCTTTTTTCGATCATTATACGGAAGATAGGGTAACTTGCGGTGCAAGAGGAAAACAGATAATTTTATTATGAATACACGATAATAGATTGTTTTATTTTCATTTAATATGGTCAGAACTAATTTGACTAAGTGAAATTTGACCTATAAAATGGTCCGAACTAATATGTTGTACAATATTACAGAGCTTTTAATTTTTTCTAACATTTTTCAACAATTTCCAACAAAACCATATCAACATTGTTGGATGAGTTTTTCAAACTTTATAGCTCAATATGGTGTTAGTCATGCACTTGGCACCAAAAATTTCAAATTTGAATTAATTTATAAAATTTTTCCAACAAATTCCAACAACTATCCTATAACATCCAATAACTCAGAGAAAGAGATTGTTGGAAAATGTTTTTAATGTTTTGTGAACTTTGTGGTGCCAACTTCACGTATATATGTGAACAAAGTATTATTATTTAATTTCATATTTATCTACAGTACAAAATATTTAACTATATTTTCAAAAATATAAGTAATTCTACATTTGATGAAGTCACGATTTGTCTACACCAATTTTTTTTTTTTATAATTTTTTAAAAATATTGAACATTCTTAGTTACGATATATTATCACAGACATTTCATTAAAAAATGATTTAATTAACTATTTTAGACTAACTGTATAATTACTTGGTATTGAAAACCCGTACAGGTTTAATATCGGCTGATGCTTTAAGTTTTAAAATTATTTACTAAAAAACTTCGATAATGTAATTTCAAATGTATACACTTATGAAAATAGTATTTAGCAACACTAAAATCGTTGTGTATAACAGTGAATGAAAATAATATTGTAATAAAGAAACATGAAAACTTACGCTGTTGTTTTTCATCGCACTTCGGAGACATTTCTTTCAGTTTATTCGAACACGCGTAGTCCGTCGGTGACGACGAAAGTTCTCTTTTTTTTTTTACTATCAAACGGCTTACATCCGCTATCAATGGTTCAGCGACGGTAGTTAGTATCGTTTACAGTACTAATCAAAGTCTTATCGTTTCTCATAATTTCATCTCATCGAAAAACGAGGTCATCAAAAAAGTATTCCCAAACATCATTGCTAACTACAAAAATAACGAATGGTTGAGTGAACGAACGATTTTGGCGACTAAGAATAAAGATATGGATGACTTAAACTTTGTAATTCAGAATCAAATAGTTGATACTCTGCATTCTTTCAAATCTATTGATTGTGTAACAAACGAAGACGAAGCCACCAACTATCCAACTGGATTTTTAAACTCCTTGGATGTGCTTGGCTTACCACCGTATAATTTACAACTAAACGTGGAATCGGTAGTCATTATGCTTCGAAATCTAAATCAAGCAAAACTATGCAATGGAACGCGTTTGGTAATAAGAAAACTGATGATCAATGTAATTCACGCGACAATACTCAAAGAAAAATTCAAAGTAGAGGAAGTTATCATTCCGAGGATTCCGATGATCCCAATTGACTTGCCCTTTGAGTTTAAACGAATTCAATTTCCGATTCGTCTTACATTCACCATGACGATTAAGAAATTACAAAGAAAATTCTTGAGTGTTTGTGGTCTGAATTTAGAAAATGCATGTTTTTTTCATGGATCAATTGTACGTGGCATGCTCACGTGTCGACAACGATCAGCTTTATTTCTTATTGTACCCGATAACGAGCCGAAAAATATCGTATATTACAATTTTATTATTTTTACATTATAATAATTGTATTGTTTGTGTTTGGAAATTGTGGCATATCCGCGCAGATTAATGTGTTTATAATAATTTATTATATGGTTTTTCGAGAACTTTTGATGTTAAAAGATACGATTTAGAAGGCAGATCGGCATTCAATTTGCCAACAACGAAATTTGCTACATACTTTCCTCTAGGATCAGTAGTTTTATCAACTGCAAAAAAAATTTAAGAGTTTCCTATATATTCTCGAATATTTTGTAAAACGTCAATATAACATTTACTTAAATAGTTTTTTCTTAACGTATTTTTATCTGGTTTGTGTTTATTTGTGTACTTTTCCAAAAAAGATTTAAAGTTTGTATTTTGTAGTTTATATAAAGGTATGTTTGAAGAAATTAAAGGATTACAAAGTTCTTTGAAAAATTGTGATTGATTTTCTATGTACGTTGATTGAATGAAAGTTTGTTTAAACATTTTTGATGTAAAAGAGACTTTGCATGCTGATCAATTTGAAATTTTTTTTCAACTGTTATAGGTTTTTCACAATGTTGACAGAAAACAGTTGAATTATTTAAAATTTTGAAAACCTCACCAGAATTGTTGTACAACTCAATCCACTTTCAAATTAACGCCGGTTTTGAATTTGGAGTTTTAGGCATTTTAATTAATTCAAAATTAATCGGTAAATTACAAAATGATGGCGATAAAACACGCGAACTCAATACATTAACTTGACAAGGCGTAATTCGTACTAACAATAAATTGTGTCGGTATAAATGTAGCAGGAAATTTTATAAAACTAATCTTGTTGATAAAATTATATCTAGAAATAATAATCTTGATAAAACAGGTAAACCCACGTTTCCACTATGCAAGTTTAATTAACCTATTTTTAGCGTCTGAATATTCTTTGTAACGTAAAATATTTGATATATTAACGTACCTATTATCTTTTTGTATTTGTTCGACATGAATTTTTGTTAAAATATGCAAGAATATTCATAATATGCACTTATGTCAGAATATGCAAAAATATGCAGCAAAAAATTTTGATATTTAATTAGTTAGGTAATGATTTTTGGACACTCACTAACTGCATGTATATGATGTTGAAAATAGCAACATGCATTTCATGCAAAATCTGGTCTTTAATAATAAATGATATTTTGCATACACATATTATAATTTGACTTTATAAACTGCATACATATTGACTGTAAAGAACTGAACATAAACAAAACTAAATATATGAATAAAACATTTAAAAAAACTGTATGTTGGAATATACAAATTGTTAGGCGGTGACATGTTCGTGCTCATGATATGGATTTCCAAAATATTAAATATACTTAAGAGGCAAACAACAGTTGTAAAAGCAATTATAAAAAAAATTCAAAAAGATATGAATCAAATATAACATGTTTAGTGTTTACTCTAAAAAAAGAAAAAAAGAAAACGGAACTTTAATCAATAATATCAAGATTTTGAAACCTATGTAATACCAAATCAATAGAAATAACAGAGCTACACAATATATATATATATATATATAGGATGTTGATAAATCAATTTGTCCTTGAGACAACAAAAGATAACACCAACGAGAGGAGGACTCACTCAAGTTTAACGGCGCTATATTTAAATTTTGTGAAAATTAAAAAACACCTCATTCTGTTCTTCTAATTAGGAAGTTGATTTCGAAACTGACAATAATGCGCATGTTCAAAAATCATAGAAATTATTTATTGCATGGCTTTTAGAAGTTTAATTTAAGAGGTAATTTTTTGTTATCTAAACATTCATTTCAGACCACCTACTGTGCGACGTTGATATCGCCACCAACGACGGCCGGCATGTTAATATTTTATTTTTCTGACCGTATTATCATGTTTCGATTACTAAGAATTCTAATATGAACCTCTCTCGAATAATACAACGTTGTATTTTGTTATTACGAGAGTAGTAGCGAACGGGCAAGTGGCAGTTCGAGGGGAGAACGATTATTTTCGTTTTGTCGTTTTTTTGCCGCAGAGGATCACGTGCGTGGGTAGGTATGTTATTCAGATTGTACATTATCGTTGCATTTAGAATAATATTACAATACAGACAAGCCGTATTGTACAAAATAGTGGCGTCAGTTTGAAACCGATTATTGGCTGGAGACTCGGGACGGCGGGGTACCTCGTCATTGTGTAGAGTCTCTTTCTTTAGTGCACACCGTAGAACAACGAGACGCGGATGGTACCTCCCCCCCAGCCCATCGTCGTTGTGTCAAGGACACCAGCCGAAAACTGTTTTCATCGGTCACGTCGTCTTTTAGTATTATAGTTAATTATTATCGATCGAAAAATCGGGACGGGTTTTGTTTTTTTTGTTTCACCGTGGCGCTGTCGTCGAAAACGACGAAACATACATACGGTAACAAGTCTTTGTAATGTATGATACACAATGATGTAGTAGTAGGTTTTGTTCTGTAGACTACCGTACCCAAGGTTAGGTACACACGGCACAATAACAAACCGACGACGTAATGATATTAATACCGTACGGAAAAATCCAAAGAAAACCCGAAAATTGACAATAACATTTCATAATAATAGTAATAATATGATACCGGTTATCTCGGTCGTATTGACGACAGGCCTTTGTACGATTTTGATGTCGAATAATGCCTACTCGGAAACAAAATAATAACGTATATTTTACATACATATGATAAAAACAACTTAATAGCGAAGTCATTGGTTTTGCGAAAGAAAAATAATAATACCTAGTAATAAATAAGAAAAGTAATTTAAATCGAACAATAAGCTCGTAAAACTCTTATAGTAATACACACTCATAACAGTCATAACGCGGCTATATAGCGGAAGGATTAGAAAAATTTAAATTTCACGCTACTTTTACGCACCCACACGACGACGACGTACTTTTAAAGTTAATTCGTGTCAACCCGTGTGTCAGTGTGTCAATGGATTTTTGAGAGGGGGGGGGCGCTCATTGGATAATTGAATCGAACCCGTCCATATAAAATCACACGGGATTTGCGCGGTTTTGTGCGATGGCCGGGCTTCAGGAGGTTTATTCTGCTAATGAAACTACGCCAAGTACACGCGTACCTGGCTTACTTTATTGGCATAGTGCTATTTCACTAAAATTCTTATTTTGCTTGCTTCGCGTACTGTTACGTACTTGGCTTTCTTAAAGTATGCCAACTATGACACGTCGGGAGGTATCGTTGTTGACTTACGTAAAGTACTTACTTGTATATATTCGATTTGGTTATCTTTCAGAGTTGTCATCATTGATTGTTTTGAGATTCTGAATGGAGCGAAGAAGCTTATGGTTTTACAAAAATGTTTATTTTTTTTTTTCCGTGGACAACTTTCCTACCTACTTCCTCCGATTTTTAAGTGTACCACCTTTTCTAAAAGGAAATCGGTGTGGGGAGGCATCTTAAAGAGGTCATTTTTTGAGTTTTCAAATCAAATACGAAAAACCGAAAAAACGTAGGAAAATGTAAGAAATGTAAGTATTAGTTAAAAATAGTATGGACTTCTTTTTTCATTTCCCCCTCCCCGTTTTCGAACATATTATTACAAATGTTACAATAATATTATTATTGTCGAAGTCGCGTTGATCCCGAAGTTATGGATTTTTAGACACCCCTCCCTCATTTAAGGTCTCACCCAGGGACGATCTCGGGGACAGGGGTTTAATCTCCCTCATACTCTACTCGATTGATATTAATGTACATTCCTTCGGCGTTGTTATCATGATTGAATGAAATGAAATACTAGTTTCTGCTTTTCATCAAATTTGAGTAACAAAAGGCATCTTATTGTGAACAATTAACTTTTTATCCCTTTTCGTTCGAATATTTCAGTAAGTGCTTCCCAAATTTTTAACGGAATCTCTTTACCTTTTACTTATGTTAGAAGACTAAGCTTTTCTTTACATAAGTATTGATTTACTTTTTCTCAATGCATTGAGCTCCTTAACTTCACCAGCGACATGATGTGCACTTTTTTCGGTCCTCACGGTCCGTAGCAAATTTTGTTCTTCAAGTAAGGTTTCCATTCAGTATTTCCAGTTACTAAAGTTTTCTCCATTGAAAAGAGGAACTTTATATTTCTCTTCTTCTACAGTACTAAAGGATGGATCACTAACGGACTGGTAAAAAAAATGAATACTGGTACAAGTATAATTCGTAGCACGCGATGCGTGGTGAATATTAAATAATAATAATGTTTTAGACATCAGTTTTAAACATTTTATATTATAAGACTAGAAACGTGAAACAAAAATAAGAGGTATACATATCATTGAGTGGATTAAAATATAATTTTTGCGACGGGCCGAGTGACTACGCCGTGCGAGGTCCGAACGCGCACCACGCGTAGGTAGTACCTTGTCGGAGACGTGTAAAACCTCAACTACACGTCTGAGCCGCCACTTAAGTGGAGGTACCGAGCTGACCCGGATCATGACCACGTCTTTGGGTTAAACGTTTGAGATTAGGTGTCTGTCCGTTCGATCCACTCCTGTAGGGCGAATGTATTCTGTGTCACGAGCGTACACACACGGCGGCGAACCAAAACTCGTATATTTTCGCGCATACCCACTACAAAACATGATCAACCGACCCGACGGTGGGAGAAATTGTATTGTTTGGATGCACGAGCAGTATGCGTTCTCTCGTGGTATCGGATATAGATATTCGACCGACAGTTTTGTGCGGTCGTGCCTTTTGTGCCAGCACCGCGACGGGCGCGGCGTAGTCGATTTCAACGCGCGCTAACGGGTGGCATTGGAGCGCCCGCGCTACCGGCGAATGGGCCACGACTCAGCGTTGATTGGACGCGCGGAGATGCGACGGATAGTTACCGAATTCACTACGGGACGTATCGAAACTATCCAGTACTGACGACTACGTCATCGGTCGCACCCATTTTTATCCGTGCAATAGGTTTGGGCAAAATATATCGATGTTTACAGTTTGATATATCGATACCTAGTACCTATGTTTCAAGACAAAGTTAAAATGGTTTTTAATAAAAAATTGTATTTTTACACACATTATTGTTTCGGTATCCACCCGTTGTTGGTACAGCCCGCCACCGGTGATAAATGGAATATTTGGTTCGTGGGAGGTTTCGATTACAGGAGAAGGTGACACTCGTTTTAAGATACTGATTAGTGGCCTTTCTGTAGCAATAACGGTTTGAGTGCTATTGGTTTCAGGAAGGGATTCGTGGTAGATGCCTATATTTGGCGAAAAATCTTAGGTTTTGATTTGCTTTGTAACCTGTGGTCAATGTGTAATCGGTAACGGTATCGGGAAGGAGTTCGCGGGAGGGGGGGGGGGTTGCAGTTTCTGTTTATTCGAGTACGTATTTTAAGGCACTGATCGGCGGGTATTCGGTTTGCGAGCTATTGGTAACGGTTTCGGGAAGAGATTTATGGTAGGTGGCTAAATTTAGCGAAAAGTTAACGTGTGTCTTTGTTTTTGAACCTGCGGTCGGCACCAGTAACAGGATGACAGTCACCAGTAGCGTAAGTCGTTATTGGAGTCGGCTGGGAGAAAGCAGGTCCGGTAGAAACATGTTGAGTTAAAGGCCCCATAAGGACGTAACCCAATATCCGTTCTAGACGGTACTCCAAGACAAAAACGTGCGTGAACTGCTTACCGGTTACGGTGACCAGTAGGCGGTCAAACGTTCCACCGCAGGGTACCGAAACAATCAAAAGCCTGCTACATTGTATTGTTGGTAATCCACGGTTCTTTCCTATTTGGAATGTAAGATAACATACAATATTTAAATCTCACTAAGCTTTATAATATTTTTAATATAATTTGTCCCTGAAGTCCCTCAACAATGGTTGGCCTCTTCGCTCACGCCTACTGTCTCGATACTCGTACACTGTTAACTAGCTTCACTTGTGCTTATTGTAAATATTATTTTACAGATTTTACAATACTCAAATAAAAAAAAAATGTAATTTGTCATGACTTGTTAACGTACCTGTTAATATTAAGTATATACTTATGTACTTCTACAGGTACGTAAATAAAATAGTACAAAGTGACCTAGGACTATAGCAATCTGTCTAACTTCTCCGTTAAGTGTCACCAGAAAACAGTGGCTTACCCACCATTCACCAAACTAATAAAATATAATCAATTATCAAACCATACAAACCTATATACTTCCAAATTAACAAACGCCTGCTATTATTTCTTTCCCATTTTTTTTTAGAAACACCCTATTTTTCGGTAGGTATTTTTTTCCGGGATTTATTTACTTACCAGTATAGATATATAATATAAAATTCAAATTATTATTATTATGTTATTAATTTGCCACTAAAAAATGAATATGCACACGTTTGATGCGCGTTTATTAGTAGGTATTTTACAGCACGTGTAGGTAAATAATTTTATATTTATATGAATATAAAAGAAACACTTAAAACTTTTGTCACACGCTTGTGTTTATTTTCACTGACCTTAAGATTTTTAAAACACCCTGCACGTAAAAACTATTGGCAATGTTGTTGTTAACTTTTTTTTTTTTTTTTAAATTTTTCATTCTAATATTCAAAAACAGACTTTGAAGAAGGTACATGTGTACAATATTATAATGGTACATATTTGGCAATGAGTATCGAAAATCGGGAAAAAAGTCCACTATTAGATCCCGACTACGTTTTGAACATATTATATTATTAGTTATTTTCAATATATTATCATTAGTTATGAGAACAAATGAATAGTTACGACCGACTATAGTTGATAGTCGATTTAATAGTTAATCGCATTCGAACTATCCGATAGATTGAAAATTATTCGAATAGTTTTTTGAAGTATTCGGCAGTATTTCGGAATAAAAGTATTATCATAGAAAAAACAATCGATTAAAGAGTTCATTTATACAGAGAGTTAAGACTGCAGAAATGCGTCATTAAAATTAAAACTATCTAAAAACGAAAAAAGTTTATGCACAATTAAAAATAGAGAATATAAAAAAAAGATGTGTGCAATTACATAGATGTAAAAATATATTCTAAAACACACTAATACACACAATATTGGGTGCTATAATTTACACAAATGTTTTTTTTTTTTAAATTTTTTTTTTTTATGTGAAAACTTTCTACCAGAAACCTAACCTAACCAATATGTTCGTACGTGTGGTACAATTTCTGAAAGGAAATATTGTCTAGATGGTACTTGAGGAGGTCATTTTTTGATTTTCCAAACGGTTTTCAGAATATTTGGGAAAACCTGTGAGAAAACGTAAGAAAAAGGGAAATTTACGTAAATAATTATTTTAATTATGTTATTTGTTGTAATTCAGTTAAAAATATTCATAGAGGCTTGAAATTTGAGCAGAAAACTTATATTAGTCTATTTTTACGTGGTAAAACTGTAAAAACATTTGAGCCATATTTAAGCTATGTATAGACACTTTAGTTTTGTGAGTAATTTTTATTTGGTAGGTACTCTGTAGATAAAATTGTTAGACAAAGACGAAATTCTTGAAAATTGAACAGGAGGTTAATTATTATTTGTAGTTTGCGGCCAAAGCAAAACAAATTAAATTTAATGTATTATGTTTTTGTATAAGAATTTTAATATCATATTTTGACGAAAATTATTTTAGTAAAATATTATGTGGAACAAATCGTGTTACTCGTCCATACAAATTGTTTTGATAATTATTTTGCTGTTATACATATGACATAGGTATATATTGTTGAAAAAGCAATACTATTAACCGAGCTCCGTTCAGAATCGTTTTTCGTTAGTAATGATTAATTTTCGTCTACAGGTATACATTAAATTTCCGTCTATATCTTAATTATCCAATTTCTCCCAACTTTTCATCCACAACAGTGGCCTGTCCATCAGGCGAAGTATATGTCCATTTTTTTTTTCTTATCAATTATTAATTTTAAACTTAATTATTTCACCCTCTCTCCCCATAGTTAAGGTTTGAAGACGTCCCTGGCTGAGGCATATACTCGTATATATTATTACGTCTCATATGAAAGAAAAAAAAACTTCATTGTGGACTAGGTAACTCAAACATAGTTTTTTTATCAATAGGTAAAATACCTATACCAGTACCTACCTACTACCTAGGTGTTCAATAAAATAGTAACGAATTACGACTATAGTGTGTATGTTGATGCAATAAAAAACATAATAAAATCGATTTAATTTAATAAACCACAGCTAAAATGCTAAATTGTTATTTAGCCATGTAATAATCAAGTAGTAAATCATATTTTCACAGGATAGGTATGACAAAATATCAACATTAATTTAACTGGAACGTACCATATATGGCCGGTACATATATTTCGCATATTTGGTCGCACTGTTTAGTTTTGAATGATATCGACAGATACTATCGTTTTTCGTTATCATTTTCAATGTTTATACTATAAATTTTTTTTCTGATGTAAAATTGTTACGATTATAAATTTTGAATAATCAAAAATCAAATCATTATGGCACAACACATGAACTCCGCCGTCGACGAAGACGCAGCCCTACTGCAATTTCCCAAAGAATTTGAAAATGCTGAAACGTTACTCATCTCTGAAGTAAGAAACACAAATTATAAAAGTTGTACTTGGTACCAATAGAATTTTAATATGATCTTAGGTCAATATGTTGTTGAAATTTCGCAAGAACCAAAATGAAAGCGCCGAGGAAGAACAGGAATTCTCAGAAGTATTCAACAAAACGTTGACATACACAGAACAGTGTTCCAAATTTAAAAATAAAGAAACTATTGTTGCTGTGAGGAATTTACTTGCTGGTAAGAAGTTACACAAGTTTGAATTAGCATCAATCGGTAACTTATGCCCACAACTTGCCGATGAAGCCAAATCACTTATACCAAGCCTAGAAGGTAGATTTGACGACGATGAATTACAACAAATTCTTGATGATATACAAGCTAAATTAAGTATTCAGTATTAATTTTAATCATAATAATATAATAGTAGTAATAATTTATAATTATCTATGATTATTTTTTTTATCAATCAAGTGAGATTAACTATTTAAGTGTATTTTATTTGTTACCTTAAATAAAAATAAAAATTTATCAATATCAAGTAATTAAGTAATATTGGCATGATAATTTACGATGATTAAAACATGATAATATGTACTTATATCTTTATCTGACGTTTCAATAAAATATTATCATTTATTTAATAATCTTTTTATTGAGATTTATGAATAGATACCTATTTCATAAACATAAAATATTTTTATAAGTGTAAAAATTAAAAAAAATAAATTGCATTAAAACATTACATAAAAATAATTTATATCATCGAATTTAAAAATGATTCCGAGTAGAATTAGTATTTTAAAATTTATTTAAATTTCTATTTATTATATTATTTCCGTTATACCAATCATCCGTATTGAAATAAAATAAATAATTAAATTATAGAATACCATTAATATTTTTTCTAAATTTTCAGTAATTTATCTAAAATATCACCTATGTCAAATTTGTGTCAAACTTATTTATTGTAAAATAGAATTTCTTATCTACTTTAAAAATGTGAAAATATATAAAAGTATAATCACACAATTATATTATTACGTTTGGACAGTATATTATGCTTCCTTATTGTAATTAATTAAAATCAAAATATCAAATTATTATTTTATCTTTCCTGGTTTATTTGAGGGAAGGGGGACTGGGATATTAAAGAAATATCTCTCCACTAGACCATTTTTTTTTTCGAAATCTATTATTATTATAATAATATAGTATTTTTTTAAATTCAAATTTTTTACTTTGAATTCTGAAAAATCAAAAATAGATTACATCTTACTAATAATAATAAATTATGTACCTATAAGACCTGAATTAATACATTTTCTTGTTTAAATGGTTTACTAATATCTAAAGTTATTTGATTTTAATGATAATTTTAAGTATGTAAATTACTTAAACAAATTGATATATTTTTTATAGCCCAGGTACATGTTATTCACAATTTAATTTATTTAGCTATTAAATCAAAAATAAAAACATATCTTACATACACATACAATAGTATAATATGTAAAAATAGGTAGGCAATAAAATAATAAATCTACTTATGAACAAAGCCTTGTATTATAATTATAATAAACGTATTATAATTTGTTTACATATATAATGTATATTCTATAATTATATTATTATTCAATACCTATTATCTTTGAGTAAAAACTTCTGGGGAAAGTTGGGAGTTTACAATTTTTTTAGTAAAATAAAGTAGAATTACCGTTGCACGAATAGTAAATTAGACTGTTGAATGAAATAATTGAATGTTAAATACTCTTTTGTTTTAAATGAAATTTATTTGACATTAGAACTTTAATAATTTAAGGCGAGTTATTAAAAAGCTTAATAAATTCCTCTATATATAAAGATATTTTGAAACAATGTTGTATTATGCGGGACTTTTACTATTGTGATATCTAAAATTAATTATATTTTTATACATTTTTATAATTGACATTTTTCAATATAATTGTCACTGATACCTAATGTTTATATGCAGCTATGTGAAAATTATCACAAATACTCATGTTTACAAAAATATCACAAATTTGAGATTACTTTTAACCAATTGATTTTTAAATTTAACACAGATTAACATAGCCTTGTAGTGAACTGGTTCTGTTGGTAAAATACTATTATATGACTGAAGTGTAGTGAACCGGACCTGGTGGTACGGTACAATATTATCATCTGACGTATGACACCTTCTGCCAATGTCTCTTCAATGATGTTAAGTAAAATAGAGTTTTAAAGAAATAAATCAACACTTAATAAAGATATTAATTTATCAGTAGCGGTTCTAACATTAAATTTTTGAGGAGACAACAACTTTGTACTATTTTAGACACTCAGGTAACACAAAAATATTTTTGCAATCTTTTCAAAAATGTATTCGGACTATAAAAAAAAAAAAATTCTGAAACGTTTTTAAAATGTCTTAACGGCCACTTTTAGGTTTTAAAATAATATAGAAAATATGTTTTGAAAACATTTAAAATACATTATTTGCAATTAAGTTCAGCTCAATTCAGTTTCCAATACTGATTCGTTTTATTTAAAATCCATATTTTGTATTTTAAAATTAATCAGAGCACTGCTTCACTTTCGTTATTTCTCATAATTAAGTAACTAGTGAGTTACGGTTTTGTACTACTATTTACTGTTATATAATATATAATATACCTACAATACACGTCTATAATTTAAACAGAACTGAGACACACGGATCTATAAAGTGTCTTTCTAGTTTTAAGTTGAAAATAATTTAATATCCACACTTGTATGTAAAAGGAAAATTATCATGAAAAAAAAAAAAAATGAATAAATAAATGTATGAATTAAAATAATAAAAAATAACGACTTTTGGTTTCTAAATTGACTATGTTGAATAACCATATGAAAACATAAAAAGGTTTACTATTGAATCGACATAATCAATTAGCAGTAGTTTTACGAAAAAAAACGTATACATTATTCAAAAATCATTAACCGTGGTTGTAGAACGTTGACATACAATCGTGATAATAAACTTATTAAGTGATAACGGTCGGCCGTTCAGCTAGCTACGGTACCGTGCTGTTGGCCGACGGAGGCGACGGTCACAACGTTATGCCGGCAGCTCCACCGAGAAGAGCGCATGCGCCTACTCGTACAGTTTGTGCGTGTGTAAATCTGTGTACACACATTTAAAATACCGGCGGCGGCGGCGGTCGCCTCTTAGGAGGCCGTCGTCGTCGTCGTCGCGGGACACATGGAGGGACCCGCTGTACCAACAATATTATATCCGCATACTGTGCACGCCGCGCGGTGGACACGGTACGCTCCGTAGCACCTCACGTACGTTTTATTTATTTCCCCGTCGTGATAGTGTCCAATTTGAAAATATGAAAAAATACGAACAAACGATATTTCATCATTTAAATAATATTAACAATATATTTATTATTTTTTTTTTTTCGATTTTTAATGGAGGCGCTGCCTCCCCGGTAAAACCGCCACTGGCTATACTACCGAGACTAACCATGTATTAAATAAAGTATTGAGCGATGTCTAGAAAAGTCCTCCAGTCTCAGTTTTAGCTGAGTCTGATCACGTGTTTAACTCCACGTAGGTACCTATGCGAGTATAATATACTGGGCGTTTCACTAAGCGTGATTACTGCATTTTTTTGGTTAAATTTTGCATACGTCTGATTTTCGGAATTTTCGAGTGTAGTCAAGGCTGATATTTCAGAATACTTAGATTTGCACAACATCTAAGGAATATCACGTGACGGTACTAACTTCGGTTTTTCAAATTAAAACATACGCTAAAAATTCCATAAATACGCGGATTTATTTTTTTAAATAAACGGTGTTAACATTTTTGATTTCCGTCAACCCGTTGACGAGATATTAAACTTTTAAGTTTAGGTAGGGGGAAAGTAGTAAAACACTAATAAAATGCCGCCGCACAAATAATACTATGCCTTCGTTCTCGGAAATAAATTTAAGCGGCTTAAAATCTATTTTTACAAGCTTAACTAAATTACGTATTACATATCTTAATCAAAATAAAATATAATGGTTTTCGAAAAATACTAAAACACGTCCTGGTGTCTCCGTGGAGGAGACCAAGAGAATTTAAATAAAGAATAGAGAAAAAATAAAGTTATGTTACGTTGAATCCGGGAAGTAAACATGACAACGCCTTAACTAAAATAGGGGAGAACCGAAATAATATTCATAATAATAACATCAGCAATCTGATATTTTTTGGATGGAACAGTGTTCAACCAGATGGATGCGATAAACATTTTACGCGCCAAAATTAAAACTAATTTACTAACCTATATTTGACGAAAAAAAAATAAAAATAAAAAATATGTTGTCTAATGTGCTAACGCGTTTTCAAATTCCATTTCCAACACTCCACATGTATCATACAATGGAAATACTTTTATACCTAAAACATTTAGACGCTGACTCGATCTGTATATCATTCAATCCTTGTATATATACCTGTATGATATTTTATCGCAACTTTCAATCAAATGTTTTAAAGTTCATACTTCTAGATCTCGATAAAAATAGTGAAAAATGATAAGAATAAAATATCGGTGATTATGATCTTGTTTACGTGCCACGCGCTATTATAGGTATATGTGCGTAGTTGATTTGCGTACTATAGGAAAGTAAACAACCGAAATAATATTAAAATGCTATCGCACCCTTTCTGGGAAGCAATTTAATAAAATATGAAATATTATAAGTTTACCAAGGGCGCGGTTAGGCCTAAAACAACTGTCACCCGACAACGTTTAATTTCTACAGTAAAATAAACTAATTTCCAGGATGTACAAAAAATGCGTAATAAACGAAATAATATAGATTGCCGCTAATATGAACGACGGGTTGCGAGGGTCCCTCCGAGCATACACAACGCCGCCCGAAACATCGTCGAATAAGACGAGTCCGCTACGATCAAACCGCGAGCGACTTCATGTCACTCTGTTTTATGAAATATTTTTGGACTTTTATTATTTGAAAATTTCACTGGGGAGATACTTCAAATCAAAAATATTCATAATATGGAGTGACGCGAAGTTGATCGCATTTGATCGTGGTGGACTCGTCTAGTTTGACGGTGATTTGGGTGGCATTATATATGATATATATATATATATATATTATATATTGGAGGGACCCCCGAAACTCGTCGTTCATAGTCGCGACTACCTGTATTATTTATTCTATGTATTATCTACATTTTGTATACATCCTGAAAGTAATTTTATCTACATTTTACTCATCGGCTGGTGTGTGTAAAATGTAAATAATGTACAACAAAATCGTACAAAATTAGTGATTAGTTATCATTTCATGGCGAATAGATTTTATGTCTGGGCTATGCCCCTCGGATATCCACACAATATAAGTCGAAGCTCCTCCAGCATTAAACTAATTTCTATCGCACCGGATACCTATTCGTCCAGGTACGGTTTTGGTTCACACGCTGAGTTGTCCTATCAATCGACTATGGCTCTCCTATATATATATATATATATATATATTACATATGTAATAAGCGTGTGGGCATGTAACAGTTATAAAAATCAGTTATTCCACAGCATTAGGTTAACTTCCCAAGCCGAATTTGGTTATTCGGTCCGTTACATTTATTATTGTTTTGGGTGCATACAATCGTGAACTAGAATCGGTTTTATGGTTTTTGGGGACCCTCCTTAGTGTCAGTTACCACTAACATTATCACATATAGGTACTCGAAAACAATAATTATCAAATATTATTTTTATTGTCGTCCGCGTCTTCGAACGTCGAGTCGGTATACAATATAATACATAACAGATCGGCCGGTCGCCGAGTGTTATTGTCGCGTATGTTAGTATTAATATCTGTTCGATGATTTACCGCCCGAGTCGAAAATGACGATAAGACGTTTTCTACATAATCAAAATTATAGCTTTACGAGTAATAATTATCTCGATTTTTATTATACTGGACCTAAATTGTATCCGTTATGGATAATATACGTGTATACACGATAAGACCTTTTGATGTATGTGCTCAAAGAAGATAACACCTAACCGCAATAAAACCATTACTTGGGTTGACCGTCACCGTGAGCATTGTGTATTATCTATCCGCCCGCGGGTCCCTCATCACCCGAACATCTATGAATTATTCGATAGTTGACATTTGCCTATAGAAATTTATGATAAAGACGTATAATCCGATAGTTGATATATATAATACATCCCTGATCAAGAATATCGGTCAGTAGTATTTTTTCTACATAAATTTCTATAGGCAAATGTCAACTATCGAATAATTCACAGATGTTCGGGTGATGAGGGACCCGCGGGCGGGTAGATAATACATAATGCTCGAGGATGTTTTGAAGGTTAAAGTGTTAAAGTGTGCGGCCGTGTTAAAGTATAGCTCCTTGCTCCCCCTTGCTCTTTGCTCCTGAGTTAGAACCGGCCTTTTCATACTACTCTCCTTTTCAAATTTTTTCGAGTCCGTACGCGGTATTGGTCAGTCGTTCTACTATAGGCTTACTCATGTTTATCTATGAGAGAGCTTGTGGGCACGTAACAGGATATAACATTATGTTACGATTATTACCGAAGCACACAATAATAATACTAATAATATATACATTCGAGTAAAACCGAGTCAACAAGTAACAATACGAGATGTTCAGCTATTGTTTTTAGACACGTAATATATATAGGTACTCGGAATGTTTGAAATTCAACAAATTAAGTGTATAAGTATGATATTTGATCTTACTGAATTTGTTCAACTGAAATAGTACAAATAATCCCACACTTTATTGACATTGGTCAACCTACCTGTTATTTTTCTTTATAATTTTATATTATATATATATATTTTTAATTATTTAAAAATGTCTGATTTAGATTATGTATGTTCAGTAATAAATACAATTGGTGAAAGTATTTTTATATAAATATTGAGTTTCGAAACAATACAAACTATAAAGTTGTTTTAAAAACTCAAATTGATTTTGATGAAAATGTAATATAATTCTAAATATGAATGATAATTAAATATGCATTTTTTCTGAACATACGAAAATAATTAACTGGATTGTATACAAGACTCACAAGAACTGCGAGAAGTTTAAATATAGGAAAAAATAACTTTGCCAATATTGTTAAAAATACTCGTAGATTCGTTTCTGTAGACTTTATTATTTCAACGAGAATATGAAACAAAAATTGTAAAGCTTCTATCGAAATATTAACTCGAAAATTAATGAAAACAAAATACAGAAAAAAAAATGTACAAAATAATTCGCCGCGTAGGTGGGCCACTGTTGTAGATGAGAAATTGGGAAGGTAAAGGGGAAATTTAATGCATATCTGTAGTAACGACTAGCTATTGCTAACGAAAAATAGTTCTGAATGGAGTTCAGTTAATAGTGTTGCTTTGTCAGCAATATGGTAAAATAATTTAATAATAGCATGTACATTATTTATTTTTTTTATTAATATTTGTTTAATATTGTTTCTATTTTCCCGTTTTTTCCCTGTTTTCCCATTTATTAGGATGTTACGTGCCCATGCGCCTCGTGTCGAGGGACACGTGTGAGCCGTATAAGGTAGTAGTCGAAAAAAGTTATTTGGAATTTGAAAACCGCTTCAAAGCTGGAAACACCAAGATATGTAATAATTGGTTTACAGAAAAATACCGAAGATTATAGTAAAGTCGAACATTGTAATTTAACAAACCCTGTGGGTCAGGGTTTAGAATAAGCCAACAGTAACTCCTGTTAATCGTAAAAGGCGATTAAAAAGAGGTAGAGGAGAGCAGCAGTATCCGCTATTACCGACCACTGGCGAGTTCTGCAGCAGAACTAACAACAATGGAAGGATTTGACGAAGGCAGTTTGGATATATTCCAAACACTGGTTCGTGAACTGCTATGTGGAAGGAAAACGATACCACCACATTAATATTCCTAATAAGTAGTATGAATCGAAGTTATGAAGAAAAAAAAGATACTAGACTAGATTTACTCGGAAATATCAGTTGTCTCGGCAGGGGAAGAAACAAGGCTTCTCAGGTCGTCATCAAACGAAATCCTTAAAAAAACACCAGAACGTGGAATTTCAGATGTCTATGTTAAGTGTTGGGAATTTGGAAAATATTAAACTTGAAATTGCAAAATTAGACGTAGATATACTAAGTGTGGGTGAAATATGATGGTCTGGAAATGGAGATTCCTGGTCCGATGATTACCATGTTATTTATTCTAGGGGAGAAAAGCCACGAAGAGCCGGAGTTGGAGTGATATTAAAAAATTAATGGAGTCAACAGATGATAAATAGTTTATAATGACAGACTTGTAATGTCATTCTGTTTAACGTATTTTATATCATTCGGACTTGCGTTTTTACTACGATACTCAGAGTCGAGTCTAAACATTTCATGCGCCTACGTCCTACACCATCGCCGTTCTTATACGCTGAGCACGTTACACCCCTCTACAACAGTGGCGTACCCGTTCACTAGTATCAGCTCTTTTGTAATTATACAGACATGATACGGTTAAAAATGTTAAATATTTTATCAGCTTTTTTTTTAATCGTAATATTTTTTATCGGGTTTGTTATTTCAACTATTATTGGTAGTACCTATATCTGTTTTACACATTAGTTATTATATTATTAGTTATTAAATATTATCATGTTTGTTTTGAATGGAACACAATAGTTGTTTTTAGGTACATGCAATTTAAAAAAGACGTGTTATTCTCTTGGAAATTATATTTTTTAATGCGTATACGTTAATTTTTATAGTTAAGCAAATATCTGAACGTGTATTTTTAACGTTTGCTGAACTATTAAAATTCAAAGTCTTGATAGTTTATATTATATCAGACGAGAGAACATACCATATTTGATTTTCGAGTTTGAAATTTATACGTAATAATGTGGAGATTAAATATTTGTCGTAATAATTAGTCACCTAATGGCTGTTGATAAAAGAAATAGTATGTTTATGTATTTTTTTTTTATCTTAATACAGAGTAATCCATTACTTTTTTCAATTTTTTTTTTTTTTTTGAAAATGTAAGAAATAAATTGCTCTTAAATTTAACGTTTACATTATTTTTTGTCACCCTAATTTTTGGGGGTGAAACGACTACCTACTTTTGTTTTTCAAATGAGAACCTATATTGAAAATTCCACCAGAATTTCACGCGAAAATCAAATGCGTCGGACCACATACAGAAAAAACAGGTTTTGTAAACTTAAGTATCCGTATAACACCATTACATTTTGTTTTAGGTAAAGTTCATTATTTTATATAAAGTTCGGATTCGCTTACGAAAAAATAAATAACATTGACTATTTGTTATTTAATAGGTTTGGTTAAATACAATAACGAGTACAATTCGGCTATGCAGGGTGTTACGACAAACAGACGATTAATAGATTAATATTAGTTTTTAATAAAATAGCAACGAATAATATCACTTTTATTTTCATGTTAGACATAATTCCACCTGCCCCGTCCACATCGGCTCATACGGATGTTACTAAAAAACACTATTATTGTCGAGAGAGAAAAAAAAACACAAAACAGATAAATATCGTAAAACGATAAATACATGAAGAGAACGTGCGCGTTTCGCCGTCTCCGTGTCCGCCAACACGGGACGCAGCACATGTGCGTTCGGCGGAACTTATTTTGCGCCGCTACAGCGTTAATCGAGAGTTCTTACTATCGAACTTGTCCGTGTTGATTTTTTACCGACACGTGTATTTTTTCGAATTTTCCCGCGAACGAAAACTACGATAAGCGCCACTGTACCCGGACCGATTGGCTCTTCGGGTGAATTTTTTCTCTCTTTTCGGAGATATAGTACCCGTAGTATTACAGTGTTGTTATATGGTCGGTATCCGTTCCGTGTATCGCGCAGTGACGGGGGTCGGTGTTTTTAATTTGTTACACGAACGCGAGCGTGCGAAATGCGCGAATGGCAATTCGAAAACCGCATACATCTCGCAATCGAAACGTAAGAAAAAAAAATTATCAAGTAAACCGTAAACCGACGTCGCTTTGATGTAAGACACGTGCGGCGCGTCCCTGTAGTACGGTTGTGAAATACAATGCGATAAACGGCGCGTAACTTTGGATTCGGTATTATTCCTCGAAATGGTACACACTGAAGGCGAGTGAAAATTCCGCCGGGTCGTGAGAACAGAAAAACCGGTAATCGCTGGCCGAAATGTTCGACACGCGAGTCCACACACGCGCGGCGAGTGGGCTTCCGTCTCGTGCTCGGGGTAGTGAGTGTGTAGCTGCCGCGGTCGAATGTCGTGGCGTGGTCTGTGCACGGATGCGTTTGCGTGTGTGTGCGTGTGAACGGTCATCGTTTGGTAAGCTTTTCAGTCGAGAAAAATACGCATGACCGCGATATACACCGGTGAGTATCGAATATAAACAATATCAATTTGTTTCGTTTGACATTATTTATACGCGATCTGCGTGTAAATCATTGTGAAAAAAATAATAATGTATCAAAAGAGCGCCGAGAAAAAAAACCGATAACGGTCCTGACGCATACACAAACGATACGTTATTATTGTTAAGACGATACGCTGTTAAGGCGCGTCCACACGAGACTGTATTTACATTGATGTTTGTTATTGATTTTTTTTTTTTTTGACATTTTTCCTACCAACGGTTTTGCTCCAGCAATTTTTCGAGTACAACACATTTTTTTAAAAGAAAATCTGACCGGGGTGGTACTTTGGGGAGGTCAAATGGGAAATAATAGAGGAAAAACTGGAAAATGTACGAAATTAATTATTTTCAAATCGTAAATATTACGGCCTTTTAAAACATGTATAACCGAACTCCGTTCAGAATCGTCTATCGTCAGCAGAAATTAATCGTTGCGTACAGATATACATTGAATTCTCGTCTATATCCTGCCTTTTCAACTTATCATCTACAAAAGTGGCCTTGCACCCATCGTGTGAAGTGTGTCCGTATCTTTTTCTCATTGGCATTCGATGCACAACTTAAAACCAAAATAACCGTTCACACATTCGAGTGACTCGAATGCTCGCGGTGTTCCTTAGGGCACGACTCAAGTACCGACACTCGGCGGCTCGCCATGCGACCCATTCGGCGAACGTTTACTAATGGATCCGAATGCCCATGCGAACACGAACATTATCAACACGGAACAATTTTCTTTTGAAATTTCTAGAAATGGTAAATACACAATGATCATTGATCGAAATAAAATATTATAGCAATACGAGGAACGAATGTAAAAAAAAAGGTTCTAATAATAGACATTTAAAATAGATACCGAACCTAACCCAACACCATGCTGTTTAGGGTTTAGCGAAGTAAATGTCACGCGTAGTTTCTTTTTGTATATAATATATTGTATTATATATTTTATATAGGACGACCGTCGACCGTTTTTACTATGTCGGTTTTCCGCCAAAGGTTAGATTCTCGCCGAAAAAAAAAATTGTATTTTAAATGTTTTGTAAGAACTTCTGAACTTAAATCCACGGTTTTACGATTTTATGCGGCTCATATTGAATCCCATTTAAAGACGATAGACTAATTTAGAAAATAATCTGTGCCTTGTATAGTCTCCGTGTTGTATTGTGTATAATTTTACAACAGTGGCGTCATTAGCGGGACGCAAGGGTGTAGGAATGCATCCCATTAATTTCTTTTAACGCATTTAAAATACGTGGATACAGAAAATTGCATACAATTTTCAGAATAATACAACCATTTAGTGATAAATTTTACAAAAATATTTTTTTGTGGTTTTTTCATAAGATTTAGCGACAATTGCATACATATAGGTGTTACGTGCCCACGCGATATTGTAGGTATTCGCCCGCGGATCCGTAGTAAATACCGGATTAAAATTGCGTTATTCAAGGGACCGTATCAAAACCGGGAGCTAAGATTCCTATAATATGCAATTGCATGTTTTATATACCAAGAGCGCGGACGGGCGTAAAACAACGGCCGTAAAGCGAACATACAATTTAAATAATACGGAAATGTACCGTAAACGAAATAATAGATAGACGCGCCGGCGTCGGTGACGGCACATAAGGTAATACAAAAATGTATAATGAAACGATAAAGTCAACAACCGAAATAGGGGGAACCGAAACACTAGTATAATGTACCCTTTTAAATTTCTTAAATTGTGCATAACAACGTGCGAGGGGATACGGTCGTAAAACAAATATATAATATTTATAATAAAACGCGCAAACCGATGAGCAATATTTAGATTCCAGTAAGTATAAAAAATGTCACTAACGAAATAATGTAGGTAGCCTCACTATGAACGACGGGTTGCGGTGGTCCATCCGACGACCACGATTAAACGTCGCCCGAAACATCGTCGAATTTACACCACGATCAAATGTGAGCAACTCCACGTCACTCTGTTTTATGAATATTATTTGGATATATTTTTGTGTGAAATCAAATTGGACCTGAGCTCTACGTATTATGCTCACGTGTTTTTCTGTGTCGCAACATTTGCATTTTTCCGCTGAACGAAACAAACCTTTCAAAGTAGTTTATAGGAATGTGTTTCAGTAAATAGAAAATGCCCAAAAACAGTTAATAATCGAAGTCCGCGCGGACGACAACTGTTTAAAAATAGTTAAAACAACCATTGCTAACGAAAAGACGATTCTCAGCGGAATTCAGTTGATAGTGATGCGTCGTCAACAATATATATATTTACATATCATATTATAGTAAAATAATTACGTATGCATTATATATTTTCTTTAATAATATTTGTTTAGTATAATTGTACCTATTTTCCTGATTTCCCTACGTTTTTCCCATTTATTGGGAAAATTCCTGGGAAAATCAAAAAATGGCATTCTTAAAGTACCTCCCCACACCGATTTTCTTTCAGAATAGTTGCTACACGTGTAGAAAAGTTTTGCACAGATTAAAAAAAATAAGCATCTTTGTAAAACCATAAGCTTCTTCGTTCCACTCGGAATTTAATAATAATATCAAAATCTATCAAAGCAACGCATTGCTGGGACAACTATGTATAATACAAAAATAATAATAATAAAATCTAGGAATAGGAAAGCATTGTTGGGACAGTTAGTATTCTATAAAACAAATTAAAACTTCTCCAGGATTTAAAAATAACTTTAGTTCCGTGGACACTCGAATCTTTTTTATCTACGCAAATTTTGTAATTGTTTTAATAATATTTTAGAACGACTGAAAGACACCATATCATTTGAACCATCCACAGGGCTACTCAGTTTCGATAAATAAAATAAACTTTTAACTACATTTATTGTTTTTTTATTTATTTAAAAAACCTCAATATTGCTGTAGTTTCATTGACAGAAGGTGTCTTTAGTCATATAATACTATTACACCGTATCGTCGGATCCGGTTTATTACAGAATAAAATATTTTTCGGACGGCTTAAAATACAGTTCTGAAAAAATGCCTACTTTTCGGATTTTATATGGTTTTGACTAAATACGATAATGATAACAAATTTTTCGTATAAATTATCTTCGGATATTTTATGTGGGCCGATTGTATTACGCATGTGTTTATTAATCTGGATTTTATTTAAATTTTGTTATCTATGTTTTTATTTTAACGAACAACATCAATGAAATTATAATTACGACCGTGTATCAATACGATTTAATCTCTAGATTACGTAATGATGTTTAGAAGAAATAATATAATATTATATTATTATATTATATAATAATATAATATAAGTAATATCTATGATAATTTTGATTTAAAAGGTTATTAGAAAGGTTCATCCGGAAACGATGCACTAACGATTTACGTACTTACATTGTTCTCTATTCACTGACTCAAGAGATATGGTTTTATAATACAACATGTGTTATATTATGTACAATGTACCACTTAAATAATAACATAATAATACGTATGTTTAACTGTGAACTTGTAAAACTAATTGTTTCCATGTTAAACAACTTTAGATATTTCGGACTTACTATTTTTACCTATATCTTTGGTATAAAGGAAGAAGGGCTCAAGTCGATTTTGTAAAGTTTTCAATACATGCAAAGTAAATTTTGAATATACATACACTTGTTCAATTTAGACTCGAAAACAAAGGGCAAAAAATATAATCATAAAATCATAAAAAAAGCCGATACTGGGGACGGGTGTGTCACTGTTGTGGGTGAGAAGTTGGGAAGATAGGATATATCTATAATCAACGATAAACAATTGTTAATGAAAAACGATTTGGAGCGAAGTGCGGTTATTCATATTTTAAAAGGCCATAATATTTACGATTTTTGTCAAAATTTGATATAAAACTCTTACATAAAAAAAAAAATAACACTACATATCATTCAACTTTTTTTTTTGAGCCCTAAGTATAACTTTAATGTTAAATGTTAACTTTTGATAAATCTTCAAGATCAACACTTACATAATAATATGCATAATGTTAGAAATTTTGTATTCATTAATTTAATTAGGAAATTAAACAACTATATAGGTATATAAATAAAAAAATAGATATTAACTATACAAACAATTATAATACTGGTTTTTTTATATTTACCTACCAATCTACCAATATTTAGTGATTTTTTGAATTATACCTATCATTCAAAAAATTCTGAATATATGATCATAATAGGTATTGTTGAAATCTAAATAATTGTTCTATATTTCCATGTGATATTCTACCATTATCATTAAATGTCTATACATTTAATGATAATAATTAGAGGCTGGAATTTTATGCATTTGCATATATTTATATATTAAACTAAAAAATAGCTAGGTAAAGCCCCCCATACAAGGTCAGTCATGAATGACAATCAACGTGATTGACAGTCAAGTCTGATCATTGCCTGACGATTAACAATTACCATATAGGTCAATCAAGACTGACAATCTTCAGTCATTCGGTTATTTTATTTTAGTCAACACAATTGTCGAAATTGCGGTGTATCGTTTAGTTGTCATTCAATATTTATTGAAAAAAATTTAAATGAATAAAAAAGGTATTATTGGTATTGCTATTTACCTTGCGTGTGATAAAATTAAAAAAACCAAGAGAAAAAAAAGATTCTATTTTTGTTCAAATCACTTTTAATTTTTCACGTAACAGGTAAACTGCGGTATAAACGTATAAATTATCGCCAAAATTCTTCATCATCAACTTTATTTGCCATTTTTGAACGAAAATATAAAATTTACAAAAGACAAAAAAATCGACTGCTCCACACAATTCGACTTGGTTGACTAATAAATTGTACATTCATAGACACGTGATTCATAATCACGTTGATTGTCATTCAAAACTGACCGTGTATGGGCAGCTTAAGACATAAATTTGAATCTCAATCTAATGTGTTGGTTTAATTTGGTAAAATGGCAAAATTTAATTTAGAATATTTTTGTAAATTTGGAACATTTCAAATTATTATGCATATGTTAGCATTTTTTTGAAATATAATACATGTATAGAATAAAATAGTACGAAGTTATTAATATGATTACTTAGTGCATGTCCTTCGTAAATCCCGTGAATCGTGCAGTTATATAATTTGATTTTTGTGCTAAAATAAGATAAGATAAAGTTTGCTAAAGGTTATCAATACGATAATTCTCGATAACGAAAAACTAGTAATGGACTAATAATGATTAAATACTGGTTTTTATACAACCGTGCTTCACGATATTGTGTGTTTGACTGTTGGTGTTTCTTATTAAAATGTCAAAAGTACAATTGTCCGTTCATAAATATGTAGCGGAATTCGGAGAACATATTTTTGCATCTGATGGGGGAATTCTTTTTTGTAAAATATATGCGATTAAATTCAATAATGCAAAGCGCTTTACTGTCACACAGCATCTGAAAACAGATTCGAGACACATTCGAGCTTTTAATTTGCAAAAAATGAGAATAAATCAAAATCTCAGAAATTATTGCCCAATATACCGGGCAAATCTATGTTCGCAAAATATTTATGCAACACATTGCTCCTAGCAAATATCCCTTTGAAAAAATTGGAAAATAAACATGTCTGTTTGTTTCTTGAAAAATATACAGGTAAAGATATCTTTATACCTCCGGTTACTGTGAATATTTTAAACCAATATTAAATATAGTTCAGCAGTTAAGTGCAGAGGACGTAATATCCATCGAAAAAGTAAAAAAAATAATGTTTGAAGAAAACACTTTGGAAGCCAATTTAGTATTTATTTATTCAAATTATGGAATATCAAAAACAGCTATAAAAAGCTAAGAAAAGCAATGTCTTCCGTTAGCTGATTTCATTAAAATTGTTGAAAATAAGTTTAAAGAGGTATCTTTTACAAAAGGCGTTGAAATATATAATAAATTTAAAAATGTTATTGAAACAAACGATGGATTTCGGCATTTATCACATATATCCAAAATTATAACTGGAGAAAATACTTCAACGAACAATATACCAGAAGACCTTTCAAGCAGTGACTTAGTATACATTAATTATGCTCCAATATCTTCAACGGATGTAGAACGGAGTTTTTCTCGATTCAAGAATATATTTTCTGAATACCAACGTGTTTTTATTTGAAAATCTAAGTCTTTAGCAGTTAACTATAACTCTCCAGGTGACTATACAAATATTATGAAAATCCGCTTGATTTGTTTAAATTGATTTTCGTTCATGACTTTTTGTTTAGATGAATGCATTTTCAAAATACAATTCAATTTCAATACAACATACAGTTCCATACAGTTCAATAAAATATATAAAATACAGTTGATATATTTTTTGATCAATATTAATTATTTAATGAATTATATACATTTTAAAATCAAATAAATTTAATAAATAGTAAACATACATTTTTGTTTGCATATTTTGAGTGCATATTTGAATGATAACCATCACATAAATGCATGCATATTTCGTACGTTTTAAGTGCATATAATTCCGGGTCCTAATAATAATATATAATATTTTAAATAAATATTTTCTACGTTGGAGCCTAGCGGTTTATTATCGGGTTTGTCTCAATGTATGCCCGCGGATAGCTGCATAAACAATATCTATAATAATATCAATATTTTCGGGAGTTTTCGGAGTATAGACCCAACCGTTACTATATAACGACCGATTGATTATACATTTTAGAAATCGCCGAATCGGAAAAACGTATTAATGTAAACAAATATTATTACGATTAAAATTACGCTACCGTACCGTAGCCAATATTTTTTATTATTTTTTTTTTTGGGGGGGGGACTTATCATTTATATACAAGTTACCAAATGGATGTCCATTTTTTGTACCATTAAGTTATATGTTGAACGAAAAAATCACCGAAATATCTAATAAACAAAAAAACGGGAGGGGGTCGCCCCCACCCCTTCCGCTTTCCTTCTGGCACTGGTGTTCACTAGTCAGGGGAGGTTAAAGTTCTTGTTCTCAAAAAAGCCGAAATTTCAAGATGTCACTGTATAAGAAGGTACCTATATTATAATATTTTGAAATTAATTTGATAACTTATATAATTTTCATAAAACCAACAACTCTACAATATTAGGTAGTCTAGTGGATAGGGCGTTAGGTTAGAGTAGGCAGTCTCGGTTACAATACCCGACTGTACAGATACAAGTTTCCGTTTTTTTTTTTTTGCATTTTTTCTCAATGAAAAGATTAAGATCAAATTTTTTTTCATCAAAAATCTACGATTTCAACAACACGAAAAAATTAATTTCATAAAAGGAACCTTGGTTTGTAATTTCAAAATAGATGATTTTATTATAATTTATTTAAATCCAATTCAATATAATCAGAAATCATGTCGTATATTATAATGCGAGTGGTATTACGTCTGACGTCAAGGTGCTGGCAAGAACTTAGGTCAGATACATCTACCGAATGCCCAGTTCCAAGTTCCCTTTTATAATACTTGTCCGTGGCTTCGCGTGATCGACTGACTTTGAGTGACTTGGTAATTTATCTTTAGCATTAGGTTTATCACCCGGGTCAACCAATCATCGCACGTGCACCTTTTTAATAACATAAATGTCCTCGTTTATCGATGCTATTAAAACCCCCTGCATATTATAATATACAAAATTATCGTAATACACGTTTTAAATACATGTACTGGTGTATCATAGGTGAATATGCATCCCACGTAAACACAAAAAAATAAAGAACGTGTTCATACATCTTCGTTACAGAAAAAAAACCGTATCGAGATCAGATTAGTTTTCATTAAAAAATCCAATCCTTGCTTTTGATGATTGCTCTCACTAGTCGTGGAATTCTTTTAACAAGTTTATCTAATGTTTTCTGTTCCAAGAAAGCTCATGCCTTTTTAATTTTTTTTAAGTTCCCAGTGGATACTGGACAATATGTTCTTTTTTTGTGAGCAAGATTTTCTCACAAAAGTTCGATCGGGTTGAAGGAATTGCGGTGGCCATATCATATATTTCAAGTACACCATCAGCTTTTTTTCGCTCTAAAAAACTGCTTCCAGTCTGAGGACGGTCGTCATAACTGCCAGTGTCTTTAAATCGAGTTTTCTGTCGAACGCACACAACTTTCAATGCAATTTTCAATTTGTTGGCAATTTTTCAATATTTTTCATTATATAACTCCCTATTTTTCAATAGGAATTTCTTTATTTTTTTTCATGATTGAGACGAATAATATCCGGGGGGCATTTGATAATTCGAAATTTACAGGACCGAGATAAAAATTCGATTTACCGAGTGTTCAAATAAATGAGAGGGAGGGGGGAATAAATAATTCGAATTAAAGAGAGTTGAAAAATTGTATTTTATTAATTATATTTATATTTATATTCATCGGTGAGCAATAAACCTTTATACTTTACGGGATTCATATTCAGACTACGTTTATTTTAGTTATAAACGACATAATTGAAATTGAAAAATTAAATTAAATTTAAGCGATTTATGATAAACTACGATAATATATTTCATCACCGTCGTTATTAATTTGACTACCTTAGTAATTTATACTTTTTTTTTTTATTACTCACAGAGATAAGGACGACAAATATTTATATTTCAATCAATTTGTATGTTTTGGTAAAAAAACTTTAAAAAATTACTTTATTTTAAATTTTTTTGATAAATTTAAAGATATCCATTTTATAGAGTTTATTCTTCTGATAATTTAGACGTAGGTTAGGTATTGACTTCTTATTTTCATTATATTCGTGATTTTTAATCATTTTTTAAAGTTCAGAGAAAAAAAATGTACAGTCAATTATTAGCCATAATAATAATGATAATTACAATATAGTAATAATAATCTATTAGCGAATGCGATTACAGCTTGCTGCATAATTATAGGTGCTATGAACTGTACTACTTTGAACTTAAAATAATGATTAAAAAAATCATAACTTTAATGAAAGCAAAACGTCGGAACGTCCAAATTTTCAGAAGAATTTCTATAAAATCTTCAAATTTTTCGAAAATAATAGAATAAAAAGTAATTTTTTTTCAGTTTTTTACCAAAACATAAAAATGTCATTCAAATATAAATATTTGTGTATACCCCTGTGAAGAATGTATATAAGTATTAAAAAAAAAAAAAAAAATATAGAATTTGACTATCTTTATTATCTCAGGAGATATTCCAATGGGTGTATAATTTATTACCTTCGTACTCTGTTTACATACCTATACATAATAATAATATTATTATTATGATGTATTAATATATTATATTATTTAACGAAATTACTGAACCGGTTTAATTTTACATAATTTGAATATTACATAACAAATGCTCGTAAACTAAAGAATATTAATTTCCTGTAAAAAAAAATTTAATGATACGGATGCAACATATTTATAAATTGTATTCAATAATTATGTTTAAATATAATATATTTTATCGCCCGTTGTTTAGTTGTAAAAATAAAACGTGATGATAAAGCATTATTGTGTAAGCATATTATATATATCTATTTATTTAATAATTAATTGAGTTATACATAATTTTATTACGTTTCTAAAGAAATGTTTTCTGATAACATTATGTTATCCGAGTTTTCAACAATGCAAATATATACACTAATACAATGCAGCAAACATTTAATTTATAAGGTGAAGATTCAAGGAGATAAAGTCACAAAAAGTCTATATAAGAATGTCGGTACGTTAAGTTTGTAAGTCATTTCACTCGTAGATCCGAACGGTGTACATAATATTAAATCGGAACCGACAAAAATTGTATTTTATTAGTTATCTATTGATTAAAAATAATCCACACTATTATACAGATATACAATAACGTACGTGGCACCTATGAGTCATAGATAGTACAATTTACAAGGAAATTTAATGATTTCTTTGGAAAACGCGATGAGTTCGTTCGTCGTGAAACAAGTATGTATAGTATAGGTTATTTTTCTATAAATAATTTACGCTTTTCGAATCATGATGATCATTAGATCCGATATCTACTTAATAATACAATAACGCACCCAGAATTTTTCAAAAAAAGCAAGACATAGAAAATGAAAAGAATATTATCCTGCAGAAGATATGTCTATATGTATTGTATATAGTATTTTTCTTGAGGTTATTTTGCATAAGTAAATACATATAGTACCTAAGAAGTACATAAGTATTTGTACATACTTGAGTAGTGAAAATGTGTGCAAAGAGTATTATTTTATTACTATTATTAATGTTTCACTAATAAATAATTTATATTATTTTTGTATTTCAATACGGTCAATATGGGGGAGGCTTTTACTTCAAAATTACTTCAGCTTCCAACTTGAAATCGTATTCATAGATAATAAAGATATGCCATCCATACCATTATCAGTGTTTTAAGAGGAACGGGCATAGTTACTCAAAACCATTATTCGTTTCAAAAAAAAAGGTGTACACGTTTTACTAGGTATATTTTTGAAAAGGAATACATGGTACTCTCACCAAACACATTATCAAATATGTAGGTGTCGATTCTACATGGTGTAAATTATAATATAAAAAAATGTACGTTTTTGTTAAAACGGACAATTTTAAAGTTGCATAAAGTGAAGCGTTTTATCCCCTGTTTAATCTATATAGTGATGAATGATAAATCGCCTCACTTACAATTATTGCTTCAGGAAGTACTTCTTTATTATCTACGATTGTACCGAGCACAAACCAATTAATTTCTACTTCCTACGTATCTTTGAAAAACTGGTGCAAGTCATAGATATTAAACATACGGATAAGGCATTCTCGCTCTACAAGCATGCATAGGCCAACATAACAAAAAGAGAAACAATGGTTTTCGCTCACACATATGTTTCTGCGTAACAAGGAGAGTAGTAAATCCCTGCAAGAGAGAGAGAGAGAGAGAGAGAAAGAGAGTGAGAGAGCGGTTAATAGTAGTATCAATAATTATGTTGGCCAACGGATTTTTATGGAATACCTTATTCACATGTTTAATATCTATGGTGTGGGTCAAGTACCAAAGAAAAAAACGGGTATCTATAGGTTATTATAGGTATCAACCGCTGTATTAGCCTTGAATTATTTTATCATATCGACCCTTTTGAAAGTGGAAAGACATATTTGTATTATTAATAAATTCTAAACGATTAATAGATTATAAAAAAAAAAAAATTATAAAAATAAATTAAACCTGCGAAACGATGATACCTGCCGAAAAAACAAAAAAACAACAAAACCTTCATAGTAGTTGTGCATCGGCTTGACAGTGACTCTATGGACTTGGATAGTAAACGCGACACGTTTCAATAACGTGAAAAAACTTTTAAAAGAAAAAAAAAATAGAAAAAGAAACCGAATAAATTAATACGGCAGAAGCGTGGTGGGAGGGGGGAGTTCAAGACGGAGTCCTCGTACAAGTGGTAACAGTATTATTGATCAACATCCCATCGCCCATACTATTTATATCGTACCTTTATGGTTCCGAGCGTAGCTTATTGGTTTTCCTACGTTTTTTTTTTCCAACCAAACAACACGACGACGGCCGAATGTCGATTACGACGCGGCTGTTAGTGTATTATTAATATTATCGATAACGGTCGTTATTAGGAGGAAGTCACGTATAAATAGGTTTCCGTGTTCGCGTACGACGGGCGAAGCCACCGAGCTAGAAATTACTATCCATATTGGAACCGGTGATATTTTGTCTTGCACGTGACGTGCAACATAGGCATTTAGACGTGTTCTATTCCCAACGTATGCCGATCGTCCTAGTGAAGGGACGCGAATAACTTTTCCGAAAGCGTATTCGAATTTGTCGTCGAGTCAACTTGGGGTCGACCGCCACCCTTTCGATGTATTATTTAAAACGACTCTCGGAAAACATTCCAGTCTGTTTTTCACAATGGCCTTTTTCGGATTTACGAGGACGAAATCAAACATTAGAGAAAATCGTTATCGAGTTATCGACTCGACAACAAATTCAAATCTGTTTATTCAGCGGTGATCGGTACGCCGGAAATAGAGCCCGTCTACAACGATTCCTGTTTCGCGCGCGTGTCGCACGACAAAGACGGAAAACCACCGGTTCCCATAACATAAATATTACGGACTCGACGGTGTAAAAAATCAAAAAGACGGTTACCGTCCGCACAGTGTCGAGGCGACAATAAAATATGAAAACGTTTGCGGAAACCGTTATTGCGTACCCACCGTACCGGTTCGGATTTCGTGGTAGGCATAGGTATTACAATATTTTTGATGATGGTGGAGCGCGCGTTTCCGAACCCAGCGCTACGGATACCGCAGCAATCGCTGCAGTCACCGCCACCACGCGCATACCGACCTTGAAAACGAACCCGCCGGACAACGGCGACGACACCTAGAGCGTCCAACGTTCGTCCGGCCTAGAGGGCGCGCAGTACTGCGCATTCGCCCGCACCGTCGCGACGTCACTCATCGGAGACCCGGTTCGGTTCGCACCGCACCGGTTAGTAATCGTTTCGCGTTCGCTCCGCCGGGCGTTATCGCCTCGCCGTCGGTTTCGCGTTCGTTGCCTTCCCGCCTTGCGTTTTATCTCGCAAACGAAACGCCGCTACGTCCGTTTTGTATTGATCTATGTACACCGTTTTACACGATGTTACAAACGTAAACTATAATTGTTATACATAATATCAAGACCGCTGTCTACCTCCGTTGTCGGTCGATTTATTGACGACGGGTTTTTTCCTCCCTACCCCGAGCCACTTAATTTTTGTTCGTTTACTCTCTCGCCTCCACAAGATTACTCCGCTGCGGACGGTCCAGCTTGGGAGGCGAGTTGGATTTCTGGTATCCGGTTGTTGTCGTGGCAGAGCGTTTTTTTCGGCGCGGGCACGTTACACGCACGTGAAGACCGATGAACTCCTTCATACGCGACGGCGTTTGTTCGCGGAAGAAAAGAAACGGCCGTCTGTCGCGTAAGAAGCGGATAAAGAAGAAAACGCGAACTTTTACGAGAATCATATTCTCGACGAGCGACGATGACGATGACGATGATACCAACGACACCGCTGTCGCCGTGGACAATCGCCCCGAAAACGTGGACCCAGGGATAACGTCGGTTTTAAATAAAGGCGACCCAGATCATCCGAGCGACGAACAGACCGAACGAAAAAATATTGACTCGTCCAACGTAAGCGTGTACCTGTACCATACATAATACCTATTATTGTTTTCATATTTTCTCGCGCGTATAATCCAGATTATAATATTTGTCGGACCGCGAGTGTAGAGACGGTTCGATTTTTTTGACATTTTTCATTCGCGAATGACCACCCGACCCGAGTCGCGGGTAAGGGATGACGGACGTTTTTTTTTAAACCCGTTCGCGTGTCCGCGCGATGTTCTACCGGTCTTGACGTAATTATTTTATACCGACAAGTATCTATCACAATGGTATCTACCTACTAGCTATTCGTGTTCGTTTTAATTTTGTAATAAATTACCGAAAAGTCGGGGAGGACTCCGTCTTAAATTCCCCCCTCCCACCACGCTTCTGCCGTATTAATTTATTCGGTTTCTTTTTCTATTTTTTTTTTTCCTTTAAAAGTTTTCTCACGTTATTGAAACGTGTCGCGTTTACTATCCAAGTCCATAGAGTCACTGTCAAGCCGATGCACAACTACTATGAAGGTTTTATTGTTTCTTTGTTTTTTCGGCAGGTAAGATCGTTTCGCAGGTTTAATTTATTTTTATAATTTTTTTTTTTTTTTATAATCTATTAATCGTTTAGAATTTATTTATAATACAAATATGTCTTTCCACTTTCAAAAGGGTCGATATGATAAAATAATTCAAGGCTAATACAGCGGTTGATACCTATAATAACCTATAGATACCCGTTTTTTTCTTTGGTACTTGACCCACACCATAGATATTAAACACGTGAATAAGGTATTCCATAAAAATCCGTTGGCCAACATAATTATTGATACTACTATTAACCGCTCTCTCACTCTCTTTCTCTCTCTCTCTCTCTTGCAGGGATTTACTACTCTCCTTGTCACGCAGAAACATATGTGTGAGCGAGAATGTGAGAAAAAACGTAGGAAAACGTACAATTTCACGATTTCATTATTTTATAAAAATACGGATGACGTTTTCTACCAGAAAAAATGATATAATCAAAAAACCACAAAAAATAATTTTTGTTGTCTTTTTAATTGACTTTCTAACGGTATCGTCGCCAAAACTTTTGAGCTTTTAACGAATTTTAATTTTTGGGAGTTTTTTTCTGTCATTCGGTTATAAATACACGTAGAGACTTATAACTTGGTTATAATACTTATATTGGACTTAACTAGACGTAAAATTACCAAAATTTTCAAACGACTTTTTTTTTTTTAATAAGCGTTTTGAAATCAAATTTAAACGAAAATCGCAAAAGTTATGTATTGCCGAACTGCGCTCGGAATCATCTTTCGTCAAGCAATGGTTTATCGTTGCTTAAAGATATAAATGAAATAACTTTATGTATCCTACCTTTCCAACTTCTCACCTAAAAAAGTGGCCGCTCCCGCCCCCTGAATCAGCTCTTTTTTATTTGTACACGGTTTACCCCTTTTTTAGATTCTTTCCAAATAATATAATGTTTGTTCTGTGATCTAGGTAAATATAATGTATTTGATGGCATTTTTGTTTTAATTAGAGTTTTAATTTTTAATTACTTATAGGCAGGTACCTAAATACAAAGAAACTTAAAATGTTAAATTCAGGAAAAGTCAATATTGACACTTATTCCAAGATTAAAATCTATTAATTACTATTGTGTCTAATGTATTGTATTCAGTAAAGCTTATTTACTGAAAAATTACCGAAACCGTATTACAACATAACATAAATATTATGTTCTGGGCCACGCGCCATATCATAGGTATACGTGCGTAATTAAATGTGCGTACTACAGTAAAGTCAACAACCAAAACCGGGGAGAACCGAATCGACATTAAAATGCAATTGCACTCTTTTCGGAAAACGATGCAATGCAATATGGAATATAACAAGTTTACCGAGGGCGCGGTTAGGCCCAAAACAACTGTCGCAAGACTACATATCGTTTCCGTAACAAAACGCATAAAACCGATTGGCAATGCCCGAACAAACTTGTTCCCAGGATGTACGGAAGAACAGTGTCACGAATGAAATACTGTAGATGGCCGCGACTATGAACGGCGGGTTGCCGGGACGACCCCTCCGAGCATACATTACCGCCGCCCGGAACGTCCGTCTTAACCAGACGAGTCCCCGCCACGATCAAACGCGAGCAACTCTTAGCGTCACTCTGTTTTATAACCGTTTTTGGACTTGTAATATTTTTGTGAATTTAATTTAATTGGACTTGGAGTATTTTCTGAACTTTTGTTATTTTTTGTAATATCAATTCGATAATACCTATTCCTACTCCGACTCCATACTCGTAACGTTGTATTATATTACCAGGTCTACGGTTCAAGTTACAGTTACAATTTTTAACACTAAATAAATAATTTGTTTAGGATGAAAAAGTGGTCGACATACATTCTTTAAAACATTTCCGTTCACCTTAGGATACAAGTATGATACTCTTACAAACATACTAATTTACTGTAGGTATCTACTAGCCAATCGACGGGGTTTTAGTAAGTTTTCCGCCTTTGCTGTTCTATTACCTGATAATAATTTTTTAAATCAAAACCAATTTATTGTATTTATACACGACCCTTATGATATTCCAGATTTTGCATTGTTATTTATTTTATACATTATATTTATTAATTTGTTTTGCATTTAGGTACCTTTATTTTTCTGTTTAAATATTTTTGTATTTGAACGATATGTATTCGTTCATATCGACAATGGTGATGTTATCAGCGGTTTACCAGCTAACACATACAATTACATAATCACCTTAGTAACACTTAATGTGATTTTTACCATTTAGTTTTAGTTATATAATTACTGTAGTAAAAGTTATTGATTAAGTTAAACCGCCCATTTAGTTATAATATTTTTCAGTCCACGTATTATATTAAATATTGGACACAACATTAAATGGCGCTACATTAAAAACTAATTTGATCATTTTTAATGTATGTACAAATATATTAGTGTCAAGTAGGCCAGAATTTAACAATTTGATAGTAACCTACCTAATTTAGTTCTTAATTTTAATGTAGATACCTATCATTTCATCTCGTATTTTAATTATAAATTTTACCTATAACTAAAATCTCCATTTTTTTAACTGTTTAATTATTGTTCTCATAGTCAGGTAGCCTTTAGGTATTGTCCTATTGAAAATATCCCTGAAAAAACAATAGTGTAGGCTTAATTTAATAATGTGTTGGAATTATAACATATACTCAAGTATATACCATTATCATTATTGTTATACTACTATTATTTATTATTAGGTATACCCTCTATTATGTATTATTATGGAACTATAATATGTTATAATTAGNTACGAGGTGTGGCTATTAAACAACGAGACTGGTTACGAAAAAGTGTTTTATTATAAAAGTTATTCTACATTCAAATGCTCCCCTTCAATATACTCCCCTCCCCTCGCCACACACCGTTTCATTCGTTTCTTCCATTGCTCGAGGCAGTGCTGGAAGTCTGTTTTCGTAAGACCATTCAGGAGTTCCGCCGATTTTTGTTTCACCTCTTCCATCGACTCAAACCGGATTCCTTTTAAGGCAGACTTTATCTTCGGAAACAAGTAAAAGTCGCAGGTTGCCAAGTCGGGTGAGTTAGACGCGTGTTCGAGTACTGGAGTGCCTTAAGCGGCCAAATAATGCTTCACGCTTTATCCTGGTGCAAGATCCACGACTTGTTTTTCCACAATATCGACCGTTTCTTACGAACTCATTCGCGCAATGTTGCCAAAACTGTCAAATAGTAATGTTGGTTCACAGTTTGACCCTCTGGAACCCATTCAGTCATCACGATGCCGTTGATATCGAAGAAAACGGTTTTGAATTTGGATTACGACCGAATTGGATTCCGGTGCACTCTCGACCTTCAGAAAATAATGTATGCCACTGAAAAACATACGCCCGAGATAGGAAATCCTTACTATAGGCCTCTTTTAACAACTTATAGTACTCAGTTGGAGTTTTTTTTTAGTTTAACGAGAAAATTTTACGTTTATCCGTTGCTCATGTTTTTCGGCACGAGAAAAAAACACGTTCGTTTCAAACCACTACTGCACAAATACTATAATAGTGACGAAAACGTGTTTTGTTACGTGCATAGATAAGATATCTAGATACCCAACGCATTATTCGTTTTTTTCACTACCCGTCTAGGGCGCCCTCTAGGCGAACAGTCTCGTTATTTAATAGCCACACCTCGTATTATATTCACACGGGAGAGTCCGTAGTAGATCGACAGAACAACTCAGCGTGTGGACCCGAAACGAACAAATAAACTATGCGGGCGTGATGAGAGTCAACTTAATGCTGTGAAAGAGCCGACTTTGTAAATTTTAGGTATCCGAAGGACACAACTCGGGCCTAAAATTATTAACCATGAAATAATACCCGGTCGTTGTACATTTTCACACGCACCATCCGATGAGTAAAATGTAGATGGAATAACCCTAGGAAATATAAAAAAATGTCACGTACGAAATAATATAGATGGTCGCGACTATGGTCAGCGGGTTGCGGGTAAGGTCGCCATAATTTCATAAAGTAAATCCGGGATGAATAGAAAAAATAGCAAATAAAATTAAACCAAAAATATGATTGAATCATATTTGATACTTATATAACTTATATGTATTAAAAAAAATGTTTTTATTAAAATATTAATATGATAAATTTCGATTTATCATTTTATAAACTAAAACATTGTATTTATTTTTTTTTTTTTTTTATAAATTATGCATTCCAATATTATAATCTTCAAAAACATTCCAAGTCCTATTTAATAAAACCCACGAAAACATTTCATAAGACAGAGTGACGCGAAGTTATTCGCGTTTNGGTAAGGTCGCCATAATTTCATAAAGTAAATCCGGGATGAATAGAAAAAATAGCAAATAAAATTTAACCAAAAATATGATTGAATCATATTCAATTTTTTTTTTTTTTTTATAAATTATGCATTCCATTATTATAATCTTCAAAAACATTCCAAGTCCTATTTAATAAAACCCACGAAAACATTTCATAAGACAGAGTGACGCGAAGCTGTTCGCGTTTTGTCGTGGTGGACCCGTCTGACCAGACGATGTTTCAGGCGGCGTTATACATGCTCGGAGGGACCCCCGGGACCCGTCGTCCGCAGTGAGGCTGTCTACAATGTTTCGTTCGTGACGTGTTCCGTGCTTCCCGAGATAATTTGCCCAAGTATTTCTCATCGGTTATTTGCGTGTTTGCTTTTACGGTTTTCGGTTTTGGTTCTCCCCTGTTTTGGTTGTTACGCGTCGGCGTCGTCGCAACGCCGCGGCTCCCGTTATTCGGAATATCCTGTCATTCCGTATCGTTTCGCTATACGACCGGTGTTTATGCCTGACCGCACCCTTGACGTATTTATTATATTTCGGCGGTTTCGATTAAAATGGTTTCGTGAAGTTTAATTTATTGCTTTTTATAGAAGTCTTGGCTCCCGGTTTCGGCTGCGGTCCCCCTTTTTTAACAACAATCACTTCGGGTTCACGCGCGTGTACATATAGTAGCGTGCGGGTGTGCACGTGACATTCGTTATCTCTCGATTAGTTACTATTCGGAGAAAATGTCGAAATTAAAAAATTTCCATTTTTCTTAAAACCGCGACGTATTGGCGTACCGACGGAACATCGGGACATCGGTACAATAAGTCAAAAACTGGTCACAGTCTCGGTTTTCCGGGACGTATGGCAACCCTAGTCGCGGGGCACATCCCGAGCATATTTTATGTATAACGCCGCCCGAATCATCGTCAGATTTGAATGTAATGTATTGGACAAAGAGTATTTTCGCGAAGAATAAATTATAGGGACTTGTTCCCTGAACTTGTATTTTTTGTAATGTCAACTCGATAATACCTATGCCTGCTTCAACTCCGATCTCCCGCGTTGGGCCAGTTACAACATTATAACGAAAAATTAAAAAAATGTTCAACTTTTCGCGATCTAAACATTCTATAACGCACTGTACCATGAGCCCAGAATATATTAATAGTTGGGCAAAACCCGGAATAACACATTATTAATATTATTGATTTTTCTATTGATCCCGTTTGATTCTCTACTTATTCTTTAATGATTATATAATGAATATATATAACGCTATTAGCGCACTGATTATATATTTATTTATGGAATTTATGATTATTACTGGGTAAATCACTAGCAGATACAAATATACTTGGAAATCACGGAAATCTTTGATAATCTTATAAACACCTTGTTATTAAATTTACAAAACAATTTGACACGAAGTTACGAATATCAATTATTTCTATTCGTGTGATAATTTATTCACGTTAAATAATACGCATCTAGCGTTGGATAACGACTCGGTAACTTGATTATCATATATTGTCAAATTGGTGTCCGAATTTCGTCTAAAACCACGCCGAAATTATACAATCCGTTACACGAATCGCTTAATTACTATTCACTCAAATCTTAAAAATTATATAAAACCAATGTGATATAATGCAATCATATAAAATTGTCAAATTGTATTTATGATTCCGATTCCCGAACAAACGATAACCGATGGGTATTAATAGTTTATTAATAGTTTTGCAACAATATTTCACGTGACTTTATACGCGTTGGTTTTCCATCATAATTATCATTATGTAATATAAATTATAAATCGATTTAGACTTCAGATAACCATTAGGCAATAACCATGTTATTATTGTCGATCAAATGTTCACTGTTGGGCTGGAAACTCACCGGCTCCAACAATTTCTTGCTCAACGTTTTCTGTAGAATCAAATAAGACTGATGCGCATTACGTGCGACATTGGCTCTCGACGTTGTGCTGTGTATTGTAACAAGTGGGCGCTGTTGCGCTGCCGAAGACTTACGACAACAGTTTCATCGCAACGCCCATAGTGCTCAGTCGTATATTAACTATATTTACTATACTTATTGTTATCAACAATCTTTCCTCAGTTGAAATATTTATCCTAAAATTTGTATTCGATTTCTTTATTCCATTTTCAATTAAACCTAAGAGCTCATAAAAGGTTTTAATATTCATTCGGAAGTAGTCGTAAAATTGGTCTGGATCGTTTTTAAGCTCATGAATAAAATCAGAAATATTTCTCTTCTAGTTGATTGCGTGAACCCAAAATCTATATTGTTTTTCATTTTCTAAATCCAAATACTTGTTTATCCGTGTTCAGTTTTAGAGACAACAGACTAAATAAACTTGTCGATACAACTGATGATAATCGTGTACTGAAATAAAATTGTTGTAATTAAACAGTTTCAAAATGTTGCAGCTGGTGCGTTTATACCTGAATTTTTTACTGCACATTAAAATATTTCGCCACAAATTGTTGCGACCGATGCGTTTCCAGCTTAACGCATCAAAAATCAAAATACTACTAAGGTTACTTTACGTTCGGATTTTCAAATATACAAGGAAGGTAGACTATAATAATTTGTCAATTTTATACAATTATATTATATTAATTTTACATAATTTTAAATTTTGTGCGATTAGTCCGTCTTATACTTCTATTTTTTTTTTATATAGCAAGTAAAGATTTCCATAACGGGTGCAAAACGCACGAAAAAGGTAATGGACACAAAACGCACGGGCAAAAAGTGCACGTCACCCTTCTTTTTTATTACCCATCACTTCATAGGCCAATATGGCGCTGGTCTTTCTCCGCTTCTTATTGGTTTATGATTATATATTATTCAGGGTATTATTCCGTACACTGTGAGTTAAATTGTGATATCAAATTATAACTCTGGCTTAAGAATACGATTCAAAATACCGCCAAAAATTATAAACCACTCAGAAACGGCGTAAGACCAGCGCCATATTTGCGCAGTTTGAGACACAGAATTACGCTTGTTTATATCATACCTTGTTGTTTATTACAACGTGGATGAGATAACTTTACGGCGTCAAGACATGTTAACGCGGCTTGTGTAGAAATTGCTTATTTTTAGTTTTGGACTTAAAACACAGATTATATTACTGAAAAGAGGAAAATATTCTAGAGAAATTACTATGATTTTTTTTCCATTATTGCGAATACAATGAATATTATTCTGTAGATCGCATTGTTTAGAAATAATGACAATTTCAAATTATTTTAAAAAATGTTCGTAACTTTTCAAACAATTAATATTCAAGAAAATAATACGTTCCGTGGTGATGTACTCAAAAATATTGTCCTTTATTAGTTTTGTAATATATGCTTTTAATAATGAAAATTCAACGAGTTTTTACTAGATGATTTTAATCGATGTTTTTGTTCGATACATGTATGTTAGTCTTCGATGTATCGAAAAAATTGTCGATGTTTTGAACTTTTTGTATTTTTATTTTAGATCCAGATTTCGGAACGATTATTTATGGTTTTAGTATTATGTGTGCACACTTCCTTCATATTCTTTAACTTTACAAACGTTTTGGTTCGTCGAACCATTCTTATCTAATCACACGTTGAAATATTAACGTGTTTTGTCGTATTGTAACTATATTTTAGATATTAAAAAAAAAAAAAAATGTTCTTATAAATATAAATTTAATGATAATTTAAACGCGACCCGACACGAAACATGGGTAATTTATTAAATGATACTGGATTTTCCCTCAGAATTATTTTGCTAATTTTGTTGGTGTATTATTTTGTTTAATATGTTTAATAAAAAGTCCTGCAGTTCAAAATGATTGGTATTATTTTTTGTCTTATCGGGATATCATTTTTCGTGTAAAATGTAAAAAAATAATATTACGGGATCAGTACACTTTCCCGACATTCAATTGTACATTATTAGCTCGACATCATTAGCCCGACAATATATTTTACATACTTTTACTGTACTTAAGTAATACTAATATACAATATTTTATTATTTTTCATTAAGAGGATGTTTCACTCGCATTTACTGTCTCAGTTCAATTACCAGTTAATACCCATAAACAATGCTTCCGCAGAATAAGTCAAACTGGCTTAATTTTGATTTTAGAGTGAAAGTACCGATTTTGAAATTTAATTTATAGAGAATGGTGTCGTGGGTTTGACTATATATATAAAATCCTTTACTTTTATAAGTTAATAATAGTATTAAATATAATTAAATTAAATTTCACCACTTTTTTTTTTTTGGACGTAATATAATATTGTTATTATTATTTAATTATAACTCAAATTATAGTAATTAATTATCAACTATATTAAACATATTATCATTAGACTAACTATATTTAATACTACCTTTGAATATTTAATACATTCAATTCTTACAAATAATTAACTAATTATCATCTTCTTAATTTTTTTAGAATGCGGATGTTGAAGATTTATCTAGTTGTGTAAAGGATCATAAAATTGATAAAAACAAAGGAAAACATACCTCTTATGGTAAGTTAAAAAAAAAAATGATTTACCTGATATAATCCTATTTATAACTATCATGAGTATCTAATTATCTAGTAATCCAGTTGTATAAAGCTATTTGTATAATTTTATTGAGAATATTAAACAGCATTTTAAATCAATTGTGTTACCATAATATCCTAATGTTATTTTTTAGCTGCGTTTACACAGTTCACTCTTGATGAAGATTTTGAATGAATCATAGTGAATCATCTATAACAAATAGTTTACATGGTTCACTGATAATTATTTCATTCATTATCTTAATGAATGTTTTTTGGTTTCTTTTATAACCGGTTTAAAAAAAAAAAAATGTTTTATTGGTAGTAATGACGAAAGCAGCGTTTACACAGTTCAATTTTGGTTAAATAATGACCACTCAAAATAATAAAAGTTGAATACGAACCATCTTTCATCAACATTTAACAAATCATCATTATTGTGGATGCTCACTTTTAATGATTTCATGTTTATATTGTTAATTTTTAATTCATTATAAATGATTCATCCAAAATGATCAACGAGAGTGAACCGTGTAAATGCAGCTAATACTCCTCTTATACTTATCTTTTTATTTATAATTACTTTGTTTAGAATATTGGACAAATGTAACTGATAGAAATGAAGATCTAGAGGACTATCTAAAAGGCCGTGATTCGGAAAAAAATGTGAGTTTTTTTTTTAAATTTATAAAAACAATTTTTATAAAGTTAAAATACTTATAAGTTTAAATGATAAAATACACTTTTGTTAAATAATATTAGATACTGCTTGATAATAATAATTATTATCGATCAAACATAATTAAAAGCTTAGAATTGTGCACAATAAATTACCCGTGGAAATACTTAAATATATGTAGAATTATTATACCATGTATTTCTAATATTTATCATTCATTATTATAAGATTATATTTTAATTGTTTATTTTAGTTTTATTAATTTTTAACAATTTTAAAAATAGTTCTTGATTTGTAGATTGTAAATTAATTTTCATGAAAAATTTCTTAGATCACATATATAAGCAATATTTAATAGTTATGTATTTGATGTATTATATATTTTATATTTTAGAAAATATTTGAATTGTGTTATCTCAATGCAAACTTTGATTTGGACAAATGTATATCTATGATGGAACAAATTGGGAAAAAATCTTATGTACACCTTGAAAAGATCGATAAGAAAAGGACAAAGTAAATTTTTTACATTCGTAAATAAACCTTATTCATGATTTTAGTTAGTGTTGTTGAGGATCGGGTTTCTATAGGAACAATTCATGAAATTCCTTTTTAGAGGAACAAATGAAGGAATTAATTCCATTATTTTTAGGAATAGGAACGAAAATACTGCAATTATTTTATTTTTAACAAGGAAATTAATTTAATTTAATTTATTAGGGTTTTAAATATGTCTATTCTAGAAGTAAGAATATAGTTTCCCATTTTAATTGACTTGATCAACTTGCACTACACTTATTTTTTATGAAAACTAGGTATCTACACAAGTAACCAATGAAAACCCTCAGTGTTAAATCAATTGTATAAGATATTTGAATACTTTCAAAGCAAAATCATTAGTGATATTATTATTTTCAAATTAAGAATATAAAAAGATTATTTTGGTGTGCATTAGATATTTATATATATATTTAAAAAAAAGGTACGTTTACAGGAATGAATTCATTTTTTAATGATTGAGGAACAGAACGAGTTCCTTTTTAAAATAAGGAACGAGAAATGGGAAAAAATTATTTTTTAAAAGGAACTTTAACAACACTGATTTTAGTTTTCTACTTGATTGTAATTTTTAATTTTTAGTTAATTATTCTAAAATATTATTATAGGTTGATCCAATCTCCTTGTAAAGAAATTACAAAATTAACAAAACCGAAAATGAAAAGAAGCCATAAATTAAATTGTAGAATTAATAAAAAAATTAAAGAATTATTTGGAAAAAAATACTTTAAATCAGATAAAACTCTTATGATTAATGAACTCAACAATTTGAAATTGAAATCAAATAACAATTGTTTTTCCTCAAGAATTATTAATTTTACAGATAATAATGGTTTACTTAGTGATAATAATGAAACTTCACTCGGTAAGATCGATGAAGTATTTAGTCTACAACCGACTAATGATTTGGTTGAAAAAGATAAAAGTCCTGTAAGTCCTGTTGTTGAAGTAGATATGAATAATACTGAATCATATTTATTTAGCGAAAAAATGAATTTAACGGCTAATAATTCTAAGGAATTTGTATTAGGAAAGATCAGTGATGTCTATAGTTTACAAATGTCTCATGATAGGACCGAAATAAATGAAAATCTTGCGGCTTCCGTTGTTGAAGTACATGAAAATAATAACTCGAAAACTTCTGAATCACAATTATTTAGCAAACAAACAAGTTTATATGCCAATGAAATATGCATTGAAGATTCACAAGATTCTAAGAAACTTACATCAGGAAATGATAAAATTGAAGTTATAAATCCACCTCTTCATAGTAATTTAATTATAATTGGTCAAGATGGACATGTTGACAAATCTGTTACAGATAAAAAGGATAATGAAAATTTAAATGATAACGAGACCTTAAAAATTAAAATTTGTACAATTATTAAAATGGATGATGAGGTTTTTAGTCATAGAATTGTAAATGACTTGGCGTTATATTTTATGAAAGATGATCATCTATCGAAAGTTGATCAACTTTGGGGAACTTCTCTATCTTGGCTGACTGCAGATTTAATAACTAAACTTATTATGAAATTTGATAGTACTAAATATAATATGGCATATCTATCATGTTGTTTAGTTTGTGTATTTCGCGTGATAGAAGAAAGTTCTCTAAGCTTGCCAAATGAAATAAAAAAAAAATTAACTATGTTTATTAGTGCTATTGGAAAATATGTAAAGCACTTAGATGATTTAATGTGGAAAAGATGGTTGTTATCTAATTTGTTTTCAGATTGGTTTATATTTTTAGCTCATGTTTTTATACCAAATAAAAACATTTTAACAGTGAATAATAAAAGCCTAGTTAACAACGCCACAAAGTATTTTAAAAAAATTAAACATGATAAGTATAGTTTTAAAAACAAAAAACTCACAGAAGATGGTGTTTTACAATTTTTCAATGATTTTGACTCATATTCCACTGATACAAACATAGTAAATAATACAGCTACCGAAGAAACAAAGTTAGAAAGTCCCAAAATGAAAAATGTTATAAATAATACGGAAAAGCATAACTTAATCAGAACTAGTGAACTAAAAATTGCCAAACTAGCTTTAAAAAAATTACATAGTGCCGAAGGAAAAAATCAAATAGGGTATGAAAATGTGTTAGAAAACACAAATACTATACAAAAACCAACAAAAAATCAAAAAATAAATTATGAAGAAATTAAACAACCCTTCATAAAACCATTAATGACTGAAAATCAAAATAACAAACGCAAATTAGAGGAGAATAATGAACATACAACTCAAAAAATTAAATTAAATTCTAACTGTAGTAATGAAGGAAATACTAGTAAAACTGTAGTAATTAAAAACAATAGTATTGATTTGGATGAATTGTTAACAATCGAACATCTTCAAAAACAAGAAAATTGTTGTACAGGATCTAAAGATCAGATAGAAGTAGAATGTATAAATGTGTGTTCTGTTCCAGAAAATATTAAAATTAATGTACCTTCCCAATTCAGTATTTCAAATACATTTAAAAACCCCACTTTTGGTATAAATTTAGAATTACTACCAGAACTGTTTTCAAAGAATAACAATGATAATACAACTAAAAATAACTGTGAAAGTCCAACAATAATAGGTGAAATTAACAAAAAAACAGTGAAGAAAAATAATATTACCAATTCAAGGGAAAAAAATCGAGAAATAAAACAAACAAACGATAAAAATATAAAAAAGAAAAGACGTTCTAAATGGCAAAAAGAGGCACTGTGTTCACCAGAAGTATATTATCAAGTTGGAAATAATCCTCAAAAGTTTGATCTAACATATGACAATGTAGTTTCTAAAAACTTGAGTCCTTATTATAAAAACATTTCTGCTTCAAATTTAAATTCTTCGCATATATCTTCAACACAGGATTCTAATAATGTTAATACTCAGCCTTCTACTGCTATTAACACTTATCCTTATAGTGCTATAAACAGTTGGCCTTCTACTTCTATCAACACTTTGCCTTCTATTCCTAAGACTACTCATTCTTGTAATACTACAAAGACTCAGTCTTTTAGATCTGTGAATTCTCAGATCTATAATACTATGAACATTCAACCTTATAGTGCTACAAACACTCAGCCTTCTATAAACACTCGGCCCTCTAGTTCTATGCACATTCAGCCCTATAGTTCTATGAACACTCAGATTTATGGTACTAATGATACTATGAACATTCAGCCATATAGTGCTATGAACACTCTGTCTCCCAGTATTCCAAATGCTCAGTCCTATAGTGCTACGAACACTCAGCCCTATCCTATAGTGCTACGAACACTCAGCCCTATAGTGCTACAAACACTCAGACCTATAGTGCTACGAACACTCAGACCTATAGTGCTACGAACACTCAGCCCTATAGTGCTACAAACACTCAGCCCTATAGTGCTACAAACACTCATCCCTATAGTGCTACAAACACTCAGCCCTATAGTGCTACAAACACTCAGCCCTATAGTGCTACGAACACTCGGCCCTATAGTGCTTTAACCTCTGAGCTATATAGACGTCTTACAAACTTAGCATATAATAACACAATGTCGCTAAATATCACACAATATAATTATAATACACAACCACCACCCAACAATCAAACAAATAGCAATAAATTATCATCTAATTATTGTAACGCACATTGCAATTCACCACATAATTCCTTTACATATGACAATGGTAATAATTCGTCTTTGAACTATAATAGAAATCAAAATGATTCTTCTTTTGTAAATCCGTTATCTGGATATCCAAATTTAACGATATATCCCACACCAAAACCATCATCAAACAATACTGTATCAAATGCTACTTCATCAAGTTCCAGTGTAATGAATACTGCCACATTAGATCAAAATGTTTGTAACCACAATTATAATTACAACCCTAATCAGATGTCTACAGGCAGTTATCACCCACATGCAGAAACAGCTCAAAAAAAAAGTGGACTGCCGGCTGATTACAGTGATAAGGTAATAATTATTTATTTTATTTAAATTATTTTTCAATTTTTACTAAAAGTAATTTATAAAAACAAATTTAACACATGTCAGGTATAAATCTGTTTTTTTATTTATCTTATATATTAAGAATGTAAATCAATTTTGCAGAAGCACGAAATTGTTTTACAAATGGGGATCACCTGATGCTGATAGAAAATGCTTGTTTAAGTGGTTATTAGAACAAAATATATAAAACATAATTCACAATGTATTCAAAATTAATTCTCCGAACATAAAGCTAAACAAATAAGTAAATATATTTTATCCAAATTCAAAAAAATTTTAAAAAAAAACTAATGGAGGGTGGTGGTGGTAGCCCTCCACAATTCTTACCCATGGAGGGCCAGGGCTATATAAATCGGCAGTTAATTTGTCATGGTAAGGTCGTGTGAGAACTGCTAACTCTCTAGATTGAAAAAAATTCATAGTGAACACAAGTCATTATTATGAGTAAACATTTTTTTTATTATACTTTTTGTATGGTATAAGTTTTTAGTAACTTGAAATAATAAAGAAATAAATATCAAATATACTAGTAACAAATAAATATATTGATTGAAAAAATAATGATGGGGATGTTAAAAATGTTGCGTTACTTTAATAAATACTAATGTTACTCCATTTTAAATTAGTTTAGCAATTCCGGTCAGGAGTATTTAATTGTGTGCTATTTGAATTGTCAGTTTTACATTATAATATGATACATATCAAAATAAAACCATCTGTCGGAGATATAAACAAATATTTAATAAGTATAATTCACAGATTAATAAATTGTGTATGTATTTTCTCTTCCCATTTTACTGTATAGAATAAGTGTTTAGGCGTAGCTGTCATTATTCTTTATCTAAAAGATTATAAATTATTCATTAAAAAACATAAATAGATTATCTGAGAAAGTATTGTTCACTCTTCTTGACGTATTAATGACATAACATCTGTAAACACGTTTGTGAATGCTCACTACTATCTTTGAAGTTAGAATTACAAGTACTGTGACCTACCTGTTTGGTATTTTTTAACAAATTAAGGATATTATTTGTTATTGGGTGAAGCCAACTAACCTAGACTATCAGTAGTATGATGAGTATTGCCTAAATTTCATATTTTATTATTTATAACCTACCAAAAAGTTATATTACATTGTTACATTTTATAATAAAGTTGTAACTAAATTTTGATTACAACAGTAAAAAAGCTGTCCTAAGATAATGGGAATGGGTGCAGCCACTGCTCTGGGTAATTCAATGTATTAATACCTGTAAGCAATAATAAATCATTGCTAACGAAAAAATGATACTGAACAGAATTCAGTTGATAGTAATGTACATATGTCATTATGGTAAAATAATTAAATAAACATTATAAAATAATTATTATATTTTCTTTAATAATATTTGGTTAAAGTAACGATTTTCCTGTTTTTCCTATCTTTTTTCTGATTCTTCCATGTTTTTTCCCAGTTTTTTTTATATTTAATGAGAAAACTCCTGAGAAAATTGAAAAATGATATCCTTAAAGTACCTTCTCTGTCAGATTTTCTTTGAGAAAAGGTGATACACTTAAAAATAGGAGCAAGATTTCTGGTAGAAAAGATGTCCACAGAAAAAAAAAAAACATCTTTGTAAAACTATAAGCTTCTTCACTCCACTCAGAATCTAATACAAGTTAATGCAAATTGTATTGCTCGTACACATACTAATAATCAGGGGTGGTAATGACTCAGAACCACGGTCTATGAAGTTAATACCAGACTCTTCTCAGCCTACATAATATTGCTTATTGAGGTAGAAATAGTTCAAATTTTATTCACTGATGCTACTGATTATGTTTATTTGAGTTTAGTCAAATTATTAAAAGCTCTATTGCGTTTTTATTATTTTTGTATTATGGTAATTTATTATTTATGGTATTAAAATTTTATTATTAAGTTATTATTATCTTAAATAAGTATATACTGCAGTAGACCATCACAGTTGTGAGTAAAATTTGAACTATAATTATCTTTTAGTAAGGGTATAACTAGGGACTATTCATCAAACCATATCTTCTAAGATCGTGCACAGGACATTATGAACTGTGAACAAATAGATTTCTTGTGATGATCAGAACATAAAAAAAAAAAAAAAAAAAAAAAATGCTGCTTGTTTCTCGTCAATTTTCTGATAACAACAATGCGGCTTTTAATATTTATGAAACTTATCATCTTGATATTTATAGGTTTCGCCAGGTTTGCCCGATGGACAAATACAAAACACGCCAAATCAAGCTAATTCTGGTAAATACTAAATATCATAGCCCTTCATTTTATAATTATTTATGATTTTTCTTTTTACATGATATTTATTTGAACAAAATTATTTTACCTTAATTTTAGTCACGGTGTATGCTCAAAAATGACCTAAATATTTAACAAGATGTCCATGTTTTTGTTAGTGCAGTCATCAATGACAAGTAAGAAATATTATTTAATATTTAAATTCACCATGATAGATTTTCAGATCTATTGAATCACTTTTTTAGAAGTAATTATATAGTACACTACATAATACACATAGATAATTAATACATGGATAGAACCACAGTCTCATAGGACAGCCCTATACATAATATACACATTATGACATAAAAACACTATTTGATAAAACAGTGTTATCACTTAATTGTACTCAAGAAAAATAAATGAGTACTATTTTGTCGGCACATACGCTTCACAATCACCAGGTAGCATTAAGTAGGCATATTGTGTGATTTCATTAGACAAAATATCTATTCTGAATTTGGTTGTAGGAATAGAAATCTGAAGAGGGTTCTTCATTCAATGAAATATATTGGTATTTTTTTTTTTTTTAAGTACCTCACATACTTGCATATTATTTTTTAATTATTAAATTAAAATTTTTAACAGATATTAAAATAAAAATAAAGTAAAATAGTATAAAAAATAAATCAATAGTATATCATATTAAAAGTTATTATCTAATAGAAATATGGTATACGTCTTACGGCCTTCTGTATTCGGCATTTTAGCACTATCAGGTAGAAAACTTGCTAACTAAAGTGTTGTTAGATTAGGATTCACTTTTAAACTTATGTGATAACACCATAAAATATGGTACAGTAATAATATAATAGCTATCATACGAGATAAATAATGTTAAAATGTTAAAACTCACCTAATCGATTTTCCTTCAATTACATTTGTCTGTTAACGTGTATTGGTATAAGTAGCTACAAAAAAAAAAAAAAAACTATTAAAAGCAAAGATCATCCTTTGAAATTATTCATTGTTGTTCTTCACTTATGACTAATACTATTATATATAAATATAATAATTTAACAAACAAAATATTTTATTTTCAGAAGTTGGAGCATAATTCCCAACAATATTATCGATGTTTTCCTCAAGTGAATGTTAATATTGTTTTTAATTCATCATATTTAAATTTTAAAACATTTCCAAAATTTGGAAGTTAATAAATGTTCAAATTTTAGTTCCTATTCCCATTGATTTAATTCAGTTAATATTATTTTGTTGTTTAATCATATTTTAATAATGACTTAAGATTATGATTTTAGTAATAACTTTTTCTTTTTTAAACATAATGTTTAAATATAAATATTGAATTAGTATTTATTATTATGAAATTGTTTTATATGTATAAATGTTTATTTATTTAATGCATGCATATATTTGTAAAAAATATAATTCATTATCCTATTGTATTTATTATTATGTTTGTATAAACAAATTATCTGAAGTTTTATGCAATAATTTTGGCATTATTGTTTAGAAATGAATGTACATAAAATAATTTTTATAATTTAATTAAATTTTTTTAATTTGATTACTGATTAGAGACAGTTAAGAACAATTTGACTGTTATTTATTTAATATTAATATATTTTTGAATTTATATTTTGTATACTCTAGTATTTACTATCCTTGAAATGAAATCACTAAGTTTCATATTCTACAAATTTGTATAATTAATTTTACGACTAACAACTTTAATTATAAGTTTACAAATGTATCAAAAACTTACTATAAACAACTAAACAGACTTATGAGATAAACTGGTTTGTAAAATGTTAAAGTAAAATGTTTTCTATTTAAGAACAAGTAATAAGAATAACAATAAAAAGTCGAAAACATAGTTAATAATAGGGAAGTCACTTAGTTACAACTGACCACGAACGTGTTAATATAAGTAACGACTTGCGAGTAAATCTTCGTTTAGTGTAACGAATCGCTAACCAACGTATCATTGTATAGCTAGTGTGAATAAATTGACACTAATTGTATTCTACCTAGAAAATATATGTGGATTTCTTTGAGTGCAACCATGAGTTTGTATTTGAATGTGCTAAATACCATACAAGTACAGACAATCGTTTATCTCGACTGACAACAATGGACTGCCATATATTGAATCCATACTCAAGTCAATCGATGGCAATATATTGTGCAACGGCTGTATAGATTTGGAAAAAAAAATATGGTCGGAGTAAGCGAACAACAAATGAGTGCTTTCACTGGGATAATCCAAAGAAGTGATTACTATTAAGAGTAACGCGTCTGGTGTCTTATGCCATCCGCGGTCTCCGTGTGAAACGGGTGAAGGACATTTTTAAAAATTTAGAAGTGTTTAATTTCATACCGTTATCAAGACACCAATCATATAACTTAACAAGGTGTTTTTGAATAAGAGTACAATCATCGGTTAAAGAAACATTAGCGAAAAATGTGAAGTCGTCCGCGAATAGTAAGTGATAACAATAACTAAAACAAGAACCAATATCCATAATAAAGATGGCAAACAGTAAAGGAGATGTATGGCCACCTTGAGAAATGCCCGAGGAAGCAGGAAAGGGATCTGACAAAAAACCATTAATCTTAAGTTGTTGGATTCTATTTAATAGGTAACTTTAATTAAACCAGGATAACAAAGGATCGGAAATACTGTACAAACGTAGGTTCGCTAATGGTAGAAAGTGGTTTACAGAATCGAATGCTTTACTGAAATCGATGTATATTACATCAGTTTTATAACCGAATTCGATGGATTTTAATATAGCATTATAGAAACAAACAAGATTTGTTTCAACTGAACGACCTTTCATAAAACCATGTTGAGTGGTATTAACTATGTTTTTGAAATAAAAATTTAACCAAGGCATCATTAACTTTTCAAGTAGTTTAGGCAATGTAGATAATTTAGAGATAGGTTTATAATTAGATATCAAGTTTTTATTACCTGATTAATGAATCGGGGTGATAAAACTATTTTTTCGTTTGATCGAGAATACACCTTTAAGTAATGACTGACTAAAGAATTTATGGATAGGAACACATAACGAATTACAAGAACGTAATAAGATATTAGAGATGCCAATCTGGCTCAGGCCACGGTTTTAAATCAAGAGAACTGAGGATTTGAAAAATCTCTCCAATTGATAGCTTAATAGTTGTCAAGTGACTAGTGCAAGAATTATTATTAATGTCACTAACACAGTCGTTCCCATTTATACTATGAATATAATAGACATTGCTAAAAAATGACTTAAATAAATTTAATACCGCATTCTCACCGGTCGAAGATCTACTATCAAACTCCATTGTATCAGGTATTCTTTTATGTAATTTTAAACTTGATATAACGCCAAAAAGATTTGGGATCAGAAGTGAGATCTGACTGAATTTTATGTAGGTATTAGGTACGACACTTTTTGGTTTCTATTTTGCATAAGGCACGTATACGGGAAAATTCATTATATTTTATGAGATCCTTATTAACCTTATTATTAAAATTGTAATTTTTATTAACATATAGAGTTTAGTATGTTACATGATGTTCGACAGTGAGATGGACTTGAGCCGTGAATTAGTTTTTTTAAGCTAGAGTTAGTGAACCGCGAATATACTTGATAAACTAATTTCCATTATCCGAGCTGTTTCTTTTATCACGTTCAGCTTTTAAATATTGTAACATTTTCATTTGGTAATGCGTGAGATCTGTCGTAATACAAACATTATTCCATAATGGATCTGTTGATCCACTGATTGAGTGACTTTTTTGATTTTAAAACATCTATGATCGATTTAGAACTATCAAATATTATTTTTATTAGTCTTGGTTTAATATACTGTTTGCTGAGACGGGCGACAGCGGATATATTAGCGTCTATATGTAACTTATTAATGAGCTTCGCCGCCAGCGAATCAATATCACTAACAGATTCATCCATGTTAAATATAATTATATTATAATACGAGATTTGACATCTCTATCATGGATTTCACGAATTATGTCAACCCCAGAACAATTATTTGGAGCAATTATTGGATTAGTATTAATATACGAGTCTAATAGTATAGTTACGTACATTTGAAAATACAATTGAATACATTTGAAAATAAGACAAACTATGAAAATGATATGGACGAACGGTCAAGATCATCAATTAGTATAGGTTTATCGCCGAGGTCATAAACGTTATCTAGACTATTATTATGTATATCATATTATTATTCCCCGCCCCCTCCTTTTTGTATTACTACAGTATTTTAGCCAACTCGTATTTAATTCGAACCGTATTTCAGCCAACAGTATTTTAACCGACACGTATTATCGACGTTACCAATTGTGTTGTAGCGTTTGAAACTAAGACAAACTATGAAAATGATATGGACGAACGCTCAAGGTAACATTTAATTAAACGGTAAACTATATAAAAATAATAATTTCTGTATAAAATACTATAATAGTTTATCGTCATTACTGCCACCAACTACGGCTGAGTTTTAATAAACAACAGATAATATATTTAGGTTTCTGCGGATTTTTTCCAAATCAGTGCAGGTGACGACAGGTTAATATTATATTGAATGTGACTATATATAAGCTCTTGCGCATTTAATATATATATTTTATATTTTATTTAATTTATTTAATTTTTACGGACAAGTAAGTATCCTTTTTAAAAGATAAATATTACCTATCAACGGCTACTAACTGTGATAGAGATAAAGTTGAAACCGGGAAATACTATCGGGTAATTCGGGGTCAGGAAAAAAAGTTTAATTTTAATTCCAAAAATACAAAAAAAACTCTGTGCAACTCTTTAGAGGTTGAATTTCGAAATAAAAAGTAGATATTAATCTTCCTCTTATTTTGAATGTCAAATATGCAAAGTTTCATCCAAATTGGAATAAAATTGTAAATTCGTGTATAAATTTAAAAAGCCAATATAATTCGAACTTTATTTTATAGATATTATAATAGGTATAGAAGGATAATTTTTCAATGCAGCATAGTTTATATTATAAGTGTTTTTGTTTATCACGGCTATTAGTGGAAAGGTTAAAGTCCATAGGCACAACTAAGGGGGGGGGTGCTAGAAGTTCTTTAGCATCTCCAAGTTTAAAATTAGCACCCTCAAAAATACCCAATAAGTTGTTTTATAGTATAAACTAAATTATATTTTATCCGTGTATTTCATAATTAATAAGCAGAACAAAATATAAATTACCTACAGATAATGCATGTGTATAAAAATAAAGTTAAACAAATTATAATATATTTTTATTTTTTATATTTTTTAAAATGTGTAGTTGCTTATTAAAAAGTACTGTATAAAAGAGATTTTGGGGGTGTTGCTTCTATGGGACTGTGATTTGTCTATAGTTTTAGCACCCTCAAGGTTGGTGGTCTAGTTGCGCTTATGAATGTATATAGTATCTAAATATATACAGTAATAGAAATTGTATAATATGATGCACAATAATATAAGAGTTAAATAAATTGTTATAGACGAATTATAAAAAAAAAAAAAAGAGCTGATACTGGGGACGGGTGCAGCCACTGTTGTGAGAAGTTGGGAAGATAGGATACATAAGGTTATTTCATTTATACCTATAAGCAACGATAAACCATTGCTGACGAAAGACGATTCCGAGCACAGTTCGGAAATACATAATTTGAAGTGCCGTAATTTTTTTTTGCGATTTTCGTTTAAATTTGATTACAAAACGCTTATTACAAAAAAAAAAAGTCCGATGATTTTGGAAATTTGACCGCGTTTAGTCCAATAAAAGTATTATACCAAGTTTCAAGTCTCTACGTGTATTTATAATCGAATTACAGCAAAAAAACTCTCACTATTTAAAATTCCTTAAAAGCTCAAAAATGTTGGTGATGATACTGTAAGAAAGTAAATCAAAAAGGCAGCAAAAATGGAATCTGTTGATTTTTAGATAAAATCAATTTTTTCTGGTAGAAAACGTCGTCCGTGTTTTTATAATATAATGAGATCGTTAAATTGTACGTTTTCATAGGTTTTTTTTCCACCTAAGTGGAAAGCTTTTATAGTTAAAAAATGGCGTCGAAAGTTAAAAAATGACCGCTCTAAAGTATAATCTAGACAACTTGAGCTTTCAGAAAAATGTCTACATTTAAGTTTACTAGGAAAAAATGTGTCCAAAGACTAGAACAGAGAATAAAGAAAAAAAATAAACAGCATTGTAAAACCAATAGCTCCTTCACTACGCTCGGAATCTAAAAAAAAAAACCCGTAACAGTGAAGCGAGATAAGTACAATGTCAAAAAATATTGAAACTGATTTCAAATAGTTAGACCGAAAGAGCGGATATCGCGTCTTATTTATACGTAGGTATGGGTAATAATAATTTTTTACTAGTATCTAACGTTTGTATATTATTTCATGCGTCGCATTTTACTCAATTGTTATTTAATAACACTTATCATTTTTTTTTTATTTTTTTTGTTTATAATGAAATTATCATCACATTTATCCCATAAAGAATCGCACACACTTCACTCAATGTTTGTAGAACAATATAAAATATGTTGACTCGCGTAGATTGACATCGCAAAAAAAAAAAAAAATGAATTTTGTTTACAATAATATAATAGAAACAATTTTTATTAATCCGATGAAATATTTACAACCTATCGTCATCGATTTCACAACAGAATAGAAAAAAAAAAAAAAATTGAAAGTCAGCTACAATAAAACAATACGGTAATTTTACATGTAAACGTTCAATTTCAAGTACGAAAAAAAAAATATTGCGATAATTTGGCGTGTACCTCATATCACTTAAACACATATTTTATTTTTCTCGGCATGTACGTTATACCCAATTATTTTCGTTATTTCTTTTTAACGGTTAAAGCAAAGCATTTGTTTTATCTATAGTTCGTTTTTAAACGTCGCCCTATACCGCCATTGACGCGTTTCCGGAGTTAGTCAATTTGTAATATTTTCGACAGAAAAACATGTGGTACTCGTATTATTTTATTAACACGATTTTTTTCTACATATTATAAACCATTTGATGTCGCTGAACACCCGACGGATTAGAAACATAGTTTTTATGAACGTTGCTTATCGCGTGTACGCATTGTACTTCGCGTGGGCAATGAAACGACTAGAGAGAGTTGATAATATTGTTTATTATATTATATTGTTTATTATTATAATTCATTTAATACCATTGTTGATTTTTCAAATGACAATTTGTATTAAAAAATTCCGTAAACAGATGGAGTATTAGTTTAAATAAATATAAGCGCTAATATTTTTGATTACTGTCAACCCGTTGACGATATATTCGACTTTTAAGTTTAGGTAGGGGAGAGTGGTGGGATATCATTAGTGTGGCGGCGCTGCACATGGGGTTTTGATATTGTTTCACTACTCTCCCCCTATCAGCTGTGATAGGTGATGCAAGGTGATCTTGCATACATATATATTGTATACAGTTGTATAATATAATTGACTAGAGAAGAGAAAACCTAGACATGATTAACCTAATTTATCAACTGTTAAGTTAACCTCATTAAGTTAATCCAAGGCTATTATTTATTTCACGGTATTAACCGGTAGACACTGTAGCAGATCAGGGCAATCTTACCGAACCTTACCGACTTTAAAATGGATGAAGATTCAGTATTCTCACCTCTGGCCAAATTTATGTCCCGAAATTGTTTTCTGTAATGGTAATAATAGGACACGGTGACGCTCAACTGTAAGTTTGTAAACACAAATGATAGCCTCCTTTAGATTTCTAGTATCCCCAGAAGTATTAGTAAACAAATATTTTTTAAATCAATTTTCCTTCGTACCTGTGTTGGTTGTTTTTTAGATTGTGAGTGAAAAGAAGAAGTTTATGGTTGTATAAAGATGTTTATTTTTTTTTTTATCTGTGCGCAACTCTTCTACCAGAAATCTTACTCAGGTTTTTAAGTGTAACACCTTCCCTGAAAGAAAATTGGGGTGGGGAGGTACTATAGAGAGGTAATTTTTCGATTTTCCGAAGAGTTTTCTCATCAAATGTGAAAAACCGAGGAAAAACGGGAAAATGTACGAATTGAACCCATAATATGTAGGTTGTAGGTATATACATAACTGTATATTACTAAAATATTAAGACGTTTTTTTTCTGTGGACAACTTTTCTAGCAGCAATTTTGCTCCGTTCAGCGCTTTTTCTGAAAGGAAATCTGACAGGGAAGGTACTTTAGAAAGGTCATTTTCGATTTTCTCATTAAATGTGAAAACCCGGGAAAAATGCAGGAAAGATGGGAGGAAACTCGGTACAAAATTAAACGAATAATTATCAAAGAAAATGTATAATACCTATATTGTTGTTAAAGCATCGTTATCAGCTGAACTCCGCTCAGAACGGTTTTGTCGTTAGCAATGGTTTATCGTAAACTTCCTAGTAAAAGTGGCTGCGACTGTCTCCATTGTCCAGGGACGGCTTTTCGCACACGCGGGTGGCACAACGGTCGATCGCAACCCGTGTTTTTCACTTCGCCAATGAAACGCTGTTGAAATCCGCAAACGCGCGCGCGACATTGAACCGGGAGACGAATTGTTAAATCCGGTCGAAACGTTATATTTCAAAATAAACGCGGGCGCGCATCCAAGGTCGCGTAATATCTACTCTTGCGCGAATATAAAAACATTGAAAACATTGCCGAGTCATTAACCAACCCGTTTTCGCGAGGCGAAAACTTTGCGAAACGCGCACCGTTTCTCGGCTCCGAACCCGCGCGAAAAATACAACGCGGCGGTAAAGTGTCGTCGGCGCGGTAACCGGTCCCGACCCCGGACACACCGCGACGACGACGGCGTCAATTGGCGGAGTAGAATAAATTGTCGATTGACCGTCGCGCCTCCGTTCTCCCTTGGCGGCGAGGGCGTCCGGATTTTTCGCGAATTCAAAATCCGCCCGGAGTCCCCGGACCCGAACGCCGTTCGACGGACATCACATTCGACCGGGGCTTGCGGCCTTTTTCATTTTGGGCGGCTGGCGAACGTTTCGAACGTCCAACGTACGTAAGGCTGCCCGCGCGTTCGTGTCGACCTCACGGACATTTCTTTCATCGGATATTCACTATCCGATCGGAAAACGCATCGAATGTCCAAAACGGGCGGGAGACATTGTTGTTGAGCGCGTTTTCCTCGCACGGCGAATCCGCCCGCACTGAATTCGGCCGGCAGATTTGCCGTACCGTTTACCCCGGCGTATCTCATAGTTAGAAACGACATTAACGTCCGACATCACTTTCCCCCGACTGGACATTTGCCACGTACGACGACTCCGGGCTGTCGAACCGTAATACGTGACGCATTTGTTCAATTGTGACACCGTTTTCGATTTGTCCGGGCGCTTTTTCCGGGCGGCCGATCGCATCACCGGCAATAATAATTTCATATTTACGATGCCGCCTCCAAAGAGCAAGTGCTGCGTGTATTTTAGAAAAGCGGACCAATTAACCATAATAATAATAAAATAATATTATATAATTTGTATTTTATATTGTATTAAAATATTTATTGATTTCGATACCTATTTGTTAATTGGAATTACCTATAATAAACACGCGTTTTGTTTGTATTAAATGATTTTTAATACATTTGAACAGAGTGCAGTCGGAGGTGTGTTTAACACTGCACAGGGAACAGTTGTCCCTGGCGGAAAAATTTAAAAATCGTTCATAGACAGCATTCGTATCTGTGCTTCATAACTACTTTTAGTTGAATGTTTGGAAAAATGTCATATTCTAAAATAAACCGAGATTTTGAATTCTTTCTCAACGCGGAAAGAGAAAATATTAAAATATAAACAAATTTATCAATCATCGATACTTACTCGTATCGGTATTTTAATTCGATTCGATACCGAGTAAAAGTATCGATACTTTTCTTTCGACATCACGTCCATACGCGGCGTGATACACACACGACAATAGCGGCTATGCGTAGACAACGTGTCGTACGGTGTACGGCGACACACGAGTACGGCCGACGGACCGTATGGAAAATTTAAAAACACCGTCGAAAACGCGCGAAACGTCGTCACCGACGCCCGTGCACGGTCACCCCGGAAAAACCCCTCTGTTTTCGGTCCGCGGGACGAAGCGGGCAGCGGACGGAACACCGTTTTACACGCCGAAACCGAGCGCAGCGGTATTTCAGGACGGCCGTGCGGGTACCGCGGCCACGCGCTATTGTAGGGGCGCGCGGAGACCCGCGGTAAACGCCCGGCTAATACCGCGTTATTCGGGGAGACCGCGGCGGAAACCGGGAGCCGAGCCGAGGTCTCTGCAGGGCGGACGACATGCTGCTGAACGGCGCGTTTTTACCGGACAAACCGCCGAGCCGCGATGCACGCGCCGCGGGCGCGGCTGGGCATAGAACGGCGGTCGTACGGCGAACACGCGCGATTGAAAGGAGCATCGCGAACGGACCAATGTATCGAGATACGGCGCGCCGCGGCGGCGGACGCGATAATCCGAAGACGCGCGAACGAGCGACAATGTCAACGGCCGAAACGGTGGAGCGCCGAACAATAACGTGTGAAAAACGCACCCGAATGCGAGTCGGCAGATTGCGCGCGGGCAACAACGCATAGTGGATACTAAGACGAAATGAAAACGTCACGAACGGAGAACACTGTAGACTACTACGCGCGGCGGGTTTCGCGGAGGTCCCTCCGACGACCGCATTACAACGCCGGCCCGGAACGTCGTCGAACCGGACGAGTCCGCCGCGATCGACTTGCTCCGTTCCGTGTACGTTTTTTCATGGACACGTTAAATTGTTACGGAAAAATCTTTAATTGTACGTGCGTTAACGGCGACGCGTGTGATGGCCACCGCGGCTCCCGGAGTCGCGACGAATCTCGAACGGAATATCTTAAAAGCGGTCGGCGATATTCGCGCGCGGTCGGACGGCCGTGCCATAGGCAGTACAGCGCGTGACTTGTGTCGCGAAAACCAAAAAAAATAAATAGATGTTTGATAATCGCAGGTGTACGATAACGGTAGGCGTGTGACAACGGGATGAGTGCGTACAACGGCGGGTGTGTACCGTGTGATAAGAGCGTGTCACGCGCCCCGCGCCGAGTGGACCCGTAGTGATCGTTCTCCGAAAGGTGAACGGGGGCGGCGGACGGGCACGAAACGACGGCCGCAAAGCGAACGTGCAATTGAAACAACACGGAAACGTACCGTCATGGGCCGGCGCCGGCGTATCGTATAACACAGAAACGCGCGGCGAAACGACGAATTCGACTATCGCGAATGGGGGGGGAGGGGGTTCCCGCGTTGGGCCCGTTACAAGTGATACCGTGGGTGTATGATTGGTGTAGGTATGCGATAACAGTTGGTATAGATAAGAGTAAGTCGAGTAAGTAGCTGATAATGTGGAAAAACTATTTGAAGAAGGAGGCCTGGTCAAAATAGGTCCGGTACGTGTAGAAATTATTTGAAAAAAAAAAAGGTTGGTATATGGACCGGCGGAAGAAAATGTTGGTCGTGTGTGAGCAGTCGATAATGGAGAAAAAAAAATATTGTGAAAAAAGGGGGTGGGGGAAAATATACGGTCGATGAAAAGGCTGACAATTCGGGCGGCCGTGTCAAAGTATGGCACCAGCTTACGGTTTGAGCAAGACCGTGGTCGGGCGACCATATTATAGGTAAAGCGCCAGCTTGGGCTTAGGATCAGCTTACTATTAAAGCATGCTCCTGCACAAGACCGTGGATGGGAGACCATGTTATCGGTATATTGTTCATTACTATTTCGCTGTTATTGTAGTGTGTATAAAATATTATAAATTATATTTTACTGTAAGCAGATGTACATTTCATTGAAATAAGTTATGAATGTTCTATTAATGTTTCACTAATAACACAATTGTTTTTATAAAAATGAAAGTCACAGTAGAACTGGCAGAAATTTGAGTATTTAAATAAATATTTTTTAGCATTTCAATTAATACAATATGTACCAGTCTAGTGTGCTATACACCATACATATTTAAATAACAAATTTCCAATTACAAAAAAAAAAAAAAAACCAGTTAGAAAAAGTTAAACAAGTTATAGGTGTAATTAATTATATAAGTATATATATTCATTTAAAATTATGACAAAAAAAACTATATTTTCAATTTTTAATCAACTCTATTATCATCATGGAATTGAGTTTTCAATAGCCTTTTCTTCAAAATATAAAAGTTCTAATTTTGTTTTTAATTTATATTCATTGAATGGATAATTAAAATTAATTAATATTAATACTTAGAAATATTGGCTCCTATAAGGACAAATTTTCTTTCATTTTTTTTTCCGTTGAAAATCTAATAATATGTTATATAATATAATAAATTAGTTTTACACTTGTTCATTTTACCTACTTCTTTAAGCTTGTGTTGGAAGTAAGGAGTTAATTATTTACTGTTAATACTTGATATTCTAATTTGTAAATACAATAAAAATAATAGAATAGAAATATAATAATAATAATTATATATATTAATATACAGTATATTTTAGTGAACAATACGAATATATAACAATAACTGGGTACTAGATACCCCTCCAATAAGTGTGGAATGTGTTTGTAATTGGTGAGATTATACATAAATTATTATTAATAGAGAGATACAACTTGTATTTAAAAGCGTGCTGTCCACCAAGTGGGTTGCCATACGACATTGCATACTAATCAATATACAATGACATAGGACAAATTTTAATTGCACAAAAAAATTCACAATACTATATTTAAGTTATAAATATATATAGTAGATTACATAATAAAAAATATGAATATAATTAAAAATATGAAAAGAATGATAAACAATTATAAGTACAGCATATAACAAATATAACATATTTGTTGTATTTTAATAAGAAAAGAATTAATTGTAATACACATTTAAATTAAAATAATAATTATAGCTAGGGATAGGAAATATTAGCATTTACCTATTTTTTTTTGGTAATACCTGGACAGTTCTCAATAAGAAATACATTTTTTTCATATTTCACTAATATCATAAACAACATTTTTTCCATATTTCATAAAAAAAAAAATTTAATTTTGTTTAAGTATACAAAAGATGTTCACAATTTTATTTTGCATATTAAAAAATTTGTAGTAATATTTATAAAGTGCTTTTAAGTATATATTAATGTGTTAAAAATTACCAACAATAACAAACAGTACTATTATTGAAAGTGTAAACATATAAATGTAATTAACACATCAATTCATTTTGAGAATTTAACACAAAATTTAATATATAATATAATAATATTTAATTTTTTTAAATTGTTTTGTTTCTTGGATTATATATTTTAATTAAATTTATTGTACTGTACAAGTTAATATCAATATATTACATAAACCTTAGACTATAGGTAATTTTTGTATATATAATATTTACATCATATGCCCTACTAATTTTTTTTGTATTATTTAGATTACACCAATTTCTTATATTCTTAATTACCAACATAATAGCTACTTTGTTACAATATAATGGGCATATAATTTTTTAGACATAACTTTGAATTCTATATAAAATATTTTTATAGCAAAGATCCTATGTTTATTAAAATAGATCTTTATAATTTTATTTTATTTCTTATAATAAATTTGATTTTATACTTGCTTCTTAATAAAATCAAACAAACCAAACATAAATTATATAGCTAGAAAAAAGTACTATATTTAAAAATAACACAATATATTTTTATTTCATAATTTATAAAACCATTTATAGGCTAATCCAAGCAATTCTTAACAAATATATAGCGTAACATAAATTATGAAAACATATTTCTGTTCTTTAATTTTATTAAATATTAAATTATAATTGTATTACATTTTAACCATTAAATTATAAGTTGAATTAATTGTTAAATAGTACATTATAAGTATTTCATTCAATTTATTTATAATTATTTTTCAAAAAAACCAATAAAAATATAGAATTAACTGATACATAATCTAGTTAATAGGAATTTAAACTATTTTTATATTCCTCTAAGTCTTTAATACAAATATAATTTTTGTTACCCTTAACACATAATTTCTTGATGGGTTTGTGATTCTCTTTTGTACTATTACCAATAATTTCAACACTAAATGTATTGCCAGAAAGAAAACCGTGTTTTAAATTTGCAACATCTTCAAACGTTAAGTTTTTCAGTGATTCTATTTCTAGTTCTAATCTATTGAATTTAAACTGATTTTCCAGAATTTCATTTTTATTTCTGTTAAATTCTACTTCCAAACATTCATCAGATGAATAAGATGCAATTAGTGAATTTCTAACTTCATAAACTTCTTCTGGATCATTAAATTTTTCCCAGAATTGTTTTAAAAATTCATTCATTCTACTAAAAACATACTGTGTATCAAATTTATTTCTTTGGTGTGTCACTTGAAAGTAGAAACCGTAATGTTGGTTAATTATTTTTAAATTTAATTGAATATCATAACCAAGACATTGTTTTGTACGAAGTTCATCAAATGCAGATTCTCTCATTATTAACTGTAAAACGTAGTATTTCATGGATTCAGTAATCTCACAATTTTCGAATTGATAATATGTATAAGCCATAGAATTATTATCGATTCTATTGTAGTTTGTTAGTTTTACTCGACAATCTCCTTGGTTGAGACGTTTTACCAAAACAACAGGAAAACATTTCTTGTCCAAAGGCTGATATTTTAAAGTATTTACAACTTTTTTGGAAATTTCTATAGCTTGGTTTTGATTTATATTTCCTTGTATCAATGCTTGACAATATAAATTGCTTAATAATTGTTCATAAAATGTAAGAAGTTGTGAATATTCTAATTTTTCTAAATAACATAATTTGTTGTCTAAGTACCACTCGGGTTCTAGAATTAAACTATTTGTTAAACTATATATAATATAATTTAAATCATATTGTTTATTTTTTAGTTTATTGATGGCTTGAGACTTTACCATATTAAATATTTCCTCAGTTATCAGATTCTTATAGTTCTTTACACAATTTAATACAATGTCTATGAGTAGAGGTAATTTTTCATTATAACCCTCAAATGTCAATTCAAATCCGTGTATATGTACTTGAACATTATAATAAAGTTTGGCCATGATTGTTGGGTATATATCTTCATTTAATAAAAAAGAGACAGAAAGTAAAAACACACTTAAATGTACATTATTTTCCAGTGATTTTGAAGATACTTGATTAATAAAATTTAACATGATATAGCCTTTGGGAAGATTAAAACAATTATCTTGTTTGTGCCATAGTTCAATATGTTCGTTTTCCAATATTTTTTGTGGATATTTTATATATGTACTTTGGGGTAAAATAGAAAAATCTGTTGTTATATATGGATTATCACTTGGAATTTTAAAAAAGGGATGTGGTTTTACATTTGACCATTTATTTTCTAATTCTTCTTTAAAATTGTCACATGAATACTTTGTCCCAAAAATGTCTTCTGTTAAAAGAAAATCAGATTGATCATAATTTTTTGAAAATACGAATAAAGCTACACGATTAACTGACATCAATTTTAAATATGTTTCAATTAATTCTGATGAATATTCAAAGAATAATACTGGACCACTTAAATAGTCTTCTTCGTCATAATTCATCATATTTAAGGAAAGTTCTATTACATGGTTAGGAGCACTTTCATTTTCAGACAAATTAAATTCATTTTCAGCTAAAGTTTGAATTTGTTTAAAAATATTTTCAGATATTCCTTGTTGTCTGATTAAAGCTAAATAACTAAAAGTCAGTTCAATAACCATATCCACATTTTCTAAACCTAAATCAGTTAGTTCAATAGTTATAGGAAATAAACTATAAATATTATTATTAAAAAAATTATCATCTACTCCGGCTACTAATTCCATTGCATAGTTTAATTTTCTCAAATAATTAATCAAACTCCCTTTACCTTCATGTTGTACTACCCAAGAAATGTATTCCAAAGGTTTGTACTTGTACAGATTAATAGTTGGTGGTAAATACCAAAAAAATGTTATTTTTTTAACAGAACCTACGGATAATATTTTGTAGATTTTATGAAAAGTATTTAAGTTGAATGGTACCTTACAAAACGTCATTTCTGGTTTCGGAAGATTGTCAGTAGGTATTTTACTAAAAAAATCATCAATCAATTCTATCATTTCTTGTGTTGTTTGTTGACTTTGCACAGCTAAATACATACGGCTAGCTGAATAGTGGTTTTTCCAAAAATCCAAGATAATTTTATCCAATTTTTTATGGTTCAAACTTTTTAAATTACCACAGATAAAGTTTATTGCAGGACAATCTTTGGAGGCGCATAATGACAATAATCTAATTTAAAAATAAAAAGTTAATAATTGTATTTAATTTGTATAAGCATTATAATGAATTGTACAAACCTTTGCATACGAACACCGTCTTCTGTATTCACCAGCTGAAATTCGGAATCCACTAGTTGTTTTTCCTTATCAATTGATTTTTTGGATAATGTAGGCGCTTGAAACATACTAGCAAAATCATTAACTTTTCCCCGAGAATATTTTTTTGTTGTTATAAAGTTATAGTAAAAAATTGTGTATTCGCACCCGGTTTCGGCATTATAACTACCAATTTTTCTGCGTAAAAATTTATCATTGTGATTTTCTTCTGAGTGATCAATACCCATTGATATCATGTGTTCCAATAAGTGTGCTAACCCTTGAGCCTCTATAGGATCGTTAAAACTACCTACACTAACACTTAAAGACATCGCAAATGTCTCACTTCTAGTTTGTTCTTCTTCTTGGTTTGAACAACTATTGGATAAACCATCAGTCACTTCATCATCATACTCATTCGAACAATTAGTTGATTTATTATGCGTGTACTCGTGCGTATCTATTTTATATTCATTTTCTGGCTGGCTGATCAACAAACATTTCATACCATTTTGTAATGTGTGCAATAAGTAATCCTTTTTATTATTTAAACCTTTATGTATAATCGTCTTTGCATTAGCCATGATAGGTGAGTGTATTCTCAGCTAAAATTTAAAAATGTATTATAATACTATTGGTAGGGAGGTAATAATTTGTTAAAGAATATTTAATCACATTGTTTAAAATTCATCAGAAATTCACAACTCTGCTAAAAAATATTATAGATATATTAGGTAACTATTAAACTATTTTAAACCCTAATAAAACATTTTCGTATGCTGCGATTATTCTACAAATCTAACCGTAAACAATTATAAAATTACCAATAGTAATAGAACGCAACACTAAACAGCAAAATACAATATTATTCACTATAGATGTATTATCAATATTACGGCATTAAACAAAAGAAACGGTCTGTGTAGCTGACAGTTCAGCAGCTGTTTAGCTACAAACACCTTTACAGTAAGACCAACATAATAATATGGTCTATGCATATAAATTGCATGAGGCTGATAGAAGCGTTTAATCTCATATATCTAATCGTACTGGATATACACTCGTCGTATTGATAGTGTTGCCGGATGTGCGTGGCCAAAGAATCGTGTTTTTTGCCCTTCACAGCTCAGATATCTAATCAATAAGCTTATTATCATCACGTAAAATATGTACAATATGGGCCACGATTTTAGATAATATACTAGTTGCCAAACGTTCAATGGAATTGTGGTTTTCATTACTCGAAGATGGGACCGTATTTAAGGGATGGTTTGGAAGGTTAGGTTCGCGGGATTAGGCCAGGGGCAATAGCTCTCTGATATATGTGAGGGGGCGCTACACTTTCACGGAGACTATTAAAAAGTTTTTGGAAAAGTTATAAACAATATGATTAATTCATATTTTTTATATACAGAGTGATCAATCCATTATAAGATACTCGGTATCTCGGAAAGTATTATCTTTTTCAGAAATTGTTTTCTTGAACATTTAAGAAATAAGCGGCTCTAAAATTTTATATTTATTTTCACCCTTATTTTTAAGGGTAAAACTACTATCTCCTTTTGATTTTTAAATGACAACTTATATTAAAAATTACATAAATAGATGGCGTATTAATTCAAATAAATTTTGGTGGTTGTTTTTTATTTCCGTCAATTCGTTGACGAGATATTCCTACTTTTACGTTTGGTTTAGAAAAGAGTAGTGGAGTATCATTTGTATGATGGTAATGCGTTCGGCGTGTTAATAGCCTATCAAAGGAAATCTGACTGGAAAGATTCTTTAGAAAGATCATTGTTCGATTTTCTCAAGTTTTTTCAACAAATATAAAAAGCCGGGAAAAACGTAGGAAAGATGACAGGAAAATTGGTACAATATTAAACAAATATTATTAAAGAAAATACATAATGCCTATTTAATTATTTTACCATAATATAACATACATATTGTTGACAAAGCATCACTATCAACTGAACACTTCGCAAAGAATAGTTTTTAGTAAGCTTTTAGTTTGGTTTATTGTTACTTAGCGATACAAATTAATTTCTTTTCGATATCCTACATTCCCAACTTACCACCAACAGTGGCTACACCCATCGTTCGAAGTATGTCCGTCTTTTTTCTATACGTTAATGTGGCTTTAAGAACACTGTAAGGTTTAGGAGCGTTTCCCAAATCACACGCAGCTCCGGTGTAATTTGGCCTCCAATTGTTTGACTGAAAAGTTTTTTTCTACACTTCATCGAATAAAACAATATTTAAGATCAACTATGTCTTCAAAAAGACTTAATATTCTTGCAGTTCTAAACATAGAAGGTATTCTCACAAATTTGAATTTTACAGATGTGATGAAAAAAATTTGCAGCAAATTAAGCAAGAAAAAAAAAACTGAAATAATAGTTAAATATAATATATATACATATGTTAATATACTGTTCTTTGTTATTATAATATTATTTACCCTTTATTGCATTTGCCTGTTTTTTTAGATTTTGAGTGGAACGAAGAATATATTGATTTTACAAAGATGTTTTTTTTTTTTTTTTATGTGAACACATTTTCTACCAGAAAGCTTACTGTATATGATATAGCAACTTTTCTGAAACGAAATTTTCTTGGGGCGGTACTGTAAGGAGATCGTTTTTTTTGATTTTCCCGGTAGTTTTCCAATAAAAAGCAGGACCGGATATAGACTTTCGGATCCATGAGACAAGTCTTTTTTTGAAGCCTTTATCAGTAAACAAATTAAAAATACCCAATATCTAAGTAGTTAAAAAAAATTAAAAAATTGCTAACTTGCACGTTATATACTGGTGTTTATGTATCACAAATTTTAAAATTGAGAACAAAATTATTTAATAAATTTTCAATGAAGTATATAATATAATAATAATGTTTAGATTATCTGTTAAATGAAGTGAGAACATTTTTATCATCTCAATTTTATGACTCCATGAGTTGAAAATTAGTTAGTCCACCCCCTCCCCTCCACCATAAATATTAAATATTATGTCGGGATGACCCTGGAACGAACTTTTCCAATCTTCACCAAAATTATTAGTCTGGTGTGATTTGGACATTGTTTGGTCTCTTAAATTCCAAATAGAAGGAGGGTACCATGTATTAATCATCGTTATTACCTGTAATATAAGTTTTGTCAAAGTATGAAATAAGAGGTAATAACTTGCTTAAAAATGATTTATACATATTACTAATTTCAATTGAAATGTCGTTTATAGGCATAATGCTAAAGAAGTAATCATTTTACACTGCTTCGAAATTTGTTCGTTTTCTTTGTATAACTTCATTGATCCAAGCTGCTGAAATTGTCGCCATACAGACTGGCACGAATAAAAGAAACAATCGTGAATTTGGGCTCCATTAAAAACACGATTTATCGGATTTATTACACCCAATTCAAAATCTATTATAATTCGTTCAGGCTTAAGGGGACTTTTATTTTGAATATATGCTACGATAATATTCATCATCATTTTTTGGTAAGTATTTTCCAATTTATCCGAAAGAAAAACGTATACACAAGTTTTAACATCTCTTTCTAATTCTGCTAATATAATGTATAATTGAGCAAATAAACTGGAACATTTAAACGTACCATCCATAAACCATAGATTTTTCGAAGATAAAACAAAAATGATAGAAACTAATCTTTTAAATCAAACCATTCGTAATGATAACACCGAGGACAACAGAACCACACTAAGATCCAGTATATCAATGGTAGAATCGTCTAACAACAATCATCAAATCCATTTAAGGATATGCCGAATTTGACGTCAGACCATGCAGTCAACACAATTAGGTTGGAGGCAGCCCTAAAGCTTCTTCCCACTACATTCAGCGGAGAAAATTAAGAAGTGCGGTTCTCCGAAAAGTGTGAATTTGATATAATGTGCGCCAACAACCGTGCCAAATCCCGATTGTTACAGGGTATAATTATTAGATTAACGAGCAAAGCACAAACTGCAGTGAAATTCTGAACTATTAATACGTGGATTGAGCTAAAAAACACTCTGAAAAATATAAGAGCCAAAACGAACCACAACACACTTATATCTCGAACTGTACTCAAGCAAAAAACGAACTAACGAGGACGTAGCAGCATTCATATTCCGCAAGAATAGAAACCTTACAGAAACTTATACTGGAACAGGAAACAAGTGGCGAATCAGTAGAGGTATTTTCTGCACTAGAAACAAGTTGAAGGCATAAACAATTCAGGTTTTCATTAAAGGTCTTGGCAGTCTTAAGGACTTCATTAAAACTTGTAATCCTCAAACGTTAGATAAAGCTATAAAAGCGGCTAGAGAAGAGGAACAGATCAGAAAATCATTTTTATGAAGATCCTCATAAACAAAACAACAGCAGAAACTGTAACCCGTAACGCCGTGTTTCCATCGTGGAAAAATGAGGCATTGGGTGAAGGATTACTGATCGCCTCAACAGATAAAAACAAACGGCGGAACCTCAGTTACTAATAGTCCACGAGCCACAGTTAATATTTTTATTTGCAATTATTGAAAGAAACCGGGACACTGATAATACGAATGCAGGAAGTTAAAGTATGTTAATTCAAAAAAAGGAACGGAAAATTCGGAAGGAACCCCAAGAGGGCTGGGAAACCAATCACAGATAGACCGAATGGCTGGCGTCCGGCTGGAAGTATCAAAACTACCACGATTTCGTTCAAGAATCATGCTAAAAACGACAGCCAGACAGATACTCGAAAATGATTACGTCACTTGCCGAAGTCCCCAGACCATTAATGATACTATTAAATTTTTATTAAACTCCGGAAGTGCAACTGCATCACTACTGTCAAGAACAAATCTGTCTTAATAACATTAATTAATCCAACAGAAACGGAATTCCAACTTCAATTCCCAAATTTGAATCAGTTAGCCCATGAGGAATTCAATGAAGCCTCCATTAGTACCACGAAAATCTCGGACCAACCAGAAAATCAGGCTGATGGTGGTAGAATAGCAAAGTTACAGGGATTACTTCCAATTGAACATTTGAAGCCAGAAGAAAAGCCATCATTATCCACGATTTACGACCAGTACTTGGATTTATTCTTCCTCAAATGGGACAAAATAACCACTACTACAGTAGTAGTACACGAAATTAGGACTCCAAACGCAGTGTAGCCCATACATGATAAACCATATCGATTACCTACGACAGAAAATATCTAACCAAATGGATATTCTAAAATAAGACGATATAATCGCCTTTAGCGAATCGTGGAGAAATGCCCCTCTGCTAGTAGTGCCTAAGAAACTCGATATAAACAGGAAAGTCAAGTACCAGGTTTGTGTTGACTTTCGTTGATTAAGTCAAGTCACAATAGGTGACGCATTACCCCTACCGAACATTACCGACATTTTAGACTAATTGGGCAATTTAAAATACTACACTACGCTTGATTATTAAAGTTTATTAAATGCTGACAGTAAACCTACACCGAATGCGCTCAAGTTAGCTGGTAACCTATTCGATACAGAACCTCCTAATGCATTAGCGCATTTCGGCAGATTTTAAAATGTCTAAGGGAATTAATTTTTTATGACAGGGAAATTAGGGAATGTGAAGAAATTACTACAGCAGAATGTAGCATGTATAAAGCTTGAACAAAAATCAATATTGTATTTGGTAATGAAAGAAAATTATTGGCTAAAACCAACGTACGAATCATTCTACGTTAGTTTACAGAACTTTGAAAAGTTATGTACAGAGTTAAAGATAACTAGACTGACATGTCCTTGATTTGGATGCCGATTAGATAGTTTATAGTGGGAAACTGTACATAACATGATCAAGCATATTTTCAGAAACTCGGATATGCAAATTTACGTGTATACAATGGATAAATTAACAACGGAACAGAAAATCCATGAGAATTCTTTAGGAGGGCATTTAGGAATAACAGGAACTTTTAATAAAATATACGTGGAACATAATTGGAAAGGCATGTGGAAGCAAATCAAGCAATACGCTAAAAAGTGTACAATGTGTTAACAGAACAAAATAACATTAAGATTAATATTTTTCACACTTCCACTGTTTAACCATCTAAACCTATCACTTTTTATCTTTTATTGCTCTCACAGCCCACCAAACTTTTTTAATTGTTATTATATGGCACAGTAATTATATTGGTATAGGTTAAAAAAAAAATCAAATATTAAACTCTTATATTAAAAATGTGTTTAAAAAGCAAAAAATATGTATACCCTGGAAAAAAATGAGGTCATTAGTGTCCATCGTTATCACTGTGGTTAGTTAAACCAGTCTTATAGAAACAGCTTTCAAATATAGCTATTAATAGGAATGGATCTGAATTTTTAGTGTTTTTCCAGCCTTCAGTACTCTTCACAATAGAAAAATTACTATATAAAATAAAAACATATGAAAATTATTAGTAACAAATAAGAAAAAACAACAAAATATGTTATAACAAATAGGTGTAAATTATGTTTAATTTTAAAATTTTAATTAATATTGTGCATTTTTCCCAAAACCTACTCAATAAATAAGGTGATATACATCTGAGGCTCGGATTCTAAATGTAATTAATATATTATTAAAATTTATAATACACATTTCTTAATGAACGTCATGGTTTGAACTTTTAATTGATTAGCATTATGTCTATCGGTCAACATTAAGAAATCGCACACATTATCAATAGATATTTTTTTACTCAAAACTTCTTCACATATGACTTTCAGTCTCTCTAAAGCATACTGTAATATAAACAACAGTATGAGTATGTATAATGTACTTTATTATGGGTGCAAATTCAAATATCAGAAAATTTATCAACAATATTTTTGTATACCTTGTTGGCTGATAACAATTTGTTTACCACGCTTTCTATTTTTTCAGATCGGCCTGTGTACATAAATCTCAATGTTTCTTCAAAAACTTTATGGTCTATATCGCTAATGGTGATACAATTTTGTATACTTTCTGCAAATTCATGATCTAACATTGCACCAAATACAGAACTCCTTCCTAAAGAAACACATTAATTAATATATTATTTGATACAATATTATTGTATATAAGAAGAATAATCCGATTAAAATAATTACCAGAAAGTATACTTTTATGTGCTTTAAATTCTCACCCACCAACCAAAAATGTAATGTCACAAAATGTTTGTGTTTCAAATACATTTTCTAGATCTTTACATAAACAACTTTCAAGCACTGGGAAAATCTGACTAGATTCATTAACAATATCCACAGTAGTTACCTGCGTATGTATTCTGATCAGTGACATCTATTACTAAAAATAATAATGTAATACTAAGTATCAATATTTACATTGGTTAACTCGATGGTTTTGACCTTGCCTTACACAAAACAACAGTTCTCCGATCAGTACTATTGAGTTATTCGTTGTATACAGACGATTATTATGGAGAGCTCAAAATTAAATTTTCAACACTCATTACATTTAATGTAACAAATTTAACAAACAATGAACCTTCAAGTTATTTCTTGGTTTTTCTTATCAGTTATCAGAAATATTTGAGTTTCAAGATATTTATAGTTTTTAATATTTTTCAAATATTCGAGTAAACAAAATAACCTTCATCAAGTCGAATCGAGTACTCGAACTCGACTGGAAATGTTTTTCAAAGTAGAGTACTCACCCAACCTTAATACATTTAATCACCGAGCGCTTTTTTAAATATTAGGATCATGAGATCCGACTTATGCATTAATTAGTTGATAAGAGCTCCTTCAAAAATCACAAAAAGTCCCATGTTTGAACATATGAATGCTACTGTTATTAGTATTTAAACTTTCCATTAGTAGTATATTTTAGGTTTATTTAATGAGGATTTCTTTTTATGATTTTTAGTTATAGAATAAAGTTATTTTTTACCCTATTAGGTAAATAGTTAATCTGACCACAGATTATTTTATGGTGTAGTATATATGAACCAAAGTTGTATGAAATAATTTTTAGTATGTAGATATTTCATTTCAGAAAGCCATATGTGGTTAACAGGATAAAGAGAATGAACGCAGAAAATCTGATTTTTGATTGTTGCTTTATCGTTGAAAATATAAGACCGAGAGGAAAGGATCAAAAACCGATCACGGGTTTGACACGAATACAAATTAAATAAGGGCAAGGTTAAAATTCTTGTAATTTAAAAGAAAAAGAAAAGCAATTATTTCTAACCATAATAAATTGTTTCCTCTGCCAAAGAACACAGGTAATTTTAAACTACATTTTGAAAAATCCCCTTGTATTTAAATGTGTTTTCTTTTACCTAAAAAGAAATCATTTGTAATAATAGGTACATCAATATTATAGTATAATAAAATAAATATTATACATAAGTCCATAAGTCATACTATTAATTAAACTACTTCAACTTATAAGACAAAATATATGAGGATAAGTAGACTGAACTGTAAAGGCAAACATAAATCATTGTAGCTAATCTACCAAATTACAGCATAGTGTAGCAATAACAATATGACTCAAATTAAATTGTTCTTAGTTATAAACCAAACTCAGATTCAAGCACGGATTCAGTAGGGGAGGGGGGGAGGAGACTGTATTTTACTTAAGATAAATTTCCTAGTAAAAATACTCAACAAAAACTACGTTGCTGGTTTATAATTATCTAGTTTCCTAATTGTATGCAGGTCTTAATCAAACACACACAATTGACGATAATTGATCATTATAATGATATGGATAATTTTTTATATTATAATTATAACTTATAAAATATATGCTGAATAATCTAGACATAATCAATATATTCATTTATGTGTTCTAAAGTATCAAATATGCAAAATAAGTTTGCTTATTAGCAAACTAGAATTCGTGAATCAAATTTATATCATACTCAATATAATTCTGATTACGCGAAAAAAATATGCAGTCATAAACAACTGAGACTCTATTGAGGACAATGTTGTATAATAACATAACTAGTAATTTTATGTATTATGTTATATATATTAAAATAACTAATTTGTATAAGTTCACACACTTACAGATATTTGTACAAATATGTAATTATTCAGATATTTTATTTTTGAATGTGCAATATTCACCCCTCCCCACCCATAATATAAATTTGAATCTGCTGCTGTTCAGATTTAGGTTAAAGCAATGAAAAAAAATACATCCAAGGATAATGGGGACAAGTGCAGCCACCATATAAGTGATTTCATGTATACCTATAAGCAACGATAAATTATTGCTAACAAAAAAACGATTTTAAACACAGTCCAGTTGATAATGATGCTTTGTCAACAATATATACATCATAATATAGTAAAATAATTAAATAGGGATAGTATATTTTCTTTAATATTTGTTTAATATTTAACCGATTTTCCTGTGTTTTTTTTCGGTTTTTCATATTAGCTGGGAAAACTTTTATAAAATTGAAAAATGACTTCTCTAAAATACCTTGCTAGTGAAATTTCCTTTTTAGAAAAATTTTCATCATTATAAATTGGAGAAAAATTTATGGCAGAAGTCATTTACAAAAAAAATCGTAATATATTTCGTTCATTCTCCCACTTTTTCTCAGTATATCTACTATGCAGTTAATATAGTTAGTGGAGTGAAGCTCATTATTTTATAATGTTTATTTGTTTATTTTTCTATGGAACAATTTTCTACCAGCAATTTTGTTCAGATTTTCAATGATAACACTTTTTCAGGAAGGAAATCTGACAGGGGAAGTCGTATTTTGATTTCCCCAAGTTTTTCCAATAAATGGGAAAAACTAGGAAAATAGGTACAATATTAAACAAATATTATTAAAGGAAATATATAATGCATATGTAATTATTTTACCATAATATGGTATATATATATATTTGTTTTTACTTTATTATTTTATTAGCTTTTTTGATTTTTTTTCCTACATATTTTAACATCACCGGATAAATTTGAACGTTAGCACATATTTACATAATCAATAGACAAGAACATCACGCCCTATGTCAAAACTAATAAACATTTTGAAAATAATTGTAAGTATCAAATGTTGAAAATCAAAACAGTTTGTTTTGAATTACATATTTATATGCAAGTGTTGAGTCCAAACTTTNGTAAAATATAAAACTTTTGAAAGTCTGGAATTTTAAAATAAGTATCTATACTGAAAAGTTAGGGGATGGTGGAATAGGTCACTGAAAAATATTGTAGAAATTTAATTAATAATATATTAAATTATATCTATAGTTATATCCTGGATCAAACCCATGTAAAGCCATAGCCCATATTTTCTTACTTGGACAATAAACGTTAGTTCGGCATCTTGGTGTGGTCTATGTTGCAGCTGACCTGACTGGCTGTTAAACCACTGAATAGGCAGCCTGCAAAATAATAATAATAATGAATTAAAAAAGACTGATTACATTTTACAACAGAATTCTGGAATTCTTTGCATACTATGATATTCCTATATGTATCATTTTTATCAAAAATAAATATTAAATCTTTAATTTAAAATTGTAATGTTTACTATAGCAGAAATTTACTTGAAGTTGAAAATTGTTAATACAAATTATAATATTTCATATTTTTTAAATAACTACTTCATAACTTAGATAGAGGTTCTCAAACTGTGGGTCGTAATACTATATTTTTGGAGTTGTGTTATATTTTATAAAATGCAGCCGTGCCTAGAGGATACATGCACCCACGGAAGTTTTAAAAGTCCTATAGTTGAATATTTATACAACTAACGTACAAGTGAATACTGAGTACCACAGGTTTTTAAAATTTATGGGAATTTCATAAACCTTATCATAATAACAATTATTGAACTTGACTAGATGCCAAACATATAATATAAAATAACTACCTATAAATAAAAAAATTAATATATCTAGGTGAGAACAATGTATAGTCGGCATGAATTTAAAAACGGAGTTAACATGGATAACCTTTAACAATTAAAATTCACTATGGATTACATCTTAATAGTATAGAAACTAAAAATAATTGGCCCGAAGCATAATAGGTCCAAAAGCCATACAGAACAGACGACCACTGGCAGCAAACACATAATAATCATACTGATGATGAACGTATTAGATTGTCAATTAATTTGAACAAGATAATATACTTTACCAAAATTCAGTTGCAGAAAAAAAATTGAAATGTGAAACCGCGAGGTTTTGACATCTAATATTTGACGCGTCTTGGCGATGCAGTTGAGCAACCTGGTTAGTGGTTACTATAGTCACGACACTTAAAGTGGAGGGTGACCGCAACGATCATAACGGATTTCTCCTGGCAGGTATGTGGTTTGGTGAACACAAACTATTTTAGGAACACATACTCCGTTTCAAATAAAAACGCAACGGGCGGCGGACGATAGTCGGTCAAAACTCGAGCAGCCGACTAAAGGCGATCAACCATTGAGCGAATAGGCTAAGTTAAGGAGGCAGGACGTCGCGTTACGTTAGGATGCGCCGAGCGAACGGTGTGTTCTTATAGGGGAGTATAGTTTACTGTAATTGTTTTTAATTGTTTGATAGCTGAATGCACTTTACGTCATGAACATGAACCACACAAACCATAGACATTTAATATAATAATAATATGACACGAACTGACACCGTGTGGTGTGAAGAGCCTGAATAACCTAGTCATAGATTCCATGACAATTGACAATTTATGGATGTTCCGCTATCAATATTTAATAAATGAGCCCAGTGATTCTCAAAATGCATGAAAATTGAATTGAAGGCGTTAGATAGGCAATAAATATGCAATAACGCACGATGTGAGGCACAAAAACAGTATTTTTTAAGTTGTAGCATAACGTCACAGTAATCAGCCTAATCATACTTCTTTGTCAGACTTTCGATTAATGATAGACGCAAATCGACTACAAAAAAATTGTGTAACCAATTACAGTACCTATTTTTGTTCCAAGTAGATTTTTTTCACATTTAGCTGCACCAATGTTTACAGAAGGATCTAATATTTTAATTGATTGTAAATAAAATTCATAATTTACCAAGTGGTGGGTCGAGCCCGAATCTAACTATATATATATATATATATATATATATTATTTTATTAGGTTTACTTTCATTTACACTATTCGTATCTGCCATAAATGTAAAACCTCTATCTTCCTCAGGTAAATTGGTTATTTTGCTTTTTCTTTTCTTTTGTTGGCCAGACTTGAATTTCTTACAAAATTGATTCTTGTGGCCAAATAAGTTACAATAATGACATTTAAATCTAAATACTTCAAAAACTGACGACGTACCATCATGGCTGCTAGTAGGTTAATTTCCAATGACCGTTTAGCTTCCTCGTCTAATAGGCGTCGCATGACAAAATCTAATGTGATCTGTTCTTCTGATAGAGCCTCAATAGCAATAACCATAAAATTAAAAGATTCTGGTAATGTTAGAAGTAGTAAACAAGCAATCATATCTTCTTCAACCTTGCATCCAGACCCTTTCACTTGACGATAAAGGTCGTCAAATTTAACCAAGTATTTTTCCATCGGTTCATTATTGTACTTTAACGTTAACATTTTTTTTTTAAAAGATATAAACAATTAGCAGTACCTTTACAATCAGAAGTTGCCAATAAATAGTTCCATATTTCCTTTGCCCATGAACATTCTCTGACGTACTCAAGATAGGAGTCAGTTGTACACTGAACAATTAACGCGATACCGTCTGCATCTTTATCGTTAAATTCGTTTAACTTACTCTCTTCCTCCAGTGGATCTTCAGTTAACAATTTCAGAACGTTGTGTTTTCTCAACAACAGGGGCGGAGTGGCCCATCTGGAAATCTGGAATTATCTAGATGGACCGGTACTGAATGATACTATATGGGCCGGACAATTTAAAAAAAAATTGTTTAAACATTTCATTTAATAACAATATTAGTATAATCAGTGTAGTTCAAAATAACAAATAATATTTATTGACCCATATTACAAATAAATCTTGTTACAATCTTAAAATGATTTATGAATTATACTAAAAAATTAACATCAGAACGTAAGATATTATGAAATATCAAATGTCGATAATTATTGACTATTGTGATGCATGGGTATTTCCACATTCCACTGCCTCGTACACACCACTGTACGAATGGATACTGGCGAGTGTTTGATTCCCGGAAGTTCTTATCTATCGCGTCAGTTTTCAGTTCTAATTATAGAATTTAATCGTATATTTCCAAGTCGTAACTAATAACAATGTACGTCAGTTGACACGATAAACGATTATATGAAAACATAGAATTATCACAATTACTCTTAAATCATTATAACCGCTGTTTTCGAGAGTGTTTTTCAATGTTAATTATTTTGTTTTTTTCTTCACGTACAATTTACATTTCTACAATTTAATTTTCTCTTAATGAACAATTCACACACGTTGAAAAAAAGGAAAGGAGGAGCAGAAAAAGAACGCGATAAAAAAATAAAATAAAATACTTCTAGAGTCGGCTCAAAATTGCACAAATATTATTTCGTTAGGTTAGGTACCTATGTTTTACATACATAGTTTGACATATTTAACAAACAACAATAAGTAATATTGATACCCTCTGTGCTAAATTGGTGAAACGGTGCTGAAAATTTTGACTGGTTCAATTATTTTTGTAATGATTTTCAATACCTATTACATGTTGTATCTAAATGTAAGTATCTTATTATAGAATTAATTTTTTGTTTAGGTAAAAAATCTATCTCTTTTTAGTGAATCATCATTCAGTGAACTTTAAAAGACTCTTTATAAAAAAAGTTGGAAAATATTTAAGTTGGTTTAGACGATAAAAAAAAATTGAGTTTTGCAACAACAAGCTTGGCTGATTTAGTAATAAATAATTATGATTTTGTATTACAGTAAATATGGTGATGTTTTGAAAGAAAATGTGATTTTTAATAGCCTTATTAATCTAAATTGTACAGATATATAGAATACTCATTGTTTTTAAAAATATATATATAAATGATATGTAAAAATATTGTAGTCTTGTACCAAGAATAAATAATATTATTATAATTATCATTTAAATAGTAAAATAAATAAATAAATTAAATACATAAATACATAAACGTTGTAGTAGTCTCTATGGATCATTAATTTTAATAATTTTTAGAAACGTGAAGAATATTTTATAGTGGTTTAAAAAGTATTAAAGTATTTTAGATATTTATTTATTTATTTATTTAATCATTAAAACATTTTGTATAAATATATTTAATATACCAATATAATGATTGATACCAAATCCCTGTAAGCTATGCTTGGTGATGCTAGGTGAGATTCGGGAGTCTAATATAATATCTAATTAATATTTAATTGACGAATTATGATAATATTATGTCTAATATATAAAAAACGTACATATTTAACATAATATGTGATTTACATATTATCACTAAAGAAAATAAAAATAAAATAAATTTATATAGTTGAATACCTAGTTATTATATAAGGTGAAAAATAGAAGGACTTCTAGTGAAATAGATTTGCATACCATTTTTTAATTAGGTAACTCAAAATGTTGATTTTTATTAATTTGTTTAATTTTGTATGGAAATTGATTTATAGAGATTTATTTCTCTGTATATTATATAAACCATATTAATTAAGATCGTATTAGGCTAACATAATGTAAGTTTGCAATTGTTCATATTTCATGAGACATTGAGTCAAAAACTTTTGAGACGTCTAATAATATAGGTACCTAAACAAAACTTATCTCTATCTAGTGCACTATAAGCTGAATTCGCTACTAGTATATACACAAAATCCTAATTGCATTTCAAAATATTTTTGTAGTTGGATTTTTGCTAGTCTTTTTAGTAGTTTAGATATTGCTGAAACTAATGATATTGGTCTGTAATTTTTAAGCTCTGTGTGATCACCTGTTTTATAGATTGGAATCGCAGTTGTTTGTTTATATATATATATCAGGAAAAGTACCCTTTTGGAAGCTTAAGTTTACTAAATAAGTAACAGGTTTAACTATACATTTTGCTATTTGTACTAATAGATCAGATGAAATTCCATCTAAACCAGGTGATGGACCCTTTTCATAATTTTCAATTACTTTATTTACTTTGTATTCAGAAAAAGGTATAAAATCATGATCATATTTCATAATGTAAATATTTTGGTTAATTTTATTTATTTATGTTGGTTTATTATAGTATAATATTTTTATCTTTTTGTATTAATTCTGTTATATTGTTACGTACATTTATAAAGTGATTATTAAAAGCATTTATAAACAATTTCTCAACAATGTTTGTAATATCAATTAGTTATAAGAAATGATTTTGGAGGACTACAAATTATTTTTTTGTTAACTATTTCTCTAATTGTGTTCCAAACTTTTTTAATATTTCCAGTGTTGTTTTTAATTTTAATTTTATTTTTTAGCTAATCATATTAGTATGCATAATTTATTTATATATTTTTTATAATAATTATGTAATTTGATATCATTATTTCTTTTTAATACCTACCGTTTTACGTAATTTATATCTAGTTCTAATTCATTTTACTAAGCTGTTAGTTATCCATGGTTTAATTCATCTTCTATTTAATGGAATGTAATTATCCTTCATTTTTAAAGAATCAAATAAGTATTTATTCAATGTTATTTAAATTGTTTGCACATTTATTAAAATGATTTATTTAAAACTGTAAACCAATTTTGTTCTGTTAAAAATGAGATTAGTAATCTTTTGTTAGTTATAGGATTTTCATTGTTATAGTTTTTACTGTAACTATATTTACTGTAATATAATTTTTCTTTTATGCTCTTTTGCTTAACAATTAATATTATACTATAATGATCAGTGTTATTTGATTGATATGTAATAAGAATTAAGTTTGGCAAATCAGTATAATTTTTATAAATATATGATCAATAGTGGTGCTGCAGGAACCGTTGTCTCTAGTGATATCATTAATACAACTTAATTAAATTCTGACATTATATCTCCTGTTACTATGGTTTTATTCACTGAAAAATATTTGATAATATTTTAGTTAATTGGATTTCAAATTCTATAAAATAATTATTATGATTTCAGTAAAGTGGTATTATTACACGAGTAGTATCTCTAGTATTAATATTAGATTGTAAACAATTACAATTATCAATAACTATATCGTTTATATCATTAACTTTATACTTAGTATTAACTATAAAGTAATATTACTCTATGGTATTAACATCATAGACATATTAATATAATAATAATTATATTAATTATTATTATTAATTAACAATAATTGTTGAAAAAAATATATATATTGTTTTGTTATAGGTGGAGCAAAAATAAAGTTTATAGAAAGAAACAGACAAACATTTAGAAAGTGTTGCTGGTACTTGGCCGGCTTAAGTCAAAGAAAGAATGAAATATATTTGTACAGCTTGTAATTACATTAATTACAAACTTGTTTTTTATTTTCATGTCAATGTTGAATAATATTTTCAATAAAAAGGACAGAATTTTATTATTATAAAATACGTTTTTTATTATATTATCAATACTATAGAAGATAATTTGTTTTTTTTTTCAATAAACATATCACTTTTTTTCTTGACTCATATGATCTAATTATTAAAAAGAATGCAGGTTAATACCAAATTGTATATTCTTTTAACATCTTTCATGTGTTCTATATACATTAAATATGTTTCAGGATTTTAGCGGAACAAACTTAAAATATTTGTTGGATACTGTTTGCAGATATCTTATGAATATGTTTGTACTTTGTAATTATATATGGTATTATAAAAATATTCTGAGATGAGACATACTAAGTTGCTAATAATATTCCTAAAATATCTGAAGGTTATTACCAAATTACATATACAACAATTCTAAAAAAGTATAATCATATTTTAAGATAAGAATATTGAAGGTGGACACACCTAATAAATAGATATTAGTACAATTTTGTAAATTGAATTGTATATTCCTGAATTTCACGGTTTGGTGCCGGTACCAAACTACGAAAATTCAGAATTGAATAGAATTGAAGAATGAACAAGTTTGGTTAAGATTGTCATCAAATAGTTTCAGTTATTGAGCCCTCTCAAAAATGATACAAATGAAAAATAAAACATTATGAATCCTGTTTTAGTTTATCATAAAATAATTGTGTACCTATTAAGAAAAACTGATTTTAAAATTCATTATGTTATGTACATTTTTAATATAATGTGGTTAAAAATATAATGAAATACTAATAATAAATAATACTTTACATATAATGTTATTATTTTTAAAATGTTCACTTGTAATATTTTGTGTTTGTGTGTTTCAAATCTGTGTGCAAGTAAAAAAAAAAAAGAATGTTATGCTTTATTGTTGGTTTACCAGCTATTGACACTATTAATTAATTGAATTAATTAAAAAATTGTTTATTATCGGCAATACCTTAATGGATTGTAATAGATTTAATGGCTACCATCCATTATTGTTACTACTAAATTAGGTACTCCAGAGAAATGGTCTTAACAAGAACTATAAAATTAAAATACCTACCTACTAAATAGGTAGTTTATATAAAACCGAATAAAGTTAAACATTTGATATATAGTGATGGCTAAAATAATATATATATATATAATGTAGAGAATCGTTATATTAACATCATTATTAATAATGAAATAAAAATATAAACATTTTTTTTTTTTTTTTTTGATTAAGCAATACATTTTCAGAATTTGATCAGTATCATTTTGTGTGGGTACATGTTAAACAACAATTAATTTAAATAAAGAATCCAACAAACTTTTCTGTTACACATGTTTAAATGTACCTAATTTGAATACATTTTATTATATTCGGAATGTTAAAGTTTTTACACACTGTTACCTACTCTCACCCACACATATGCAGTCATGAGAGTAAGAATTGTTTTAATAATTTATTCAATAAAGAGTTTACAGGACAAAGTTTTTTTTTTTTTTGAATATTCAAGACTATTTCATGGGTTAGGGAATATTTAGAATATTAAGCATATTTGTATTGAATTCAATTTTGGTAGGTAGGTATAGAAATATTTTTTTGTACAATAGCAATACGTTTTTGAAAGTTAGATAGGGTAATAAATAGATAAACAAAGAAATTACAATACGATTTCAGGAGCTGGGTAGGCTACATGGGTACAAAATCGAACGTTAGCAATAGAATTCGATACCGACCTGTTTTAAGGAGTCGAGTATAGGCAAAATAAAAGGTGTTGCGTGCACGGCATGATAAACAATGTGGTATACCCGAGTGTAACCACGTGGTTCAGCCAATCGGGGAAAATTATTTTATACGACACGACACGACGCGGGGTGTGGTACGAACGTTTGGCCTTTGGATCGATTGTTTTACGAAAGCTATTGAAATAAGGCCCCCCCCCCCTCTTAAATTTTTTTCTGCACAAGGAGTCCTACCGATTTTTGAAAACCAATTTAAATTTCCGCCGGCTAATTCAAAAATAAATAAATCAATACGCGCGCTGGCGAACCGGGCCCCGCGCCTGATGGAGCCTCGCGTTTTCATATTTTATTATCGTGCCCGTATCCGAAACGCTTATCTGGCGAAATAATTCTATTCATGCACCTACTGTCGGAAATGCATATTTCGCGAATTTCTCAACTATTTACGACTATAAATATAGCCTTGATAAGATATGATATCGAATTGATTGGTAATCGTTGGTGTCGTGCGATGTTTGCCTTAATTGATAAACACACGAATGAAATTGAATCACAAGTAGAAGATTTCATTTTCTTTTGAACTGTCGCGGTCATTGCTTGTCAAAATTACGGAAGTGTTACAATTGATTATTATTTATTACAATATTAAAACCATTGCTTGAACTGTGGTGGTGGGGGGAGAGGTAAGGGAAAAGAGCTCGTCTACTTTAATTTTCCCAGTTCCAGCACTGATTATAATAGATATAGATGTACAATAGTATTATAATACATCTAAATCATTTTGTTTTCAAACGTTTTTTTGGTCCCTACCAGAGTAGTTTTTTTTTTTTTTTTTTATTCTGAAATAAGTATAGTTTATAGATTATTTAATCCAATGATTTAACTTTCAGTCTAGCCAATTATTTTACCTACTTAAATACTCTATTAAATCGACCTTTCGAGCGTTTGCGTATTTTGACGTCACGAAGTTTTTAATTACGATTACATTTTACTACAGAACTCTGCAATTCTTTGCACACTATGATATGCTTATACGTATTATTTTGATGAAAAATTGTGGTGATTACTACAGCAGAAATTCACTTGAAGTTGAAAATTGTTAATACAAATGTAATATTTCATATTTATTAATAGAAGTTCTCAAACTGTTGGTCGTGATATTATATTTTTGGTGAAGCACGTTAAAATTTTAGAGCTGTGCTTAGGGGGCACATGCACCAGGTACTATGACCACGGACACGCCAAACAGTGCCATTGAAAGTTATTGTTATTGTGATAAGTATATGAAATTAGAAGGCTTTTTTATAGTGCTTATATTTATCACATAAATAAATTGGATAGGTAGTTGGTACTGCGTTGTGTTTAGAAACGTTTTCTAGAGTCGCCAGACTCGTTCATAAAGTATTTGAGGCGTATCGGGGAATTTATCGACATGTTCAGAAACCAGGTTAGTTTATTTGCCTCCTTTAACGCACTTAAACTCAGAAATACTCAAAATTACTCAGCATTTTTAACTAATACCTAAAATTCTTACATTTTCTGTTTTTTACATTTGACAGGAAAACTCTTGAGAAAATCGAAAATTGACTTCTTCAATATACCTCCTAAACCGATTTTCTTTCAAAAAAGTTGTTACATATAAAAATCGGAGCAAGATCTCTAGTAGAAGAGGTGTCCACAGAACAAAAAAAAAAAATATCTTGGTAAAACCATAAGATTCTTCGATCCACTCAGAATTTAAAATAACACAATGTATTTTTATTACATAATTTTTAGGAGCATTTATAAGCTGATCCAAGCAATTTTCAACGGATATAAAGGATAATATAAATTAGTAAAAAATATTACTGTTCTTTAATTTTGTAAAACATTAAAATACAATTCTATTAAATTTTAACCATTAAATTAAATTACAAGTTGAATTAATTATTAAATAGTACAATAAAAGTATTTCATTAAATTTATTTACATTTATTTTTCAAATAAACCAAAAAATATACGGAATTAACTGATACATAATTTAGTTAATAGGAATTTAAACTATTTTTAAATCCATTTAAATCTGTAATATAAGTATAATTTTTATTTTCCTCAAGACAAAATTTCTTGATGGGTGGGTGATTCACTGTTGTACTATTACCAATAACTTCAACACTTAGTGTATTGCCAGAAAGAAAACCGTGTTTTAAATTTGCAACATCTTCAAATGTTAAGTTCTTCAGTGCTTCTATTTCTAGTTCTAATCTATTAAACTTAAACTGATTTTGCAGAATTTCATATTTATTTCTGTTAAATTTTTGTTCCAAACATTCATTAAACGATTTAGATGCAATTAGTGCATCTCTAACTACATAAACTTCTTCTGGATTGTTAAATTTTTCCCAGAATTTTTTTAAAAATTCATTCATTCTACTAAAAACATACTGTGTTTCAAATTTATTTCTTTGATGTGTCACTTGAAAGTAGAAACCATAATACTGGTAAATGCTTGTTACATTTAATTGTATATCATAACCAAGACATTGTTTTGTGCGAAGTTCATCAAATGCAGATTCTTCCATTATTGATTGTAGAACATAGTACTTCACAGATTCGGTTATCTCACATTTGTCAAATTGATAATATGTATAAGCCATAGAATTATTATCGATTCTATTGTAGTTTGTTAGTTTTACTCGACAATCTCCTTGGNTTGATTTATATTTCCTTGTATCAATGCTTGACAATATAAATTGCTTAATAATTGTTCATAAAATGTAAGAAGTTGTGAATATTCTAATTTTTCTAAATAACATAATTTGTTGTCTAAGTACCACTCGGGTTCTAGAATTAAACTATTTGTTAAATCAGATACAATATAATCTAAATTACATTGTTTAATTTTTAGTTTATTGATGGCTTGAGACTTTACCATATTAAATATTTCCTCAGTTATCAAGTTCTTATAGTTCTTTATACAATTTAATACAATGTCTATGAGTAGAGGTAATTTCTCATTAAAACCAACAAATGCCAATTCAAATCTATGTATACATACTTGGATACTATAATTGAGTTCGGCCAACTTTGCTGGATATGTATCTTCAATTAATAAAAATACAATAGTATCTACAAACAAATCTAAATGTACATTATTTTCCAATGATTTTGAAGGCATTAGGGTAATAAAATTTAACATGATAAAGCCTTTGGGAAGTTTGAAATAACTGTTTTGTTCGTGCCATATTTCAATATGTTCGTTTTCCAATATTTTTTGTGGATATTTTATATATGTACTTTGGGGTAAAATAGAAAAATCTGTAGTTATATATGGATTATCACTTGGGATTTTAAAAAAGGGATGTGGTTTTACATTTGACCATTTATTTTCTAATTCTTCTTGAAAATTTTCATTTAAATAATTTGTCCCAAAAATTTCGTCTATTAAAAAAATTTTAGAGGGATCATAATTTTTTGAAAATATGAATAAAGCTACCCGATTTACTGACATCAATTTTAAATATATTTCAATTGGTTTTGATGAATATTCAAAAAATAATATTGGACCACATAAATAATCTTCCTTATCATAATTCATCATATTTAAGGAAAGTTCTATTACATGGTTACTGGCACTTTTAATTTCAGACAAATTAAATTTATTTTCAGCTAAAGTTTGAATTTGTTTAAAAATATTTTCACTTATCCCTTGTTGTCTGATTAAAGCCAAATAACTAAAAGTGAGTTCAATAACCATATCTACATTTTCTAAACCTAAATCAGTTAGTTCAATAGTTATAGAAAATAAACTATAAATACTATTACTAAAAAAATCATTATCTACTCCAGCATATAATTTCATTGCATAATATAACTTTCTCAAATAATTAATCAAACTCCCTTTACCTTCATGTCCTATTAACCAAGTGATGTATTTCAAAGGTTTATACTTGTACAGTTTAAGAACTGGTGGCAGATACCAAGAAATACTTATTTTGTTAATAGAACCTTCGGATACTATTTTGTAGATTTTATGAAACGCCTTTAAGTTGAATGGTACCTTACAAAATGTCATTTCTGGTTTTGGAAGATTGTCAGTAGGTATTTTACTAAATAAATCATCAATCAATTCTACTATTTCATGTGGTAATTGTTCACTCACCACTGTTAAAAACATACGGCTAGCTGAGTAGTGGTTTTTCCAAAAATCCAAGATTATTTTATCCAAATTTCCATGGCTCAGACTTTTTAAATTACCACAGATAAATTTTTTGATAGGACAATTATCAGAGGCACATAATGACAGTAATCTAATTTAAAAATAAAAAGTTATGAATTGTATTTCATTTGATTAAGCAGTATAATAAATTGTACAAACCTTTGCAAACGAATATCGTCATTTGTAATCACCATCTGAAATTCGGAATCCACTACTTCTTTTTCCTTATCAATTGATTCTTTGGCTAATTTAGGCGCTTGAAACATACTAGCAAATATATCAACTGCTTCCCGATAATATTCTATTGGTACTTCAAAGTAAAAAATTGTGCATTCATACCCGGTTCCAGCATTTAAATAACCAGATTTTCTTTTTATTAATTTATCCAAATGATTTTCTGCTGGGTATCGTTCACTGCCCTTTGGTATCACGTGTTCCAATAAATGTGCCAATCCTTGAGCCTCAATAGGATCGTTAAAACTACCTACACTAACACTTAAGGCCATCGCAAATATGTTACTTCTAGTTTTTAGTTCTTCTTGGTCTGAACAACTATTGGATGAACCATCAGTCATTTCATTATCATACTCATTCGAACAATTAGGAGATGTTTTAAGCGTGGTCTCGTGCGTTTCTGTTTTACGGTCAATTTTCGGCTGGCCGATCAACAAACATTTCATACCATTTTGTAACGTGTGTAATAAATAATCATTTCCATTGCTTATAGATTTGCGTACATCAGCCATGATAGGTGTGTGTACTCTTAGCTAAAACATAGAAATTTCGACTTGATAATATAGGTAGGGAGGTAATAATTTGTTAAAGAATATATTTTAATCAAATTGTATGAAATTCATCACAACTTTGCTAAAAATATAGGTATGTTAGGTAACTGTTAACAATTTTAAACGCTAGTAAAAATGTTATGTAATGTTATATAAGCGGCGATTATTCTACAAACCTAACTATAAACAATTTTAAAATTACCAATGATAATATGCGGAATTAGAGATAACAATGTTCCAAGGAGATTACACATATCGGGATTCAAACACGACTACAGCGGAGAACCCATCAGAGAACCTATGAAGTAGGTATTTTAAAAAATACGAAATATTATAATTTGTATTGTATTTAGAGGAAATTATAATCGTACGGCCGTATCTACTGTCTTAGTCCAACTCCCGGGTTACATGCAAAAACGTTGCTTATGTAGAACAATCATTGTATTTGCATGTTACCCGGTAGTTGGACTGAGAAAGTAGATGTAGGTATAACGTCCTTTTAAAAATTTTTAACTTCAAGTAAATGCCTATATTTAACATTACAATTTTAAATTAAAGATTTAAAACTTATTTTTTATTAAAATGGTACATATAGGAATATCATAGTATGCAAAGAATTCCAGAATTCTGTAGTATTATGTAGTCAATCTTTTTTAATTCATTATTATTATTATTTTGCAGGCTGCCTATTCAGTGGTTTAACAGCCAGTCAGGCCAGCTGCAACATAGACCACACCAAGATGCCGAACTAACATTTATTGTCCAAGTAAGAAAATATGGGCTATGGCTTTACATGGGTTTGATCCAGGATATAACCATAGATTTAATTTAATATATTATTAATTAAATTTCTACAATATTTGTCAGTGACCTATTCCACCATCCCCTAACTTTTCAGTATAGATACTTATTTTAAAATTCCAGACTTTCAAAAGTTTTATATTTTACAGCTTAAGAGCTGTTTTGTTAGTTTAGATTTTTAATTTATAACTATGAAATACTATTTATAGACTTACTTTTATGTATAATAAAAGAAATAAACATATTTTATTAAAAAAAAAAAACAAATAAACTTGAATAATGTACCAATACAATCAATAAAAAAAAAAAAGTTTGGACTCAACACTTGCATATAAATATGTAATTCAAAACAAACTGTTTTGATTTTCAACATTTGATACTTACAATTATTTTCAAAAAGTTTATTAGTTTTGACATACTGTGATTGTTATATTCATAGGGTCGTGGTGTTCTTGTCTATTGATTATGTAAATATGTGCTAATGTTTAAATTTACTCGGTGATGTTAAGATATATAGGAAAAGAATCAAAAAAGCTAATAAAATAATAAATTAAAAATAAAATTATTAAAATGGCCAATACTCTTAAATACATATATAAATAAAAAATTCATATATAAAACTAAAAAATGAATGAATGCGTCGCCTGGAGTATTATGATAAGTGTATTTTATGACCGGTTTCGAATTTAAAATATTCATCAAGTATATCACATTTAAAATGTAAAACGAGATTGAATATAAAAAAATTAAAGAAAGGAATACATAGAAAAAAAAATTATACAAGGTCGTTTTACATAGAAATAATTTATTTTAATAGTACAGATTGTTTAACATGTGTTATTATTAGACATAAATATATTAAAAATATAAATTATTTGGTTATTATTTGTTATCTGAAATATATTAATAATAAGGTATTATTTTTAAAGTCTGTTTGTAAATTTAAAATATCAAAATTATTTTTCTTTATTTCATGTTGTATATTTAATTCTTCTAAAATTGAATTAGTGTTAATGTTATTTTGGTTATTTAATATCTCTAACTCTGTATAAATATCAAAGCTTATATTATGGTTACTTTTTAAAATATGTTTAGCGAAATTTGAATTAGTGGCAGTCTTTTTAAATTTTATTTCAAAAATGTGTTCTTTATATCTTATTTTAAAATTTCTATTTGTCTTACCTATGTACAATTTATTACAGTTACAATGAAGTTCATATACCAACATCAGGGGCTACAGGTAGGACTACAGGTTGGGTTACAGGCCAGTCTGCGATTTGTATACATCAGGCCATTAGAGTGAGGATTAAAGACTAAAAACTAAATGAATAACAACAGTCTATTTCCTAAAATGTATATCTGTATACATCCATGTTACAAATAATTAAAAACTTTATTAATAAATATATTAATTGTCATGACCCTTAAAATGCAATTCATTATTCATTTTTAAGTTAACAAATTACTTAATAATGTACAAAATATTATACCACTTATATACATAATTAACATTCTTCATATTATAGAAATCTAACTTTATCAAAACCAATTTGTTTGTAATATTTTACTACAAAAATCATTTTAACATTTTTTTACTTAAATATATTTTATTTAAATATTGTAAGAGTATAAACAAACAAAATTATAAATTATAAACTACAGAGTGAGGAGAACAAAGTCAGATACACATAAATTGACAGTTTAGTGATGAATGAGACAGAAATTAAATTACCATGGGAGACTTACAACAAACATTTTCATATATTTTTATTTTTTTTTTTTTATTTTAAAGGAATCTGCAATCTATACAGTTTTGCATAAATAAGTTGGTTCGATAAAATACAGAAAACATAATTGACATTGAATCTAAGATTAGCGAGATTACCCTTTGGTAACACCCAGCTATTTTTCATTTTAAAATTTTTATCAAACCATGCTTCTTAAGGAGATTAAAAGTGACGAGTTTCTGCCTTTGTCTTACACTTGTGATACGTATGGATTTAGACGTGTTTTAATTCCAACGTACCAATTGATCTAGTGAAGAAGTGAATTTGTCATGAAGTCTACTTGAGATCGACTTTCCACTTTCTATTTCTTTCAATTTCTAAAAAAATTAAAATATTCCATTTTTTTAATTACTTTTTTTATTAGTATAGCTATTTATAACTTAAAGAGATAAATTTAAAAAGTGGAAAAGTCTATTTTAAGTAGACTTCAAGGTAAATTCAAATCTGTTTCCAGAACTCTTATCACTTCACTAGATCAATCGGTACGTTGGAATTAAAACGCGTTTAAATCCCTATGTATCACGTGTGTAAGACAAAGACAGAAACTCGTTACTTCCAATCCCCTGAAGTGCAATACAACATTTTGGAAATGATTATGACATCATAAATTTACAATTTGTTTTAATTCATTCAAAATAGTAAATTATTTCAGAATTAATATGCATATAAATAAATTGTTATTTATTTTCACTTTCAGTATTAGATGAAATAGATGGTATAAAGTTCTAAAAATAGGTACCTAAATAGTTGAATACTGAATGTTATATTAATCATTACAAAAAAGTGTTTGAGAAGTATTTAAATAGATTCTGAGTATTTATATTTGTTCTTAATATTATTTTAAATGTATTTCAACAACTTTTTGAATAGATGTATTTTTATCTGGATCTAAATACAATTTGAAATTTTTTTTTGACAAGACTGAATAACAGTGTACTTTTTCCAACAATTTGTTAGCCCGTGTCGATTTCCTATGATAAACTGAAGGCTACCGCTGTAAAATAGAATTCATAATATTTGTGTTGCAGTATAATTGACAGACAACTGGTTGTGTAAAGGTACGCGTCCATAGGTACGCATCGTACGCATCGGACGGATCGTATGAAACTGATCAATTTGTGGTAGTGCGTCCACTGTACACGTAGCGATCGGATTGCCGATGCGACGGTCGGATTTTTTTTAGTAACATTCGCATTTTCGTTGCGAGTGGACGATCGGAAACATTACAGTGTGTAATAGACCTAATAGTACCTAATAGACACCATGGAAAGTGATGGAGAACTCGTCACTATTGCTTTGTTATTAGATGAAGAGGACGAAGAAGAAAGAAATAACGAGGGTGTTTTAAATTGTACAACTCTTCGTACTCTTGTACAATTGTTATTAGCCTTGCGATGTCCATGATGTGCGTAATAATAATAATTGTAGTTAAAATAATAAATATATTATAATTAAAACACGTGTGTACTGAGTGTCGAAATACAACAGAATTCAAATGATCAGTGCGGCGACCAGTGACGACCGGTTGCGACACGCGTCCACTTATCGGCAATCCGTGTGACGTCATCCGCACCAGTCGGAAAAGTCGCCCCTTCGATCAATTTCGTCGGCATTACCGAGGGACCGGTGCGTGCGGTCCGTCCGTTGCCGGTCAGTGGACGCACACGTATAGCTTACTATACTAATAATTCTAAAATCCGTTTCACACGATCCGTTCGATGCGTACGATGCGTACCTATGGACGCGTACCTTAAGCAACAAGCCATAATCTTTTATTTTCGTTTATTTTCGGAATAGGACAACGCTCATACTTCGTTAAGATGGTGAATATCCGATATCATCAAAATAAAATCTCACAAGACAACAACATCATGTCAATTACATTTTAGTTGTATAAAAAGGGGAGTTCTATCCCAGGTGCAGGGGCAAGGATCAAGTGCTATACTTAATACATGGCCGCCCGAATTGTCCACCACTTCACTGACCATTTAGGTCACGCTCACTTTCGACATTGTTATCACAATTTATACCATGTTTCCCTTATCACGATTATATACTCGTCGTTATATCTTACGTTATACCTACTGTTATTACAAGATACACCTAATACATAAATCGGTTTACCTACTGCTATCACAAGATGATGTTTCCACGTATCTTGTACATAGCAAGTATTTCGTATACCTATACGAAATATATCTTCCCCGCCTGTGTTACATAACACACACACCATCTATTATTATAATTTAACAAAATAATATTACGCATTCGTTACCCATACGGAATATAACCGTCGTCACAACCCCCGTCGCCTCTTACCTGCATAACGCGAAATATAACCGTTGGCGACAACGGACCTCTCGACCCTCTTGTTGTTACGCGCACCGTTCCGAGAATCGTGTACGGCAAAAACGTATGTGTGTATCTTCAGCAGCGAACACAGTGTGGTTTCTTGCACGCAAGGACCCGTACGTGAAAACGTATTGTTCTCGGTTTTCCCGTTAGACCGCGCACAAACACTTTCCGCGAACGTGAACCGATTTTCGCAGGCATTTGGATCGATAACGATCCGATCGTCAGTAGCGATTTTACCGCGAACCGGTGCACCCGTCTTTTCCAGTTTTCTCATCGCTTTCGTTTTGTGTTCATTTTTTTTTTTTTTTGAATTCTTCTCGTGGAAAAGTTTTCATATTGTCATACGTATGTCCATGACTCGCCACGCTAAATCGCACACGACGGTGTTAAATTTCAATTGCGCCCCGTGTCCGAAAATGTTTTCGCGTGACCTTGCCGAACACGTTGAAATTGTTCATCACGACGGAAGAGCCGTCGCTCGGCCGGCTGTTGTCCCGCAAGCCGGTCCTTTGAATATTGTCACTCAGGCCGACCCATCGAATGCCGGACCGTCCAACAAATATGCGTACGGGGGAGCGACCTCGAAGACGACGACGAGTTGCTTGCGGCACTTGACATGGGTTTCGAAATGGATAAAGGTAAGTGGAGGTAAGACGGATGAGAAGTAAGGACGAAACGCAACTATTGTACAAAATCATAAACCGACGTCGTACGGGATTTCCGTAAAGGCTTTATTCGGATATTTAACAAAGTTTAATAACAGAGGTATAAGAAGGTACCACCAAAAATTAATCAAATAAAAACAAACAATAATCACATAATTGTACGTTCGACTGTAGTAGAGCAAAGGTATAAAAAAAAAAAAAAAAAAAAAAAAAAAAAAAAAAAAAAAAAACATAATATGCGTTCTCACGATTTCAATCTTCGTTTAACGTTCGGCCAAATTGAACTTTGGTATCAAAGGTATTAAAAAAAAAACGTATCGGAGTAAATCAACTAAACAAACAATAATTTAAAGAAAAATAACGCGTAGACGTTATTAGCTGCAAGTATAGGACGGCAGGACAATGGGCTTCTTTTTTCGCACGGTGTTTGTCCGTGGCTTATCGGTCATTTCCTGAAAATATAAATGGGCACATCAAATATTAGGTACGTTCGGTTGTAATAATATCGTTTGTGAGACGACAATTTTTATAGGTTTCACTGTATGTCATTTATTTATTGATGAAATTATTTTATTTTTGACATTTTATCACTTATTGTTAGCTGCCCATACCTACGGTACGTTCGGTATTAAAAATATCGTGAAAATTCACCAGAACCAACGCCTGCAGTCTCCTGAGATGCATATTTTGCTGTAGCAAATGTACAAGCAAGAGATTATCACGACAATCATTTCGCCGTACCAAAATCTCAGTTTTCTTCTACTATTCACACGTGTTACCTATCATCGTATTTTAAGAACATAACTCGGTGGTAGTGATCGTTTTAGGTAATTCTTATCGGAGTTTTGTAAATACCGCGAGTTTCTGATACTTTGCGACACTTATTGACCATTCCGTTGCCTACTATATTATTATTTGCTATATTGTTCAATCTGTGAATCGAATATCAATCCGATTAATTATTCTGAGAAATCGTATATATGCATAAAATAATACATTAACGGTAATTTTTTTTTTTTTTTTTTGAACACCTCGATCAGATGTGAATACTCCGGCGGTAAATCTTGGTTTAATTGTTTGAACGCGGATCGGGCGAAGTTTAAATATTTTATATCATAATTTTCTAAATGGTTTAAAACCATTCTAGCACTCGGCTTCCAATCGTCCGGTAAATTGCTAAAAAAAACATATATTATGCAATCTAACTTGTGTAAGTGTAATTATTTATACTAAAACCTTAGAAAACCACTTACAGTCTCATCCCTAGGACTATAAACCCTCCATAAAGTTTCCCAACAATCTCCAATTCCGAATCGCCAATACGATAATACCACCAAACCAACTGATCATGCAAGTGACAATAAATACGCCTATACATTTGCTGCGCAATATTAAAATAATTGAATTTTTTAAAATTACATAACTACGATTACATTGTAACATATGCATTTTTTTTTTTTTATGATAAATTATTAAATATTGGTAATAAATAAATAGTGAAAATAAAAATAATCGTAACAAGATGAAAAAAAATAAATACATACAACGAATACCGATAGTATTATTACCTCTCCCATATTCAAATCAAATAAAATAAATTGAAAATATTTTAGAGCTTTTTCGATGGGTTGGGCCCCTCCAATTGTCGAATTGACCACTCGAATTATGCTCTCCATGCAGGATTCGTCTACATCAAATCAACAATAATTTATTAGGAGGTTGGTGGGTATTTGTCATAGTTTTCATACAGAAGTCTATCCTAGAATGCATATTTACCGATACTCTGGAAGGCATTGAAGTCGCTTGACTGCGAAGACGAAACGTAGAGGGGGGGAACGACGGCGAAACGAGGCCGGCCGTCAAAGAACTCGAAGCTTGATTACCGGAAGAATCCGCTGAACTCGGGTTCCTCGACATCCGGATCCTCATTTTTGCCCGTGGTGCACTCGTCCCTTATTACCACTTGACAAACGTTTCTGTAATTAAATTTAAAACTCATAAATCTAATATGCATAACAATAATTGCTAACACATTCAAAATATTATCATATACATAATTAGTAAGGACGCAAATCGAACAGGTATTTTCGGAGTAAACCCCGGACAATAGAGATGGAATTTTCCGTTTTGATACATGTATAAGTTTTCATTATTATATTATAAATTAAATTTGATTTTTTCTCCGGTGTAACGCAGAAGGATATTATTAGACACAAAAGAAAAACCGCAATTTCCGTATTTTAAGGAATAAAACGCGTGTGCGAGGCGCCGGTCGTCGGTGGTCGAATTTCTAAAAATCCTTTGTGGTTTCAATAACATACGTATTAGCATACGGTTGCCTGTGTGTTGTCGTTGCGCGAAATATAATAAACTCCCGTGTTGAATTTCGGGTTTCTAGACCCCGCGGCGGTTCGGGTCGAGCGATGACGAATCGGTCGTTAGATACCAACTAAAAATGTATACGTCATATGCCCAGATAGTTAACATAGAAAAAAAAAAAAAAATAAAAACATCCGTACAATATCGGCTGTATCTGCATTTAGCCGTAACGTTAGGATAACGCGAATTTACGCGCGCCGTTCGTCGGCGAACAAAACCGGGTAGGTGTGTGTGTGTGTGTGTGTGCCTACGCCGGGCAATAGCCGAGCAATTTATTTTAATAAAAATCCGCATACAAATATCCAGCTCGGTCGTGGACACGGGAAACGGTATTGTTCACGTGTATTTCTCATAGGAAAACGGCCGGCGAGCGACGGCAAAGGCGGACCACGGTCGCCGGCTTTATTCGCCGTACGCGAGGCGCGGTACTCCGTTGGCACAGACCCGCCCGACGTTTGACACCGATTACTCATTTAACAAAAACGGACAGAAAACAACGTAAAACGGTTTTTTTTCGGACGTACGCGCGTGCCTTATTGGAACGATTGCGCTCCGCACTCCGACGGCAATGTTCGTGTTTGCTTCGCTTAGCCGCAACAGTACCGGTAACATCAAGATGGCCGCGACAAACGTGCTCTCTATTAGCGGAACCGCGGTGAACGTCGTGTTGATCGCAGTATTGGAAGACGCGCGGAGACGGTGACGCGCACGGATGTGCGGGAGAATCAAAAAGCTGAAGAAAAAAAAAAAACCAACCAAAAACAAAAACTGTACTATATTAGGTGTGTTGAACTTTAAATTTGATATTCTCAATTAATATTATTCTTAACTATTCGTTCGGATCGCACGCCAAGGTCGTTTACTCGGTTGCCGGGCCCTCGTTAACTTTTCCGGCGACCGTATCCGCGAAGCAACAGTTGATTTGCTTGTGCGTTCAACTAGCCAACGGTATTTCCGATGGAATCATTTCAAACCGGCAATACCATCCGTGCCGTTTTCGTAAGAACGGTCGTCGCTACGGCGACCGGCGTAATAAATATTTCATACTACCGTTTTGACGAACGTCCAGCGTTCCGCGGACCTGAACTCAAAACCCGGACACTTTTGATGTTAAGTTTTAGGTGTCTATCAATCATTCGTATTATAACAGCGTGTTTATAGTATTTATAAATACGTCCGTGTGTTTATAAATAGACGAGAGCATAAATGCGAAATGCCACAGTTCCGATTTTAACATAATCGTTTTTCGTTATTATAAAAAAAAATAAGAAAAATAACTTCCGT